>CM026073.1:13115838-14315838 GCA_014839685.1 Anableps anableps
GATCCTCAATCTGTGGACGCAAACTTAAAAAATTAAGTACAGTAACCTGTTCAGCATGTCCAGTTCAGTTTGCTGATATTAATACAAGGAATAGACTCTAATTTCGACTGACTCTGTTGATTGGACAAGCAGTTATTAAAGTAAAAGAATTTTGCAGATCTATTCATTTATCATTATCATTAATGTGAAATAAAAATAAAAATGCTAAGCAGAATTTAATCAACATAAATTCGTCAAAATGAAGGTATGAATCCAGACCTCCTTAATGTTTTTGGCCACCTTAACGTCAATGTCGTACCGTTCCTCATCTGCCACATCTATCTTACGGTGCAGCTCTTTGCACAAAGTCTGCAGACAAACAGAGATCAGTCACTTTTTCCCCAAGTTTAGTGTATTTCTGAAGTGATACTGCAGAGAACTCATGATTACAAACCCGTTATAGAACGTCTATATCTATTTATATATTATACACTATTGAGACTTTCTAATATTGATTACAGTTAAAGCTGGTGTTAAATATATGACCTACATCACAGTGATTCAACTGTTTGCAAAGCATCTGAATGAATTTTCCTGGAATACGCTCACCTGAAGGTCCTGAACAGACAAACCAGACAGCTGTAGAGGAGGAACTTTCTCTGTGAGAGTAACTTCTTTCTGCAGAATCCTCTCCTCCTTTGTTTTCTCCAACATTAGAGCTGCTGTTTTCAGCAGCTTTGTCTGTCAGGCAGAAAAATACTTAGATGAAACAATCCCCCATTTGGATAAAAAAACGACACTTGATGAAAGGGGACACTACCTTAAGATATAGCCTTCGAGATGCAGAAATCTTTGATTTTCTCTTAAAACAAAAAGAAAAAATGGATTTATAACATAATTTTTTATTCGGTTTTATGTGAGCTGCAACAAATATATCAGTTTCTTACCGGTCTGTGTTGGACATTATGATAAGAGGAAAAAAAAGAAGAGAGGAATTTAGTAAATAAAATAATGCATTTATTTGTATAATAAATATCCTTTCACAGAAATTTGAAAACATTATTACTTACGCTTCAGACATGTTTTTTTTTTTTTTTTTGCTCCTGTTGGAAGATTGTACTTTTATTATTATCAGTTGGTAGTTGCTTCATTTGTAGCGGTAGTTATTACAGTACAAATTCACAGTCTTTTTTTTCATGTTGATTTGTTCAAACAAAATGCATTTTGATGTTTTTCTGAAGTTACCCACACATTTTATTCACTTTAGATTTGCTCAGCCAAGTCATCCAGACCTTTGAACAGCAACATACTAACTCTGAGCCTTTAAATTAGTAACACTTCATGCTCAAGTGCTGCGGATAGTTGGAATGATTTTCCTTTTTGAATCTCATTTGGGCTCTGTCCAACTGGAGAGTAGTCATCTCAAAATCACATTCAGATTTAGCTTTTGTTAAGTAAATATGGAGCACAAGTTTTTTTTTCTAAAAAGAATGATAGAAACATTTTTTGAAAATTTGGAATCTCAGCAGTTACTTGGTAAAAAGTCACAATATTGTCTAAAGCATCTAAGTTGTGGTTTAAAAATAATTATAGTTGCATCACTTCATGAACTATTTAAATGTCTAAATAGTAAACTAATTTTCAGTTTCCTGCTGAATATCCCAAGGTAATATAATCAAACTCATACTTTAGTTTTTATTTTTTTTTACCATATTGCATTAGGTGAAATGTATCTATAAATTATTATAACTATACCACATTATCATTACACAAACAAAGAGATTAACGTACCTTTATTTAATCTCTGTGGAAAACGAGTTGATATGATATGTCTCTGACTTTATATGACAAGAACTAAACTCAAGTCTCAAATTTAATAGCTCCGATTGGCTTCTGTGAGTGGCCAACTAAAATAGCGTCTTCTGTCCTGACGTCCTGACAGCTTGCAAACTGTATATCACCACTCTCCTATCTCCCTGTGCCAGGTTTACTGTTGCACTGTAGCACACAATAGTCTCTGATTATTATTTTTTAATGGGGCAAGTTATAAGTGTTTAAAAATTTCCCCTTTGTAGTTGTGCATATGATTTTGAAAGACATAAGTGCAATATTTATGAACAGTGAGTTATCTGTGTGCCTTAAAACACCTGAGGATTGTCTTGGATGGTTGAGACTGTAAAATCCTGAAAAAAAGGCCATCTGGACTGTTGGTGCTGGTGAAGGAAGGTTAAAACTGAATATTAAATCTTTTAAAAATAAAATATAAAACAAAAGTTTAAAAAAAAAAAAAAAAAGAGTGAGAATTCAGGCATTTGGTCATGGTGCTTTATTCAGCTTAACGTGTATTACAAATAGGAAGACAGCACCATCGTCTGTCCACTACAAATACTGCACTTCTGTAGCGTAAAACATGTTTTTTATTACAATCTCAGTTTGCCTTAAATTATGACTATTATTAGTGCAGTGGTATCATAACTTACATTTAATCATGACTAAACACTGTTATAATCACTTCATTTCAGCATGAAATTTAAAACTTTTCAAACACTCACAATACGCTTAGACTCAACGATTGCAATCTGTAATGTTAGCATTTGGAAATTACTAATAATAGCTTTATAATCTGTGCATTTTTTCATTGCCCTGCATTAAATAACTTCTTCCTGCCCTCCATCCCAGAGAGGGCCTCCACATTCTTACGCCAGTCAGTCACTTCTTCCTTCTGTATGAAAAAAGCAAAAAAAAAAAAAAAAAAAAAAAAAAAAAAATGTAAGTGATTGAGAACAATTTTGTCATTTTTTCATTTTTATATTTCAGTGGATTTTAGTATTTTACCTTATCATCTTCTTTTTTCACTGTCTTGAGGTTGGCCTTGAAGTCAGCCTTCTTCAGTTTGGAAGCATCCGTGCATGCACCCAGCATGTCATCTGTGGTTTTCTTCACTCTTTTCAGACTGGGCTTCTTCATCCCCTTCAACTCGATGATCTTCTGTTTCAGTGACACAATCTGTGACACAAGCATCCCAGTTTAGGAAAGACCACAACATCTCCACACTTGATTATTACCATTCGAACTTTCTGAGCACCTCATTCTCATTTTTGTTGACTTTAACTTGCATGTCATATCGCGTCTCATCAACAACATCAAGCTTCTGGTGTAATTCTTTGCAAAGTTCCTGTAAAACAGGAAAGGATGCAGTCAAAAGGATGTCAAATAATGATGTGTAACTTTGCAGTATTTTCTGCTAAAATACCTGGAGCTCCTGGACTGACAGGCCTGACAGCTTCAGAGGAGGAACACTCTCATTCACAACTCTTTCCTTCTCTAGTTCTTTCTCTTTATTTTCAGCAACCAGCATAGAAGCTGCCTTCTTCAGGAGCTTCTCCTGAGAGACAATGAGGCCATATTAGAGAGCTGGTAAATATAATTGGGGCTTTCAAAAAGCATTATATACAAGGGATATACAAAATCATTGGAGAACTATCAAAAGCATCAGTCAAGGACTTTGTCAGGAAATCTTTGGACCACTTATCACCTGTAAATATTTTGAAGAATGGACTTTCTAAATTATTAATTTAGCAAGAAGAATTTTTGAGGTTGCAAATATGTTATATTTTTGCATTTCTGGAATTTTTTGATAAATCTATTTGTTTTTTTCACATCCATGTTTAAATTTTGTTGTTGTTTATTGTACACAGTTTAAAAGTTTTTTAATTTGCATTTTTTATAATAAAAGATTAAAAAAATTGTCCCTTACACTAATCTATGTCATTTAAGAATGGGCTTGAATCAATGCAATCCATACGCTTAAAAACGCAGTAGCTATAAAGTGCATCAAAATAACACATTCCAATTTCCTTCCTGTTACATGGTCCACATTGCTGATGTGATTGCATCTCATTCACCAGTGAAATTCTAGATGTGCTTTTTTTTCCTGACAGCAACAGGAATTGTCTCAGAATAGTAGGTTTCTGTATGACAGCTTTAATATGTTGCTCCAACACTAACTATGTTAGGAAAGCTACTGTAATGTTCTGACAACATATCCTTTCAAATGCTCTCATTTTGGTTTCTAAGGAAATATGGCTGGACATAACTTAACTCACTCAGATGCAATTTGCGTTTTGTATCTCCAGATAATATTCCTGTGTTGAGCCAGTTGCTGAAGTGCTTGTTTAACCATTTAATCTGTTTTGATAATTTGGTTTGTATGTGGACAAAACTTACAGAAAAAGGGTTTCTTCTAAATCAGAAACTTTGTGCTTTGAAGGTCTTAAAATTTTATGACTGAGTGTTTCAGCTGTACTTTCCCCAGATATTAAGAAATGTCAATTTTTTATCTCTGGGAAAAAAAAAAGTAATTTAGCTGCAGGAAAACAACAAAAACGAATCATGTTTCACTCATCAAACAAAAGATAAACAAAAGGTGTATTCTAACTGAGGAAGAAACTAGGACATTCTACCCTTGACAGCCAGTATTACCTACTTTAGTGAGTCCCATCTACTAGTCATTGGTCTGAAGAAAGGTTGCCATTCTCCTCCCTTTCTGTTTTGAGGGGTTTCTTGCATGAATAGCCCATTTCAAGTCACCCCACAGCACAAAACAAGACGAACCTTCTTGAAAATGCTGAGTAACAGGCATCTGATGTGATATGTCTCTGAGTAATTTTTGCCAATTCAAATTAGTTTAAATGTGAGGGTGTCCCAATTTATTCTTTATTACATTTTGCTATTTAAAAAAAAATAATAATTTCTTCATCTTTTAATGATTATTTATTTTACTTCTCCTCAGTACTGTCAAATGTGATATTAAACATCCCTGTCTCCAAATAAATTAGAAGAACACAGCCTTTTAGAGGTTTTCCTAAATTTTTCACATTACGATATATTGGCATAATTAAACATTATACATGGCTATAAATGTGAAGAAATAAAGTACTTTAAGTCCTGCCATGTCTATACAGTTAGTATGTCAGAGCTGATGTACTCTGTTTTGTATATTGTGTGCATGGTGGGATGAATGATGTAGCATAAACATTGTTTTACAGCTGCAGATAGGGACAATAGTTTTGTTGTGACATCATTGTCCTGTTTTCTTTGTCCTTCATACTTGATAATATGAAGATGAGAGCTCAGTACTCTGTACTATGAGCTCCCCAAAATGGTTAAATAATTGTTTGCTATAATAATCAGAAAGTAGGTCAGAGAGTATCAGATGGAGCCACTCTGACTACTAAGCAGCCCAAGATCTTCTCAAATGTAGACAGAATGTCTGCACAGAGCAGCATGAAATTAAGCAATGCTATTAATGGAGAATGGTTGTGATATTTATGAAACACATTATTGTGTAGCAGTGTCTTATATTTGGAAAGTATAAAATATCAGAGTTTTGATGCTAACATTTCAACATTTATTGAGATACCCAAGGTGGCCTAGTTTAACAAAAGAGTGTGACAGCATCAGTTGGGTTAAGAGGGCAATCGTGGGACATTATTTACCTAAAGTTTTGTATCTTCCTAGTCCATTTAAATGCAAGGCATATTTCCAATAATGTGATGCTGAAAAGCCAGAGCTGTTAGCATAATATGGACTATGCACAATTTTGCAAGCTCTGCAGATAAGAATAAGCCAGGATTTTTTTTTTCTTCAAATTGGATGGGCAAAACTGCTGCACCGTTCTGTGGCTAACTCTATAAATGCAGCTGAAATAAATTCAGACAGTACACCATATACAGGGATCATCACAGACTGAGACTGATGATTTTTTTAAAAGGGCCTTCATTGGTATCCTAATCAAACACCTGAAGTTGTATTGGGAGATCATTTATATACTTTGGAATAATATGGAGTTCAGAGTTACAAGACTTACTTTTATGAACAGTCGACGTGTAGCTGCAAATTTTCTTTTTGGCTTTCTCTATGATGAAAAAAATAACATGGCATGTTTCTGCATCATTTATCATGAATTATTTTTCATTGTAATTTGTGTGAATTTTACTTCATAACATTTTGACTCACCGGTCTTCATCATCACGCAAGGTCAAAAAACAGCCCAAGATAAACAAAAACAATTACTACCACAGAAAAAGTCGTTTTCATCATGTAATGAAACAGTAAAAGAAAGAGAAGCCCTCATTTTACAGTGGTTCTAAAAAGTGCACTCACCCCTGTTAAATACTACGGTTTTGTGACGCAAAAAACTGACACAATGATGTATCACTTTAAAACTGTTTCCATTCATAATGCAACATTTATCATATACAATTCAACAGAAAATTGGGGAAAAAAATGCAAAAAGGTGCAATAACCGATTTGTGTACACCCTTAAATTAATACTTTTTTAAATGACCTTTTGATTCAATTTTAGCAGTCAGTCTTCTTTGGTAGTAGTCTGTAAGCATGCCACATCCTAATTTGACAATATTTACAGACTCTGTCTAGGAAAATGTTTCTGAAATCAATTAAATTGGAAGGACATCTATTGTGCACAGTCCTCTTTAAGTGACTCCAAAGCTTTCTGTCAGATTTGTTTCTAGATTCTTCCTAGGCTTCTCCGAAATGCTTATTTTTCTTCTTATGAACTCATTTTTTCTTGATGTTGATGAATGCTTGGTCTCATTGTAATGCTATAAAATAAAATCACTCTTCATCTTCAGCTTCCCAGCTGGTTTTCAGCCTCAAATGACTGGTTGGAACTATTCACAAATTCATCCTCCTTGACATAAAACGCTGCTCCATGTAAAGAAAAGTAGCCTTAGAGCATGATTCTGCCACCACAATATTTCACTGTGTGTATGGTGTTTTGGTGATGTTTAGTATTTTATTTTGTGCCAAAACATACCTTAAAGTATGGCCCAAAAGGTTTGGTCTGGTTTCATTAGGCCATAACACATCCTCCCCACAAGGTTTGGGGCAATTTTAGCCAGGCCTGGATGTTTTCATTGAGGGGAAACGAAATCTGTCCTGCTCTGTAGTACAAGCATGTGCAATATACAGGATATTGTTGTAACATGCACAACACAACCAGTCCTTGTTGGAATTTTTTGCACTCCTGCCATCCGCATCTTGGTAGTGTTTATTGACCAGTGTGTCAATCTTGTCTTTTCATTAGTTTTGGAGAAATTCATGTTTTTTGTGGCATTCCTGTTGTTCCATAATTTCTCCAGTTTTTGGTGACTGTCTTCCCCATCCAGTGGGGTTATCTACTTGAAGCTTGTGATTTTTTTTACCCTTGTCTGGAGTTGTACCTTTGATCATTTTTCATCTGTCATCAAACTAAACTTGTCTGCTTCACCTAAAAGATGCAAATGAGCAAATGTCAGAAAAATCATATTAGGACGTCTGAACTTTATTTTAGGACAATCATAACTGCTGCATACTCAAGAAGACTGAGTTCTGTAAGTGAATCAAAATGTGCTTCAACAAATCATTACTTTTAAGGGTTTGCAAATTTATGGTATTCAAAGGTTTGTTTTTTTATTTTTTATTTTCACTTCCAAAGTTTCTTCAATTGTACAGGATATATTTTACATTATGTTTGGAAAAAAGTTTGAAATTATTTATTATTTTTCAAAGCCTCTTTTTTGCATAAAAAAGCCTTAGCATTTTAACGAGGTTTAGACCAACTGTAGGTGGAATTTGAGGGCTTTTTAAAGTGTTATTTGGAATACTGTAATACATTGTGAAGAATTTATGAGGTTATTACTCACCCCTCAGACATCACAGCAGTGTATCGTCCCTGAGAAGATACAAAGTCTTTTAACAACCGTTTTAACCTCTTTACATTTATTCCTTAGTCAGAGGCATTTTATTGTCCTGATGGTTTTAGTATGTCATGAGTTCATTTTGTATACAAATATTTAATTGCATTAATTTTACAATAAGTTTCTGTTCTCTTCCAGGAACTTGTTTAGTTTACTTGTTGTTAAAAAGAGCCAAGGAGGAGCCTGTTGTACAGCTATATTTGACCACATTGCCACCATTCTTTCCCCGAGTGCTGCATTCTGCTCTTGCTTTGATGAATCCAGAGGAGGTACAAATGAACAACAGCTAACTAAACTGTATATATGCATTCATATCTGCCTTTTTTGTCTATTCTTGTCTTTGTAGCAGTGAAGGGCACATTTGAACAAAAAAAAAGCTGACTATTTAAGGGAGCTCCTTTAAATAGTCTGCAGCTTGCCAATCATTTTATAAAGGTTAACCATTATCAGCTGTCATATCAATATCCATAATTTTGTTAGTCTCATATTGCGCTGGCTAACATGGGAGATCAAGAATTCATAAAGAAGGTTGAGGTGAAAGTCAAGAGGGGCCTGCCATGTTCAAAAAGTCACGTAAAGACCTTGACAAAAGTAACGACCTGGCCGTGTCACTCGTACATAAATACCAGGGTAGTATAAGTTTCAGGGAATGCAGCCTTCATTATTTAAGCAAAGTTAGACTTGAAATGACCTAGACAAATATTGTAGATACTGTTACATAGATGCCTGGGCTCCTGTCACTGCCTTCTCTGCATTTCACTATCCTGGAATGCCAGTTTGGAGTTTTCTATGCAGTGTTCACAATAAGCCTAACTGACTTTTATTTGCTACTGATAAATCTCAATGATTGCTTTGCTTACCTTGACGGTGAGAGAAAAACAGACAGGCCAGCAGTTTAGCTGTAGGTCATGTAAAGGAAAAGCACTTAATGTTAAATAGTGAAAGTTCTAGGTATACAAAGCAATGATGCTATTGGCTCATTAAAATAGACCCTTGTCCACCTGACAGTTCCCACATCACAATCCACAATGCCTTTTTGATTTGCCCTCAACCCGTGACCCATTTATTTCATGTGATTGTCTCACACAAGGACACACCTCACACGTCCCTGCAATGACAGCTGAGCTACTCTCTTTCCAGATGCCATGAACTCAGAGCACGTGTTCTTTTTAAACTGGTCGCATGGTGTTGCCAAGCAGAGGCCAGAGGATAACTAGAAAGACTTGTTGTTCTAAGGAAACTTTTAATGTTGGTGACACACTATTAGTAGTTTTACAAGCCAAACACTAGATGAATGCTACAGTTTTCTATTTGTTAACAACATGGATTACATAATGTAAATAAAGTAGCAAAACAGTCCTTAACATTGAAGGTCACACCAGAAGCCCTGCACTTATTAAAGTGTAATACTGTTTGGATTAAATGCTACCTAATTACCGTGATAAGGTAGAGGGAGAAAAGCCATACCTTCTATTCTGGAAGGGTTTCAAAAGACCTGTCTATCTGTCGGTCTGGTGACATGTAAACTGATACATCTGACCTCAGTGTCCAGTAGAAGACAGAATAACCCCCGAGACAAGGCGATAAGAATTAACACTTTGCCACAGCTACATCTCTATCCTCTCCATAGTCCCTTGCAAAGTTATTCACAACCATTGTATTTTGCCACGTTACAACTACAAAATTCTGTGCTTTTTTAAGACTGTATGTTCCTCTTCAGTGCAAACTTATCCATTATTGTGAAATGAGATGAAAATGACACAATTTTAAAAAAAAATTGCAGTCAGTCACTTTAATCCAAAACTTTTCAGAACCATCTTTGCTGCAGCTGCAATTTTTTTTCCATTCTTTTTTGGAAAATAGCTCAAGCTTTGGTCTGAAGATGTGGATCATGACAGGAAAAAATGGTTGAAATGAGGTTCCTCCGTAGGGTGGCTGGACTAGATAGGGTGAGGAGCTCATTCATCCAGGGGGGAGCTGAAAGTAGAGCCACTGCTTCTCTGGAATGAAAGGAGTCAGTTGAGGTGGTTTGGGCATCTGATCCCAAACCACCTAGGGATGCCCTGGAATCCTCAAGAATGAGCTGGAGGATGGATGGATGAATGGGTTCATTCTATAAACATCTCTTGGCACATATTCTCAATTGTATTTAGGTCTGAACTTTGACTGAGCCATTCTAATATACATCCTCTAACAGATTTTCTCTCAAGAGCTCCCTGTGTTTCGTTCCATCCATCTTCCAATCAACTCTGACCATTGTCCTTGTCTCTATTGAACATCATCATCCCTGCAGTGGGATGAGAACACCACCAGGTTTCACGTCTGCATGGTTTATGCCATACCTCAAAGAGAACTTCTTGTTGTTTTCTTTCAGTAATAACTCACTTCTTTCCACTCTTTAATAAAGATCAGATTTGTGTAGTGTAGGTCTGTGCAATGTGTTCATCATAATTTATCATTATCACAATATCGCTGTATGCAATACGTATATTGCAAAGACTGTCCATGACTGCAATACACCCCTGTTATTTAATGCAACATAAAAACATTTTAGAAGGTAAAGGAGAGATAAGGTGGTTAATTCATTAAGAATATGCAATTAAGTTCTTTCAATGCCAAAACAGCAGACATCAAGCAGAAGCAACTTTTTCAAAAAACAAAACAAAAACCCCCCAAAAAACCTGGGTATATTACTTATATGGTGTCTGTAATTGCTAGGAACCCATAGCAGAAATATGTTAATACTTTTTTAAAATTGCAATTAATATCATTATTGCAATGTTTACCAATATACTCACATTTTGCTGAGTTTCCTAATATCATGCAGCCTTGTTGTATTGTCTCACAGTTTTTCACTTCCACCTGAGCTGTGGATCTCTGCAGAGTTACAATGTGTACAATAGGTATTTTGGCTGCTGGTTTTTCAAAATCTAACCCTGCTTTAAACTTCTCCACAGCTTTTTGCCTGATCTATTGTGGTGTGTACCTTGATCTTCATGATGCTGCCCTGAGCTCTTAGCACTTTAAATTACACACAGGTGGTCTCTGTTTATTGATTAATTGACTTCTAGAGGCAATTTGTTACTTCACAATTATCCACTACTTTGTGTTGATTTTTCACAGCAAATCCTATTATAATGCTTGGAAGTTTGTGGTTGTACCATGACAAAATGTGAAAAGCTTCAAGGATCGTGAAAACTTTTGCAAGGCACTCAATATTAGGCCTCGGTAAAGAAGAGTGAATAGATTTAGCTGTCAGAATCTTAAAAACTTTTTTTCCTTGTTGATCTTCTTAACTTAGTTATTCTGTTGTTTGTCTGATTTTGCTTTGACTCTGAATGTGAAAGAGAGTTTATTAGACAATTAGTTTGATCTACAGAGTTTATTGTGCTAAAGTTGCAATCACTGAAATTTTTAATTAAATGAAATGAATGAAAATTCAGTGTTCAAACAAACAAATAAACCTTGGTGGATTGTTACCAACTCTTAAAGGTCCCAATGACCTGCAAAAACAAGTGACCTTTTTGTAATAAGTCTGTCAGTTACTGCCCCCTCATGGCTGCTTCACGGTTTGAGCAGTAACTGCATCTTCTGGATCCAATTTATATGTCACACTCTGCAGTGAGAAAAAACATTGAAATATGTGCAGAAACAACTGACAATAAAGAGGGTAAGATTGTGCTGTCTTTTCTATGAAAATAGAAGTCATTAACCACAGCTGAGAACGCCTCCTTCCTGTGTTATTCAGAAGTCAGAACCTGATAAAAATCAAACAAATAACACTGACTGACAGCAGACAACTCTCAGCTCCTACTTGAAACTTTCCATTATTTAACACATAAATATTCACAAATATTTTGATCTGTTTTCACAAGTATTGGAAAGCTACATGATCTACATCATAATGATCAGTTTGTCTTTTTTCATTTTTGGTATGATGGCTGAACTCACAGCATCATCATCATCATCATCATCATCATCTCTTAGGATTTTGGATGTGGTCTGCAAACAAAAGGTGAGATTTAAGTGTTGTCTTCAAATGAACTGTTGGTTCTACTAAAATGAGTGAGATTTACATGAAGGCATATTTGTTTTTTGTTTGATCTTTTGTATTTGCAGGGCCTTGACAATTGCACAGTGTGTAAGTATATTTGCTGTCACATCAATTGGATAAAGTTTTAATAATTATCAGATAAACCAGTGCTGTGATTAAATATATCTTAGGAACACCTTTCTTTTTATTTGACAAGAATTTTAAAGGATAAAGAGATTAACCTGAGCTCAGCAGAAAGATCAGCTCCCTTAAAGTGTTGCTCCTGTTTAATCATGGTCATCATCCAATCTTTAATTTATATGGTAAAGGGTATTTTTGTTTTGGTTTCAGCATTTTCTTAGTTTTCTGGTGTTTTTTTGTTGTTACATGATAGATGTAGCTCAGTAATCAGTTGATATTTTAAGCAACTATATAGAAAAACGCAACTTAACATTGAAGTATTCAAGCAAAGCGTAAATACTTTCAGTAATTCTATTTACTTTTCACAAACCCATCACTTAAATGTACAGTGGGTCTCAAAGGTCTGTACACCTTTGTTAACAAAAGTATTTGTGATGTAAAAACATGAGACCGTGATAAATCATTTTCCTCTTCCACCTATAATGTGACATTTATCCTGTATACAATTCAATTAAAAGAACAAATCTTTTAGAAAGAAAAAAATATGTAATAACCTGGTTGCATAAATGTCCGCTTCATGTCTGAGGGAGCACATACTTGCCATCTATTACAGTAAATCTGATTGATATGAAATAAAATTCAACCATCCCAGCCTTTTCCTGATACATGCAAAGAGGTCACAAATTACTGGATGTATCTTATTGTACAAAGGTATCAGTCAGGAGAAAGGTACTAAAAAAACTCCACTGCATTAAATACATATCATGGCACAGTGAAGACAGTCACCATAGGTGGAGAAAATATGGAACAACAAAGACTTGATAAAAAGGGGAGGTACTGACAGCAACACTGTAGGAGTTACAGGAATGTCCAGCAAGAGCTCCACAAGTATTCTACATGTGACATCAGTCTCCTGTATTCTCCACACGTCTGAACTAAAGAAAAGGGTTGAAAGACAGAGGCATTTTTCCCAAAGAAAATGGGGCCTGTCTAAAATCCTAAGACCCTGTGGGAGAATGTGCTACGTTCTCATCAAACCAAACTTAACTTTGGTGCCACATTTCCGAATGTATATTTGGCACAAACCCAATACTGCACATCAGTGAAACAACACCATAAACACAGTGAAAGTTGGGGATGCCTGCATGATGCTGTAGGGTAACTTTTCTTCAAATGGAACTACAGCTTTTGATAAGCAGGATGAAGATAGTTTTTACCTAAAACCTTCAGTTGCCTGCTGGAAAAATTAAGATTTTTTTTTTATGTTTGAGCTAACCAGAAACAAAGTTGAAAGAGAACCTTTTTGGATCCCCTGAAGAGAGCTGAGAGCACCCGAAGGTGTTGTCAGGACCTGAAAGATTTCGAGAACAAGTTGGCGAATATTACTTAGTCAATATGTGGTTTGTTCATAAATGCCAAATAACAAACCGTAAGCGTATGCTTGCTCACACTCTTGCAACTGGGTCGTTGCATTTTTTATATTTTCCTTTTAAAATGTATGTTTTTAAGTTGAATTGTACTATATACATATCACATTATATGTCTTTTCTCTTTTTTTACAATTCTTGTTATTTTTCTTCATCACCAACACTGGCACTTTAACAGGTCTGTGTAGACTTTTAAGAGCCACTGTGGATGTCATATAGTAATATAAAATCTTTCAATGTCAGCCAACTGCTCAAATATGGACAAGATTCCTCGACAAAATGCTGCTACCGGCCCAGAGTGGGATTCTGTCCAAATAACAACTTGGATGGATCGAGATAGACATGTTCCTGTTGTGAATGTGACTTGGAAACTACAAGGGGATGGTGAGGAAGTCCCATTGTAGGTGTAGTTTTATTTTTTTGTAGATTATGTAGCCTGGTAGGATAGTTTGGTTCATTTTACTGACATTATGAAGGAAAATAAAGAGTCACCTCATTTGTGTTCACAGGGTCCTTTCACACAATTCGTGGCTCAGAGATAAAGATTATAGATGAAAACACAAATCAAAATGTGTGCGTGCAGTTTCATTACTCTGTTCCTGATTCACTCAATCCAAACTACAAAAGGGTAAGACCAAAGAAATGTTTTGTTTGTTACCCAAGTTAGCTTAATGGTTCTGTTGGTTCTTTAATTTGTTTTTTTAGTTTTCATCTTTTATACCTTGTTTTCACAATTTTCTCCTCTCCTGTGAGTCAATCTCTCTCATTGAGAACAATTTCAAAAACAAAACGTTTGTTTTAAAAACCTAACCATTTTCAAAATTTGCTGTGACTGTCATTTAACCTTATTTATCCACTAGGATCAATTGGCCTCTTGATGACTCTCATAACATTTATGTCTTCCTGACATAGATGTCATACCAGGAGAGGTGTGAGATCCTTACATTTTATACATTTGCTTGGTTTCTTAGCACAATTTGGCTTTAAAATGTTTTCAAATATGAGAAAAGATGTTTTACTTATCTTTTAAAACAGTAAAGCCTGGACAGTTTACTTTATCTTCATTGTTTTAGAAAAATACAGATCTCATTCCCATTTTTATTTACACTATAAAAATGTCAGAATAAAAGAAATTAAAGAAATTCTAAAAAAGTAAATCTTCATTAATTTTTTTTTCTTTATTTAAAGTTAAGTTTGACTCTATTCTGTCTCTGGCCTTGTTGAGGCAAGGGGACTGAAACATTTCTTTCACAGGAAGGGGACCTCAATCTGAAAAGTTTGGTAGCCCCTCCGTTAAGTTTTTCAGGTAGAACACCTTGACAAAAAATTTTAGCATCATTTATAAACTTTGATGGATTTCTTATTAGTGCAACAGGGATCTATAGGAAAGAATTATGCCTACTTATTGAGCGAACGTGGTTAATTAGCAGCCAGATGACATTTGCAAATTCAGGCATCTTGATATTTAAATATTTTACATTACAGATGTGACTGTCTGATTATCAAGGTCTTGGTCTGTTACAAAAGTTACAATAAAATGTTGTGGGTAGCCGTACAACCATAAAAAAAAAGTGTGTGTTAATGTGAAAAATTATGAAAAAGTTTAAGCTTTATTAATACATTGGTCAGCCACAGTCTAGCCTGAAATCACTGCTGGTTGTTGTTGTTATTTTGTTTTTTGTGCATTTGTAAACATGAGTCATAGCTGATGACCAGCTACTCTTCATGACGTCACAAACAAGCTCTGCTTATATCTGACTGAGAATGCCTCCAAACTGCTGGTGAGGTAAAGTTGCTCTTCACCTCCTCTACTGCATTGCTCTTGTTGCAGGTCTGGACACAATTGTCCATTCTTATGCTTTCTTCTTGGCCACGGTATTCCCTTAGAGTAATACGGTATTTTTGTAGAATACAGCTTCAATCCACAAAAAAAGGGAATGAGTAACCAGATGCAATTTACCCAGCATTGTCCCAATAAGCCATTCAAGGATGTCTTAGCATTGAGTTTACATTTTGTGTATGACACCTCATAATACCCAACTCTTTCTTAACACTTCCTCTACTTTTAATCTTGGAACATTGTTCTTTTGGAAGGATTTGGTGTTTAAGAATATTTATGAAAGAATAATCTTGATTGAAATTTGAGGGTTTGCTACAAAGTCAGTGACTTGATGGAGTGGGAAGAGCTTCCTTAGAAAGTTTTTTCACCAATTATAACTATAAACTGAATTTGAATGCATTCTATCATAACTTGGAATGAATTGGACTGTATGTCATAAAATCTGAATCTGTCTATAGGATTAGATTATTTTGATAATATTTTTCTGTATATAAATTCAATCTGTTTGTCATGTAAAGTGCCTTAAAAATGGCATTTGTTGTGAATGAGCATTATATAAATAAACTGAATTAACCTCATAACTTTCACCTCCAAAACATTTACATGTTAGTCAATGAGTCCATGAGGACACCAGTGTCCTCATGACAGTGAAGGGGTTTTAAGCTGATTTAAATTTTAAGAATTCATTTTGCTTGTATTATGATTAATTATTTATTTTTTTTTCTTTTATTTATTGCTGCCAGTGGACTTTTTCCTTGTATGTTGTGGTAGAGCCTAAGCATACATATACCATCACAGTATTTAACATTCCTGAACCTGACAAGGGACATTATAGGATCGTAAACCAAACTACTATACCAGGTGAGATATCTTTAGGTACTAATTGTGAATTTGACAGTGACATTATTTTGAATCTGTTTTAGTTTAAGAGACAATTTTAGAGCAGTGAAAAATGTTAACAATTTTTAGTAACATAAGATCCTGTAGTCCAGTGATCATACAAAATTTTGACTTTCATTATGATAAATTTTTCCCTTTAAAAAGGTGTCATGAAACATGCTTTATAATGATAGTAATAAATCTAAATTTTTCTAAGCAGTTTTTTGTTATATTTCCTGTTCTGCCCAGAATGTAAAGACCAGAGAATCAAAAATGCCCAACTGTGCCAGGAAAACGGTAATAGTTTCCTCTTTTTATCTTGACTTCAAATGTAGTACTTTGGCAGATGAAAGACTAAAACACATGCTAATTTTGTTTGTCTTTGGATAATTTAGGTAGTCTGTGGGATCCCAGGATAACTGCTACATTGACTGAGAAGAACGATTTTATTCTTGTGGAATTTGACTCAGCGGAGTATTCAGAGGACTACCTAGTTTTCATCCAGAATAGCAGTTTAAAATGTCACGACTGGGTCAAGAAGGTAGATGCATCTTTATAAAATACAACATCATCTAAAAGTTTGTGTTCCTTTAATTCAATCCAAAATAGAGGCTTCATAAGACTGTTCAAAATATGCTATATCTTGGCATTTTATTAGAAAGTTAAGTGTAACCAAAGCATGTTATAAAGAAAAAAGGTGCACAAGCAACACTGATAACTGTAGCCTTGAAAAGATTGTGAAGTAAAACCCAATTAGGCATTTTGGGCAGCGTCAACTTTCTATAGATAAAAGAACTGGAATTTAGCTCAGTGGTTCAAATCCCTCTTTTCAGCTGAAGGTAAATTTTGTATCTCGATTGAAATCAAGGTCCTGGAATCTGGGGAAATAGTGAAGAGGCAAAAGATCTCATTTGGTTGAGGTATAGTGTGAAGCTTCCACATTTAGGGATGATGTGGTGAGCCATGTCATCTGCTCGTGTTGGTCCACTGTTTTATCAATTTGCAGTTCAGCAGGACTGCTTTCTAAATACTGACAGTTTTTACCAGACTGCTGTGTAGGTGTGAATTACTTTGGTTGCTGCCAACAACTGATGTAAATTTCATGCCAGTGGCCCCTTTAGAGATATTTGTTGTAGTCCTTTCGGCATCTCCCTCCATGGGGTTGCACTGATTTGAACTGGGAACCTCTGGGTCTTTGGCCATCTGCTATACCACCTGAGCCACTGCTCCCCTCTCTTTGGAAATATTTAAACTAAGAAAAACATTGACATGTTTAATCCTTTTATTGTATACTGTGTTAGTTTTACTTTTTGAATGAAATTACTGAAATAAATAAACTTTTAGTAGACATTTTGTCTTACTTGAGATGCACCTGTAAGAAATCCATCTGTGAAATGGGTAATAACTTAAATTCATTACTTAGAGGCAAGAAATAATTATTTTCTGTGCGTTAAACCGACAGGAAAACAGAAGTCGTCTGAATGTGACGTTAGAGTGTGTTTTGTCTCAGCTGTCACAATGTGAAGTAAAGGTGAGACAGATTTCCAAAGCCAAGTCTAATACTTTCCGCTGTGGGAATTTTTCAAGAGCTTATCTCATTTTGTTTAACAGATCCAGCCATATTTTTTGCACT
Organism: Anableps anableps; assembly: GCA_014839685.1. Lineage (NCBI taxonomy): Eukaryota > Metazoa > Chordata > Actinopteri > Cyprinodontiformes > Anablepidae > Anableps > Anableps anableps. Next base: position 13,133,534 of record CM026073.1, read on the forward strand.
GCAGCAATAACTGTGAGTGTGCTAAAGAAAATATTACAAGCTGCCCATGTAAGTTACATATTTGCCTGTAAGTTTTCAAATGCAACAATTTGTTCTTGGTGTTTTTGCTTATCTTTTACTTCTAATAATACTTCTTTTTGTTTCTAGATATTTCAGGCAGCAGGTCTATAAAGATCTGTATGGGACTGCTGCTGATTTTTGTCAGTGTTCTTGTTTATTTAATACAGAAAGCATTTCATAGAGGTTAGTTTCCTTTTAAATCCATTACAAAACTTAGAATAGGAGGCTAACAGATAGATAAATAAATGGTGACTTTATTTGTATCTCAGGGCCTCCAACCACACCTACCTCTGCTGAGAAGCAACAACTGGAAGTTTTTCACGTTCAAGAGAGAAAACGTGTCCTTGTCATTTACTCACTCGACCATCTGTTATATAAGAACATTGTTCTGAAGTTTTCTGCCTTCTTAGCAGCAAAATGTGGCACAGATGTGGTCCTGGACCTGCTGGATTCAGCCAGACTTGGTGTACTGGGGAGTATCCAGTGGCTCGAGTGGCACAAAGAGCAAATCGAGAGGTCTTCAGATAAAATATTAATTCTTTGCTCCAAAGGAGTACAAGCTAAATGGAGAGCCATGTGTGGAGGCAAACAGGTTTTTCTAAGAGAGGATGCCCTCTCTCCTATTGGTGACATGCTCACTCCTTCCCTCACTCTCCTGGTGCCTTATTTTATCCGGTCTGCATCGTTTGAAAAGTATATTGTGGCTTACTTTGATGACATTTGTTCCGAGGACGACATCCCCTTGCCCTTCAAGATTACAGTACGCTACAATCTAATGAAACAGTTTGAGGAGGTCTTCTTCAGAATCCTAAACACAGAAAAACATGAACCGGGCCGAGTGAAGCAAATCGATGGACTCTCTGAGGATAAATACCACGAGTGCCCCTCAGGGAGCGCCCTAAGAGATGCTATAGAGGCCTTTCGTAAGTATCAGCTAGAGCATCCATACTGGTTCCAGGAGGAGTTACTGGAATGCTCAGAGCTGGAGGATCAGGAGGCCACAGATGAATCAGCTGAAAATAAAAGGACAGTTATAGACCACTTAACATGTGTGCTTAATTCTGTCCAAATCGTCAGTGAAATGGAGATCCAAAAAAGTGTTGTAACAGTAAATAAAAAAGGTTCAGCTGGGGAAACACATCAGCTGTGCTCAGCACTGGAGTTCAACTCTCACACTGTAGAGGGTATTCAGCTGCTTTAACAAGATTACCTGAAAGTTTTCATCTCCCCATTTATTTCAAGGGAGAATCATATAAATCTGTTGTCACTGTTACATGATATGTATAGTTAAGATAAAAGATATTTATATCCTTGACAAATTTGGGTTTAACGTCCTCTTTTAATTTTCCCAACATGTTTCTTCTGACAGGAAATATTATGAATGTTTTGTGTTTTCTTTTAACGTTTTTGAGTTAGCAATCCAAAATCCCAACTTGAATCTGACTGAGAATCTGTGAAGGGAGTTAAAGATTAGGGTGATGGTCAGGAGGCCTTCCAGTCTCAAAGGATTGAAGCTACTCACCAAAGACAAATCAATAAAATTCCAGTGAAAACATGCTGTTCTGCAATTAGAAGAATGATTTAACTGATGTAAAAAGCCAATAAATATTTTTGTACTGATTTTTGAGAAGGGTATAAATAACATTTGACATGCTGTTTTTTCATAAAATGTATTTGTTAATTATCACTAATATCCCTGTTGCATTGCTTTATCTCTTGACAGATGCCTGTCTCATTACCTATCAGAAACAAACTTGTTGGTTGAATAAAAATAATTTAATATCTTGATCAGTCAGCAATAGACTTTTCTTATGAGGACATGTTTGTTTAATTATTTTTATTTGTTTTTCTTTTTGCATTGTTTTTTCATACCACAGTGTGACTCTTGGCTTTTGCCAGGGTACTACTCAGACACTAAAGATCTGTGCTTGATGCTTGTGAGCTGTGTAAACAGTGTTTGGGTCAAAGTTTAGCTCCCTGACCAAAGTTTGTTGCAGTTTTGTTGGACGAGAGAAGGTAAGCTTCAAACTTCTCCTGAAGATTTTTTTTTTAATAATTGACTGGACTGGGAAAATAATAATAAGCTGCAGATTTTCGGTATAAAATAATATGGTCTCCTGCTGATCCTGTTGGTTTCTAAGTATGCTCAAGTTGATTGTACTCCTATATACTTATGCTATAGCTCCTTTGTACTATCAAATGTAATTGGATTAAGTTTTTGTTTGTTTTCCTTTCAAAAATCTTTCTTTGAATAATTTTTTATTTTTTTCACAGGATTTGTTTCAAAGAGAATAAAACTGCATCTTTGCTCCAATTTGCAGTTTTTATGGGGTTTTTTGTTTGTTTGTTTGTTTTGTTGCTGTTGTTGCTACGTGCTATAGAGTAGGGGCAAAATGAATAGCTCTTGTTTGGGCATTTTTGTATCTGTTTGTATGAGTGGCCCCAGAAAAGCGGAAGAGGGGGATGAGAGTGTTTGCCAGATAGCTGGGATAAAGAAAATCCTTACAATGGATGAATAGAAGCTATACACTGCAGTAGCAAACTCACACTGGGAAATGTCTTGGAAACAAAGCTCTACACTTACTCTTTGAGAATCTAAGGTAAAATTGTTTAGTTTTTAATTGCAGATATTTTTAAAATATAATTTAACAGAAATCTCCTCTTTTACACTTTCAGTAGCTGTAGTCTTTTGAAACTTGACCATTGAGTCAGTTTTTCTTACACAATTTAGTCTTGTAGGGTTGTATTGTTTTGTGGATTTTAAAGACGGGGGTGATAAGTAGTTTCCTCTGTTAGTTTCTCAACAGTAACAATAATTTGTAACTGATTCTCTAAGAAAAGTACTATTATTGGTTGGACTGCTGTGGACAGTTTACTCAAACTGACTGTAATACAAGTTTAGACAACTTCATTCAAAGTCTGTATGTTATCAGATTTTATCACAAAATCTGAGCAGAATGAGGTTCCTGAAGAGAGTCTTCCAGATCATCCTTCAAAGAGAAGCTAGGACTTATCAGAACAATGTGTACAGGAAAGGTGAATATCCTTCCTTATTAAATCTTTTGCACAAGAATTTTCTGATTCACATTGTTCATTGCAGGTTGGTAATACTAAAGATGATTATATCTCTTCTTTCAGATATCCACTTCAAAGTTCATCCATTTGTTGCTCAGGCTGTGTCACAAAACAAGCCAGTGGTTGCTCTTGAGAGCACAATCATAACACATGGGATGCCCTATCCACACAACCTGAGGTGCTCAGGATAAATAATAAATAAATAATAATAAAAACTCTAAATCAGATATTTAAAGTTTTCAAAATGAGTTTCAAAAGTAAACTATAAGCTTGCCTGCTGTTTCTGTTCAGCACTGCAAAGGAGGTTGAGGCCATTGTGCTAGCTGAAGGAGCCACTCCTGCCACAATTGGCGTCATTGAAGGGGAAATCCGAGTCGGATTGTCGTCAGATGAGCTTGACCACCTCGCTCGATCTAAAAGCCCTCTAAAGGTGTCACGACGGGATCTGCCTTATGTTATTAGCAAAGTGAGGCTGCTACTCTTGGATCTCAAACATAAATCCCAAATCTTAAAGTCTCTTAAACCTTTTTACATTTTGTAACATTACAATCACAAATGTTAATATACTTCAAAGAGATTTTTGTGGAAGAACATCACAAGTCATGCATAACACTGAAGTGGAAGAAGACCGGTACAAAAATTTAGACATTTAACAACCTACATCTATTTACCTCCCTTTTGTCTGATACCACTAAAAAAATTAGTGCAACTGATTGCCTTGAAAACTATTTATTTTTGTATACAGAGAAAATGGTTAGATCACATTTGCCAAACATTTGTACATGTCTTAGAGCATTGTGTTATCCATCGTCTGAAAATGGGAAGAGTATTATACGGCTAAAAAGCCAACCAGACATGGCATTCACCTAAACTGCCAGCCCAGGAAAGGTGAGCAGCAGCTGAAAAACTAACACCACACATCATAACCTGAAGGCATCATCCTTGCTGACATACGGCGGTGGCAGCATCATGCTTTGAGGATTATCTGTTTAGCGGAGACAGTGAAGCTGGTCAGAATTGATTTGCGAGTGAATGAAGCTAAACACAGAGAAATAGTGGAAGAAATCCTGTTAAATGCCGCAAAAGACTTTAGGCTGGGGTGGAGGTTCAGCTACTAGCAGAATAACAACCTTAAATATACAGTCATAACTACAATGACTGTATGTCATTGTAGTTATGACTAAAATTTTGTTAGACCAAAATCCAACTGAGATGGATTGCAAGAGCTCAACACTGATGTTCCATCTAAACTGACTTAGCTTAAGCTACTTTGCAAAGATCACAAATGCACAAATGCTTTTGTGATTTACATTTGCAAAACTATATAAATTTTCTTCCACATCAATAATATCCTACTACTGGTTGCTCTTCCATGTGAAATCACACTAAAATGCAATAAAATATGTGGTAGTAATGCAGTAAAATGTGAAAAAGTTTAAGGCTACGACTTTTGCAAGGCATTATATGTATAAGTTTCAGTGAACATCTTGACTTTTAAATCTATTCTAATATCTGTTAGTTTGAACGTCATCAAATATCTGTCACCATTTTTCAGGGTCTCTCTGGGGGAACAACAGTCTCAGCCACAATGATAGCAGCACACAAAGCTGGGATCCCTGTTTTTGTCACAGGAGGCATCGGAGGAGTTCACAGAGATGGACAGAACAGTGAGCTGACTTGTACTTTGCTGCAAAATTATGGCAACACTCACTGTCACTGAAAATGAGTATATATTTTTTATATTGTTTAACAAGAGGCTCTTTTGAAGATAAATGTTTTCAGATACATCTCCCATTTAGTTTAAATTAAACTAGACTTCAGGACAACAAAACATCAAAACAAAGGCCAGTTATTGGTTGGTTCAAAGAAAAAGAAAAGCTCATGATAAATGACTAAACTGAAAGGGCAAGGTTATCAAAACTATGAGGACAATAAGTTATAGATGTTTACTGTTGTTAAAAAGGAAAGTAGTAATACTGATTTGGCTCAGTGTTTGAAAAGTCTAATTGTGAAGTCAAATCAAAATCAAAACATTTATTCCCACTGACTAAATGATCCTTTCTTGAGGTCTGGACATCAGTGCAGATCTAACAGAGCTTGGCAGAACTCCCATCGCTGTCGTCTCTGCAGGAGTAAAGTCTATCCTGGACATCGGCCGCACCCTGGAGTTCCTTGTGAGAAAATATGCATTATTCCTTTCTGTTTAGCAGACTTGTAACCCAAAATTATATATGGCTAATATTTATTCCTAACAATGATTATAATGTGTGGCTGAATTTTAACCTTTAATCCTCTCCTTATCTGTCTATAAGCAGGAGACACAGGGTGTGTGTGTTGCAACTTATGGAGCATCTAAGAATTTCCCAGCATTCTTCACTCCAAAGAGTGGATTCACCTCTGCGTGCAATGTCTACAACCCTCGCGAGGCTGCAGAACTTATTGGTAAACCAGCATCTTATATTGTAGATATAAATTGCCTTTTTCTGTCAAGTGTTAAATGTTTATGACTTATGCTCCTCGCTTGTTAAGCTTACTAGAGATTTATTTAATCCATTCTTTCTCAAGGGTTATGATGATAAAATACATTCACAGGTGTGTTTCCAGTTAGCTCAAATTTGTTTACCTATCAGAAGTTTTCATAGCCATGACATCAGCATTTGGACTTTCCCTCATTGCTTAAAGAGATAGTAATCGTTCTATATGTAAACATCTGATTTTGAAGACATTAAAAAATAAATACCTAACATACTTTCTGTTATTATTGTGGCATTTGCCTAACAGAAAAAAATTTGGTAAGTCTAACTGACTGAAAACAAGAGAAGTTTTGTCTGATTTCACTTCAGACAATAAGAAAAAAGTCTATGTGTCTTTTTATTTGGTATATGTAATTTCAATTGTATTTCTTGTCATTACAGCCAAATAGCTCAATTTGTAGTATCATCTGACAATACAATTTTTGTCCAGAATCATTTGGCCTATGCAGACTACAAATTTCAGTCATGCGTGAAGAGTGAGGGCTTCTTTCTCTGAGTGCACTCTCTCAGCCAACATAGCTATTGAATTAGCTTTACTGTGGATATTAACACTGGTGTTCTATCTGTCTCCAGTTTATAATCATCTTGAGCATCCTAAAGAATTTCCCTTGGTATGATGCTGCAATTTTGAGTCAAATGTCTAAATCTTGGATATTGTCAGGTCTTCTAACAGGACGAAGATCCCACACATCAAAACTCATTTTGAAAGGCATTCATTTAGCTTCCTGAATGGCTCCCCAAATGCCTAGGCATGTAATCCTGTTGAATATGTTTAAAAGCTGGGTCAGTGGCAAGAAACCAAGTAAACTATAATTCTGCCAGTGAAAGTGGTCATTTATCCAACTAGAATAACACCAACAGCATCCGGGTGCCCACAAACATGTGTGTGGTTAAGAAAAAATGTTTGTATCTTAGTGTGTATGTAGGATTTTTAACTTATGTGAATTCGAGAAAATCTGCAATAAATTCAAACGTTTGCATCAGTTCTTGCTTTTAAAAGTAATTAAAGTAGTTTGTTGTATAATCAGTCCACTGTGGAAAAAAAGAGCAGTTCAAATGAATCATTAAAAGACCCAAAATAAAATCACATTCATGTTGCTGATTACTGGATGTAATCTTCTGAAGGAACTGTATGCTTAATTCTGTTTAGTCGGCCAGTTTGCCTTATGATACAGATATAATAACATTGTCTATGTGCATGTCTGTTTTTTTGTTTGTTTGTTTTTACCAGCAAGTTCTTTGTCTCTGCGTCTTCAAAGTGGTGTCCTGATTGCAGTCCCCATCCCAGAGGAGCATGCTGCAGTAGGCCATCAAATACAGGAAGCCATACAAACTGCCATGACAGCAGTCAGGTACAGAAAGCTTTTCAGTAGTGTTTGTATTCAGCTAACATGGAAAAGGCCATTCTTGGTTTTAACATACTGATCAGTGAATTCAGAGGAATATTACTGTATATGGATGTCTGCTCATTGTTTTCTGTTTCTGTCTCTCTGGTTTCCTCAGTTCTGAAGGTGTTACAGGCAGAGACGTAACACCTTTTATTCTTCAAAAGGTCAATGAGCTAACTCAAGGAAAATCCCTCCAGGCCAGTATCCTTTGGAAACATCTCTTAGATGTTTCACGACTATCAGAAGTAATTTAGTGGAAAATGTAAGATGGTTTCAACAATATGACCTTAATGAGATGAAAGAATATTAGCTTCTAACATTGCCCACTGTCAAACAGTGGGTTATTAGCATACTGTCCTTAACATGTCATGTTTAAAGACATTGCTCTCATTCACAACAATGCTAAAGTTGGCAGTCAGATAGCTTGTGCACTGTCAAAGCAGATGGGTGAAAAAAGATCAAAACATCAAACTCAGCACCCTGGAAAACCCCCAAAAGACTCAGATGTTGTGAGTATATTTTTAATCAAGGAGTCAAATAAAAACTAAGTGGAATATAAAAGTCATATATTCTTGTACAGGTTGTTATAGGAGGAATAAATGTTGATATTATTGTCAAAGGGAAAACAACAACATTTCATGTAAGTATCACGACATTTATCTCAAATTCTTCAGAACACAGGATGAGAATAAGTTCTGAGAATCTGTTTTGTTTCTCAGTTTGGAGAGACAAACCCAGGAAGCGTGTATCAGTCGTTTGGTGGTGTAGGACGTAACATCGCTGGTTGGTTTGTCTTATCTGATCATGTGTGTGTGAATGTTTCCATCATTACATCTGGGTGTCTCTCACACACTGTCTCCTGTGTTTTCCTCCAAGACTCTATGAGTAGATTAGAAAAGACACCACTGTTCATCTCTGCCACTGGAGCTGATGCAAACAGTGACGCAGTTTTTAACTACTGTAAACATATGGTAAGGCAACATTAACAGCTCGTTATCAGGAAGTACTGTTAAACTCTTGTCACTTAACATGTTTTATGTTATGTTTAGGACATAAGTGGTGTGGCCAGGCTGGAAAAGCAGAACACAGCAACATACTGTGCTGTTATTAATGACAATGGGGAACTGAGTCTTGGCTTGGGAGACATGGACATTCATCAGCAAATTACAGAACACTATGTGAGTTTTGCCAGCAGGTTATTCCACTGCCAGATTAGGTTTTGTGTGCGACTGAGTGCCTGACTGACTATGAAAAAAAAACTGCCTCTGCAGATTTTAATGTAAGGAGCAGCATCTGCAGTTCCTGCACTGAACTGGAAAGCATCATTTTTAAGTAATGGAGAAAATCAAAAGGATCAGGTTAATCGTATTGTAATAAAACATGTTATGTAATTTGCCTTCTTATTCATTTAATATTCATTACTAAAACCAAGGCTTTTTGTCTCTAAAGAACCTTTTTAAGTGACCAAATCTGAATACTGGCTTATTTTTGTCCTACATACAGTACTGCACACTCCACCCTTGTAAATATTTGTGAAAAGCCTTCAACCGATCTTTAATTTAGGTACATTTAATCAGTGGGGTTTGGAATAGCACAAATTGTTGTTTTTAACAAAATTCCTGTTGCCACACTTTTTGTGACCTCTAAATATTTTTATATGTATTTGAATCCTTTTTATACTTTATCATTTCAATTTGTTATAGCATCAAGGATATCACAAATAATAATCTATGACTTCCTAAGGTACAAATATGACATGAGACAGAAGCTCATTTCTCTTTGCCACTGATCACTAAGCAGGTTGAAACCCCATATTTATCTTGCCATCATGCACAGTGAGCAGGATGGTCAATGTGGTAAAAAAAAAAAAAAAATCTCTTAAGCTTTCTGATTGAGAACTGCAGCACAAATCGGGTTCATTAAGTCTCCATGGAAACCATTTTAAATGCGAACCAGTTGTTTGGGAGGCTCTTTTGTCCTACAACCACAAACATGAACATGTAGAATTTGCTAAGCTAACAAAACTTTAATGGAACCAAGAACTTTGGTCAGATGGGGCAAAAGACCTGTACATACTCCACATAAAAAAAGAAATATGTGCTTTTTCTCAAGGTGTCGAAAAATTATAAACTTCTTTCTGGCAAGGACATTTCATACTTCACAATAAACTCAAATGCAGAACTCCTGGGAATCCTCATTGAGCTGCCCCACTGTAGCATACATTAGTCTTGTAACCATCCCCATATGAAGTTTCTGAAAAATAATCCTCCCAGTTATGTGTCAATAAGAAGTTTCAAGAATTCCAAAAACTGGAGCTGAAAGAACAAAGTGGGACAACAGATTGTTCTGTTCTTCCTGAGTATGTGAGTCTTAAGATTCAGCTTTTCAGCAACAAATACTCAAAATGAGTTTGGCATGAAGTAAATATACATTCATCTCTACCAGTGAATTAAAATGGCTGATTATTGGATCTTTCATGCAGGCAAGTCAACACAGAAATAGTTCAGTGGACAAAATCAGCTTTCACTCATTTCAGTCCTCATACCTTGATCCTCTTGAAAACCTCTGGGGTGATCTGAAGAGAAGAGAGACTGAGAGAGAACCCAGGTGTTTGGAGCATCAAGAGAGACTGTGCAGAGAGGATTGGTTAAAGATCGCTCTCTTTGTGTGCACCAACCCTGTGAATTGTTGTAACAGACTATATTGTCCTTTGTGCAAAAGGAAGTTGTGGAAAGTATTAACAGCAGTGGTCCCTGTAATTGTGGCACCAGTTGTTTAATTAAAAAAAAAAAAAAAAAAAAAAAAAAAAAAAAAAAAAAAAAAAAAAAAGAAAAATCATATCTTAAGAAAAGATTTTTTCCTTGCTGAATATCAAAGTTTGGGAGGGGTTCTATATTATATTATAAAACTGCAAAAAAAGGGGTTGATGTTACACTTTTTAAACATCTTTATGTGAGGATCATGTTGTGGAGGGCACTATTAATAGTGAAGTGAATCTTTTACAAATTTTGATCTTTCAGGGTTCTATATTTGGCTTCTCAAAAACTGAAATGGACCATTTTTTCATCCTGTATTTTGAATGACTCACCTACATTTTATGTAATTAAATACAGATCTACTATCTGGGGGGCTTTTTTTGTCTTTTCAAAGAACCTTTTGTTTGATGACTTCTAGAAATAACTCTATATATTGCATTTTTTATTATGTTATGACATGAACTTCATTTAGCATTCGTACTATTTATCCTTAAATGTGTTTTGACAGGTTTCGCAGTTTGAAAAACAAATTTCATCTGCCACACTTGTGTGTTTTGATGGAAACATTCCTGTCTCCACCATCAACTATGTCTGTTCTCTTGCTGGGAAGCACAACTTAAACAGTAAGCATAGAAGGATAGAGACCCAATAATAATAAATGATCGTGAACGGACGCTTTTGTCATTAATAAGGCAATGTTCTCTTTGTCACAGTTTGGTATGAACCAACAGATGCAGAAAAAGCTTGTAAACCTTTCCTCTCAGATGCTTGGAAGTCTTTATCCTATTCATCCCCAAACCTGGCAGAGTTGTGCATGATGAATAAAACTCTGGGTCTCACAGTTCCTGAAGGTAACTTTTTATCTTTTATCAATATTAAAAGTTCTAGATGTTCCCCCTCATTGAATGTGAATATTTTGCGAAAGACAAATTCGCTTAGTTCCTACAGCTGTCACGGCTAAGAGTTCTTATGAAGAATCCACATTGTCTGATGGTAGCTAAGGTTGTGGTTGATTTCGTACCAGTGCTGCCAAGCACTCTTGACGAGATCCTGAGGCTTGCTGTGGCTCTCTCACGCCCTCTTCTGGAGAATATTCACTGTCTGGTGGTGACTCTTGGGCCTGATGGTGTGCTGCTGTGTGGTGAGCATGATGCAGGCTCAGTGGACCTGCAGCCAAGGAAACAAAAAAGAGTATGCACGTTTTAAATGCAGCTTAATGATAAAGATGATATTTACTACAACATCAACACTGAGGATGTTATTTATTGGGCTTGGATTTGCAGAAGCGGCAGCTTTGTGCACTACACTACCCAGCATTGACTGTGACCCCAGAGGAGACAATGAATGTGTCAGGAGCAGGAGACAGGTGTGAAAAATGTTCCCAATCTACTTACTCTTCTGTACTTCCACTTCCACTTTGTCTTTGTTTTTATTTTATTTATAATTATTTAGTACTCCTGCTATGCTGGCAGTTTTGCAGGTGCTTTAATGGCAGGGATCCTTCAGGGAAAAGACACAGACAGTTGTGTTCGGATGGGCCTCCTGGCTGCAAGAATGTCCCTGGAATCACCACATCCCATCTCACCAATACTCACCTTAGATTCTGTGGATCCCAACAAAGTCCAGGGACCAAAATGGCCTACACCGGGCTTTGTTTGGGTAGATTAAGATTTAAATTTCAGAGTTTTAGCTGTTGTTCATTTTTAAAAGTTGTCTTCAAGAAACTGATATAACTGACAACAGAACCTACGGTATTTCTCAAAGCTTTTTCATCCAAATGTGTTTGTTACATTTTTATTATTCTGAAATAAAATACTTGAAATTACTTTTACTGAGTTTTATGGAGAGTTTGCTCATTTTTAACTGTTTGGTTTCCAATGATCATACTGTAATTTTGGAGAACTCCAGAAATTTCTCTCTTAAATTTCAGTTTTTATGAGCAGAGATCAGTGACTGACGTGCTCCCATTTCTTAACTTCGGCCAGTAATTGCTTAGAGAAAACCTCCTTCGTTAAGCTGAATGTTGCTGTTACTTAGAAAACACGTAAATGCTATTATGCCACTTTTAAATAAGGAATGAATCTTATTCTGAATTCATTTTTTTCCTTTGACTCCATTTATACAGTGGTGGAAAATTATTGCAACTAAAACGTTTTTGAATTTAAATACAACTTGACGCAGAGGCCATTTTTTGGTCCACTAGCCAGAAGGCTGAGGACTTCTCTGTTCTACCACCGCAGTTGTAAATGTAGAGTTTGCTAAACTGATTTGGGACTTTAATTGGAATTGTGTTCTTTGCAGAAAAGACTAAGATTGAGTTTTTCAGCAACAAACACTCCAGATGTGCCTAGTGTTAAACAAAGGAGTAAAATAAATTTTAAAAAACCCTGCATGCCCAATCTTAGGTATGATAGAGGTTCTATGATGCTAAGGGCCTCTTATTGTTCCAAAAGCTTTAGGAACCTTTGGAGTTCATGGCATCACAAATTTTTTCAAATGCCAAGAGATTTTAACAAAAGAAATCTGGTTGTCTCTACAAATAAACTAAAAGGAACTGTCCTTGAATATGGTGTCCTTTAGCAAGATAATGATCCAAAACATAAGACCACCTCAGTTCCTAGAAACAGAATATCCAGAGAGGACTCTGGACTCTGAGTGACCAAGAGAGATTGTGCAGGGAATGGCTAAAGACCCTCTTTTTACAACCTAATGAAATGTTAGAGAAGAAGATGGTTTTATGATGCCACTGGTGATTTTATCAGAAAAAAAATATCCCATTAGAAAGAACATGCTTATGCTTACTTGGATACAGAATTGCAAAAACAAATTAACATTTTACTATTACAAGGTTGAAAATATTATTACAAAGAGATGTTTTCATTGTGCAAATTTCAGTCTACTCATATGCAATAAAAAATATATTATTATTATTATTATTATTATTATTATTATTATTATTATTATTATTATTACAAAACTTAGTGGCACTTCTTTCTTTATCCAGAAACCGGAAGAGCACTGTGTAAGCTATATTAAATTTTTTTAATCAGTCAAACGGTAGACACATTTGGATGTAAAGTTGCTCAGAAAGAAGTGAAAGACAAAGATTTGGTACACATTTGTCCATCTTGGAAGCTTATGGAGCTCATTCATGTTTTATCACAGAATAACAATGCTAACATTTGATCAGAAAGTGGTCGAGGTGATAGTTATTTGGAATAATTGCTTTTATGCATTTACGTAGATTTTCATAAAGAAACCATACAAAACGTAATTTTTAAATAAATGTATTGTAGCTAAAAACAAATTTACATTACATAACTACTATTTGACTGCTTTGAACGTGATAGGGCGGCGGTATCAGGGCGTGTAAAGTATAAAAACTCGTTTTCCCACAATCCCTTTTTGCATCTGCGCAGACTCCCTGGCACCGAATACTTGTCCCACTCCCTCCTCCCTACTATAATGCTAGCTAAGATGGTGGTTTGAGCGTAATTTGTCTTAACAATACCAAGAAAAGAAAGGGCAAAACATCTTTACAGCCTCCCGATTAGAACAGAACCCCGCGGTTACCGCTATCGTAAGTGACCATATTTAGAAATTTTGCCATTTCAGGTACATTGGCTTGCAGCCCCCGCCCAGTTTGGTGTGACTCCTTTGGAGTGGAATCCTAAGCTAAATACGGACAGGGTAAGTGACGCTAACGTTAGCCAAGTCGGGTTTCATTCTACATCCAGTGAATAAAAGATAGTTTAGTCCGTTTCAAGCCTAACAACTGATCGAAGGTTTATTCCAAACCCAGTGAATAACTTTCCAGGTAATCTGTGTACCCTCAGGCCAGTGTCAGTTGTTTATAAGGCCAAGAGTTCAGCGTTAGCTTCTATAGGCCGCGTCGTACATTTCTGGCGATAATGTTAGCATGCAGGCTAAGCGCTTAGCATTACCCAAGCTGTCACTTTCAGCGCTCTGTAACGTCATGTCATGTTCTCATTATTCGCGAACGTCGATATTGGGTTAGTATGAATTTTACTTTGTGTTGTTTTTGTTATTAGTGTTGCAGTCAAGCTGGATATGCGCCAACAGGCAGACCGGCTTCTCTTACCAATACGTAGCTAATGTTAGCTTAGCTCAACGTTAGTCAAATAACATCTGTCATAACGTCAGATCCAAAAGACAGTCGGTCTCTGACAGAGCCGCTGAAGTTACACACCGGGGTTTAAATCTAGATATTCTTACTCTGTAACCGAGACAGTTAGACGGTGATACACTTGTAAATGTGTGTTTATTAGCGGACCGCTGCCAAACATTCGAAATGTTTGCGTTTCGTCTAAATTAACTTCCTCTCGTTTAGCTTTTGTCGGTCCGGATTGGCCACAGAGTGCGTCTGCTGGCAGTGGTGTTGTCACGAAAAACCCAGAACTGGTGTTTATTTGCAGAAAACTCTATTTTTTTTTCTCTTTATAGACAAACCATCTTGTTATGTTTCCTTTTAACGTGTATTATGACGTGTCAGGCATTGTCAACCCAGGAGAGATGTGTACAACATTCGCATTAACACTGAAATGCTTCAGTTCTGTTTTTAGCTCGTTTTTGAAGATGTGTGGCAGTCTTTTAAACCCACCTTGCAAAAATTAAGTCCTTTCAGCAAATATTAACCTCAGCAGCGTTACAATGGCTTTTGCTTGATGTATTCCACTGTGCTGTAAAGTGTAATCCATAACGGATTTTCAGATCCTCAGACAATGGTTTCAGTTTGCCTTAGTTGTCTAATAAATTCATGTCTAGATGTATTTCATGTTCTCATAGGGAGAGCTTCTGTTTATTTGAACTGGGCCTATCACAATCATTATATAACCTCTTTGTTGCATTATTTTTGCACAATATTGGAGTAGGCATGGATGAGCATGAGACTCTCACAGTATAACCTTGAGTAAAAAATACTACTACATCACTGGTATTTACAGAAAAAAATGATCCAACTGCTTTTATTTGAAACAGGAAAGCAACAGTTGCTACATTCGCTGCTGAAATAATAGGTGTTATAACTAACAGTAATTGTTAGTTATAAGAAAGTTATAACATTATTTTTTCATTTGGAGTTATAGACTGAAGTAAGACTATTGAATAAACACCAACTAAATTTGGTAGTGTGTATAATAATGTGCTTATTGTGAAGAGTATTGTACATTTTTCAATGTTGCTGTTCATAGAGTAGCAGTCAGGCTGTCTTCTTGGGTTCTCCAGCTCCAGACTAACATGCTTGTAGTTCACCACTGTTGCTTTAAAATGCTTTTACCCTAAACCCAGTGCTTCTTTTATTTCCACAGCCAAACTGTTCATGATTTTAGCAGCCGGAGATGTTTCCAGACAGCCAACTTTGTCTTTGTTGTGTAAGAGATTTTTTCAGCCAGCTCACCAGCAGTGAGCAGCAACATGTTGGGGAAAGGGAGTACTGTCCTATGCTATGATGCATAAAATTTGGGGGGAGGGGGGCGGAGGAAACGCTGGCGCTTCATGTCACATCTGATTAGTCAGTTTAAACTGTAGGGTCTGGTCTGTGTGACGTAAAGTTTTAATCATATTGAAATCGTAACATTTTGTAACCTGGCCCATATTGGCCTTGTTTCGAGGTGGTCATGAAAAATCTGCCAGATCAGACAGTTATATTCTCATTCTTCCTCTTCTATATGCATCTTCTTCTTTGCTGTGGTTATTTTGACACCAGCTGTTAATACCAAGGCAGTTTTAATAGTCAACAGGCTGCCTCATGATGAGCATCTGTTGACATTAGCGTGTCAGTTGAAAACACAAACACAGTAACATCTCAGGTGATTTTTTTTTTTTAAGCCAAATAAAAAAAAGAGGCTGGTAAGTTTGAAGAAACTATTTGTCTGGTGTGCAATAAGAGTTGTGGTCAAATGTGCTAATACTGCTTATATAAGTAGTTCAGGGTGAACTGTATTCAGTTTAATTGCTGTGATATAGCTGGAAGAGTTTGAAATTTCAGTTTGACAAAAATGTTTTGGTTTGCCCAAAAAAAAAAAAAAAATTTCATTTGCAGCACCAATATGTGCCGTTAGTCATGTTTTTTCAGTTCTGAAGTGGATCTTAAAAATCCATCCTGAAGCCTGAACAATACTGAACTAAACCATTTTAAGACTTCAGTGTTTGTGCAAAGCTTGATTGAACTGTCACTAACATAAGTTACTTAAAATGGCACCGCTTAAGTTGTCTAAACTGCATCACAATGTTTTATGTTCGAGACATGCAGACATTTCGGTTCCTTTTGCTGATGCCCTCTGCCTTTCAAATTTTGTTGGTAGATGTCTTTATAGTTGTGAATCTGTTTCTGCTTAAGTTGTGTCTTTCTGGACAGTTTAATTTGTGAGTTTGTTGCCCAGTTGATACTTCAGTTTTATCAAGACTGATAAATGAAAATATTTAACCCTCTGGATTTTTTTTTTCCTGCTTCAGCACTTACAAATTGAGTAGATCTTTGTCGCTTTTACATCAAGATCACCTGCTGAATTCATGTTATTCAAGTTGGCCTGTTTTGCATTAAAATAGTTTAAAGGTCTAGAGCTGTTTTCTCCCTCAATTACACATACACACATAGGTTACTCTGCCCTATTATGTTGTTGAAGATTCTAAATCATACTACCATATGTTGGAGTGACCAAAATGTGTCTGCTTGTAAAATATGTCCTGATTCTGAAGATGTGAATGTACAAAAATGTAGTTTAATGTCTTTACATAAACTGGTATGTTTCATGAACATTTTGACAAGTCTCATGACATCTTCACATCGCAGCCAGTTTGAAAGGACAAAAGCTTGAGTACTCTACTCAGTTCTGGAGAAGACTGTAGATTAGTCATAGCTTTTTGGTAGAACACAATCATTCAATTTCACCACAAATGTATCTTGCAAAAGAGACCATATCACTGACACCTGCACCAATTAAACTTATTCAGCTTGTAGCTAACATTTCTTCTGCTAATAAACGGTTTAAACTGGAGGTAAGCAGCATTTACAGGCAGTTTTTAAGCTGTGTCCAGTTGGAGTTCTTATGTATTATTATTATTTTTTTTTTTTATTTTTTTTTTTTTTTCCCCCTCATAGCCCTGTGCTCTGTGACCAGCTTCAGTACTACTCAACCTCGCCGTGCAATAGGATGTCCCACAGCCCTGAAATGAAGGACGACCCTATGGAGTGCCCTCTGTGCATGGAGCCGCTGGAGATTGATGACGTCAATTTCTTCCCCTGTACTTGTGGCTACCAGATCTGCCGCTTCTGTTGGCACCGCATCCGCACAGACGAGAACGGTCTCTGCCCTGCCTGCAGAAAGGTGCAGAAAGAGATTTGTCATAAGAGAGAATTCATCTGTAGGGATGATTGTGTTGTGCTCTGATGCTCCTTTTTTTCTTAAGTTCAGCATGTTATATACTCTACACTCCCCATAAATCACGATCTAATTTCTGTTTATCGCTTAGCCGTACCCAGAGGACCCTGCTGTGTACAAGCCTTTGTCACAGGAGGAAATCCAAAGGATAAAGAATGAAAAGAAGCAGAAACAGAACGAGAAAAAGCAGAAGGTGACAGAAAATCGCAAGCATCTGGCGAGTGTCAGAGTGGTCCAGAGGAACCTGGTGTTTGTGGTGGGGCTGTCGCAGCGGCTCGCTGATCCTGAAGTGAGTACAACGGTTTACAGTCTAAGTGAATGTGCCGTGCCTTAATACTGGATTGGACATTGTAGCATATTGTGAGGAAGATGTGAGCTGTTACAAACCAAAGTTGCTCACTGTTACATTGTCACATACAAATTATCACTGGGTGGCGTCTTACTTCAGGATGCACTTTTTAGGATTTTCCTGTCCTGTACCGATTTCCTGTTTCAGATTTCTTGTTTTTCTCAAGGACCATAACGCTTAAGTTCTACAAAATTTAAATCCAACAGAAATTAAAGAGATTGCAAGGTTTGACAATTTATGCATCTAGGCACATGTCCCTAACTGTTGCATCAAAGTAAATGTTGCTGGTTAATACATTTAGAGGGGGGAAATGGTGGAAGTGCTTAGTTTTGATACATTTAATGAACAAAGGGAAAAAGTCAGATTTATTTTCTGATTTTCAGTTTGCTGGTTAAGAGAAAGTTGTCCGATTCTGGTCTCTTCTTCCACTGGAAACGGTATCTTGAAAGGATTGTAAATGATTAATGTCTTTATAAAACAATTGACGGTATACATCACACATTTTATGTTCTTTTCCTCACAGGTGCTAAAACGACCAGAGTATTTTGGGCGATTTGGGAAAATCCATAAAGTGGTCATTAATAACAGCACATCATATGCAGGTTCACAGGTGAGGAATAAATTATATGTAAATTAAAGCTTCAGTGTCTATGAATACATTTGTGATCAATTTGAAACAAACTGCAACTTATGTAATAACCCAGTAATGAACAAAGGTTTCAGTTGAATCAGTAGGAAGTACATGAACATAAAACAACCATGAATGGTCTGTTTGATTAATCTGTTTACCGTTTTTTTCTTTTTTTTTTTCTTTTTTTTTTGTTTGCCATTCAGGGGCCCAGTGCCAGCGCTTATGTCACTTACATCCGTTCTGAAGATGCTTTAAGAGCAATACAGTGTGTGAACAATGTGGTCGTCGATGGCAGAACACTCAAGGTAAACCACAGGTTTTCTACTGTTCGCTGTGGTTTTTAGTGCTCATTTTTTGTGTTTAATGTAATCAGAAGTTACATCATGGGGTAACATCATTAAGTAACATCATTTCACATCATCAGAGATGTGAAATGTTTGTTGTTGTTTTTTTCTATTGTAATACTTGTGTGTTGACTGTAGGATTGGAATTATTTTGTTAAGATCCTCTGTTTCTCTCTTTCACTTCCAGGCTTCTTTAGGCACAACAAAGTACTGCAGTTACTTCCTCAAAAGTATGCAATGTCCCAAACCTGATTGTATGTATCTTCATGAGTTGGGGGATGAAGCAGCTAGCTTTACTAAAGAGGAGATGCAGGTAAGTTTAAGGTTTTGTTATAAAAATATGTAAAGTTATTTAGATTTTGCTTAAAGTGGCTCTTTTTATGTGTTTATTTTATTCATCTGTTTAATTCTGAACTTGTTCTAAGGCGGGGAAACATCAAGAATATGAGCAGAAACTCCTCCAAGACCTCTACAAAATAAATCCTGGTTTTCTACAACCTCCAGCCTGTGGAACAGAAAAGTCAAAGAGTAAACCCAACTCCACACAGAGGTTAGTCTTATTTTTGTTCGTCTCCTGTGCTGCTTTCTCCCAGCGTAGTGCTTGATGGTTTAATTTTCTCCTGCTTTATAACAGAACTAACAGTAGCAATGGTAAAGACGGCTGGCCGACGCTGTCAGGGCACAACAAACTGGCCAATGGACTTTCAGAAGACCGCAAGTCCCCTCCGCTGTTAGACTATCTAGACCAAGAAGCTAGTAATTCAGATGGGCTAGAATCAGAGCTGGGTCCAGGCCAGCGTCCCACCTTATCCCCCTTCTCCTCCAACTGTGACAGTAATAGGTAATGGAGACACCTCAAGCCACTGCGTATCTGTTCTGTAGTCAGCATTTTTTTTTTTTTTTTTTTCTAATCTGTTTCCACAATTTCTATCTGCAGTCCTAATGACAAACCTCCAGAATCAATCGGTATGGTGAATGGTGAAGCTTTGCAACAGGTGAAGCAAGCGACTTTGTACCTTTGATCCAAAATAAATCCCACTGCGTCAGGTTTTTGGTCATCTTAGGTGCGTCTCTTCTTTCTCCCATTCTGTAGATGCCCACAAGTGACTCCCCATCCCCTCCCCCAGGGCTAACAAAACCCATCCTGGTGGTGCCCATCAGCATGTCAGACCTCTCAGCCCGTTCGCCATTTGAGGGTGCTGCAGCAGAGTCCCAGTCGCTCTTTTCAGACAACAGTAACTTCAGACATCCAAACCCACTCCCTGCTGGCTTGCCTCCCTTCCCCAGCTCGTCCCGCGGGAGTTCTGACTGGCCCATGACACCAGAACCACAGATACTCTTCACATCAGGTAATGATTTTGCACGAATTTTGCATTTAAACATCTTCTACATTTTATTTCATTAAACTTGCATCCCAAAATCACTGTTCAACTATGCAGTGCCTTGCAAAACAGTAATTGTCCCTAAATGTGTTAACGTTTGTCATGTTGCAACCACACACTGCAGTGTTGGAATTTTATGATAGACCAACACAAAATAGAACAGTTTTATAGTGGAAAAGGTTGCAGAGATCCAGGGCTTAGGTGGGAGTATCTGACAGCAGGACAACAATTACTCATGCACTCCACAAGTCTGGCCTTTACGGAAGAGGGCAAAAGAAGTTAAGTCATAAAAGGTCCCATTTTGCCTCAAGCTGTGTTGGAGAAACCAACAGCAATAAGGAAGAAGTTGGTGTATAATATGAGACCAAAATGAAACTTTGTGCCCAACATGCTCTGTGTGGAGGAAAACTAACACAACCATGCTGCAACTTGTTAGTGGGAGTATCATGCTGTGGGGATGGGTTGTTTTTTTTTTTTTTTTTTTTTTTTTTTTTTTTTTTCAGCTGAGGTGAAAAAGGATGGTCAGAGTTGATGGAAGATGGGTGGAGCTAAATATTGGGCATTCCTGGAAGAAAACTGCAAGAGGCTGTGAAAGACTCGAGACTGAGTCAGAGGTTCACCTTCCAGTAGGACAATGACACTAAACAAACGACAAAAACTACAATGAAGTTTGACTCAAAGCTCATTCGTTGACTAGAATTACCAAACCATAGTTCAGACATAAATTCACTGCAGAATCTGCGGAAATATAGTTCCTGATCAAATAGTTTTCCAGGTGTTTTGCCAAGAAAATTGGGTAAATGTTTCAGTCTGAGTACAAATGATACGCTAAACACACAAAAAAAAATTGAAAACATCTAATTTTCTTCTGCTACACTACTTTGTGTCGTCCAACCAGAAAAAAATCCCAGCACATGGCAAATACATTAAAGTTTGTGGCAACAATGTGACGAAATGTGGAAAATGTCTTTGAATACTTTTGCGAAACATTGTATAGTCTTGCAGCTGCTTTATTTAGCATCTTTGTCTTCCCAACACAGTGGCTGTTGGACTGTCACAGGAGATGCAGTATATGAACAAAATAACACTTGTTGAAATGTAAACATACCTTGCTGATTAAACTGTTGACATCTGGCAATCAAACTAACTACCCATTTCTCTTTTGAAAGACACAATACCAGTGTCTTCCTCAACAGACTGGCAAGCGGCCTTTGGTTTCGGCTCATCCAGCAAACAGCAGGATGACGATCTGGGTTTTGATCCCTTTGACGTTACCCGCAAGGCTTTAGCTGACCTGATAGAGAAGGAGCTATCAGTTCAGGATCAGAGCCCCTCGTCCCCCGGGCCGCTCGCACAGGGAAGCGGTCACAGTTCAGGCCTGCCGTCATCCAATCTCAGCACATCCCACCACTTCCCCAGTGGCCTGCCGCGCGTCCACCAGCTGCACCACAGAGCCATCTACAGCTCCTTCAGTTTCCCCGGTGGCCACAACAGCCAGGCCAGTCAGCAGCAGCCCCCAGCCGCCAGACACCCATGGATGGGTATCCCCACACGAAATAACCTCGCACACTTGAACCACTCAGCCAGTGCTGCCTCACACAGTAACATCCTGGACCTGAATCTGCCCCCTCAGCACAACACAGGGCTGGGAGGGATCCCCATCTCAGGTACCAGACTGCTAGGTCACTTTAATGTGTTCTGTAGAGGCAGTGCATGTTAAGACAGAATGTAGATGAGATGCATTATAAAGATATTTAATATCACAGCACACAAACACTTCTGCTTTACATGAAGATGAGTGTTTTGATCAGTGTATATTGACTTTTCTGGTGGACAGAGAATGACAACAGTGTGTCTCTGTCCCCTCCTGCAGAAAACAGCAGCTCTATAGACGGCTTAAATGTGAAAGAGTGGCAGGACGGACTGAGAGCTCTCCTGCCCAACATCAATATCAACTTCGGTGGCCTCCCCAACTCCTCCTCCTCTTCATCTTCCTCATCCTCCAACAGTGTTAACCACATCGGTGGGCCAACAGGGCCAGCGGGCATTTCACACAGCCTGAGCTGGGACAGCACAGCCAGTTGGATGGATCCTGCTATTATCACAGGTAAAAATATCAGCTGGACTCATCATCTGACTGACTGAAACCAGATATTCATTTACACTGTATAAAAAAAGACAAACCCTGTTTCTCTCAGTCTGACATTAAATCACACTGCACCTTTTAAGATCAGTGGGGATTCCCAACATTATTTCTGTTTGCTGAATACCAGAATGAGAGAAACATTTTTTTATATGGTTTTTTTATTAATTGTTTAAAGGTAGAAGTTGACATACACTAATACTACTATTAAAATACTACTTTAATCAATTTGACAACGGCCAAATGATGTTATGACCTTGTAAGTTTTTTTTTTTTTTTTTTTTTTTTTTTTTTTTTTTTTTTTTTTTTTTTTTTTTTTTTTTTAATTCACAACGTTTTAGTAAACGGACAGACTGTGTTCTTGTGACGTCAGGGAAAAATCCTATCCTGTGGTCTGATGAATCTGGACTTGGAAGATTCGTTGCCAGATTAGTGGGAAAGTGGCTGAAGAAAAACAAAGTCAGTGTTTAGGCCTGGTCATCACAAACTCAGATCTCAGTCTGACAGAGAATTTGTGGGCAGATTTTAAAAGGGTGTGTGCGAGTGTGATGCCCTGCTAACCTGACATAGTTCCACCAGTTCTGTCAGGAGGAACGAGCCAGAACTCCAGAAAAACTATTGTGAGACGTTTGTGGAAGGAAACCCAAAGCATTTGACCCAAGTCATAAAGTTCGAAGGTGATGCTCGAAGTACTAAAAGTTGTTTAAACTTCTGAGTTTATAGAAGGTTTGAAAAAGTTATGTCGCTCATTATTCTGACATTTACCGAATGAAAATCATTTTTGTAATCTGAAATGAATGAAAACAGGAAAAGCTTAGTCTGATTTAATGTCA
Source organism: Anableps anableps (assembly GCA_014839685.1). Classification (NCBI taxonomy): domain Eukaryota; kingdom Metazoa; phylum Chordata; class Actinopteri; order Cyprinodontiformes; family Anablepidae; genus Anableps; species Anableps anableps. The sequence continues at coordinate 13,156,429 of CM026073.1, forward strand.
CGCAGTTCAGAAAGAATGGATAAACTTTTTTTTTTTTTTTTTTTTTTTTTTTTTTTTTTTTTTTTTTTATAAAGTGTATGTAAATATTTGCCAGTCAGCTGACATGTGTGGAAAACATGTAAAAGTGTGAGGAAAATTTGAGAACAAAAACCATCTTCAAATTGGCCCACATAAAACATAATATCTCACTCTTTATGTAATATAATGTAGCGACAAGCAGATAAAGGCAAGCTTATTTGTGTGATTAGCATCTCTTATTCAGCACAACAGATTTTAGACTGTAATGAATGGACACTTTGCCAAAAATGTAATTCAACAACCTGATATGTTCTCTTCCTTTTTGCAGTATTGCCTTTTTTTGCCAGTAATCAAACTTTCCATTTATAATTCAAGAGACCGCTTTGATCGGCTGTGTGTTTGTAACAATTACCCACGAAATGAGATGAGAGTTTAATACTATTTTAAGGAAAATTAAGAATCTCTGTTTTGTTTTTTCCAGAATTGAAGGCTTTAGAATTGTAAAAAAAATCTATACTTAATCAGTCCAGCTTTGATTAGTTCATATGTTGTGGTTTTCATGCTCTCCTCTCTTGTTTTCCCAAACAGAATTAGCTTTTAAAATCTCTGGTGTAAGGCAATAATGTTGTTTCCTGTTTTATGGGTCAACCATTTTTAGATTTTGAATCGGAGAGGTTTAGATGTTGTCCAGATGCCTTAAACTGCGCTTTACTTTTGCCCCAGTGAGCCACCAGTTTGAGACGATTTTACTCTGTAAAAACTACAGAACTGTAAAAGATCTGGCGAATGACAGAACACATGACTGAAAAGACCAGAATTTCTGTTATAGTCTACAGTTTGAAGCATTGCTGTCACTTGTCTCCACCTCAGGCATCCCAGCCTCGGCAGGCAGCAGTTTAGACTGTCTCCAAGACGACAACCCGCCACACTGGCTCAAGTCCCTGCAGGCGCTAACAGAGATGGACGGTCCTGCCAGCTCAGCGGTGCCCACTCCCCAGCCCCTCCACAGCGGCCTTCTCGATGGCCACCTCCCCCTCCACCACAGAGCTCCCAGCGGCTGGGCTCCCTACCTGCCCCCTCCCACAGCCAACCCCACCGGTCAGTTCCACTCCCCTCCACCAGGCTTCCAGACCGCCTTCAGACCCCCAGGACAGCCTGCCACAGAGCTACTACAGAGTGCCGCTGTGGATCGCCACTGAGTACAGACTGGAGCAGACAAACCCATCCTACCCCCCTCCCCACCCACTCATCCTATACCCTGTCCCCTTTTCCCTGATGCAATACACACCAATCTGCAGAGTATGAAAAATTAACAAAATAACAAACTTGCTTTCTTCTTTTTCTCTTCCTCCTTCCTTTGTGTCTACTCTGAAGGCCTGTTTTTGTTTTTGTTTGTGGCACACAATTATCAGTACCCTTTGTCTGCTGCCATCACCACTCCTTAGACCTAGTTCTGGGCGTAACATGGGATTCATTGTGTAGCTTTACCGTCAGCAGAAAGCACAAGAATCAGTAGAACATTAAGTGCCCAGTGGTGACACAAGCTAACTCCACAAACTGGCAAAGAAACAAATTAGCAGAAGTGAGGTCTTTTTTAAAAAAAAAAAAAAAAATAACATGATTAAGCATGATAACATTTGTGTTTTTGGAAAGTTGAAGTCATGATTAGTTTTTTGAGGAATGAAGCAAGCTGTGAATCTGCTCTTTGAAGCTTTGCCCCAAAGACACTCATTCTCCCCCCTCTGAGCAGGAGACTGTGAAACGGTTAAACCTTACAGGCTTGTTGGGAATTGGTCGAGGTGAGAGAGAGATAAGAGAGTTTGAAACTTCGCTGACATGAAAGTGGATTTTATAAGCTATGAAGCGCAACTTGGGGGTGGGGAAAAAAAAAAAAAAAAAAAAAAGAGATTGGGTTGGAAAACGTATTCAGATGCTTCAGGAGTTTAGGGCACAGGCTATGCATGGGCTCCCTGTTAGGTTAGGTACGGACACAAATGGCCCGCCTCAGAGGCCACTTGGCTCATGCTCTCTTTAGTAAGGGGCTCCCATGGGCCCCCATTCTGCTTGAGGGATAGTTTTGCTGAACCTCTGTATCAGAGGATAGAGCAGTGCCTTACCACAGGGAGCCAGGGCTGTGGGAAATCATGGCACACATCCTGAGCACTAGGGTTAGACTCTTACTCACAGTGCCACTGTGTGGTACCTACAATAGCTAGCCCTAACATGAACAGCCACCAGGTAGATGGGGGCAGTGACCAGATGGAAGAGGAAATGTCAAAAATACAAATGAGGGTAGTAAAGAGGTTAGCAGGTCCCATTGTTCAATCCATGAGGGCTTTAAACGAGGCCTTAAAATAGAAACGGGAGAGAATGGAGCTGGAGTGTTTGGAAAGGGAGTGTTACTGACTGCTGAGAGTTATGCAATTTCTTATGCGACCTCAGCAGCTGTATGCAATCGTGCATCCCAAAGTAAGGTGCTGCAAGACCGTACCAAGTACTGTAGTAATAAATCAAGGAGCCCTCAGCCTTTAGAAATGAGATCAACCTCTCCGACCGCCGCCTTTTTCCTTTTTGAAGTCTTAATTCTGATTCGTGTTCGCTCTGTCTTTTCTCTCTCTTACCCCCCCCACCCCACCCCACCCCTTCCACTTCCCCATCCCTTCCACCTCTCACCATCTCTCCCTCGCTGTTCCCTATTTAACAGTATTCACAAAGATGAACAAATTCATCCAGGAGAAATCAACACAGAGTCATCATTCAGTGGGTTTTTAACATGATGTTGCAAGAAAAAAACAACTTTGAGGCGCTTAACGGAAATGAACTGTCCTCTGCAGGTCTGGAAAAATAAACCTTAAATAAAACTGAAAACTCAGAGCTTGTGATTGACTGATGTTCTGTTCTCCCTAATATTAACCATTGAAGTACGCGCTACCATCTTGGAGAAACCACCGGAGGTTGATCAGGGGAAGATTATCCTAAGATCAGTCTGGTGTTTTTCTTCTGCTTACCACTAGGAGGCAGATTGTTTCCTTTTATAGTTTAGCCTCTGCAGCAGTCAAACTTCCTTAGCACACAAGGTGACAACGAATGACTAATAGTACAGTTTTTCAGATAGCAGATTTGCTACTCCTGTTTAGTTGCTCACCTAAATGCATATCAGAATGATCCTTAATTAAATTTGACTTTTTCCCTCAGGGTTGCATCGCTGCAGTAAGTAGAGCATGTATTGTACATTGGTTTGCAGCTCTGCAGTCTTCCTGGTGAATGCATCTTATTGACACCTATAACAAAAACATTTGGGTGTTTTCACCTTAGTTTTCCTAAAAAAATAAATAAATAAATAAATCATTACTTGAATAGTTTCTCAAAATTGAATACAGTTGCATAGTGGCTTCTACAATAATTGGCACCCAGGTAAACATAGGTTAAACCTTAAAATGAGTAATGTTCTATTGCAAAAACCCCAGACTGTAATATGATTGTGTTTGAATGGAGAAATATATATTTATATTCAAAATCACTGGTGCCACAATTACCCTTTACTGCCAGTGAGATGGAGTTCATTTATGAGATGGATCTTTGACCATGTTCCTCTCTGCACATCATCTCTTGACCGTCTCTTATATTAAGTCACCCCACAGGTTTTCTATGTGATGTAGAGCTGGATGGAAGAAGGTTGATTTATTTTTTTTTATTTGTTTTACTTGGTGTACCATCTTTCTGTTTATTTAGCCATATATCTAGGCTTGTTATCCCCAGTTTCAGTTTTGTGCCAGAGATCACTAGATTTATATTTAAAATATCTTGGTGTTTCAAAAAGTTCATAGTCCCATGCACTCTAAAAGGGTTCTCTTGGACTTTGGAGGAGAAACTGACCCATAGCATTACAGATCAATGGGCATAAGGTGCTTTTCCACAACTTCATCCTTTGTTTCTAACTGAAACCACTTTGAGTGTGTAGTAATGAAAACATCGATCTTTTCTCTCTGACCAAGCACCAGGTGTCAGTTACAACCCAAGCAGACTTTACCAAACCAGACAGTCAGGTTTGTGATACAGAAAAAAGCTTTGGACTTAGTGACACCAAGTTGCTGCTGCTGTCTGATTTCCAAAAGACAGCTTTACTTTAATGGCAGGTTCTCTTGTCTTTCTCATTTTTAGCAGTGCCTAAGAGAAACGGGCCTCTGTCACATCATTTATACCCAAAAGAAGGGCATGAATTAGTAAAGAATTGCAAATCGATAATACAAAAACTGAATACGGTATATTCTCTAATCCTGTTCAACAGCAAAAACCAAAGACTACTTTTAAAAAAGTATTTTCTGCAGTCAAATTTAACTTAACTACAAAAAGACTTTGAACCTAAATGTACAATTTACATTTTTAAACCTAATTGAAAAACACAAATCATATTAATCCTTAGCATTCACCAGAATTATTACATGTATCAACAAATGCACAACAAATGACCAGACAGCTCACCTTTTTTATTTGTTTTTAATCATGTTGAATAATGTTACAATGATGGATTATGCTAAAACATAAATATATCACACAAAAAACTGACTGAAACTTTATTTCAGTACTTTGAGGAGCCCACCAACCAGGATCTTTAAGGCTTTAGGCTGACCTGGAGTTATCTACAGTGGAGAACTGTAAAATACACAACAGAATAATCAAGCAAGGGCTCTGGTTGTGGACGAGGACACTACTACTGAAAAAACCCCACAGAAACACAAGAGTAAGACACATTCATGTGTAGGTCAGACATGTCTGTAATAAAATTTTCACAATGAGAAGAAACCAGCACTGGTGGTTGTGGGTAATATGGCTCCCCACACAGGGCGCTATTCAATCATGGAACAATATTAGCATTCAAAAAAAAAAAAAAGAAAAAAACATCTGTCAGTTGCATGTCCAGACAATAGGAAATGTATTGCCCATTGTAAGAAACTATAACTGTTTTACTGATCTTAGTATTCAGTTCCCTGCTTCCAGTGTGATTCTAAATTGAAAGGCTGTTTCACTGTTCAAAGTTTAAAATGCTTTGACCAGTCAGGTCTCTAATGGCTTATTGTGCACTGAGCTAAGATTCATTAAAACATAGTTTGAGATTCACAAAAGCTGCAATCTATTTGTGAAAACACAAAAAAAGGACTGTTCAGTGGAGCATACTTAGAGTGAAAGCTAGGATACATAGAAAAATATGCAGATTCTCTGACTTGTGATTTTTTTTTTAAAGCAAACTTAAAGAACATTGTCAGTTTTCTCCAAAAATATAGACACAATAAATCTGAAACAGCAGAAAGAGCTTGCCCAAGGCACCATTCATCTAAGAACCATCTCTCTGAAAATGCCAGTGCATCACTTTGTTTCTAAGTCTAAATGAAAACTACTGGGGTCTGAAAATGCTACACTAAAACACAGAGGAGGATTCAGCATGCTGTGGAGGTGCTTCGCATAAAAGATTATGAAATTAAGGTATTTTTTTCAAGCGTTATGTGTTACCCAGTGTTTCAAGACTTACCTTAATGTAAGTGGTTTTAAACAAAACAGCAACGGTAATACCCAACAGTAAAGAAAATGGTTGACATGGCCAAAATAGACAGTTTTGAACTATAAACAGGAAAAATACATGATGATACTTTTACAACAATTACACCCGCTGAGCAGTCAGCTGTTACGGTCTAACAAGACACAGATAAACATATAGCACAGGACGGCCGAGGCAGCCCCATCTGGTCTGAGGCTATGGATGCTGAAGAGGCACCAGCAGTGGAGGCAGAGATATGCAGACCGGCAGCAGATTCAGGGGCTATGACAATGAGTCAGCAATACAGTGGGGGAGGATTGGAGGAGTGGAGTAGTAGGGGGTTGATTATGTGATCAGGGAGATGATGCATGCCTGACGTACACAAAAATGCCATCTGTTAATTATGGAGCTGCAGGAAATAGCAGCAGAGCTTTGGTTCTGGTGGGATAAGACTGGCACAAAACATGTCCTTAAAACCCAACCTTTAATAATTAGTCTATTGATTATCTTCACTGAAGCTGTGTTCTAGCTTATTTTTATACAAGCAAGTACACAAATAAGTTATAAAACAAAAGCTGTAAGCTGTTATTTTTTTTAACTTCTAATAATAAAGGAGTATTTGCAGTCTTCAGATATACAGTTTACTTTTAAATTGCTGTCCTCAAACATCCAAACATGATTTGATCTGCACTAAAATACAATAAATCAGGTTTTTACTCTCTTCCACTGAGATGCCCTCTGCAGGGGTTCAGTCTGCTAAACTGCTGAAGCTGTGCGCTCCTTGAGGACTGCAGCTACCGGATGAGGGCATGTTTGGAGGGCACAGGAACTGCAGTGGCTGATGTTGAAAGCAAACTGCGTCTACAGAAAGGAAAAGACAAGGCAGATTATAACAATACCTGGCAACTGAAAAAAGAAAAAAAATGTATAACTGAAAGAAAGATGTATGTATATAGAAAGTAACTTAAGGTGAGCTTGAGAAGCATGTCAGGTTTGCTTTAAGAAACTATCAGTAATGAAAACATATGTTCTGTCAAAATAAGCAACTGATATTATTAATACCGCTAAAACCAGGTACTTACATACACTATGTAAAAACAAAGTTTCTCAGTCTCCAGAATACTGTAAGTCTATCATGCTGTAGGTCACTTAAAATTACCAAAAGCATTCCTATTTCCTAAATGTTATAATAATGAGTGAGAGATTTGTTTTTACTTCATTCAAATTCAGTAGCCTACAACAAGGTCAGTGTGCCTTTAAACAAGTTTGAAAAGCACAGATGATGATGTAATGGCTTTGTACGTTTCTTATAGGGTAATCCACGGCAGTGAAGTAAATTGGAGGCACACCCTTGGATGTATTTTGCGGCCTGAATCACACTGCTTCCTTGTGTGACATCATGGAAAAATCAAAAGAAATAAAGACAGTTTTCAGAAAGAGAATCCAAAAACTCCACAAGTGTGGTTCATCCTAGAGTACAATATACATACTGCAATAGGCGCTACGTTCATCTGCTTGAACAAATACACACATTTAAACACTATGGGAATTTCCAGCTATCGTGCTGTTGAGGAAGGAGATTTGTTCAGTGTCCTAGAGATTAACCTGTTTTAGTGCAAAATGTGCCAATCAACCCCAGAGTAAAAGCAGAAGACCTTGTTAAGATGTTGGCTGAGGGTGGTAAGAGAGTGTCATTATCTACCGTGAAACGGGCCCTTTGCTGATATTTGGTGATGGCCCACTCAGAAAAGAAGAAGACCTTAATCAGCGGAGACATGTCCTGTGGTCTAATGAACCTAATATTAAAGTATTTGATCATAATGACCATTGACTCTTTTAGAAGAAAAATGGGAAAGTTTGCAACTGTGATTTCAACTGTGAAGCATGGAGCAATGATTTTATGATTAGAGGAAGCTACAGTACTGATTAATATAAATCAAAAATAATTGTTAACAGCATAATGTAAGTGATAGCCTGAAAACCATTACAATCTTTACTGTGTCCGTGAAGGTATCTGATCCACTTCTCACCAGGGTGTAGACAGGTATCATCTCTTGAAATCTGTTGACGTTAATAAAAGGAAGGGAACAAAACTTTTTTTAATGAGGCTTAATGGGTTTGTGTGTGTGTGTGTGTGTGTGTGTGTGTGTGTGTGTGTGTGTGTGTGTGTGTGTGTGTGTGTGTGTGTGTGTGTTTAACATTTAGCCTCATTGAACCCTTTTTTGACTCACTTTGATGAGTCTGTACTTACCCAAAATCTTCAGAAGGATGCTTCCTCTGGTAGCATGCACAGCTTCCAGCTGGCTCACACAAGCCTTTACTGTAAATTCAGCCAGCAGTCTGGTTAATGTGTCCTGGTCAGGAAAACTGAAATGCTGCTCCATCACCGCATCATGTAAGTACTCTTTGAATGTAACATGGACAGCATTTTAAATCCCACGATGAGTTCAGCCTGTAAGAAACAGACAGCGCATGTCGCATAATCACTTTTGTTGGATTTTGGGCAGGAAATTTAGTTATATTTTCTTCTTCTGTGAACCATTTTGGGGATTGCTTGACAATATTTGCATCCTAAGCATAATTGTTTGTTTTTAAATTAAGACATTTAAAAACACACAAAGTCAGAATCTGGTGCAAAAATATCCAAATTCTTACAGTCAGAAAAAGCAATTAGCTTTCAGCTGTTGTCTGAAGGTTTTCAGGAAAACCATGACATCTGCAGCCTCCTTGTGGTTGCTGAAGGACATTAAACAGTAATTTTAAACAAACTTATAAACATTTTATAGATGGGGATGCCTAAACTATTGTTATAGGACCGGCTTACCAATAAAATGTTCACTCTAAAACAAAACAATCAGTTTTCAAAAACAGACCAAAGTTACAGAGCTGTCCCTCTGTTAATCACTGAAAATATATAAATACACTCCAAGTGATGGCACAGAGGTATTTAAAAATAAAATCTAAATAAAGAGAACTGCAGCATATTTTATTTCTTTATAACAAGGATTTTAGCTGATTAGCTTTTTTCCTTCTTTTTTGCACACTTGAAAATTTAGACGTGCTATTTGATATAAAAGTCTTTTTCGATCAGATCATTTTAAAATAAACAATAACCGACCCCAAGATCTTAATGGAAAAGGCTCTAATCTACTGTCATGTGTTTGTTAAAAATTGCTTAAAATTGCTTAAAAATGAGTTGTAACGATACAGAAGCTTTAATGAGTGATGGTTTTTTCTCCTAATACTAAAGGCGACCACTGGCCCCGTGTGTTAGTAAGAGCAGTCGATGTTACAAAGCTCCGCAGTTAAACAGGATTCCACTCATTTTTTAAAGCAAAGAGAAAACAGATGCATAGCTGACATTCTGTGGCATCTTATTTTAGTGATTAATGGTTTTAAAGCTGCAGTAGTACTTTTATAAAAATATATTTTTCTACATATTTGTTGAAACTGACACTATTTCCTGACAATATAATATGAGACAGACAATCTGTGAAAAAAATGAGCTCCTCTGCCTCTTCTCTTTGGCCCTACTGCCATCTGCAGATATACACCGCCCATTAGAAACAACCAATCAGAGCCAGGAGGAATGTCTTATCAATCACTCTCATGTAGATGCTGCTTGCATCCTCCACCTTGCTCTCTGCTGTGCTACAGCTCCTCCCCTACAGCGGAGCCTGCCATGAACACACAAGCTAGTTAGCATGGCCACCAATGATAGCAAATAAACAGTTTTCCAGTAACATTAGGTTGTTTCTCCGCCATTAGCACAGTTACAACCAGCAATCTTGAGCTTGTGAGGGGGAGAGTGTGAGCAGCGCATACATGATCGTGACTGACAGTCCTAACACACTCCTTCTGGCACTGATTGGTTCTTACTGATTGGGAGCGGTGTATTTTTGCAGATAGCAGTAGGATCACATGGAGGAACCAGAGGAACTCAATTTTTTTCACAGCTTGTCTGTCTCATACTGTCAGGACATAGTGACAGTTTTAACAAATATATATTAAAAAAAATATTTTTTATAAAAGTCACCGACTGCAGCTTTAAAGGGTCATTTCTAATTTTTTTCAAATGAGATTCTGTGAAATTATTATCGGTAATTATCTCTGTGTTGATTTACTGTGTTACAGTAAATCAGCTAAATCAGATGCTGTACATCCGGGGATTTATTTACATTTTAGCAAGCATGTAAGGGAATCATTGTTGATAATAACTGCACTGAACCTCACTTCAAAATATACAAATTATGTCCCCTCAACTTTGAGATTTCCAAAATATGGCAAACATTTCCTAATCCAGTGTGTTCTCTCCCATGTACAACTGGACCCCTCAAAAGGCAACAACAGAGCACCTTTGCTAACACATGCTACATTTAGCTTTCTGTAATGGATTGAAGACTAATACAGCTTTTGTTCTTCCTCTGACTTCACTTCTAAACACAGCACTGGTAGATCGCCCCTATGTCAAGCTACTGGAGAAAGAATTGTTTCATTAGATTCACCCTTTAACAAACTTTTGCTGGCAGCAGGTTCAGGGCAGTATATGTGTTCAGTCAAATACACTTGCAGCAATAAAGCCAGTGACCTTTGTTAGGGCTTCACACTACTCCAGTCAGCATACAGAAACTGTGCTCAGGTTGTCTGTATCTCAGCAGGGCCTTCGTACCTCACTGTGATATCCTTTTGTGGTTTTGTGTTTGCTGGGCTCCCTGAGCACTGTGTGGTGATGTAACTGAAGCAGGAAGGTCACAGCGGCAGATTCGTTGATGTAAACTTTTACAGTTTCTCACCCAGACAAGCTTGCTGACTCTGCACCATGAGCGATTGAAGCATGTAAGATGAGATCCACATTGCCCCAGACTACAAGGACGTTTTCAGGATGAGAACTTTGATAAAATAACAGGATAGATCGAAAGAAAGAAAATGTTGAACATTTTAGGTATGGATTCATTTTAGTCACAGCATTTTGGAAAAGGATTCACATCTCTTGAACTTCTTTTATGTTACAACCACAACATTCAATGTATTTTATTGGAGCTATATGTGACATATCAGCAGAAAGTAGAATCTCATGGTGAGATAAAAGGAAAATAATGCAAAGATTTCAGGATTTTTTTAACATCTAAATCTAACAAGTGGGATGTGGATTTCCCTGTACTTAGAGGTCTTTGGGGGGTATGTCTCTATCAAGCTATTACATCTAGAGATTAAAACATTGCCCATTCTTCTTTGCAAAATCAAGCTCAGTCAGTTTGGATGGAGAGCATGTGTTGACATCAGCTCCTCTACCACTGTCATGGGTTAGTTCAGGTTGTAGTTGTGCCATAACTAGATGGACTCTATTTACTGCACCAGTTAGGTGACTTCTGAAAACAGTTGATTGCAATAGAGTTTATTTGGGGGTATCAGAGAAAAGTGGGCTGAATACATGACACTGCAGATGTTTTGTGAAAAAAACAACAACTGAAAACCGCAAATATGATCTACCCTGTGTTGGACTATCATAGAATCCCACTAAAATACACTTCAGTTTCTGGTTGCAATATAACGAAATATAAAACTGTTCAAGCCATACGAATACTTTTGCAAGGCCATGTGTATTTCTTCTATGCTAGTGGTTTACAGTGCAATTATTAGTTTGTTTCAGTAGAAGATGGATTGTTTTGAAATCTTTTTTTCTGTGGATGTCCATCCAGACATTAATAGTTCCCAGACTTTGAGTCCCATCATTTTTGGTAATGCAATGGAAACTTTCTGACCTTGCTGCTGCCATTTTCACTTGGTTTCATATTTATTTGGTCATTTTCTACAGATATGGAGTGCTGTCAGTAGTCTGAACAGGTACATTTAACTGTCCAGAATTTCACAGAGACCATTTGTGGACTTCCACTAGGACGAGAAAATTATGGACCTGCCCTTAATTATTAAACAAGTGTGTCAGCAGCCTGGCCTGATGGAGGTAATGCAAAGAGGAAGTGGGGCAGGGAGTGGGCCTTTGGGACCGAGAGTGTAGAAAAGAGGGGGCCTTCGGACCTCAGGGTAGGGTATTTGTAGACCCTAGAGATTTGGAATGAAGCACTGGAGATCCAATAGTGCTGTCAAAGCTATTTTGGACATTGTTAACATTCAAAAGCAGTTTGTGGCTGTTGAAGATTAGGACTAATGTGTACCAGCAACTCTGCAATTTGACTTTACAGAGCTATAAAGTGATCACCAGAGGACACTTGTGATTTGATATAGAATAATCATATGATATTGTGCATGCACAGCTGATTGGGTCACAATGAAAAAGCTCTCTGAGTGGCATTTTGGATGACATCAACAGGAATGGCGTGGCACTTTTGTATAAAGGATATGGGATGAGCATCTGTCTTCAGAGAAATCGATCTGGGAATATCAAGAAGCCTGACTCAGCCAAACTGACCATTCTTTATGAGTGTGTCTACGAGTGTGTAAAGGTGAAAGCAAATGAAAATGGACGGTGATTCAGAGAGATGATCTGCATATGCAGGCAAGGAAATTTTTCACTGTATGCTCTCATTCCTTAAACACACCTTCACAACAGCTGATAGGTAACTTTTCAATCAAAAAACCATGTTGGAGAAGTTATGAGACGGGTGTTCACAAAGAAACAGGAGGATGATGTTTGGCTCATTCAAAACCCAAATGTCCTGTTAGTTCCTGTTCAGGGACTAAATTATTTAGCTTTAAACTTTAAAGATGTATTTGAAAATATATGAGGTAAACATACTGCAGAATAAAACTGGCAACATTCCATGTGTTTCTGATTCAAGAAATCTTTTAAACGGAGAGAAATTTTTATTTCAGATAATGCTACCAAAGGTTTTTCTGGTGCATGTAGCCCAAAAACAAAATAAAGAATTACATTACTGCTCCGTATATGCTGGGACTGCACGTTGGAACCTTTCAAACCAAGATTTTTACCAGGAAAACTGATAAAATTGATGTTCACCTGTGTCACAAAGATGAAAAAACAGACAAACAAAACACAAAATTATGTTAGTAACTTTTCATAAAACGTTAAGTACCAGCATTTTGTACTTAGACCAAAATCAAAAATTACTTTTGAGGCGGTTTGAGGAGCTCTACCTCCTTTAAGGGCCCATGCAGTAATGTCAGCACAAATTTTGACACTGCCATGTTGGACAGAAGTTTGCAATAGTATTACTACATATGCATAGTTGTGTTGTTTTTGTTCTTGATGACTTATCAGTACCACCAGAACTTCTAGAGTACAACCAAATATGGTTCCAGTCGTATCATGATCCAACTGAAAACATCAGTGATTTTGAAAAACAGATTTAGATGCACAAAATTTAATTTATTGTGGATTTTCTCTGACCCACACAGGGCTAAAGTAAAACTTACAGGATCAATTGTACCCATTTCATTCTTCTTGACAAAGTTCATTTGAGCTGTTTGGGATCCTGGCACAGATCCGAATTTTCCACAAAGTCCATACATTCTCATTACAGCTGTGGTGGGGGCCTTTCTCTGGGCTCAATGTTAGCCTGATTTTATTGAATCCAAAACCCATTCTGATGTGTGTGGGATCAGTGTCCTGCTGAAACACCCATCTGTGTCCAAGTTTTAACCATCTGGCGATTGAATTGAACTAATATTCAAGTATTTAGAGGTAACATTTCTTGTTGACTTGACAGTCAAACAGCCCCACATGCTACCACCATCATGCTTGACAATTGGTACAGTGTTCTCAGGTTTGAAAAATAAACTCCTCCACCAAAAGTTTTTCATCATTGGTGGAAACATTTCAATCTTTCTCTCATCTGACCTCAAAACTTTTTTCAAGAAGGTATTAAGTTTGTACAGCTGCAGATTTCATTTGAGCATGAAAGTATCAGCTTTGGCGCAAGAGCATCTTTCTCCACCAGAACTCTCTCAGCCCATGGTGATATAAAGTTCATTCACTGTGGAAAGTGACACTAAAATTTCTCCAGCTTTTAATTTATGGTATTTCTTGGGTCAGATAGTTGAAACTTGGACAAGACTGGGAATGGATAAAAGAGGCTAACATCAAGCTTCTGAAATGGCCCCAACCTCAGCGCCGTTAAAAATTTGTGGACTGTGCTTATCAGTTGTTGTAAGATCCTGGATAGACAACAGTTCAAACACATGCACATAGGGTAATTTAGAGTAAATAAGACCTGACTTTGCTAAACACTATTTTCTTTTTTTTTTTTTCCCAGATGGATATGCAGAATCATACATTCCTCATGAAAAAAAATATCTGACATTTAGGAAGAACATTCTCAGAGAACAATAAGTGCCGCGGTTGAAAGCAGTTTTCAAAACAGCATAGAAGGATAAATTTGCTACCAGCTGACAGAAAAAAAAAAAAGCGATGACCGCAAAGAACATTTTGCTATCCAGCATTGCAGGTGACTCTCTGACGTCAGTTGCACAGACCCGTGTTCATACAGGATCAGTCTTATCTGTATTATTGGTTTATTTTAATTATTTCCATTTATTGCAGTCTCCAGCCAGACTGATGAGATGCTTGTTTTCTCCGAAGGAACATTCTGTGTGTTCAGTCTGACACAGAGCTTTCAAAGTTTCTCTGAAGTCGTGTTTAAATTCAGAATCAGAGTGGACAGCTTACAGTACCTTACAAAAGTATTCACACCAGCTAAACTCTATTACATTTTGATGGACTGTGACAACAAACTTCAACTGACTTCATCAGGATTTTATGTGATACAAACCAACACAAACCAGTGCAAATAAGAGAGAAGAGAACTGATTTATGGTTTTGTATATTTTTACAAACAAAAATCTGAAAATGTGCAGTATTCACCCCTTCTACTCTGATAGCCCTCAATAAACTCTAGTGCAACTATTTTTTTTTCAGAAGTCACTTAATTAGTAAATATAATAAATTTGGAAGACTGTCAAAGAGGAACAGCACTGTTGAACGAAGAGCAATAAGAAGTCTTTTTTTAAAGTTTGTCATAAGCCATGTGGGGGGGACAGCAAACATTTAGAAGAATAGACTAAAATCAACCTTTTGGTCTACATGCAGAAGCCTTGTGAAGGGGGTAAACCAACACTACATAACACCCTGAAGACAACATGGTGATGGCAGCATCATGCTGTTCCCTATTCATTGTTGTAGACAAGGAATAGGGAAGCTGAGTTCTTGGGAAGATGGAAGACTTGTTAAAGCCTCCAAAAGACGTGAGACTGGGATGAAACATACATTTGAAGATACATTGAAATGATTTATATCAAAGCATGCTATTGTGTGAGAATGAAAACTGTTTCATTACATTTAACAATTTATTACTTTGTGTTGGTCTGTGTCAAAACAAGAAAGTATACTGAGGTTTCTCGCTGTGATGTGACAAAAGTGAAGAAGTTCAAGTGATGTGAATATTTTTTGTTAAGGACCTTATGTATAGAGTAATACAAAAATGTTTTACTTAGTACCTTATCAGGGCTGGACGATGGTGTTATCGTGAACATCGTTGCTCACAAAAACTGGTCCTTGGAGTTGGCATCTTCTCCCCCTGAAGTTTTCTCTGGATGCTCCAATTTTTCCAGCAACAGTTTAAGAACACATATATGCAGTGCTTTTGTGACAGGATGAAAGTTAGTGAATGAGAGTTTGTTTGTCTGGGATGAACTGGGGACATGTCCTGAATGTGTCTCCTGCTTTTCACACATTAACTGTTGGGAGAAGCTCCAGAAGAAAATTAATGTAAAAATGTGTATTTTTTTTCTTAATATGATGCTAATTGAAAAAGATCAGACGTATGAACTGCTGCAAAAAAGGACAGATTTTTCCTAATGAAGCTAATTAGCTACATGATCAAATATAAACAGTAAGCCTCAGTATTATGGTGATTGTTTCAGCTCTTTGAAAGACTTTAAAACAGATCAGCTAATCAGTTCCAACAATCAACTCACAAATGCAAAAGCAAATTATTAGAACTTTATGTTCTTTGCTGTTTTATCGTTGAAAATCTAGTAAAGTGAAGAAGAGAGTGAGATGTAGACAGAGTTAGAGTAACAGAGAGCGCTGGTGCAAGAAGAGTGGGCCCAGCGCCAACCTACCCCACCCTTACTGCTGCTGCTGCCTGCAGAGGAGTGCTGCATTTCCTGAGGGCAATGCAGAGGAAGGGGGAAGAGGTTCACTTCTGTTCAGGTCACCACACACTATAAAACAAACAGAAGCAGCCACCTGAGAAGGACAAAGGCAAATGACTTGTTTCCATTTCCTCATTTTGCAAAAGTAATGACAGGGTTTTAATGAAACTAATTTTGAAAAGTAGACAACAAATAGGACTCACCTGAGCTAAGCAGGTCCAGGATTAACCTAAATGGTGATTTTTACTGATTATTTCTGGGTTGTTTTTTTCTTACACTGCTGAATGCAAGAGGGATTTTTCATTTAATTAATATCTTGGGAAAAAAAAAAACAATAATAATGACATTTTTCAATTTTGATAAGATCCAAACTAAAGAAACTGAAATAGCTACCTTTCCATTACTAGAAAGTTTTGTTGTTGCTTAAATATCATTTAACTTCTGTATGTAAAAAAAAAACAAACAAACCACAATTTAATCTCAAGATGTTTAAGCTGATAGGAAGCCATTTGGAGGAGCATTTACATCCCCATAGGTGCAAATTAAAGATGACTTTTGTACTTTAACAAAATTAGGTATTCACAGAAAACACCAACACAAAGCTGTATGGGAATCTGCCTTTGTTTGTAAGTGATCAAATGAAGAGAGTGAAAACAGAAACACATGGTTGAGGCTGTATCATGCTGTGGGACTGATTTGATCATATTACAGAGGAAGTTAAAGCACCAAAGGAATACATAATAAAAAAAAAACTACAGAGAAACTCAATGTCACATAACAGTCAGAGTGAATTTTATTTTCCTTTATAACCTGACATCAGCCCACAGAATCAAACTCAGCAGCACAAAAGGACTGGCATTGGAAAGAAAAAAATGGAACTTGCAATTATTTCCGATTTCAGTGTTATTGAAAACTGGCGAAGACAGCTGAGAGCTGCCACCTGAAAATATGAGATCTGTGTGTTTAAAAGAGCTTGTGAAACAAGTAATCATGCCCAGGACTGACAGACGGTAGATGGGAACAAAAACATATAGTGGTACTCTGGTACTCTTTGCATATAGAGGGATTATTGCTTAGATTTCTTTCTGTAAGCTTTTGGGGAGGGGTTGCTGTTCAATTTATCGACAACGGCCTAATCAAGGATTCAAATCTGTATTACTGGATATTAAACAGTTACACTTTCACAGGAAACCTTTCTTAAGTTTTTCTCAGCTGAACATGGTTCGTTACTACGCTTGAATTACAACGGCTGAGGCTGCCGACTATCAGCTGTGACTCTTCAGTCCACTCTAAGTTCACCTAAACTGGGGTAAACTTTTAAAGTCATTTGAAGAAAAGCATTAAAGATAGTCTGCTCTGGTGCTTTTCCTGGTCTTGCAGTTGTTTGGAAATTATCCTGGTAGAAATACAATGAGTTCATCACCCTTAGTTAATTTCTAGGACTGATACAGCAGCAGCCTCTACCAACATAATTACAGCATTATAATTAACGAATATCAACATATTTGGTTTCACTGGTTTAAAAATGAATAAAATCAGCTAGAATGGGGGATCACTATGGCTATAGGATATGAGGAAAGCATTTAATTGTGATACTTTTGGTGAACATTGCAATGACCAAATCGATTACAACCAATCCGAGCTGTTTTCTTTCTTTCCCTTCATCACAATGTCATCACCACGATTTGTGAGCTAAATGACATTGAAAAAATATATTAGGCATGAGCCGGCCAAAATGTATCCCGCTGGCCATAAATATTATTGCCATGTAAAATCTGCATGCATGGGACATAAAATATTATTTCCTACCAAATATTGGTTCCAAGCAATTCCAATATTGCACCAAATGATATTGCAATATTGCTTGCAATTCTATATCTTGTGCAGATCTAATTGCCACGTTTTTGTTTGCCTCTGTATGTTGAGAAGAATTAAAGATGCCAAATAAAATGCATTCATGATGGTTCTTTTCAAAGTAAAACAAGTTTTGACTGAGAAATATCGAAATTTTGCATGCTGGTTAGGAATACGCTGCAGTGATACCACATGAAACATCAGCATAAAATAAAGCATAAGATTAATTTTTTGTGCCAGTAAATTGTTATCACAAAAAAACCTGTTCTCATCAGTGTGGATATTCCCAAGCACTTTAATTTGGGAAGCCTACTGAAGGCAGTACTACGTTGCTCTCTCACTGTAAAAAAAAAAAAAAAAAAAAAAAAAAAAAAAAAAAAAAAAAAGGGCACCCTGACGCCCCAGTGTTAAAGTCTGTTTTGTGGCTCACCGGTTCCCCCCTCCATTTATTTACTTTTTTATACCAGTAACATCGCAGTAATTCCTCTTTCCTGGAGATAATTTCCACAAGCTAAACAAAAAACAAACCCTCAGCAAAGATCAATGCAATGGACGAGCACATGTCAAAAATAACATTTTGTTGTAGCTTCTAAATTATGAGATGCTAAGTTTCTTTTTTTTCTTTTTTTTTTTTTTTTTTTTTTTTTTTTTACTAAATACAAAAGTTTTACACCAACAATCTAGATTTGTTCCCAGATCCCCTCATCCCATGCACCATCCCTCTGACCCCTTCCTTCAATAAAATCCTTAACTTTGTATCATTTGGTGTGGTCCTTACTCGTGAAGTGATTTCTCATAATGAGACTAGCTTTAGTCTGCTACCGTCCAGCACATCAGAGTTCCAGTTACAAAGAGAAGGGCAGAGACAGCAGCTCTGAAGGCATTAGAGGTGTGAGTCAACTTACAAAGGGTGACAGAGGTTAGTGATCCCCTCCTGGGATGAGATGATTAGAGTAAAACTATTACCTTGGTCACATCAATTATTGCTAATGGCTCCTAGGAGAGAGTACTGTAGTAGAGGGATGCCTCCAATTCTGCAAAACTGCAGCATATTTCTGCTGCTATAGTGTCATGCAGAGAAGGCTGTGTACAATATGGTGCTGATGTGAAGTTTACATACATTCATCATCAAATCTGAAGTAATATTAATGGTAGTTTTTAATAATTAAATTATCACACAACAAACTTTAACTTTCAAGTAGAATTTAAAAAACTATTAATGTTATCTTGCTTTATCTATTCCAAAACAAGTTTTGATGAGTGCTCTGGATGACTGTCCTGTTGGAACATCCAAATGTGTGAAAGATCTGACCCAATCTCTTACCCTTAGATGAAAGAAGTTGCTCAGGATGTTCAGGAGCAATCAGGAACACCAAGGCTCAGGCTTGTATTAAACTGGAAGATACTGGAACACCACTGTCACTTTTCATAGTGGAACCTCTACTATATCTGCAGAGAGTGAGAGGCTGCCAACCAGGAGAAAAGCACTTTTTCCAAAATCAACACCTGCAAGTATAACTGAAATTTGCAGCTGCTCACAGAAGCAAGCCTTCATCAAAAAAGTTTTCAAGACTGAGCTATTTGGCCACAGTGAAAAGTTATTTGATTTCAGGAGTGACGGCAAGGCTTTCAAACATAAGAACATTGTAGAAACAGTTAAATATGGGGATGGTAGCATCATGCCGAGGGTCTGTTTTGCTGCCAGTGTTACTGGTCACCTGCACAAAGCGGATAGAATAATAAAGAAAGCAGGCTAGTGCTGAATGGCTCAGACACCTCAAAGTTGAAAGTGAGGAGTCTGTCAAACTTTCCACAGACCGATGTCAAAGACTGGTTATTTTGATCAAATGACTTAAAGCTGGCTATTAAGGGTGTACTAACTTTTTCTTCAGTGTGAAAACACATTTTTGTTGATGTTGCTTCTTTAATGAGTAAAACAATGTTAACTTTTGGTGTTTACATGTGATTAAATCCTTTTCTATTCTAGAGACTGAAAAAAAACATTAGACATTAAGACATGAACATGTCCTATTTTTTTTCAAATGATTCTGTTTGAGCCTGCAGTTCTTAAAAAAATCAACAACAAATTCAATGTTTGAATTTGCTTGTTGTAGTCCACTATGAAAATAAACGCTTCGAAAGTATAATTAAAAGACCCAGATTAATATGACAATCATGCCGAGGATGAGTGTATGCAGGCTTCTGACCTGCATTGTATACATGAATTTAAGTAGACTTTTGTTCAAGTTTGAGCGTGAATTTACCCCATCCAACCCCAAGCAGAAATGATCAAAACCTACACCAGCTGATCCTTAAAAATTTATTTAGGTTAATGGAAGATGTAGTCAGAGGTGATATAAGAAACAAAAACAAAAGAAATCAGAAACATAAAACCCTTGCATAGATCACAGACCATGCCTTTGTCATCATCTGACAAACTGAACACATTCCAGCATAATCCTTGTTAAACACAACATGACAATGACAGCTGGATTAAATGACACAGTTAGAGTTTGGTTTGGTTTGTGGATGGAAAGAGGAGCAGAATGCTTCGACAGTCCTTCGGCACTGTGCTCCTTGAGAGCAGATAAATGTGCGATTGGGACAGAAAACACATATTCATAGCCATCACACTTTCTTAAACAAACTGGAACTCCTTGAGCAAGGTACACAACATCCCAACAAATAGATCCCATCAGTGTTTCTACAGCAGGCAAAAAAGCAGTCCAGCATTAATACTTTTAAAATCCAGAATGCCCTGAAATCTGAACAGAGGATTGTGTGTTTCACATGTTTCCCACAACACACTAACAATACAGTCTGGCTGAGATAACAGTGAACAATGTGTCACACTGAAGAGCTGTTAAGAGTCTAAGAAACTAGCCCTTGTTGTCCTTGCTCACATTCAGCACCAACCTGCACATTAATCCCACATCAGACAATGAGCATGACTCGGACGCCAAGCTCCGTCCTGGCGCTAAGGTGCTTTTCAGAAATCACAACAGCTTTCATGATTGAGCTTGGTTGCAGATGAAAGCAAGGGTTTTTTTTCCAAAAATGATGCAACTGTGTTGTAGTTAATCCGCAGCTTGAAAGGTAAAGCTCATGCAGTCTTCCATCGCCCATGCAGTTTTTTTTTTGTTTGTTTTTGTTTTTTTTGTTTTTTTTTATGTTTTTGCATTTAGTAGGTTTTTGTAGAGATACATTACAGCAGGAGTAGAGTTTGGAAAAATAACATGAACAGCAGGAATGATTTCATATTTTGTGTGGGTTTTTTTTCTTCATTTTGAAACTAAAAAACAAAAATCAGCTGTGTTTTTATAACTATCTGTATCATCTGATATACAGAAAGTGATCATCATACAGTGATTTTCATTTTTCATGGCTTGCTGGAGGAGGACATTCTTTTTTTCCCAATATAAGGCTTGTTTGTCCTAAATCAGTCATGTTACAGTGCCACCATAGACAAAACAATAAAAATTGAAAATAACGCATTTAACTTCTTTCTCCTATTAATTTCACCATATGTTGGTTACATTTCTCTAAATTGTTACCACCACAAAGCTTTTTTTCTCCTTATTTTTTTGTTTCTTTATTCAATTCATCTATATTTAGTTCTGATTACATTTGTTTACAGAAGCATAATATCAAACACACATATTCACGCACCTTCTCTTATTTTCACACCATAACAGGCTCAAGACCTGAAGACTGATTCTCTCTCAATGCATTACAGGCTCTTCCTTGTAGGTTTGACTGAGCCATTTAGCAGCTTTTTGCTTCAATGAAGCCCTGTATGTTTCTCTAAATAAAATATCAGTTACTACATCTTAGGACAAATGTCCCAGACTGAACAATCAGAGGGTTGGTACATGGGCAGTCCACTTGTGGTAACAGATTTGTACAGTCTTTAACATAAACAGGTTATATGTAGTCCTATTGCTCATAAGGATGCAGTTTTCATTGGGTAACTGAATGCATAGCACCATCTGTATATGTCCTCTCTACTAGAAAGATCTTCTGTATTTTCTTCATTGCTGCACTTTTTTCCATGAAAAATGTGATGACAGCAAACAGTTTCTTTGCAGCTGCATTTGAGGCTGATATAATTTCCTTATATATTCTATGTTATTCGGTATATACGTCATCCTAATCTACAAAGAAAAGACAAATTGAGTCACTTCCTTTTTTTTAAAACTTGTAATAAGTAAGATTTTTCACTTTGCCTGAGGAGGATGCTCTTCAAAAGTACAGTACAAAGATCTGTTTCAAACAAAACGACAGTTTCCTACATCAAGCAACCTTCCTGCTTCGAAAAAAAGGCATTTAAAGCATAATTCATCTCCCCGTAATGAATGAGGGGTCACTTTTCTGCTTCAGATTGTGTTGTGGAAACAACACAACAGTGGTAGTCTTGTACTAGCACCACAAAGGATGGCCACTGCACCAGCAGAAACAGCTAAGACATTCGAGTAGCACTGCAGTGCAGCTTTTTTTCCCAAGGATCTTTGTCGGGAGAGTGTTAAATAAGAAGAAGGAGCATTACAGTACAGTACGGCACGGAGTCTTACTATTATATGGATGAACTCCTCCCAGTACGGAGAGCAGACTGGTGTACAGTAGCTGGAGAGTTTCAAGTACATTTTGTACCAATCTGCTTGCTGTTCTCCTGTGAGCTAGCACTGTGACAGAACAAATCAAAACTGGCATTTTTTTTCCCCCAGCAATGGAATGAAGCAGTTGTGCAAAAGTAATGGATCACATTTTGCTGTGCATTACAGTGCCCCATGACTGCTGCAATATGACAGCTCTCAGCTTTTCTTTTACACAAATGTAAATCAAACACACTCAGCTGTTTCCCTGTGACAACACTTGACATGGCACTGTTTCAAAAAAAACTTACACTTACAACAGTCAGGGAGAGTCATGCCATCTCTACAAACTCCATATAAATGAATGGGCTGATTGTGCGCAGCTTTAAGTGGAAAAAGGAGCAGGATTGCAATACCCTACTTTCCCTACATGTAAGTGCTTGTGTAAAGGCTTTGCTTTGGGACTCTCACATTCAATATTGCATGACTGCAGTTTACACTTAAGGTTCTATTTTCTATTATATAACTATATATATTTGTTTGTGTATGTGCATGTGTAAGTATAGGTATTGGAAGCCCTGCATTGAAGCCTTCAGCTCCGCAAGTTTGCAATGACCTCACTGAGGTAGAAACCCTGAAAGGATGCACGGTGCACAAAGAAGTAAAACAGGAGTGAATGAAGACTTTTTTGAATGAATATGGTAAACATGCAGAGAACAATCCATTGCTGCTTAATGGCATCATTAAACGCATGCCAGCATGAAAATTTGGTTGTGCATGTACCACAGTCACCTGCTGTGTGAACCTTACTCATCTAGCATCACTAACATCACACCTAACAGTGTTTAACACTGATATACACCGGCTCTACCCAAACACCGCTGGCACACTTAGGCACTTTCACTGATCCTGTTGGTGGAGGGGATAAAAGGCACTGGAAACTAATCTTAGAATACGTCTATGAAACATGATTCTTTTCTATTGACTAATTTTTACTAAACTTTGTGGTTGAAGAAAAAAAAATGACTGAAAATATATCAACTGTTTTTGTTCTCAAAGAAGGTCCATGCACTCCTCTATTGACTAATACTGTAACTGGTGTTTATAATGATTATATGCATTTTTCCAATATTACTTAGTATCTTTCTTTGTCTACCTTTAAATGAGAAACTCTGGAGCCTAAAAGTTGGACTTCTTTAAATCTGATCACAATTCAGAAAGACCGAGATTTTTGATTCCTTCAGTTTCCCTGATGACAGGGAACTGCAGAATGCATGAATTGCAACAAGCTGTATACATCATGCTGTATACATCGTACATTAAATATACCAGGATACAGAAGTACCTTAGTGGTTAGGCCATAATGCAAGTTACTTTTTTCATGCTATGATCTCATTTATGTACTGTTCCCTTAAGATTTAACATTCAGTTTCTAAACTTCTAAATGATTAGCAATTCAAAAGAAAAATAACTCATCCAGTGCACTCAGTATGGCAACATAGAGAGAAGTGGGAAATGGAGGCAGACATCCAAAAGAACATCCTTCCCCTACTTTGTGACATATGCCTCATGCATGCCAGTATCAAATGGAAAGTCTTTAAAATCATGCTCACATGAAGCTCACTTTTACAAGTTGTGCTGTGATGCATCTAAAGGGCATGGCATCGGATCACTTGGTGATAACACAATTATGGCAGCTGCTGCATGAACAGCAGCATTGCAGATGTCCGTGAAGCAAGCAGTTCACCATCTGTTTACATCCAAAACAAGAGAGAAGAGCAGTCTTCCTACTATAAGGTGCTTTGCTGAGTAGCAGATCCTTTGCAGGGGGAGAGGGGAAGGAGGAAAAGGGTTGGGGGGGGGTCATCTACCTTCTTGGCGGAAACCACTTGGCTTAGAGGCTTGAATGTCTGCAGTCATTTCTGGTGCATTGTGCAGCTTGCTGATCAGTTATCTGTAGTGCATGCATAAGATTTTTAGTTATCACACCATCATCTGACAAGACAAGGTGTGCTCTGTGTCCTCTAAGGAGCTGTGTATATGTGTAATAATCAATGTTTTCTTAACATTATAGTTATTGGATCAGTAAAATTAATTATTCTATCTACATTGGTATATACTGTAACAACTTTGTTTTTTGTTTTGTTTTTTTTTTCAGCTGAGGATAGTTGTAGGCCTAATGCCAGTAGAGCGCTCTCGGAGCTAAATGAAGCATTCTTATCAGATGGTCTACTCCCCATGTGACCGAACAATCGAGAGTTCCTAGCTGATGCCTAAACATCTGTGAGCAGCTTGCTTTTGTTCACACAGTTCTGAGTGGCAATAGTGCAATTTCCAGTTCTAAGGTTTGCCTCCCTAAAGTTGTCGATGCTATTGTTGATGTCTCCGTCAATCTCCATGTACTCTGACTTGCTGACGGTGGAGGAGCTACGGCGGCTGGAGTTGGTTTCGGACGGGATGTTGGGGTTGCTGACATTGAGAAGCTGGGCCTGCTCCTCTCCCTCCGTCTCTCTGTGGTAGAAGTAGTTGAAGTTGGACACAATGACAGGCACTGGGAGGGCAATTGTTAAGACTCCAGCGATCGCGCACAGAGATCCGACAATCTTGCCCCCAATGGTGACTGGGACCATGTCCCCGTAACCCACAGTTGTCATAGACACAACAGCCCACCAGAAGGCGTCCGGGATGCTGCCAAAGTAAGAATCCGGCTCCTCAGCTTCAGCAAAGTAGACGGCGCTGGAGAACAGGATGACTCCAATGAACAGGAAGAAGATCAGCAATCCCAGCTCTCGCATACTAGCCTTAAGGGTCTGCCCCAGGATCTGAAGTCCCTTAGAGTGTCTTGACAGCTTGAAGATCCGAAACACCCTGACCAGGCGGATCACCCTGAGTATGGCCAGAGAAGTTGCTTGTTCCCCCACCCCTTCCTTTTCTGGATCTTCTGCCAGTTCGGTGCCAAGTGTAATGAAATAAGGGATAATGGCCACAATGTCAATCGTGTTCATCATGTTCTTGAAGAAGGCCGGTTTGCTAGGGCATGCCAGGAAGCGTACTATCAACTCAAAGGAGAACCAGATTATACAGAGAGTCTCAATGACAAAGAAGGGATCGGTAAGAATATTTGGTTTGTAGTATATTGTAGTGTTCCCGAATGTCTCAAATCGACCCATCGGGTCTTCTTTTAGCTGTGGTAAAGTCTCCAAACAAAATATGACAATGGAAATGAGGATCACCATCACAGACACAATGGCAATCCCTCTTGCGGTGCCTGAGCTTTCTGGATGCTCAAAAAGAAGCCAGATCTGACGTTGGAATTCCTTCTCAGGTAGTGGGCGCTCTTCCTCTCTGATGAAACCCTCATCCTCACGAAACCTCTCCATCGCATCCACTCCCAGCTCATAAAATTTGATTTCTTCTGAGAACATATCCAAGGGCACATTTACCGGCCTTCTTAGCCGGCCTCCTGACTGGTAGTAGTACAAGATTGCATCGAAGCTGGGCCTGTTCCTGTCGAAGAAGTACTCATTTCTCAGGGGATCAAAGTACCGCATCCGCTTTTTGGGGTTACCAAGCAAAGTCTCTGGAAACTGTGAGAGAGTTTTCAATTGCGTTTCAAACCGAAGGCCGGCTATGTTGATGACCACTCTCTCGCAACATTCGTGGTCATTGTGGTCCGGGGGGTAGGTGTCCTGAGGGTGTCCCGGGACGGCTGAGGTCTCGTCCATGTTGTCCCCCGCTACAACGGTCATTTTCGGGGGGAAAGAGGTGGAGGACGCGGTGGAGCAAGAGATGGAGCAGGAATTGTGCAGGGGTGTCGTTTAATCTGACTGACCAGGCATTCACGGTTGGGAGAAATTTTTCCACTCCTCAGCTTCCCACACCCCACAGATCGTTGGAGGCGTCCGCAGTTGCGAGTGGGGGTGGCGGTTGGCTGCTTTGCCTCAGTGCGGCTCCACTGCGGCTCTCGCTGACTTGACCATTGCAGCTCCCCAGTGCATGTGAAGCAGTCGCTGCTGCTGCTTCTGTCAACCAAAGAGAGAAGGAGGGAGGGATGGAGGGAGGGACGGAGGGGATAATGGAATCAAACAGCCGAGATATTTGCTGGCTCAGCACTTTCTGCAGTTTATTTATTTATTTATTTAGTCATCTTCTTCCCTGGGGCTGCAATTAGAGCAGTTAGTAATGATGGCAAACACATCTCATTCAACAAGAATTTTCAACCCTGTTTATAGAGGGAAAACATTTTAGCTCTGTGTGCAAGTTTAGAGTGTCTGTCCTTCGATTCTCTAAGGTTTTCAAGCCAAAACTCTTTGTTGTTGTTTTCGTTGGGAGGCAGCATTTTCCTCATGTCACATCATGTCTCTGCAAGAATGTATGTTTTAGCTTGTCTTAAGGAAGCATGGCAGTCATTTATGTTCCGCCACACTCACCAGTCTGAGTTGGACTGTGACGCATAGCCTTTTTTGTACAGTTTCTGCATGCCTTTAACCTACAAAGCTAGTGGCAATTTGCAAATGGATAAAGCAAGGGGACAGCACTGCAGCAGTGTGTTAGTCTTGCAGGGGAAAAACAGCTCTAAAGCTCTACATAAACTTTTGTATTCAGTTTAAGAGGCTTACCGTGGTTTGATCTTGAGAGGTCCTGAACGGCTTCGAGTAGAATCATCCAACAGCAGAGCAGCAGAGGCTTTTAAGGTGTGAAACTTTTAAGTTGCACCAGCTTAGAACCTTGGAGAGACCATCATCTAAGATGTACTGTAAAATTAGACGTGTCGACAAGAAAATCTGTGTAATTTAAAGACGAGAGGTGGGGGGGAAAGCGAATAGAGGAAACTGCTATGCTGCAAAGCCCTAGTTGCTTTGGCAGCGGCACGGTGGTGAGCAGAGCAAACAGCATATGAGCAAACCGCAGGAGGAGATGTTGCGCTGCAGTTCGGAGAGAGATGCATTAAGGGGCAATAAGCGAGCCCTTGGCATTCCCAGACATCTCTGCATCAGCAGAAATCTGCCACAAGACGAGATGACGGGCAGGATGTGCTCCAGCGCAGGACGGTGAACACGATTTTTTTTTTTTTTTTTTTTTTTTTTTTTTTTAAGAATAGATTTTTTTAAATAATAATACACAACAATTAAAATTTAAAGCTGAGAAACAAACGAGTGTGACATCGACGTCCGCACGGTTTCTCAGCAATGTCAGGCATGTTTGGTTTGATCATTTAACATGCAAGTACAAGAGGAAGCAGGGGGGAAGAAGGAGGAGGAGGGGGAGGAGTTGGAGGGTTTCGACGCAATGCAGACCGGCTCCACTAAAGGACGCCGCCAGAAGTTCTCCACACAGCACAAAACAGGAGCACTTGTGTGCCAGCACTGCAGACTGCAAGCACATACAGATCATCCAAAGTCTCCAAGTATGACAATTCGGATAATATTTTTGCTTGGAAAAAGCCAGTGAGGGAAGAAAACATCCTGACTGGCTGCGCGGATGTTCCATCGAACATTTGTACTTAGTTGTTGTTTTGTTGATACTGTCTGAAGCATAACTGCTTTTTTATGGGAGAATATTGTTGCATTTCTCATGAAGAGATGAAAAAAAAACACTCTGCAAAGAGTACAAAAGACTTTCAGCACCACGGATAGCGCAATTAATGGCTCTTACTCAGAAAAGCAATATATTCCCCAGATAAACCTGACTCCAAACTTTCTAAATGACGCTTTAAAACAAAAACGCAGCCTCAAACTTTGGGTACATTTGCTAAAATCTACCCACCTATCACTATAACATCACACTAAGGAATTTATATCAAAGTAAGACAAATCAAACTCTTCCTATGTGTTCTTTTTTCCATCATTTGGCACCACAGGGCTTTAAAACTGTCTTCCAAGTCTTAACCATATGCAGATGCATCTCAGTATATTAGAGCATCATCAAAACGTTAATTTATTTCAGTAATTCAATTTAAAAAGGGCTTTTCATTAATTAAATAGATTTGTTATACTCAGCATGATACATTCCATTCATTTATTTCTGTTAATTTCACAGAGATGATTGTGACTTGCAGCTAAAGCAAATCCACAATTCAGCTTCTCAGAAAGTTATTGAATAAGAGCAATAAAAGTATTTTCAATATATAAATGTTTGGTTCTGGATATGCAGTCATAGGGAAGACTATCGACTTGACAGTTGTCCACCAGAGATTAATTGATATCCCTCCACAGAGATGTAACTAGGACATTGGCTAACACTGTGGCACTGTGGCATTCCCTGTAGTAAGGCACACCTTAGTGCTCTTTTCAGATGAAAGTATATTTTGCATTTCTTTTGCAAATCAAAAGTGGAGTGGGAGAAAATTCAAATTAGTTGAGGTCGAGTGGGGAGTTTCTGCTGATTTAGTGAGACATTTCATGTGCTGCCGGTGGTTTACTGTTTTATCAGGCCCAAAGTCAGTGCAGTCATCAACCAGGAAATTTTAGAGAATTCACGAGTCCTCATTATGGTTTATGGAGATACAGATTTCTTTTTTCAGCAGGACTTGAACCTGCCCAAACTGCCAGATTTACTAACACCTGTTTAAACAACCATTGGGGTTGACTGGCCTGATAACTGGCCTAACTCTAACCCCCTGGAGAGCATGTGATGGATTGTCAAGAAGAAAATGAAACACCAGAGCCAACAATGAAGACAAACTGAAGTTCGCTATTAAAGCAGCCTGGGCTTCCTGAACATATCAGCAGAGCCACAGACTGATCATCTCCATGCTGCGCTGCGTTGATACAATAGTGCATCCAAAAGGAGTCTTGACCAAGTATTAAATTAATAAATTGTACAGTATATGGTCATACTTGTCAGTAAGCTGATATTTCTGTATGAAAAATCCATTATTTTTGTTATGTAATGTATTAGTATTGTGCAATACTCTAATTTGCCGAGAAAGTCACTTTGGAAGATTTTATAAGTTGTTCGCCATAGTCATCAGAATGAACAGAAATAAACTGAATATACCACTTCATGCATCTATCTATGTGAATTTCATTTTTTACATTGAATTACTGAAATAAATGAACTTTTTAAGGATATTCTAACTTATTGAAATAGATCTGTATATCAGGTCCTTGTTCAGACTCTGGTGCATAAGTAGAAATAGTAAAACGAGCATTGTGATGTCTTACTCATAATCACTTTTTTAAAAACATAAGATACATTCAGATCTGTGTTTATTTTAGAAAAATATATATTTTTTATTACATTTAAAAAGTAACACTGAATGCATGCATGTTGGCACGATACAGCTTCAGGGTTTTTGTTCAAAGCTGGTTGCAAAACAACAACAACAAAAAGAAAACCCTACAAAAACTCAAGGTACAAGCTGCATTACAAGCATAAGAAAATTACATTTTAGAATTACAAAATATATACATTAGGAATTTATATAAATTAATTTACAATGTTAGAACAAAATAGTGTCGCTCTATTGTTGCACATAATGTTTACAACAACTGACAAGAGCGTTTTTTTTTTTTCCATGAGTCCACTTTAAAGTCTCTGTAGGTTATAAAAGATTTTTAAAAAATCCATGAGATTTTGGAGAAGAGAATGCCACATGTAAATCTTGTAAATGAAGGGGAAAAAGCTTCATTTAGTCTTCTGCCTCCTGCAAATAAGCAAAAGTTTATTAAATTAACTTTGCGTAGATGAGAGAGAATTTCCAGATCAATGAGCACGGACTCTAACACAGGCGCTTCAGTCAAACCTTTAACAGTTCAAAGATGTTCAAGAGTTTATGTTCTGCTGTTTGCAGAGGCATCAATCATCCACACAGTGGCGCTAATGCCTCACTTATCTGATCAGCAATGAACAGATTATGGCTGCGTTCTGCAAGCTCTCATTAACAATAATAATATTCATAAAATATTGAGAATTAATAGGTGAAACTTATTGTTTATTTATGTATTTACTCGCATAAAGCACTATTTTTCAGATGTGGGGTGTGTAGTGTGAATTCTTGAGATGACTGCCCAAAAATAAACAAGAAAGAAAAAAGATTGCCTTGTTTTTGTTTTTGTTTTTTCTCCAAAATTGTTGCATGTGACAGAAAAGATATATGAAAATAAGTTGATGATTGGAAATCTCTGTAGCATTCTGTTGTTTCTCTTTCTAAATGTTGGTGGAACTCAATCAGTGACAGTCAGTGTTGTAAGCATTTGTCACTTTCATGTTATTAGTTGGATTCTGAAATCAATAAAGCAATACTGTTTACTACTTGTTACTTACTGTATACTTACTGTATAGTTACTGTTTACTTACTTGTTACGTTTGTGTAAATATGTCCGTAAACTTCAACCAGCAGTAGTCAGGTTGCAAGGCTTTTATGTTATCAGCCAGATAAAAAGTTTTGAGATACATTAAATAAATAAATGGATAAATAAATGTTCTGACTATTTTCTTAAAAACAACAAATGTGAATATATGAAAATAACATGATGGTTGAGGTCACAAAGCTTAGTCACTATTGTGGGTCAGAAGTGAAACAGTTTTGGAAACATTTGTAATGGAGGAGTTGAATACCGATGTTTCTTTTGTTTGAATATGTTTTTATACCTTATGCTGCATGAACTGGGCGAGGTTTACCTGTTTTGGCTCAGAGGCTAAAAAGTTGGGTTAAATAAATAATGACAAAATAAATAAAACACATGTGATGATAGTGTTTTTGAAAGCGTCGTCAGAAAAATGTTAACACTTAAGGCTTTTAACTTCCTTAAGTTAAAAGTCTTTGTGACTGCACAGGAAAGTGTGCCACGTGGGAGAGTGATGACGTTGAAAGACGTGCAAGGGAAAATGACATACTGTCACCTGCAAGGGAGTTACAGCTCCATGCAGGCCATTAATACCAGCTCTACTTTTGACTAACTTGGAGTAATGCATCATGGGTAATGATGTTTTTGGTTTCTTGCGTTAAACAAAGATAAATAATGAATGCTTAGTTGATTTTATCAGATTTATAGTTTTTTAGTTTTAGGACATTATGTTTCTTGCTTGTAATTATCCATTTTTTATTCATTTATTTTATGTCATTATTTTTTCCCAAATAGTCCGGGTCTCATAATTTTGTCTTATAAACACTCCAATTTTCTTTTCATGTAATATTTCACACGGCAGTCTGGAGGAAGGACGCTCACCATAAAGCTTTACCCCACCCTGAACCGTTCTGAACGTCATTCTAACGCCTTAAAATGGCCCGCCTGATATTTAACACAGCAAAATGACACCAGAAAAGCTTAAAGGCACAGACATGACTTGCGCTATGTGCCAAAAGTGGCGTGTTTATTTATATGCGCTGCCATGATGTCATGTAGTTCTTCTAACAATAACCCCACTGTGTGGAAAAAGGGAGAAGTTACATGAGCGAGCATGGGTGTGTTTTTAAACTTGAATGCAATGATTTAAATGCAAAATGTAAGGTGAGAAGTTGGAGAATTGCCACGCCAAAAAAAAAAATAAATAAATACTTGGTCCCTTCTGGCCAGACAGGCTTCTACGCATAGTAAGAGTTGCTCGTTTATAGGACGGCATTCTATGAGTTGCAATGTTTGTTTATTTATTTATTTAAATCAGTATTCTCCTTTAGCTCTTTGTACCGCATTGTAAATCTCTGTAGTTCATTCCTGACCCCGCCCATAAATCACATCAGCACCAGATTTTTAGGCCAAAAATTATAGAATTAAAGAGTTACAGTTATTCTCAAAATCATGGAGATAAGCTGCTAAAAGAGTGTGGTTTAACATTTGCAATGTGCTTCAAAGCTAGCAATTTTTATTATATATTTGTATTTGAGCACATGGATCGTCTAAAAAAAATCTTGAGTGGGTCTTTTTTGTAATAATAATAATAATAATAATAATAATAATAATAATAATAATTATTATTATTATTATTATTATTATTATTATTATTATTATTATTATTATAGTAATTATTATTATTATTATTATTATTATTATTATTATTATTATTATTATTATTATTATTATGTTTTTCACATGGGATAGACTAGTAACCCTGTCCTATTGCTTGTCAACATCAGCCAATCACATGGCAGCAGCTCAATGCATCTCGACATATAGAAGTGGTGAAGACGACTTGCTGATACTTAAACTGAGAATCAGAATGGGGAAGAATGGGAGTTCAATGACTTTGAATGGCATGGTTGATGACTGACAAATAGGTATGAATCTCTCAGAAACTGCTGATTTACTGGGATTTTCACACACAACAATTTCTCGGGAACACAGAGAATGGTTCAAAAATGAGAAAATGTTCAGTGAACCTCAGTTGTGTGGGCAAAAAACGCCTTGTTGATTTCAGAGACCGGGGATAAATGGACAGACAGGTTCAAAATGGTGGAAAGGGATCAGCAGCTAAAATAATCAACCAAGATATGCAGATTATCACCTCTGAACAACATGTTGAACCTCAAAGCAGATGTGCTACAGCAGAAGACCACACTTGGTGTGTTTTCTGTCAGCTGCCGATGGGGGAAAACGAGGCAATAGGTTCCACATGCTCAGAAAAATGGGAAAACAACATATTGGAGAAACATTGCCTGGTCCGAAGAGTTTCGGTTTCAACTGCAACATTCAGATGGTATGGTCCAAATTTGGCATAAACAGCATGAATGCAAGGGTCCATTCTGCCTTATAGCAATAGTTCAGGCTGCTTCTGGTGGTGTAATGGTGTGGGCAATATTTTCATGGCACACTGTTACCCTCTTTGTACAAATTCAGCATAATTTAAAAGCCACAGCAATCTGCAGCAACTCTGGGATATGCTCATGTCAATATGGACCAAAATTTCTGAGGAATGTTTTCAACACATTGTTGAATATATACCATGAAAAATGAAAGCAGTGCTGTAGGCAAAACCAGTCTAACCTGGCACTAAGTGTACCCAATGAAGTGGCTATTGAGCTTATGCAAGATTTCTAACACATCCTGAACTTATGTGGAAGATTTAAAAAAACGCATAATTGGTTTCACAACGCAATCTGATTTGCACAAATAAAATACATAAATTATTAGGGTTTTTTTCTTTATTTCTATTTTACATCCAAGTAGCTGGAATCTCTTGTAATTTTCTAAATTGGATGTTTAGATACTTTGTTGTCATTTGACTAAGAAAGAAGGTTCTGCAACATGTGCCCCAGTGAATGATATGGCAAAGTCTACATGTTTTGGAGTTTGTAATGCAATAGGCTGACCTGGAAGTGGACCCCCAAATGAAAGTCTGCCTCGGACATCGTAAAACCTTGAGCTGGCTGTGTATCACAAGAATAAACCCTTGGGACTAAAACTCACCAGAAACAAAACTTCTCCTGTTTACACATCTGTCAACTTTCCTGTGTAAGTCTCTGGCTGAGTCGCGTTTGAATGAGTCAGGATTTCTAGGTCGTCGCTCCCCTGAAAGGACTCGGTTTTGGAGAGGGACTGGTTACTTTTTGTGGAATCTGTTTCCCCAAACGAGGACTGTTGCTCCGGCTGCCCACAGGTCACGTGGATGTACTGCACATTTTCCTCCTCTTCGTTCTCTCTGTGGTAGAAATAGTTGAAATTTGACACGATGACAGGAACAGGTAGAGCTATGGTCAGCACTCCGGCGATTGCGCACAGGGATCCGACAAATTTCCCCCCGATAGTGGACGGATACATGTCTCCGTAGCCCACCGTGGTCATGGTCACCACAGCCCACCAGAATGCGTCGGGGATACTCGAAAATACAGTCTCGGGATCCTCCACTTCAGCGAAATAAACCGAACTGGAGAACAAAATAATTCCAATAAGCAGGAAGAATATGAGCAACCCCAGCTCCCTGAGGCTGGCGTGGAGAGTCTGGCCCAGGATCTGCAGACCCTTGGAGTGTCTGGAGAGCTTGAAGATCCTGAAAACGCGCACCAGCCTGATGACCCTCAGGATGGCCAGAGAGGCCGCCTGCTGACTGCTGCCCTCATGCTCTGCCAGATCCAGGCCCAGGGTGATGAAGTAGGGCGCGATGGCCACCACATCTATCAGGTTCATGATGTTTTTAAAGAACGCCGCTTTGCTGGGACAGGACAGGAACCTCATGGTGAACTCAAAGGAGAACCACACGATACAAAGCGTCTCCACCATAAAAAAGGGATCTGTGAAGGGACTGGGCGCTTTGCTGTCTGCGCTTCCATTGGTGTGCTGTTCTGGCTCTGGGGGCACCTCTCTAAACTCCGGTAAAGTCTCTAAGCAGAATGTAATAATGGATATCAAAATAACCATAACAGACACGATGGCGATTGCCCGCGCGGGTCCTGAGCTTTCTGGGTACTCGAACAGCAGCCAGAGCTGCCGCTGGAACTCGTTAGTCGGTAGCGGTCGCTCCTCCTCTCTCGGCAAGCCTTCATCGTCTTTGTACAGTTCTATAGCTTCCTCCCCAAGTTCATAAAACTTTAATTCCTCTAGGAAAATGTCCACAGGTACACCCACGGGCCTCCTGAGTCTCCCCCCGGACTGGTAATAATAGAGGACGGCGTCAAAGCTCGGTCTGTTCCTGTCAAAGAAGTATTCATTCCTCAGCGGGTCGAAGAAGCGCGTCCTTTTACGCGGATCCCCCAGGAGAGTCCCCGGAAAGCGCGACAGGGTTTTCAGCTGCGTCTCGAAGCGCAGACCCGATACGTTGATGACCACCCTCTCGCTGCACTCCTGGTCCGCCGGTTCCAAGTCAGCAGCATCTCGTAACAAAGGAGTGACCGTCACAGCCTCTTCTTTATTGTCCTGGGGCACTACAGTCATGTTTTTGTTTTTTTTTTGTTTTTTTGTTTTTTTTTACCCCCTCAGAGGGTAAATCCGCCACTCACCTCCCTGGTGCCTGCTTTTTGTCCTCCAAAACCTCCAAAACCTATCTCTCCTGCGGCCCCTCCACTTTGATAAAATCAAAGTCTCATTTTCTTGTTGCTTCTCCAATCGGCTTATTTGAGGATATCCAAAAGTCGTTGTCTGTTGTTTATTTACACCAACCTCTTGTCAGATTAGTGCCTCAGAACTGACAACTTTAAATTGTGCACGGAGATCTCCACTTGCATAAGCAGGACCAAAGGCTCCAGATGGGCTATCATATTCACACCGTTTTAAACTCCAAAGCCCTCCCCATGTTGGAGGACCGGGTGACACTTGCTGGTGCTCCTGCTCCTGTCCCTCTCATACTATCTCATTTCAGTGTATGCACTGGGATGCTTTTTTTTTTCCTTTTCAAATGAATGTTTCAACGATTTTTAACTTCAACTTCCAAATTATTTGTAGTTTCTTTTTACAGTGTCTTACTTCCAAGTCCTCTGGTTTACAGTGCCTTGCAAAAGTATGTATATCCTTTGAACTTTTTCACATTTTGTCATGTGACAAACACAAGCTAAAAATGAAATCATTGAAAAGAAATTAAATCCTGCATGGCTTTTAAAACGTTATTACAAAGATTTTTTTCCCTATTCAAATTTGCAAAATAGTTCAAGTTCAGTCATAGACCATCTGTAAACATTAATTTTGTAGTTTTGCTACAGATTCCCAATGGGATTTAGCTCTGGACTTTGATTGGGCCATTCTAACACAAGAATATGCCTTGACATAAACCATTCCTTTGTACCTCTGGCTGTTTGTCTAGCATTGTTGCTCTGCTGAAAGGTGAACCTTGGACCCAGTCTTATGTCTTTTGCAGCCTCTAATAGGTTGTCTTCTAAGAATGCTCTGCATTTAGCTTCATCCATCTTCCCAGCTTCTCTGATCCACTTCTCTGTCCCTGCTGATAAAAAAAAAAAAAAAAAACATCCCCACAGCATGATGCTGCCATATCATGTTTCACCATGGAGATTGTTTTGTGCTGTGTTAGTTTCCCTACCACACAGTGTTTTACATGCAGGCTAAATAGTTGAGTTTTGGACCAGAGCACTTTCTCCTTGTCATGATTTGCGTGGTCTTCATAGTTCTGCGTGAAGCTGTTGAACCTCTAATGCCTGAGATTGAATTACACTAAGATGAATTTCTGTCTTCTGAAAAGGTGACATCTGTATTTGGTTGGTTGCACTGAATTTTAAATTAGTAGCATCAGATTAGACAACTTTGTGTTGGCCTAAAATCCAAACAAAATACATTGAAGTTTGTGACTGTGAAAAAAAATGGAAAAAGTATAAGGAATTTGAAGACTTTTGCAAAGCACTGTATTTATTACAGAAGGCCTAGGTTGTTTTCTGCTCAGGAACAAAGTTTTGCTCTCTTCAAGTCCTTCATTCATGAAATAAGGAGGTTATTCTTGTCTCACAGGGAACCTCCAAGACTCAGACTAGATCTGCTTTGAGTCACAGCTCCCCTTCCGGTGCACAGATAAACCTGATAAACAGATCCAGCTTGTTAAGCACAATGACTTGTTTGTCTTCTGTTCTACTCTTGCTAGATGTGTCCTGGAATTGATAAGTCAAAATACCCTGAATGCTTGTATAACCAGTGGCCATCCCGGATCCAGCCAATGGAAAGTGCTGGCTTTACTGACACCTGAGTAGTGGGAGAGGACAGCGCCATCATGAAGCCACTGCCAAAATAACATTCACCCTTAGCTGCACTTTAGGGGCTCAGTTGTAGTACTTTGAATGCAGCAACGTCTGAAAGACAAGTAGCCTCTGTATTTTTGATGATAGAAAAAATACATTCACTACTAGATGAGATCTTAGATCAGGTGAAGTTCCTGAAAAAGCAGCAGATTAGTTTAAAAGTATATTGAAATCTTTCTTAATTTCATTTTGCTCCCACACAAAGTGACTGACTCAAGCTTTAGACAATGTGGCCCAGTTATAGACTGTAAGCTTCTGTGATCTAATTATAACTAGTTGTTTTCAATTGCAGTGATTTCATAATGCTGTATATAAGACACCACAGTTGTAGGCTCAACAATGACTCCAAGAATAGCACAGGGGGTGTTAATCAGCGCAACAAATGCAGCACGGATGGTTTGAATTAATGTGTAGCTCTAAACTTGCTATGAAGAAAAATAAACCTTATGTTTACAGAGAATTGCATTTCACATAAATATTCGTGATTTTTCCTGCCATTGTCGAGAAAAAGAGGAGGATTTAAAGTGAAATATGAAGTTTCAGGACTCTGTGCCACCTGCTGCTTG
Organism: Anableps anableps; assembly: GCA_014839685.1. Lineage (NCBI taxonomy): Eukaryota > Metazoa > Chordata > Actinopteri > Cyprinodontiformes > Anablepidae > Anableps > Anableps anableps. The sequence continues at coordinate 13,193,734 of CM026073.1, forward strand.
TGTGTTAGCATATAGCACACCACAAATGTCTGTCTGGGTCACACAGCCATGTCAGGTCATGATTGTATCTACGGAAACGTACAATAACAAACAAGTATGGACACATGGCTCTAAATTCAGCCTGAACAAATGTGAAGAGTGTAATTATTTAAAATGTATTCACCATGACATTCCTCTACTTTAACAAGCATTAAACAGTGAAATTTCTTTGCTATGAGCTGCCATTTGTTTGGTGTGAGTGTGTCGCTTGCTTTGTTGTTATGTTTGTGTAAAGGATAGCTATATAGAGGGATATAGGGTGGACTTAGCCGTGTGGCTGAATGTCCTAATGAAGCCTGAGGGAGGGGTGCCATAATGCTGGCAGGGCGAACGACTGCTGACAGTGTGGAACCTCCCATCGTTATTAATGGCTTGACCTATGAAGGCAGGAGACCCCCTCAGTGATTAGATACTGTTAAGTCACTCAAGGCAAGAGAACATCCTACCTGTCGTTTTTGTTGGTAAAGATGAACTAAACTGCATGTTGCAACATTAAATGGAAACATATTCGTTGACTGCGGTTATGGAATCGGCATCATTAATTCATTATTTTATAATTAAAGGCATTTTAGGCCATTTGTTCTCATATTATTCTTCATACCATCTTACTTTGTACACAGAGTACAAAGTACACAAAGTAGTGTATAATTGTGAAGGAGAAGGAAAATAATATACGGCTTTTAAAATGTGTTACAGATAAAGATCTGAAAGGTGCGACATGGATTTTTATTTGTTAGAGAACATCAATGAACAAAAAGTATCATCAAAACCAAGGGACACAGCAGACAGATCAGGGACAAAGCTGTGGAGAGGTTTAAAGCAAGGTTAAAAGCTTTGAACATCTCATCCAGCTTTCTTCACTCTATCATCTGAAGATGGGAAGGGCATGGAATGATTGCAAAGCCTACCAAGAAATGTCTGTCCACTTACACTAACAAACTGGGCAAGGAGAGGATGGACAAGGAAGCAGCCAAGAGGTGCATGGTAGCTCTGGAGGAGCTACAGAGATCGAGAGCTCAGGTATGAAAATCAGCTGACAGGACAACTATCATTCCAGCCTTTATGGAAGAATGATATGATGTTTGGTTGAAAACTACAATCCACTTCACCTTGAACACAACATCTACACAGTGAAATTGGATGATGGGATGGCGTTGTGGGAGTGCTTTTCTTCAGCAAAGGCAGGGAAGCTGATCAGAGTTAATGAGAATATGGACTGAACCAAACACAGGACAATACTGTTACAGGCTTGAAAATACATGAGACTGTGACAGAGGTTCGCCTTCCATCAGCAACCCAACCCTACAGTCAGCTCTACTATGGCATGGTTTAGATGAACGCTTATTCATGTGCATTCAAAGGCCTAGTCAAAGTCCAAAACCAAATGTAATTGAAAAATCTGTGACGGCAGCTGAACATTGCTGTTAACAGACCCTCCGCACCCCATCTGATTGAAGCTGAATTTCTTTGTGAAGAAAAACTATCAAAAATAATTAGTCTCTAGATCTGCAAAGCTATTAGGGGCATACCCCAAATAAACCCCAGCTGTAACTACAGCAAAAAGCGGGTCCACAGATTATTGACTCAGAGGGGCTGAATGGAAAAGCACAACACAATCAAATTTAGTATCGCAGAAAAAAAAAGAAAAAAGAAAAAAAAGAAAAATTGAAAGTCATGGTGTCATCCTTCAACTTCACAATTTTGCACAACTTTGTGTTAGTCTGGCTTATAAAATCTAAATAAAATACCATAAAACTTGTGCTTGTAATGTGACAAAATGTCAAAAAATTAGACAATTAGAGAAATGCTTTTGCAAGGCTATATAATATTATTTATTAGCATAAAATTATTTATTATTCCATCTTTTAAAGCTTGCCTTTGTCTAAATATACTCAGGATGGGTTTCCTTTCAAAGCCATGACAGACGTGAGGTAATCACAGTAGCTACTTGTGTCAGCAGCTCTTCTTGGCTTTCATGTATTCCTGAACCCTAGGCCAACTATTTGAACCATGTGCAAGTCATGTCTGTGTCTGTGCGGACGTATGAGTGGTAAATGAATACAGGTGCATATCTTGTTTGAGTGTGAAAGATTAATAAATTAAAAGAGAAGTTTTTAGATGGTCAACAGTGTTACACACATTGTTTTAAAGCCAGCCATTCTGCTCAAATTAAAATAAAGAAATATACCTGAGGTGATATGTGTGTGTGTGTGTGTGTGTGTGTGTGTGGGTGGGTGTGTGTGTGTGTGATGACTGTCAATGCTTTTGATTCAGTCTATATGACTTTCAAAGAACAAATGATTGTTGGAATTTCAATTCATGTTACTTTCAAATAACAAACTTAAGATACATTTTAAATAAATTGCATGCATTACACCAAACACCATTGCTTTGAACTAAAATTGGGCTAAAAATACAATAGGTTTGAAATATTTAAATCTTTGAACACCATTTTTGAAATTGTTGAAATGGTGTACAGCTACATGAGTCAATAAAAATACATATTGTTTATCCATTCATTATGTACTTTCAGTCTTCCTGTACTTTAGATGTTCTTTTCCTAGAAATAACACAATATCTTTAAGAACTTTAACATTATTTTTCTATACCTTCGAGAGCATTTTCTGGAAATTCCTTTGCAGTTTGCAGAACTTCACCAGACGTTTCAGATTACTTTCCCAGAACTTAGAGGCTACTTACAAAATAGTAAGAAATCTTGAAGTGATTTTCTTTGAACTCACTGTGTAGCTGACTGAACTTTCTTCTAACTTTACAGGGTACTCTTCTGGACTTTACTAGGTCCTTTCCTAGAACCTACTGTTTTTTTCCATGAAGTTACAGGGTGCTTTCAGAGTACTTTTCAGAACTTACAAGATAGTTTTTAGAACTTTGCCTGACTTCACAGATTATGTTTCCAAATCTTTGAGTTATTGTAGATTGTGATGACTGTAGCAGTCCTTCTTACAGCAAAACTGAAGAAGCCTCTGACTGAAAATACCCTGCTGTTGTATGACAGTCTTATGAAGAGGATGCTCAGGGTTGTCCAATATGTTGTTCATTTGATGAAGAATCCTTCTTTACATAATCATCTCCACTGGTTCCGGAGCAATTCCCAGAACATAACCAGACTTCTTCATCACCCAGTTGAGTTTTTTTAAGCCATAGATGATGGTAGAAGAGATTTAACTATCCACAAGAGACCTATAGAATATATGTAGCATCTTGCTGCAAACACTGAAAGACTGAGGCATTCTCAAGCAGTACAGTGTGCTCTGTCTGTTCTTTTAGACAGCATCACAGTTGCATCTCCTGTCCAGTCTGTTGTTCAGGTGAACAACAAGGTATGTATATTCCACCACCACCTCCACTTCTTCTAGTGCTACCAGGTAAATAAATATGATTTAACTCTGAACTACCAATAATGGGAAGTGAGAAACACTTCCCTCCAAACATTGAATATCCATGGATAAATCTTTTCAAAGTGTTTTAGTCTGCCCAGTCATTGTCTTTAGTTATCAAAAATAATGTGGAAAATTGGGCCTTTTCTAGCCAATGCTTCTTGTCCAGATATATATTAGCCAAAGTGGCTGAAAGTCAAGCAGTGTTGTGTCTTCTGTGTGTAAGTTGTGTAAGATAGTACTGGTATCTCAGAACACATCAGTCTTACTAGTGAGGCAACACACATTGAAGCAATACAGGTCCATCTCTAGTTAATCTAAGAGAATTGGTTGAGAGGAACAAAGGCTGGTAGATGAGGAGGTCTTTTTGGCACGAAGATGGAGCAAATACTTAATGAAAGCGGCATCGGTCCACTGGCTGCAATGACACAGAATTAATGAGCACAATTTATGACACAGAGTGACTGAGAACAGGATACTGTTTGTAAGTAATCTTTCTCAAGCCCTCTCACATATTCCACCATCTCCCAATCTTAGTTTACAAGCACAAGAATTGATATTGTTTACAGTACTGCCTTTAATGTGGACTGTTTGAATGTGGACTCAATACAACAGAAAACAGGACTTCAGTCTTTCCAAAAATGTAATCTTAAATTTCACTTCCAATTGTGGCTTGGATAACAATTTCATTTTGAGACTTCTGTTAATTGCAGAGAATTTATGCTTTTGCTCAAACCTTGTTGTACAGTTCTGATGAAGTTGTGCTACTATTAGTCAGAAAGTGATAGGGTGTCAATGATGCAAACTCGTAAATACTACAAGTTATTCATACTTATCAGCCTGATCACCTGGCAAAGAAATAAGGCCCACACAGCTGCATCTAATTATTAGTGTGAACATTTTGGTCCCAGGCCGCCTGCGCTATGTTTATACTGCCCTTATTATCTGTACTTCATCTTAGCACAGCACATAAATCCATCAAAGTAAGGTGCTCAAACCAAGGGCTTCCACGCAGGAAAATGGACACCCTGGCCAAGTTCCTCGCCAGTTCCTGCATTTTGATAGCCACCAAATTTAGCCCGGTGTCATCTGAAGTTGATGTTCATGTTTTTGCTGATCGGCAATGAGGCATGCAGCAAGACATGAAACTGGATATCTCGGATCCAGAGGGATGGGTTCTCTGGAATTACCTTGGCATAGCAGGTCCCTTCCTATTTTGGATTATTGTTTCAGCCCTTGATCAAACTTTTCCCTTTTTTAGCAGACTGAACCGTTCAACATTCAGGCTGGGGGTGACTACAGGAGGATCAGTTCACAGGAGGATCACACATGGGTTATTAATCAAGGGCGACTTCAAAGGTCTCTCAAGAAAATTTTTATTGGTAACTTTGTTTTCCTATCACTTTAATCTAAGACTCCTCTGACATTAGAATGGAGAGCCATCTGATTGAGCTCCTGTTGACTTCTTTAAGCATCAGGTCATATATCTATGTGTGACTGATGCATATTCCCTTTGAAAAAACACATTAGACACAATAGCTTTGTTCAGGGTTTGTTTTATCTAGGTAATCCTAAAACGTAAAACAAGAAGTTTTTTTGTTTTATTTGATATTTGGTTTACAGTATTCCAGTTTTCCAGTATTAATTCTATATGTTTCATTTTTGTTTGTCTTCCTGTTTGCAATGTGTTCCATTTACTTCCTGTTTCCTTGTTTCATTTGTTACTGGAGTTTTTCAATACTCCATTTGAGTTATTACTTCCCCCTTGTGTTTATTTAGTCATTCTGTTCAGTAGCTTTCTCTTGGTTCTTCCTAGCATTCTGCTCTCCCCACAGCTGGTTTACCAGAACCCAGTTTTCATTTATCCTTCTTCTGTTCCTCCTGTCATGCTCCCAAATCGCTCTCCCATTTCCTCACCTCTCTGTCTCTGGTATCTTCCTTCTCTGCTGCAGACTTTTATTTTCTCTTCAGTTTCCCACTTTGAGCTGACATTTATTTTTGCTTGACTTTTTAAGTTTGCATTTTCATCAGTTTTTTTTCAGGCTTTCTTCATTTTAGGTGCCTAACAAAAGGGACTAAATACATGAACCCAGCAATTCTCCCCAGTTCTTTGCCATGGAACATTCCTCCTTACTCCAGATGCCAAGTCTGTTGCTGTTGGTGTCACACTATTCAGCTTTCCTGTCTGAGCAGGTCCCTTCATCTCATAATGGCAGATGCTGCCACTGACGGACCATTCCACTCTCCAGAGGTCTGATCATCAATGCCTCAATTGTCCTTGATTTTTTATATAGTAATGGCTGTACTGTCTTCTGGACTCTGTTTAGCAACTTCATATGGTCATCAGAGCTTTCACCACAACCACTCCCATATGCATGTCTCAGACTGCCTCAGCCGTTGCCCTATCTATAGACCCAGGCTTGGCTAAAGCCATCATGCCCACAGCCAAAGTCACATCAATCACAACACCCATGACCACCGCCATTTCATTTACTGCTACATGCACAGCCTCTTCTCAGGTTGCCATCATCTCATCAAGTTCTTGTTTCCACCATGACCCTCACATCATCCTTCAGAGCTCTTTCATGGGTACCTGCGGCCTCCGGGCCAGCCGACCAAGCTCTGGCATTGACTCCTCCTGCCTTTGGGTTGTTCACCTAAGCTCTGTGTTTTGGTAGGTTGACTTCAACTAGTGTTCTCATAGTTTTAGTGTAGGATGGTCTTGATGATTAGTTGGCTTTGGCTGGTTCCTAAATAATTACATTTCAAACAACAATTTAGGCCCCGCGTTGAAACCTGGGCTCAATTGGATGTTCCTACAGGTCACTAATACTACTCACAAAGCAGGCTAACATTAGGCTTTTGGAATAGTTTTCATAAAGCCTGTCTTAAACACTAATAAAATTAATGAGCTTTGCTTGAAAGGCATGTCTGTTAAACCAAAAGTCTGTTGATGAGTTTTAAAACTGTGTGGTTGAGATGAAACTTGCTCAGAGACATTTAACCATGCTATCAGTGGAGGTGTATTATTTGAACCAACTTTTAGCTCTGAGTGGATTAAAGAAAATCTACAATAAATTCATACTTGTACCTCCACTTCTTGTTTATAAAATTAATTGAAAATGATTCATCATGGAAACAACAATTCAAAATAATTGCTAAAAGGCCAACATTGTGAAGTCATTCAGTGCTTTTTGTGCTTGGTTGTGTTTCTTATTGACACAGCTATATCAGTCATTAACGCTATGTTTTTCTTTTGTGAGTTATTTTATAGTTACAACTTGATAGAAAGCAATAGTTTTCCTCCTCTGTTGTTACATACATCATGAGGAATCCCTGCTCAGAATAAGTCAGAGCAATCAACTGGGCAAATTGTGTTTTTTAAGTCTGTTAAATATGACTGTATTGTATCATAATTCAGACTGAATATTCCTGGTTGTTACACGATTGATTTAAGTTGAACTTGGACCTAATTGGTTTGTTTATAATTTCATGAACTTGATGTGTTTGTTTTGAAAGTACGTTGAAATTACATTTGTTGACAATTTGATGCAACATCACTAAACTGAATAATAAAGACAGAAGCAACCACCTTAATTTTTAATGTCAGAAATCCAAAAGAAAACACAGAGATCTCCAGGAGCAGCAACACCTTTCTTGGTATTTGGGCTGCAAAATGCAGTGAATGTCGTACTGAAAAAAATCATGCTTTCCTCTGCAAGGCCAGTTGGACTTTGACCCCATACAAAGTTATTTTTGGTTTATTTAATAGGATAACAAAAACAGTCCGTTGAATGGTGAACAGAAGTATGTCCATAAACAAATCTAAGCATAAGCGGTTTTTAATCATCAAATGATTGAAACTTTCTGCCTGTAGAAATAATTGCAGGAGTTACTTGAAGCAAGCACAGATTTTTCTTCTTCTGATTATTTATTTTGTAGGAAGTACCACATTTACATTGGCACTTACAAGACCTCACTTGTTCTGAAGTTCAGTTTATTCAGTGTTAATGCCAGCGTTTTCCATTTTTTGCACCTCACCTGTCATGTAATTACATATTACAGCAAGCCTTACAATGTCAACAGACTTCTGGACTGCAGTGTCAGGTCACGCTGGGCCTGAGGGCTACATTTAATTGCCCTGTGACTGAACACACTGCAAGGAAATCCTTTAAGTTGACTTTTTAGTTGAATAAAACAAGCCTTATGAATCCAGATAGATCAATTAAAATGGTGAGCTATTTCACACTATTTCACGCTGCACATGGCTTTAACTTTTAATTTCTACTGTTGGATTAATTTATCAAGAAATTTGCTGCCTGGTTTTGGGAAGCTAGCAGCATTTGGTGAATTGTTCGCTCAACTGGTGCTACACAGAATTTTTGTGCACAGTGCCTTGGCAAAAAGGTTCATATATCTTAAACCTTTCCACATTTTGTCACATTACAAGTAAATGTTATCTTTTTATTGTCATTGTATGTGATTGGATTACACAAAGCAGTGCATTATACTAACGTAAAAACAATAAATATGTTCCTTTTTGGAGCCTCCAATGGGTTTTCTTCCAGGACTGCCATGCATTTAGCTGCAATGATCTTCCCATCAACTCTAACCAGCCTAGAAGTGGTCAGAAGTGGTCTGTGAAGTGCAAACTGGAATTCTTATGGCTATCTTTCAGCAACGATATCCACAAGAGAACTTCTTCTTTCTCTTCCTTAGGGGCCAAATTTCTGCAGTGTATGACCAGTAATTGGCTGTCAACACCTGTGAATCACTGCAGCTCCTTCAGTTACCATAGGCTTCTTGAATACTTTTCAGATTAATCCTCTCCTTGCCTGGCCTGTCAGATCCAATGGGCAGCCATGTTTTGGTAGCTGTTGTACCATCCTCTTTCCATTTTCAGATGATTGACTGAACAGTGTTTATCTCTAGCAGTCATTGCTTGTGAAAGGCAGGGTAAGCCCCAGACAGGTTGCCAGTCCATCAAAGAGATTTAGATTTTGTAAAAAAAAATATAATAAATAAAAGTCAGTGTATAATTTAATTTCTACTCCACAATCATGCACTATTTTGTGTTAACCTATCTTCTAAATCTCAATAAAATATATGGAAGTCTGTGATTGTAATACAACAACGTTGAAGAGGGATGACGACTTTAGTAGAGCTTCGTTGCATTGTTAAATACAGAGTGAATTAGTATGGTAATCTAACTTCACATAGATTTGTACATCATATTTTATATCTACATATAACTATCTCTCTCTCTCGCTTTCTCTACACACACATCACACACACACACACACACAACACACACACACACACACACAAAAACAGAGATAGAGAGAGAGAGAGAGAGAGAGAGATAGAGAGAGAGAGTAGAGAGAATAGATAGAGATATAGATATTACTATATAATATATATATATAGTGATGTGTGTGTGTGTGGTGGTGTGTGTGTGTGTGGTGGTGGTGTGTGTGTCATAAGATATCTGTGTGTATATATAGTGTGTGTATATATGTGTGTATATCTATATCTATCGATCTATCTATATCGATCTATCTATCTATAGATATCGTAGTAGATAGAGATAGATAGAGATAGAGAGATAGCTAGTATATAGTAATAAGATATATATATATATATATATATATATATATATATATATATATATATATATATATAATTTTAACTTAGAACTGTCTCCCTATACTTTCACATCAATAATTTAAAATCAAGCTTGTGTCTGTATAGATGCAGTATTTTGTCTTACACCAGAGCTGTAACTGAATCTATCTCTAAAGTGCAAGCCCTGTGGTGGAACCTTAGAGACTCCTATAAATAAACAGCCAGCGCTCCTTCAACACTTGCCTGTTCGCCACATGGAATGATTAGCTCATGGCAGGAGCTATCTGATCTTACAGTGTGTTGCCGCAACTATTTTCTGTCAGCTATGTACATTGGTTAACTCATGGAGTGTATTCAGAATGCAGTCTCTGAGGAATTCAGATGATGTAGTTGGATTGCAGCATGTTTTGGACTTTTATTTCTTTTTAAATGAATCTTGGTTTATGATCATGTTGGTAAAGTAATTTCCATCTCTTTGTAAAAGAATCTGCACGCAGTGGTATAGAAGTTATTTATAGGGTGGCACCCATGCTGCTGTTGGTGGCGAAGACTCAAAGAGAGTCAATAATTATTTTATTGATTAAAATGAAACTGAGATTTGGATTTTCTTGCTTGTTAAACATGTATGTTCAGAAAGACAATTCTAAACATCTTTTACTATAACAAGAAACAGATACACAGAAAATCTAATATGGAGAAGCTGTCCTTTCTCACGTAACTATTATTTATTAACATGGCATAAAGATGAAATTACTTTCTTATTAAGTGGTGTGCTTCTGATGGCAGAAAAATGCTGTGGGTTATTTTTCCTGTTCTGATTTTATTGTTTTGTTTTGGGTTTTTTTTTAATCAAACTAAAAGACACCATGTGTGGTGTGAAATATTCCTGGAATTTAAATGACTTTCAGCAAAATCATTATGCAATGTTGCAAAAATAATCTTAGCCTTTGTTTCTTTTTTTTTCCTTTTTTTTAAACAAACTAAATCTGGGATTTTATATGACATTGCAACACAATGTTGTGCACAACTGTAAAGTGGAAGGGAAATTATCCATTTTTTGTTTGTTTTTTTTTAATCCTAAATCTGATAAGAAAAAAAAAATAATAATAATCTGGAGTGTGGAGTGCATTTGTATTCAGCCCCCATCTTTCAATTCTTTGTAGAAACACCTTTTCCTGTTGTTACAGCTGCAAGTCCTTTGGAGTATGTCTTTACCAGCTTTCTAGGTATAGAGACTGAAATTTGAGGATTGAAGTCCCCCCTGGGGATAAGCCGATATCCACAGCATGGTGCTTCAACCATCATGTCTCACAGTGGGAATGATGTGTTCAGGATGAGCAGTTATTTTAGTGTTCCTTATGTTGGTCCAAAAGTTTAATTTTAGAATAAGACTTCTGTCTTCTTCATGTTTGCTGTGTCCCCATCAAGGCTTATTCCAAGCTGTAACTGTGACTTCTTGTGGCTTTTTTTAATGGCTTTCTTCTTCTTACCACTCTTCCATGGAGACTGGAATTGTGGAGTACACATCCTATGGCTGTCCTGTCAAAACATTGCAACCCCTAATGTGGTATAGCTCCTCCAGAGTTATCATGGGCCTCTCATATTTTTTCTAAACAAAACTCCCATTGGCAACATCAGAATCAGAATCAAGTTTGTGCTCACAAACAAGGAATTTGACGTTGTTTCCGCTTTGCTCCCAATAAAGACAGTCATATAGTTTACTATGTCTGCAAAAGGGTCCAGGAGTGATTGCACTTTCTGCGCAGGTTGAGGGCCTTTGGTGTCAGTCAGAGAGTGGTGCTGCTCTCTTACCATGCTGTAACAGAGACCATCACTGGGTACAGCATTTCTGCCTGGTTTGGTAACCTGTCTGTCTAAATGAAGGCCAAACTCATTTGTCTCACACAAAGAGCAATGAAGCTGGTGGGATTCAAGCAGCACTCCTCACTTCATACTATTTTCATTGAAACAATAACCAATCAGGCTCAGAAGATCATCTCACATCCCACTCATATTCTTCATTCAGAGTATGAGTTTCTTCCCTCGGGTCAGCGTCTCAGAGTTCCTGCATGTAGACTGAATTGCTACTTGAACTCATTGATTCCACTTTCAGTCAAAGCCATAAACAGTAACAAACAATAAAGTATGACTGTAGGTAATGGTGTCTAAGATTTTGAATTGAACTGATATTCTTATTTTATGTATTTATTTCTCTTATAATAGATTTACGATAGAAGGGGTTTTATGTGGGAATGTAATATAATGATCATGGTTTTGGATTATGCAGTAGCTAGAGTCTGTACCTAAGACACATTTTTTTCGGGACAATAAAGCTCATCTTATCTTATCATATCTCTGTAGGTTTGCATATGTAGAGCATGAGAACAGTCCATTGGACCTGGGAGCGTACTCGTCCCTCAGTTGAGCTTTAACTGTATGTTTGTAGTGAACATCTAAAATAGAACTTTATGTTCATTTTTGTATGTAAAACTGCATCATCTTTGGTATTTTGAATTGGTTCAGCTTACAAAGTGGGAACATGCTGTCTCTTTGTGGCAGGCTGCTGGTAACAAGGTGTCAAAATATCTAGACTGAGTTTGCTTTTGGGCTAAATGATCTTGATCTTTTATGTGTTCTCTTTTGTACACACTGTGTTTACGGAAATTTTATGTGATTTTATGCTCAATTTAAAGGTCAGAGTCAAGTACATTTAAAAAAAACAACAAAATCCTTTAAAAATTTGTAAATGAGCTTAATGTGAATATTAAGAAAAAAACGTATTACTGACCCAAAGAAAACAACGAAAGTAATTTATAAAGACAACTTTAATAAATTACAAAAACCTTTGATTGCTTAGAAGCCTTAATTTCAAAATGGTGGGTGATTTCCAGCCCCTTGTATTCTGTTTAATGACCAACATGCTGGAGTGTATGAGTTACATCTGGGGCTCAAAATGTTTGCTTGAGGACAAGATAAAATCAAGAAGCTAGTTGACTAATTTGGTTATCTTTGTGTATTAAACATAAAAACAGCATTAGTCAGTGGGGGAAGCCAACTGGGTTACTTTAAACTAAAGAAAAAACTTATTCATCCCCAGCTAGAGTGTGCTGTGAGAACACAAAACCTGAGTTACATGTTGATAAGGAGGAATTCAATGCACATTACAAAATAAACCTGGTTAAGCTGCTGTGTTAAAATATGGCTATGATGGTGATAGGAGTCTGTCCTGTAACCAGTGGTGTTGTCGGTTTGAACCTCTCCTCCATCGTCTCAGTCATTGTGTCCTTGGGTAAGACACTTCACCCAGCTCGCCTGCTGGTGGTGGTCAGAGGGCCCCGCTGGCACTGGGCTGCAGAAGCCTCGCAGGGCAGCTCTGGCTACAATTTAATAGCTTGCCACCATTAGCATGTGAATGGGTGAATGACTGAATGTAGTGTAGAGCACTTTGGGGTCCTCTGGCCTTGATAAAGCACTGTACAAGTACAGACCATTTACATGACACAAAGAAAGAAATGTATGTAAAATATGTATTTAATGAGCATCTTCAGTATTCAACTGAGGCATTTAAAATTCAAAAACACCATTGGAGATAAGAAATCTCCAAATCTGTAGGGTCTGGATTAAGCTCTGTGGTGTTGAAATGTCTCTTTTGATGACTCTATTAAGAAGGCTGAAGGTGAGAAGTTGCAGCTCAGCCCACGGGTTTACCTTTCTCTTTTCGTACCCTTACACTGTGGAATCATGTGGCTCACATTTAATGACCATCTTTTACAGCAGCAGCAGATCCCACCGAGTGATTTAATGCTGTTCGGTAGAATAGCCACCTTGTTGAACAGAGATTGACGTCACTGCTGGGGGTAAAATTATCAGTTTGCCCTTGTATATATTACAGTTTAACAGTTTATTTGTAGGCAGAATACAGCTCCCAAGCTGTCCCACAGCGGTGTTGCCCGGCATTTAACTGCATTATAACTGTTTTAATTAAAAACAATCATTTAGATTGTTTTAGTTGGTCTAAATAGCACAATTAATCAAAACATCAGATACATAGAGCCAGACACATTTGACACCTCAGGTAAATGTCTTTTATTACAGTAAACGAAATATTACTAAATAATGTTACACTGTTAAAAAAGCTTTAAAAAAGTCCAACCTTTAATTTATTTCAGTGGGAGAAAAGTCCCAAATGAATTAAAATAACTGTTTGTTTACCCAAATCACTGGAGCGACAATAATTGCCATCCCTAACGTGTTTAAAATTAATGTCTGTACTTTTTTAGACTGATCAGAGTTTGTTGGAATTTTTCTATTTGTAAGTCACAACTTTCTGTTACCTTGGTGGTTGTGCAAATATATAAATATCTGCAAATCTTGTTTGGGAGGCATGTCAGGTAAAAGCCTTTCCTGTCCTACCATCACAAAGATAAACATGTAAAGCCTGCTAAACTCTACTGGTACTATTACAGTTACCATGTTATCTGGTCAGATGGACCTAAGACAGATTCTTTTCAGCAACTAACACCCCAGATGGGTTTGGTGTGAAACAAATGTGGGAAAGTACCTCATCTTCTCTGTCCAGTGTGGTGGAGGACCTGTGATGCTGTGGTTCTGTTTCTTGTGCAAAGTTCCTGGGAAATTTGTCAGAGTGCATCATGAACTGTTTGAAATATCAGAACACTTTAAGCCAAAAATCTGGTGGACTTTGAAAGAAAACTAAAAATGGGTCATAACTGGGTCTTTCAGCAGAATAATGCTCGAAAGAATATGGCAAATTAACACAGAAATGGTTCACCAGACACAAACCAAAGACCTGAATAAAAAATTTAAAAAAAAAAAAAACCTGTGGATTGAGCTGAAAAGAGCACAAGAGAGGACCCAGGACTCTGGACCACTTAGAAAGAATGTGAGAGGAGTCATTGTGAAATTTTATACCAAAAGGCTAAGTGCTTGCCCAATTGGCAAAAGGGGGGAAATGTAAAGTATTGAAAAAAGTGTAAAATTATGCCACTCTAATAAAAGACTAACTTTATGACAGCTTTTTACACACCTTTACCAAGGGTGCCAATAAAAGTGAGCAGCAGTAAATTTTACCTTTGTTGACATTGTCAGATTCAGCAATCTTGACACAAAGTTAACATTTTTATAACATTTCACAAGCAAAACCTGTGCAAAAATTGGTACTTTATGTTGCATCATAAGGTATGTTATGCTACTGTGAAAACTAGAGGCAGCATGATTTGATGGTATAAAAAGCAAAAGGAACAGAATTTACTAAGAATATGTGATTAGTCTTCTAATATAAAACAGATGTAACTCGAAGCTTATTGCTGTGTCCTAAGTGCATCTATTCCTAAGTGTTTTAAATCAAAGACTATGAGGTTGATCGTTGCAACTGACTTTTGCAGCACATCCCGTCTTCAAATCAACCTCTCATTGTTTATTTTTTGATAACAATAGCAGTTTTGGAATCTATAGAGTATTTACAAAACAGAAAACATATGAATAAAGACAAATGTTAATGTATAACCATCGAGTATAAGCAACACATCTATAATCAGAAGCTGTCTGTGGTGACGCTGGTGACCTGAGGCTGCACTCTGTTCCTGCTCCATCTGAAGAACCAGGCTGCCCTCCTGTGGCAGTAGCGCTTAGATAGCAGCACATAGAGCACCGGGTTGATGCTGGGGTGCAGGTACTGCAGCATAGTGCAAATAAAGTAGAACATATCCCAAGCCTGTCCGTGGCGGTACAGCCCCAGGTACACGCACAGCTCCAGCACATATCCAGGCAGCCAGCATACAGAGAAAGTAGCAGCAGCCAAAAACACCATGACAGAGGCTCTGCGGGTGTTCCTGGCACTGGACACCGACATTACAGGGCTCTTGTGGAGAAAAAGGGCCAGGCGAATGTAGTTGAAGGCGATGACCAGCATTGGAATAAAGTAATAAAGCACAAACTGGCTTAGGACCACTTGGTAGTGGTGCTCATGAATGGTTGGAAGACAGAAGCTGAAGTTTGCCAGGCTTGGGTTCAGACTTTCCTTGGTGGCAAACATTCGCAGAGGCAGGCTGATGAAGAAACTTAGGGCCCAGACCAAGACAAACATGAGGATGACCAGGTCCATGGTGGGAGGCTGGTATGGGTTGGTGATGATCATGGCTCGAGTCATGGAAACGGCACACAGTGAGTATGTGCTTGCTGCCAGGCTGAACGCCAGCAGGAACTGGTAAACCTTGCAAGAGATGTCGCCTAGGGGCCAAGAGTGACTTACAGCGGAGTGTAGAGTGAAGGGAATGAGGAGGAGGGTTAAGAAATCAGCCAGCGTCATGCTGAGAAGAAGGATGTCCAGGCGATTCTTACGGAGTGTGTTTTTCTTGGCAAATAAAGAGAAAGCCAGCAGGTTGGCACAGAAACCAATGCCCAGGATCACTCCACAGACACAGGCAAAGATCACCCCATAGGTGTTGGGAACAGCCATGTTAGCACTGGTCGGACACCTGAAAAAGAAAAATCTGTTGTATTACTTCCAAACTTTTATGTTTTGTTTTTCAAGTTTTTTACGTTCTTCCTCTAAATGAACCAGTGTATTACAGAAGTCTTTATGTCTTTAGAGCTTTCTTCACATTTTGTCACATTCCAACAAGAAACTTTAGACATTTTATCTGGATTTCATGTGGTAGATGAACACAGAGTAGCTTGTAGTTGGGAGTAAAAGTTAAATGATCCATTACGGCCATTTTGTCCTTCAGGAAAATTCTGGTGTGCACAGCTTTTTCTGACTTTTTTTAAATGAATAAGATACTGATAAATCATTTCAAAACCATTTCCACCTATTACGCAGAGTATATTGTGTAAAATCCAGCAAAAAAATGAAGAAATTAATTTGTCAGAGAGAAAATTAAATGCTACTGTCATTCTCTTTGTAGAAACCCTGACAACATTCATAGGCAGTAAATTGAAATATGTCTTTTGATGATGCTCATTTGTCAAGTACCTTTTGAAAATAACAACCTCTGAGCAGGTATTAAACATGCTTTTCAAAAAAAAAGAAAATGATCATAATGAACATAAATAAATACTCGAAAACATCAGTCTGTGTGTAATTAATATATATAAAATTTGTTTCACTTGGCTGATTCAGTACTACTTTTCAATAATATTTCAATTTGTTGAATAGGTCTGTAGTTTCAGTCTTGTCTTTCAGCAGTTTTAGAGAAACATCCAGTGTTTGTAATGTCTTGTTGTCCTATATATTCTTCAGTTATTGGTGAACGTCTTCACTCTGCTATAATGCTGCTATTTAATGAAATTCTTTACATTCATCTCTTGACTGATACTTTATGCAGTAAGATTCTTTGAAACCTTTTTACAAGCTAAGAAGAAGGAATGCTGAAATAAATTTAGAAAGCTTTTCAGGGAAATATTTAAGTTTAAGATACACATCTTATTTTAGTTTAAAGATGTCCACATTTATGCAACTGGGTTTTCACAGCATTTTATGTTTTATACTTTTCCTCTGAGATTTCTTTATCCTGTTCCTTGAATGGAACAGGATAAATGCTACATTACATATGAAACTACTGTAAATGTTTTTGTAAATCATTGTATATAAAGAAAACTATTAATTCAGGTGTTTATTGCCACAATATTTCTTTAAGTTATCTGACATTTTATAGCAAAAACAATAAACATTCTAAAAGATTCTGTAAAAATAACTGTTGTTATTACATTTTATTATAACTGTTATTGTTGCTGGAAAGATCTTCATACATCATGCTGCTTTGCTTATAAAAAAATACATAAATAAGAGTAAAATAAAGTTCAGTAATAACTTCCCAATAATAGTACAATAAAAGATAAATAATTATAGTTACACCCACCATTGTTGTTCCTCAGCTGTCTCTTTTTTGCTGCATCTGTAAATGAAGGAGCCACATAAAGTGTAGGGAATAAGTTTTTTGATTTGCTGATTTTTGTCTCGTTGAAATGTTCCAACCAAGGCGAACTATCTGACTCTTTGGACTCACGACAAAATGTGACAGCATAAAAGGGCATAAAAGGCAAACATTACTGGTAGCAAATTGATTCTAGATGACCGGATTTAAAGAGAAACGTTCTCCACTGTCTAGAGACTCGGAGCGCAATCACATGTTACATATGCCTGACTGGCTGATAGTGAAAAGTCTTCAGTTCATCACTTTTATATGTTAAGCTGTGGCTGTAAATAAATACATCAAGCATTTCAAAGGATTTTTAATGTTCAGAAGCAGCAATAACATCCATGTCATGTTGTTTCATGATAAACAAAAGTCTGTGATTGTTTAGTGTGATACATAACAAATGTTCCTAGAGTTTTTCCAACTATTCTTCAGTTTGCTGTACAGTATTTTCATTTACTTTTAAATGCTGCAAAAATGTACCTATATGCCCCGATCTCTCTTGCCTTGATTTAAGATTACCCAACTCCAACTGTATGCAAACTATGTTTTGTTTTGTGTTTTTAGTCACACTATGACACTTTGAGCCCCTTCAGAACAGAGATATTAATGTTTCTCTACATTGCTCTGATTGATTTCTCCAGTGTGATCTGCAGGGTCCTAACAATGGCTTTATCAGGCTTTCCACAGCATTTATGGCTCTGTGTCAGCTAATGGCCTGTGGTGTACACTGCTGCTGTTAGCACAGGATACAGCTGACATTGATGCATTTGGTTACCACACCATTACCAGTATCTGTGTCTTTCTTTCAGGGGTTGTTAAAAAAGCCACAGAGTTCTCAAGTGGGACATTAACAGCTTGGTTGTGTGCTGCATGAGCCTAAAAGTCAACATAAGCATTGATATGTTTTTGTTATATGCACCAACCTCTAAATAAAGTTTTTTTTTTGTTTGTTTTTTTTAGAGAAAAGTTTCAAATTAAGTTTTAACCCACAAATTACTCTGAATCCCAGCCTAATTATACTCTGTCACATATGCTACAGTGTACATGTTGTCAGTGTATAAGGAAAAAATACCTAATCTCCAGCTTAATTAGTTTTACAAGGCATACATATACAGCATAGCATAGTTTTACATAGTTTTAAAGTCTATAAAATATTTTTTGTAAAGAAGTTGAAAACACCTACAAATATAATAATGCTTATTTTTAGTCTTTCCATGGAGCTGCAGCACCATAAAAAAGTATTTGCTCCCTAATTCTGCTATTTTTGCCTTTTTGTGTCAGATCATTCAACCAACCTGACTCTATGTGGCCCCTTTTAAGCCGTGAATTAACTGTGATTGACCACATTTTTTAGAAAGCTGGGTTTAGTTTTAACAAGCCACACCCTGCCCTGATTACTGTTGGGCCTGTAGAATCAAGAAGTCATTTCAACTGGACCTGTCTGGCAACATGAAGAAGGGTACGTGTATATCTGGTTAAAAACAGCAATAAACACACCATGAATCAAAATGTATCTAATAGCTACTTTTTTAATGTTTGATTAACTGGAAACATGTACAGCATTCCCTCAGTGCAAGTCCAGAACAATGAAGTTGGGTTGAGTTTTGAGCAAAATGAACAAACTGTAACTTAATTCAACAGAAGCGTTTTCTGATGGTGCTTCTGATAAGTTATGAATCCATGAGGGATCTGAGGTGAGGAAGGAAAGCAGTACCATCAACAACAGTCACTATGCTAAAATTCAACCACAATGTATGTAACTAAAGTGCATAATGGAATTAAATCAGCAGCACCATGATACATTCACAAAATAAATATAGACTTTCAAAGTGAAATAAATTATGGCTGAATCATTTGAACAGAGGTAAAGTCATGTAAAAAGAAAGTTAACCCTCTGCAAATTAAACCGGCTTGAATAAATAACCATCAGCAGGTGTAAGCTCTTCTATAAAAGCAGGAGTCTGGGCAGTTTGCTGATTTGAGCATGCTGGTGTCTGTTACCATAATGTCAACGAGAAAAACCTGCTGTTGATGTCCCTCAGTCTAAGGTGAGATGTTTATTTTTCAGTGAAAAATATTTAAGACAGCTGACAATCTTCCCAGAAGAGGACCTTCCACCAAACTGACCATGTGCAATGTTCAGATAAATGCCAAAAATCACTAGAGATGCATTTCTGATTCTGCAGGCCTCCGCAGGTTAAATGTGAAACTGTATAACTGTACAAGTAGAAAAAGACTTAGAAGTGTGACTTATTAATAAGGTTTGCCAGAAAAGTGCTCTTTTGTCATAAAATACTGTCAGGTTTGCAATAATGTTAAATGGCGTGTACTTGTACAGCACTTTATCAAGTCCAGAGGACCCCAAAGCACTTCACACTACATTCAGTCATTCACCCATTCATGCATACATTCACACACTGATGGTGGCAAGCTACTGGACAGTAGCCATAACTACTGCTAATAATGTATCTGTGTGATCCTTGGGACTTTTGGACAAAGACAAATTGTTCTACTAAAAGGCACAGCACCATGTTTGGTGGGAGCCAAATACAAAACATCAGCATAAACACCCCTTACCAACTGTCACACATGGTGGTGGAGGGCTGATGATTTGGGCTTGTTTTGCAGCCATGGGATCTGGGCTCACCTTTTAGCCTTTGAGCCACCCATGAACTAGTCCATATGCCAAAGCATTTAGAAGGCTGTTCTGAAGCTATATTTCTGACACATAAAAGTAAAAAAATATTCACAATGATGTGAGTGACTATATCAAGCTATTCCTCCTAATGGTGGTTCAACAAATTATTGAATCATAAGCTTTACTGACTTTCAGCCATATTGATTCATCTATGTTTAATAATAATGACATACTGAAATTTATTGTGGGTTTTTAGACACCTAAGGTTAGATAGAAATACTTTTAAAAGCTGGTTAAACTCAGATCATTAAATTCTGATGTACAATTGAAAGAGGGTGTACTTTCTTTTTACCATAACTGTATTAACTGAACAGATTATCAGAATTCTTGTTCCAGGATAGCCGATGTGTCTGGAACTGAAAGAAAGCAGCTCTCTCAGCTTTCCTTTTAGGTTCCTAACAAAAGGAAAAAAAGCATTTCCCCGTCTGCTCGGTCTGTGTACAGGTTTGGTTATAGATTACGATGTATACAAAAGACGTCCAAGGGACATCCAAGTTACAGAGGTGGGAAGAACTTCCTAATAAATATGAACCTAAGATTTCATGTTGAAACTCCAGGAAGTATGCAAAAACAAAAATACAAATATTTTATCATACAAGCACAACCCTGACTCCAGAAACAGTCAGTCAGGTATCAGTCTGTGTCAGTGTCTTAGTGCAGCACCATTAAAAAAAGGTCCTGGGGTCTATAAACTGGGTCCTTTGTCTGTTCATGGCCCAATTCCAGCAGTAGAGCGGGCTCTTCTCCTCTTCTTTTCATTCTCTCTGCGTCTGCCTAACCGGGCCTTTTTTTTCCTCTTGGTGGGAACTTTAAGGTCCTGCTCCTTGTAGGCCACAGCTTTGTTTGGTCTCCTGGGTGAGGTGAGGAACCATCATGTTCATATTTGCCCTCTCTAGGAGGTCCTTGCTGGCCCCTTGGGGCTTTTGGTGCAGAATGTTTCCACTTAACACTTGGCTCTGGGTCCTGCTCTGCACAGGTGGAGTGTGCTCACCGGCCGTGTGCACCTCCTCTAGCAGTTTCTGTAGCCACAAGCGACGCCTGTACTCCTGGATGGAGCGGCTCTTGTCATGCAATAGCTGGGCGTGGCTCACTGACCTTCTCCTTACAGAAGCAAAAAAGATATAAAGACAGATCAGGGTTTATTAAAAACAGATTTAAAAAAAAAGTGTTGAAAATAAGCTTAATTTTGATGTTAGGTTTTTGTATCCGTTATCTACTGACTATATCTGCTAATTTTTTAAGAGTTTTTTTTTTTAAACGTTCCTATGCTTTTTCAAATGTTTATTTGCTGTATCTTAAAGATTTAGAACAACAATTCTTAGCTTTTTTGAGCCCATGGTGGGGGTTTCCACTTCACAGTGTTGAGTTTATGTGAGACAGCTAAAATTATGGTCAGGATTCAGAAAAACTTCAGTACAGTAGGTGGCCAGCACAAACATGTCTCAGACCTGTCACTACTCTGACTTTAAGACTAGCCTGAAAGAAAGAAACCTCCACCCCATGTTCATTACTTTATTTTGTCCATGTAAACTAATTCTGCACTTTCTAAATAGAATTAGTTAATAAAGTTGAAATAGTTTGCTACAGGGATTTTTTATGTTTATCCTAAAGTTTATATATTCAGTCATATACTGTAAAATATAACTTACGTTCTGTTAATGAGTACATCAGCTGGTCTCCCTTCGAAAGTCACTGGGAAGCACAGCAAAAACACAGCCAGACTCCAATGGTGAACCAGCATTAAAGAGTACATGCTTTTCCCAAAAATCTGAAGAACAAAATCATGTTATGAGTCACTGAATAAATAAATAAAAACATGTACTTTTTGGATTTAATGCTTCACTGGTCATCTACTAGCTACAGTTGATGATTTCTAATGTTTAATAAAAATAGATAGATAAAAAACTGAACTTACACAACTGATCCAGTTAAATTCCACAAAAAACATCAGAAGTTAAGAAATTAAATTCCAGGCAAAAATATGTTCGAAAACACATGAAATTATTCTGCCAAATGCATTTTGGTCCATTTAGTATTTCTTTTGGTGTAACTTCAGCCTTAGAAAATTCCCCACAAGTCTCCTCCATTCATTTGCCTCCCAACAGTGTGCGTGGAGCTATTTATTTCTCCCTGGTGTCCAAATTAAAAGAGGGACAAAGATAGAAAGAGTAGCAGCAGAAGCCCCATTAGCTGCAGTGCTGCAATTCTGCCCTATTCTCCAGTAAGCTTTATGAAGAGTTACTCTGAAGCATCATCATCATCATCTCTGGTGGCCCGAGCCGAGAAAGAAAACATTTCAGTCCAGGGCAGTGAGGGAGCCTGTGTGTGAGAGAGGAGCTGAGTGAAAGTTAAACTCCGCTTTAGGTGAAGATGCAGCTACCTCAGCCTTGATCCAGTCTGTGCACCCTCCCCAACCTTCCAACCCCTCACCTCTGTCCCTCCCCCCTTACCCTTTACATCACACACACACACGCACACACACACACACACACACACACACACACACACACACACACACACACCTGCTGTGACATGGAAAGACGCCCATGAGCAACATGCAGACCACCACACACAGAGAATGTTGAAGAGAAACATTTTAGCAAATGTTATTTTATTAATATCAAACAACTTTATAAAGTATGTATTAATAATTCTTTCAGAAAAAACATTAGTGCAAAGAGGTAGCCATAAGTTAACCAAGTGGAGAGTGAACGGTTTAAGGCAAGGGGCAGGGTTCCTCCAAGGTAAACACCTCGGCCTAACCACTCTCCCAGGGGAGAATGACCATAACCTCAAAGAAATCCAACCCACAGCCTCTCGCTGCAGACCATTCAGTTCACCGCCGTTCTGCCTCGGCAAACCAACTCACCACCGAATGGTCACAGTGGCTTCTGAGGAGGGGTGGGGTGTGGGAGCTCACATATTTATCTAATGCAAAGAGAAGAGTATGTTGTTTTATGGTGGCTCTGTTTATTCCCAGATTCACTGTTTGGACTGTGAATCAAGCCTTATAAAATAATTAACTCTGTAACAAAGTGACTGACATGAAAATATTCAGTCTCCAACGATTAATGTTGGAGCTATCGCTGGAAAGAAATATTCAAGTATTTTTAGTATCAAACTGACTTCATGCTGCATGCACCAGAGCTGCAATGCAAGCAACAACCGTGCTTGAAACGTTTTAAAGCTTTATATTTATTAAACAGCAAACTTTATCAGTAGGATAAACTACAGAGTGTAGGTTGGATTAAAAAAGAGGGATTTTCCATTCATCTTTGCTTTTGTGTGTTTTCTATGTTGTTGTCATAGATGCTGTAGGTGTTATTGCTTATTCTTGCATAATTATAAATATAGTTTAAAATTTATGACCTTAAAAGGCTTTTGACAGAAACAGTCAAGGCTAAAAGGAAAAGTCCACCGCTGTTTATTGGTAGGATTACAATGATTGATTTTAAGTCTTGAAGGTCAATCTCCTCCAGTCTTATGTCTTCAAGTCAAATCAGGAAAGCATCCCCACAGCATGATGGTGTTCCCACCATCCACCACCATGGGGATGGTATGTTCAAGGTTGAGGTGAAGTGTTCATTTTCTGGCACATATAGTGTATTGCATGTAGCCCAAAAAAATTCTGTTTTGTTCCCACTTGACCAGAGCCCCTTCCTCTTTGCTTGTCTTGTCCCCTACAAGGTTTGTGATAAACAGCAAACTAGAGTTTCTATGTCTTTATTTCAACGATGGCTTTCTTTTTGCCACATTTTCATAAATGTGGCAAAAAGTGTTTTCATTTTCATTTTTGCCACATTTTCTGGAGAAACCAATTTATAGTTGTCTTTTTTCAGAGGTTTCCCATTCAACCTGTGGCACTCTGCAGCCCTCCAGAGTCACCATGGACTTCTTGGTTGTTTCTCTGTCTAATGCTCCCCTTGTCCAGCCTGTTGATTAGGTGAGCGGCCATGTTTCAGTAAGTTAGCATTTGTGCAACACTCTTTCTGTTTTCAAAGGCAAGTCAAGTCAAGTTTATTTGTATAGCACATTTCAGCAGTTCAAAGTGCTTTACATTGAAAACATCAATTAAGTAATCAAAATCATTAAGCAAGTATACAGCAAAATTATAAAAATTATTATACATCAAAATAATCAAAAACATCGATTAAATATCAATGCATCAAAATCATAAATATCATTAAGCAAATATAATTTGAAAATATCGATCAGTGTTACACTTACTACTAATCAAAGAGCAGCGCCTCTGATGGCTGCAGCCTCAGACACCCTGTCTACTGGAAGGGCTGTTCTGGAATATAATTTCCCCCTTGGGGGACAAATAAAGTACTTCTTCTGGCTTCCAACTTCTCTAAACAGATCGGTTTTTAGCCTTGATTTAAAGGAATTCAGTGTTTCTGCTGTCTTGCAGTTTTCTGGAAATTTGTTCCAGATTAGTGGAGCATAAATACTGAATGCTGCTTCTCCATTTTTGGCTCTGGTTCTGAGGATGCAGAGTAGACTAGACCCAGAAGACCTGAGTGGTCTGGAAGGTTGATACAATGACAAGAAGTCCTTAATGTATTTTGGTGCTAAACTTCTCAGTGATTTAGAAACTAACAGAAGTATTTTAAAGTCTATTCTCTGAGCTACAGGGAGCCAGTGTAAGGACTTTAGAACTGGGATGAGGTGCTCTATTTTCCAGGTCTTAGTGAGAACACGAGCAGCAGTGTTCTGGATCAGCTGTAGCTGTCTGATTTTTTTTTCGGCAGACCTGTGAAGACACTGTTACAATAATCAATGGGACTAAAGATAAAGACCTGGATGAGTTTTTCTAGATCTTGTTGAGACATCAGTCCTTTAATCCTGGAAATGTTCTTCAGGTGATAGAAGGCCGACTTTATAACTGTTTTCATGTGTCTCTGAAGGTTCAGGTC
The DNA here is from genome assembly GCA_014839685.1 of Anableps anableps. Lineage (NCBI taxonomy): Eukaryota > Metazoa > Chordata > Actinopteri > Cyprinodontiformes > Anablepidae > Anableps > Anableps anableps. Next base: position 13,218,353 of record CM026073.1, read on the forward strand.
TGAGTCCCTCACTCCACCTAGATTTTTGGCCTGATCACTAGTTTGTAGTTGTAATAAGTGAAGCTGTGTGATGACTCTAGATCATTCCTCTTTAGGTCCAAAAATAATAACTTAGTTTTGTTTCTGTTCAGCTGGAGAAAGTTTTGGCACCTCCACTTGTTGATTTGTTCTAAGCATCTGTTTAGTGCTCGGATGGGTTCAAAGTCACCTGGTGACATCGCAATGTAGAGCTGTGTATTATCTGCGTAGTTATGGTAGCTTATCTTATTACTTGTTATAATCTGAGCTAGTGGGAGCATGTAGATATTAAATACGAGGGGTCCCAGGATTGAACTTTGGGATACTCCACATGTGACTTTTGTCTCCTCTGAACAGAAGTTGCCTATTGACACAAAGAAATCCCTGTTCTTTAGGTAGGATTCGAACCAACTGTACCAGAGTTGGTACTGTACCAGAGAGTACTGTACCAGAGAGTCTGACCTAGCTCTCCAGTCGCTTTCATAATATATCATGGTCAACAGTGTCAAATGCTGAACTGAGGTCCAACAGAACCAACACTGTGGTTCTTCTACAGTCTGTATTTATGCGGCTGTCACTGAACACTTTGATGAGGGCAGTCTCAGTGCTATGGTGAGCATGGAAACCGGACTGAAAGTGGTTTGTCATTGTTAGGAAGCTGTTTAACTGTTGAAACACAGCTTTTTCAATAATTTAATTGATAAATGGAAGGTTAGAGATTGGCCTGTAATTCTGCAACAGCGATTCATCCAGACTGCTCTTTTTTATCAGTGGTTTGATAACTGCTGTTTTTAAAACCTGGGGGAAAACACCTGATGAAAGGGGTGAGTTTACTATTTAAATCAGATAAGATGCAATGACAGGCAGAACTCTCTTAAGGAAGGTTTTAGGTAGGATATCAAGACAGCAGGAGGATGAGCTTAATTGTTTTAAAATCTCATCTAAGTTTTCATGGTTGAGTTGGTGAAATTCAGCCATGTTCTCTGCATTTGTTATGTTTGGGCATAGCATTGTTATTGGATTTGGTGTGGTTGTGCAGATTAACCCTCTACTTTTTTAAAATTTTCTCTGTAAAAAAGTTGGCAAATTCATTGCAGGCCCTGGTAGAATGGAGTTCAGGCAGTAAAACCACAGAAAGGTTTGCCAACCTGTCAACTGTGGCAAACAAGGTGCGAGCGTTGCTGATGTTCTTGTTTATGATCTCTCCAAAAAAAATGTTTCCCTTGCATGTATTAGTGATGAGTGATAGCTTTGCAGCTTTTCTATGTCGATTTCATAGTAAAAGTGAAGTCGACTTTTATGCCGTTTACACTCAGACCTTCAACAAAGGCTTCTTTTGTTTCTTACAAATGGAGCATTTATCCACAGAGATTTCTTCCAACCAGACATAACCTTCACTTTAACAGGAACAATGGAATCGATGATGTCTGAAATCTTAGACTGGAAATTATCTACGAACTCATCTACTGGGTTTCAGATGATGGACTGCTCCATGAGATGGTCAAAACTTTGGATATTGCTTCATAAAAATTTGGGAATAATTAAGTTTTTTGGAGATGGTGGCGATAGAGGTAGGAGTTCACCCTGTAATCCGTGAGGGGGCGGTTTGATGTGTTTCTAGGTCTTCATGATACTGTTTGATCACCAATGTTGTCTAACAAGCCCCTGATGTCTTCATAAAACAACATTAATTGTTATGAGATTATGTAACACACACTAGGTGACTTCTACAGGCAATTGGTTGTAATGGGGTCAAAATACTTTTGCAAGACATTGTGTTTCATAATGAGCCCAAATAAACAAAAACAGTGTTGTTTTATATTTCAGTCAGGATAGAAAGAGCTACAGATACATCTACTAAAGCAAAAATCAAATTTTCACTGAGATTTTATTGTTTTCCTATGTTTTTTTTTCTTCTTCTTCATCATGCAGTTGGCATGCTTTGTCCCATAAATTCATGTCTGGTACAGTTTGTTCTGGAGTTCCTTTAAGCTTTCAAATGTTTTTGGATACAAATGAAAGTTACCAGTAAAATTGGATTTAGTGGTGGTTGTACTCAGGATTAGCAAGAGTCCCTAGCTTTTGCTTCAGTTCAGTTTGAATATTGTCATGAATCATTCCTGGGTTTTGACCAGTACTCTTTGGGCAACAGAATGTACTGTGTTAAAACCCAAAGATTTCAGTGATCCTTTTATGTTTCCTTACAGTCACTATGGTTCATCACAATGGTACTGGATAACCATGGTTTTATGATGCTGTCCTTCATTGGTGGAAATCTGTATTCTTGGTTTACTAAAATAACGTTGGTGATCTCTTTCCTTTAATCATAGTTTATTGTCAGGTCAAAGGATGATTTTAGTCAACATTTTGGCTTTTAAGAAGATCATTTAAAACCACGCATAAAAGAGGCTTTGGGGCCACATCCTTAAAATAAATATGTTGTTCCTTATACAGATTATGTTGTGTTGACTGGAACTTCAGAGCTCCTCTGCCAATTGTTTGAGACTGAAAACATATTTGTTTCTTGACGAAAACACATTTTTAACAGGAAATTGTTCTGTGAAAGTGTGGCCGGTTATTGGAGATCCATAAAATGATGGAATGAGCACTCTTACTTTCTCCAATGATTTATGAAAATAAATATGTAAAAAAGGTTTCAGTTCACCCAATAAAGTGTTCAAACAGTTTTTGCCACAGGATCATGAAACATATAGAATCATGGCCAAGGCTGAAGGAACAAGGCACCACACAGTTCATGTCACAAATTTTACAGATTACTCAAGCAGGGACCAAAATCTAGTCTATAAAGGTGGCCGAGCATAAAGCTTCTAAATAAAACTGGGTGTCTTATCTTGGTTTTCTTATTTTGTTATGTGAACTCTGTCAGTACAAGATGACTGTGAATTTCCACAGATCCCTTTATCTTTATTAAATTCAACAAATTACCACTTTTTTGAAGCATTGCTTTACTTGCCCCCCATGCCAGGCTAAGCATCTCTTATGAATTTATTTTAAATAGGGTTTTTTTTTTTTACACACCAGGAAAAGTGATAGCAAAGACGGGTTAATAGTTGATATATAGAACTGGGCGCAAGGCCAGTGGTGCGCACCTATCCCACCATCCATGCCCCCTGCGCGCTGGCTCTGTGTATGCACTTGCAACTTCATAAAGTTAATGTAAATTAACCACACAACCAGTCAGTCAAAAATAGGTCTTTTTCATCCAGTATTCCTTGCAAGTACCGCATTCGCTTGTATAAATGATAAGCAACAACTACTAGCAAATCAAAATACTACACCAAGCTGCAGACTTTATGAAACAAAGAAAACTCAATGCAAGAAATACTTGAATTTTTTACCCTAAAAAATTTTAAGGACTCACTTAAGGATTTTCACTGTCCATTTTAGGTAATTTTTATTTTGATTAATTTTACATTTAAATGTGACCAGGGTTATTTGGGGCCATAAGCAGAAAACAATTTAGGGCCCCTCTTCCTGCTAAGAACATCAGCACCACTAACAGTGTTTTAAGACAGATTTGGTGGAATCTGGAGTGGGGTCGAAGTTTAATTGGCTGAGCTTGAAAGCAGTTAATGATAATTGGTTATTATTTGCTGAGATGTATTTGTGAAGAAACCAAGCTCAAACACAATGATTAAACTCATAACATCAACTTGTAGCTATGGGAACACAACAATCACTCTATGAAGTTTATACTTTGCACTTTTAGAAAATAAACATGTCAACTCCTTTAAATCTTAAATTTAAATGTTAAACAATTTAAAATATTTTATGTATGATGAAACCATTAAAGGGGCAGTAGCATGTATTTTCAAGGCACATAGTGCAATTTTATAGCACAATCAAGTAACTATGTTACACTTCAGTTTACAAAAATGCTGTATATATCAAATATGACTTTAAAAGAATTTGACTTCATAATTTAATGCCTTGAAATTAGGCCTCTGTCTCTTTAAAATCTCCTGCTGTTTCTGAAACTCCGCCTTCAGGAAGTCATCACAACAATTCTTCTCTATTAACCCTTTAACGTTTTTATCAGCGTTTCACTGAGAAGTAGCTCGTATAATCAGCTCAGCAGATGCGCAGTTCCACCAGGTGTTTGCTAACTGTTGCTGGCTAGTCTGAAGGAGCTGAATGGGGAAGTCTCGACGGAGGATTGTTCTGTGAGGCAGAAGTTCGGAAGCTTAGAAACTGCAGCTCTGAGGAGGAGCTGCACTTCGAAGGCAGTACTGTATCCACCTAGGCGTTTTGCACAACTGAATGACTGCCATAAGAGATTAAAGGATTTCTCAAACATGCATGAAAGAATCAAGACAACATTCCAGGTAATGTTTTTGATGATGGAATAACATGATGTAAAGCTCAAAAAAAGTCGATTTTACATAATACTGCCCCTTTAAATCAAGAATAGAATAGAATAGAATAGAATAGAATAGAATAGAAATATCCTTTATTGTCCCAAGATGGGGGAAAGTTTCAGTGACAGTGACAGGCAATAACAGCAAACAGACTTACACAAAGATAGAATATAATCTCTCCCTCTCACTCTCTCTTTCTCTCTCTCTCTCTCTCTCTCTCTCTCTCTATATATATATATATATATATATATATATATTATATATATATATATATATATATATATATATATATATAAAACAGAATAAAAATATTGTGCAGTAAGGCAAAATTTCAACATGAATACTGTGTAATACTGTGTAGTTATAAAAAAAAATACTCTAGTCCAGAGTTGGTTAATTACAAGTGTACAAGATGTGCATGTCTCTGAGCATTAAAAATACTAACTATTTAAAGTCAAGTGACAACAGAAAAACAGTAAAGTTGTACAGATACTAGCAAATCAAATTTAATAGAGTTGTCATTTTCAATAAACAACTGTTAAAATTTCAGATCAATGGTCGGTGTTAAAATTTAAGCATTTATGGGGGCCCCAAGCCTGGTACAAACCAGCCCCTTGTTCTATGCTTTGCTTCATACTGAGGGTCTGGACCCTTGGCTATTGTGAAACAATTTTTTCCTGGAGGCATGGACTTTGAAATTTGAAATAACTGGATCTGATTTTACTCAATTGCTGTTTGACCATGATGTATGTGATGCGCCAGCTTGATGAAGCTTACCAGAAATTGTGTGTGCTGTAAACAACCCCTGGGGAGTAAGGCCATGCCAACTTTGCCAGCAATAAAATGTCTTCAAAATTCCTCTTGCTCCAAGTTTATCTGCTCAATATCTGAGCCTTGCCAACTCGGACTGAACGGCTTCATCTACTTCCTCCACCGCCATTACCAAACTACAGGCAGATTACATTCTAAAACAATGCAGAAAATCGATGTCATCGTTCACCACTTCTCCTTCTGTTCACTGATTGGCCTGGTTAAATTTCTGCCTGAGAAATCTAAGTCAGTGGGAGAAAACTCAGACTGTGCTGTGTGGTGAGATTCAAATTGTGCGTAATTGTTGCAGCAATGCAATGGCCCGGCGAGGGGGTCCCTGAAGGTCTTGGGGGCCCTAAGCAGCTGCTTTGTTCATTTATGCCTTAGCTCGACTCTGAATGTGATCAGTATTACATAGCATGTTTTAAGATCCACTGGCTGCGTGGAGACGTCAGAACATCCCACATATTCACAAAATGGAGGCCGACGGCTACTGGTTTTGTTTTATTTTTTAAAATCGATTTTGGTACATTTAAATCAGTTGTGAATCATAGTAAATGAGAATCACAATTCATATGTGAATCCATTTTTTGGCGCACCCCTAATGTTTACCCATGATATTTTGCTGCGACAGGGATTCATTTTTCCCACCGTAAATGTCATATAACTGACAGTTTGTGCACCACTATGTTGACATCCCTTCCAAACTCTAGCTGCATTGCATAAAGTTTCAAGATTTGAGTTCTATATGTAATTTTATTACTCTTTATTAACTTTTGTCAATGTTTTGGCTGCCTTGTGCTTGATTTTTTTTTTTTTTTCTTTTATACTTATTCATATATTTGTTGACGTTGAGCATGATTAATGAAGAAGATAAGCTACTAGCCTAAATTCAGTTAAAAAATAAAAGATGGAAAAGTTATATGCCATTTAATGTATGTGATTTAACTCTGGCAAACAGGGGGAAAAAATTATAATCTACTTTGTACTTTTATAACAAAACAAGTGTCAATCCAATCAATCTTAAATCCTCAGTCAGCTGTCTACAACTCGTTTGCTTTATTTATCTTCCTGAATAAAATCAGTAAGATCTCTCTTTGTGTGGTCATGATTGGTTTCATAGTTCGGTAAGTCCTGTTGGTGATAGATTATTTAATAGAAAACTGAGTATTTAACAAGCAGTCATCATTCAGCTCGGCCCTAGGTCTAGAAAGGGTTTGGAGCTGTGGAACTCCCATGCTCTCTCCAAAATCAAACTTTCTTCTGTTTCCAGAGAGTCAGCCCCAACACTTTAACATTTCGTGGGGGGAAAAAATACCTCATCTGATTCCTTTCTGCAAAGACTTTACCTGTAAAAAAAAAAAAAAAAAAAAAAAAAAAAATCCCATTTCCTGGCAGTCTGAAGCCTGTGGAATGGGAGCCAGGAAAGCTGCTTTTGATTCATGCTAAATTGCACTCTCAACACAGAGCAGTATTCCTGTTCCCCTTTTGCACTGCACCAACTTCACATTCACACATCCAAAATTTGAAACACACCCACCCACCAATCTAGGTTTCTAAGTATTTGCACCCTTGTTCTTGAAACAACAGGTCCATGCTCTCAGCATCAAAAAAAACTTTTATTTCATGTAGAGAGTTTCAAACCTATTTTTAGAGTTGCAGTGCCCGTTCCCTAAAAGACCCACCCAATTATGTCATAAACTCTGGCTTAGGTTGCTGCAACAGTTCCTACTTTTGTTACATTTATTCACCATGTAATTTATGCATGTATGATGTGTTGTTTAAATTTTTCTCTTTCCTAATCACGTCATTAGACAATGATAATATGTGCTAACTTTTTTGTACAGCAACTTTTTACTTTAACTTAATCAAAGTCTTAAAACTTAAAAAAACTTAAAGCAGTTTAGAAATAAATATGGTAACATTTGTAGCAAACTGAGACAACTAAAATGTCATATTTAACTTCATTCTTATTTTCAAAGAAAAACATTTGAGGTTTTAAAGTTTATTTGATAATCGTCCCTTTTATGGTGCATTCATGGCTTTGAATTCTTCAAGTGAGAACCTAAGGTTTGTTATCCTGGAAAACCTCACTTGAAAAATTACTTTTGCAGAGTTGCTTTTCCCTCTTAATAGTTTCTTAACACGCGTCACTGTACGGACCATTTAAGACAGTTCATTTGAAGCACACTTAATAATGTTGTATTGTGAGCATTTTTTGGAGAGTGTTCTATGGCTCATTCACACCTACTAATCATAACTGTCATCTGAGGAAAGCTCTGTCGCTTCCTTTACCTCTCCCAGGTTTAGCTGTTTTCAGTAGCTCTACTTCTGAGGCTGGGCTGTTTTTCAAATAAATGTTCAACAGACCAAAGCACTGAATTGATCCAACTGGTTTTCTTTTCAGTCAGTGGTTTATTGGTCATTTTTTATTGCAAGGTTTCATGCAGTCCATAAAAACTTGTGCTTTTTAACCACAACATCATAAGTTATAGTTACTTTTAAGTGATAAAAACTGACAAAGTTTGTTAATCATACCCTAAGTGTTGGAAAAAATGTGTCATTATTTTATTATCATTTATTCATTCATTGTTGTTGACCTATATATCTAGACATAGAATGGTTTAGAATAATGGACATGTAGATGGTTGAAGTGGAAGCCAACACATGAGATTTCATGGTATGTAAAAGGTTGAGTTCATGGGTCATTTCCGGTCAGGAGGTGAGGCCTGGGTGCAGAAGATAAGGATGCATTGTTTAGGGGGTTTTCCAGAGATGAAGAGACCACCACCCAACTTTGTGTGAACGTGTGTGTGAAGAAGCATAAATAGTGAGAGCATCCCTGTGTATGTTAGAAGTCCGATGACCTATACTCTGTAACTCATGGTTCTTCTCCTTGATCAAGTAAAGCTTTGAAACAAACGTTTGTGAGTATCTGTCTCTGATTTGATTCTGCCTTGAATGTTTCCTTAATAGTAATTTTCCTAACTCTAAGAAAAGCAAATAAAATAAGGTCATCATTATTAAACTTATGTTTGCTTTTTAGTTTTGATATGGCTGTCAAAACTAAACAGTTCTGTTTTAGCTATCCAATTTTCTAACAATTATCAAATAAAACCCTAACTCTGTTCCATGCCGGTTAGATTATAAAATGATTTATGTTTTCTAAGTAACACATTTGCGAGAGAGATATTTTTTTTCTAAACTTTCTTTCAATTCTGAAGGTTACATACATTTCCTTAGTATTTGTTAAAACTTACTTTTAAACTCTTACTTAGGTCAAACGTTTTGAGTATCCTTCAGGAAGCTTGACGCCATAGTTTACTGGAATTTTGGCCCATTCCTTGTGACAGAGATAGTGTAAATGATTATGCTTAGGGTTATAGACAAGTTGGAAGACCCAATTTTTCAAAAGCCTCATCTTCCTGGCTAATTCCTTGAAATATTGCTTCTGTATTTCCAGTAGTATTTTTTTTTCCTATGATGTCTTCTATTTTGTGAAGTGCATCAATCCCCTCTGCAGCAAAACACCCTGACAACATGATGCTGCCACCCCATTACTTTTTAGTTCGGATATCTTGTGTGATCAGGTTTGCAAGCTTCCTCTTTTTACTCCAGATGTAACAATGGTTATTGTAATCAAGCACTTCAATATTAGCTTCTTCAGACTTCAAACATGTTACCAAAAATGAGGATCTTTGTCATGAAGTGCACTGGTAAGCTGCAATCTGGCTTTTTACATTGGACAAATTTATTCTTCCTTTTGGAATGGCCTTTCAGTCCATGTCAGTGCAGAACTTGATTCACTTTGAGTACTTGAGTCACAAAAAATTCAAAAAAGGAATGCATGAACTAATAGGGTGTTTTTGAAAGTGGGGTTGTTTTAAGACAGTAAAAGTCCACTTTGTTTATAGCTTCTCTCAGACGAAGTGTTTGCTTCAGCTTCAGGGACCTTCTAATCTGTATTTAAATCAGGTGATGACAAGAGAATTAGCTACTGTAGGTAAGATATAAGACATTGAAACTCATTGAAAATGTACGGATCAGACCCTTTATAATTTTGACCCTTGTTTTAGTTTTTTTCTCAGGCCTTGACAAGTTAAAATCCAATTAAAGTGTATGTCATTGGAAACCCAGCCAGTTAAAAATTCATTTTTTAGAAAGCTTTATGTAATCAGCTGAATGTGGACTGAATAAAAGGTGGATTTGGCTTGACTATTACCATACATTATCACAAACATAGGGTCCCTATGAGTAAAAAAGAACTGCAGACCTGATAGAAAATCAAATGGGTGGCATTTTAATTTAAATTAATATAGCTTCCATGAATATGTAAAAACAATTACGTAATTAAGCTTAAAAATGTCATTATACCAGTAATAAGAAAGCAAAAAGGAAACATTTTTGCTATAGCATATGTGGTAATATCACTGATACTCCTCTGAAAATGCAATCAAATAATGACATTAAGGAAAAACATTTTATTCTGAAAAAAACACCATGAAACTGGGAATTTAGACCAAAAACATTACTTTAACCATGTTAAGCATAACATATTAGGCTACTTCCCAATTTTGTTGCATTACACACTTCAGTTGAAAACTTCAATTTATAATATACTTTTTTATATTTTGACCAACAATGTACAATGGACTGTTTAGTCAGAGTGTCAGAGAAGGGTCGCCACATCACTACTTAAAGAGGCATACATCCTGAACATTACCTAATTCCTGCTCAGGGTTAACCAAACATGGCCTCCTGTGCCATGCATTTATTTGATCCGAATGTAGCTGTAAAATTTGTCTGTTTCTGTTTCAGATGCTTGATATATTATAATCCTCTTCAGGTAGTGCTTAGTAGGGCTGATTTCATATTTACAACTACATATTGTTTTTACGTTAACCATAAATGTCAAGCTCCTGGAGACAGCGAGTCGGGAGGTCCTGTGAGGACAAAAGCATGTTGTCCGGACTCAGTCTAGAGTGCAGGTACATTAAATCATTATTTTTCAGACAGGAAATATTTGCCACTGGATGGTTTGCCTGTAAAATGTATTTCTAAGATGAAATGATTCCTGCCTGGCACAGCTATGCTCATCTGACCTGTAGTGTTTTTGCATTTCAGCTTCCAAGTAAAAGCTGAATTGTTTTCGTGCGTGTGATGAAAAAAAGAGTATTTAATCATGTCCTAGAAAGTATTTGTGATTGATTCCAAATGCAGAAAATAAATCAACAGCTTCAGTCTTTGACCTGGCCTCAGAAGGTGCCCAGCACATTAGCATTTTTCTCTTGGCAGCTGTAGTGGGGGTTGGGGGGAGGTCTTGACTCTGCAGTGGGCCCTGTGCTCCAGGCTTAATGGAAGAAGGGAGCGGGAGGGCTCTTACCCCACACTTGTCCCGCAAACCTAAACCACAATCTGCCCAATGTCTAAACCCCCCCATCCACATACAAACACACTGACCTCAGAAGCAGCTCCTTGGCCAGCTGGACGTGGCCTGACACCCCACACAGCCATCAACAGTGACCACCACCCTCATGCCCCCGACCTATCACCCAAACCATTACCATAAACTTCTACCCGGCTGCCAAACAACACACAGGGCAGCGCTCACAGTCAGAGCTCGTCCATGTAAAGATAGCTCTGTCTCAGGGCAGAAAACGGAGCCGGTGGAGAGGGGCGAACGCTCTAAGTTATGATGGCATTTTACACACAACATAAAACCCCACTGTGGTGTTTTATGTTTTGTGGCTTTGAGTGATGCGGTGGGGCTAGCTGTTAAGCTGCAGCAATTACTAAAACTACTGTAATATCTGAGTATGATGAAAAAAGTGTCCATGATGTTTAAACCGCTTTGTAACGTACGTTGGAGTTCTTCCTGTCCTTTCCTCACCTGACAAATTGTGTTATTCTTCACTGCCTAAGCCTGTGCAAAAAAATACAAAAACCAAAACTAATAATCAATAGAGGTCTGACTGAAGACCACACGCACATGGCGTTACAGTAATGATGGCAGACTCTGTTTGTTTGCATAAGTGAAGAGCGGGCTCAAATTGTTAATGAGTGCTTTGCGTCCAGCGTGCAACCACAGCTAAGCTAGTGGGTCAACAAGGTTGGCCAGGCAAACCACTGTGTGTGTGTGTGTGAGGGTAAGAAAGAGATTACACACCCATGCCTTAAAAATCTCTCCCATTTAGGCTGAAGAAGCCTGATGTCAGAATTTGTCATCTTTTTAGGGTGTGCGTGTTGCTTTGTTCTGCATCATTTATAAGCGTCTTTTTATATTTGACATCATGTTATATGTACCTGCTCTGGCATGCATATACAGTTAGGTTTTGGTCGTGAAAAAATACAAGCCATCTCAGTGTGAATATTTCAACGCGAGAAACTATGCTTCACTTGAAAATTTCCAAATCGTTATAATGCACAGCCCTAGCCAAGTGCACTTCTCAGACTCAAAGCTGATCCATTTACAGTAAATGAGCTTGTCTCTGTTGGTTTCCTGGCCAATTACGGCACAGTGAACTTTGGTCTTGTATTTATTTATCCGTAGGTTATTTTAAATGGACCGCACTCAATGCAGAGGCCTTGTTGAGCAGTCTTGTCCTCCCGGCCAGCCCTGGGACATGCTAACAGTGCTTGGCAGACAGACGCGGATGCTGAAGGCAGCCTCTGGACAGCTTTATCCTGTGTCGAACGAGGCCACCCGCTTCGTTCTCACTAGGGCACAGTGACTGGCACGGCACTCCCAGGCCTCAGTTTTCACCTCTCAGTTTTCTGCTTCTCCAAGAGAACTGGAGAACGTGGCGCTCATTTTAGAGTTTGGACAACCTAAGAGGACATTAATGTCTAAACCAGACAGTAGGAGGTCTCAAAGTACTAGAAAATATAATTATGGAAACTTCAGTAGGTGTATTTTTATGTAGTTATTTTAAGATTTGATACTGTGACTCACAAAATTTATATTTATAACTCTTGAACCTTTTTACATTTTGTCACACTGTAGCCAAAAACTTCAGATTATTTTGTTGGGATCTTATGTGATAGTGATATTACATGACGAGCATCTATAAATGTTAATTTTTATGTTCTTGCCCCAGATTTTCACTTGGATTTAGGTCTAAAATTTGATAAAAATAATTCTAACTCATTGATAGGCTCAATGATTCTAACTCATTGTTGCTTTAAACACGCCTATTGTAGCTCTGCATCTTTAGGGTCATTGTCCAGCTGTAAGGTGAACCTCCATCTCATTTTAAAATCCTAAATTCTGCCCCTGCCATGTGTCACTGCAGGGATACCACAGGTGACTTCTAGGTGATGTGCAATTTTGGGCTCATCTGAACAGAGCACCTGCTTTATTGTTTTCTGTGTTCTTTATGAAGTTCTTATGGCTTTGTTTCTAAAGCCTTTCTTGCCATTCTTCAACAAAGGCCAGATTTGTGGAGTAAACAACTAATAACAGTCCTTTTAACAGATTCTCCCACCAGAGCTGTAGATCTCTGCATCTCCTCCAGAGTTATAATGGGCCTCTTGGCTCCTTCTCAGAAAAAAGCTCTACCTGCCTTGTCTGTCCATTCAGATGGATGCCCATGTCTTAGTAGATCTGCAGTGATGCCAATCAGGGATGTGAGCTTCAAATTTTATCATGATATTTTAAGGATTTTGGTGAAATAATAATGACAAGTGAATTATTTTTAAAAACTCATTGGTCTCTTTGGCAATACTAGATCTATACAGACACAAATACTGCTCTCAAAGTAAAACTTACCCAAAATCAAATGGGTTTTTTCTATGCACAAGCTATATTAAACAGTGAGTGAAGCTAACCAAAAATTATTGAGTCACAAAAAACATAAAATATTTTTGATATTTGTCAATGTTCTTATGTCTGGAAGCACATTACATTCATCAAAAAACAAAAAAAAACAAAAAACACCTTGTCTCATAATTATAAGATCCAGATCATGTAATTATGAGATAACCTGTCTGGTTTTTTTTCTTTGGTGAATGTAATGTGTTTTTCTAATTATGGAACCAAAAGTGAAAAAAGGTAAGCTAAAAGCAGAACTATCAACAACAAATATACAGTGAATATCAAGGAAAAATCAGGATTAGAGGGTGTTGCAAACTGAGGAAATTTCTCCAATTAGCATGGACATATCCTGAGCAAGGAACAAGGAGTATTGAGTGTATAAGTGAGTGTGCACTGTGTAATGACATGCATGAATAAACTGTAACATTTAAGAGCCCAACTGCCCCTGAAACTAGAGTAAGGTTATATTACGTTTGCTTTTTTTTTTTAATCTGGAATTTATTTAATCAAGAACTGTTTAAAACATCATAATAAAAATATGAATATATTATATGACATATGACAACTGTTGTGAATATTTTACATTGCTGTGATTTTTCTTTTAGAACTTTATAGAAGTTTATAATTGTACAATTTCAGAGTGACCACCCAATATGCGGAAACCTCAAAAATAGCATTTTCTTATATAAAACAAGTTTCTGATTATATAAATGTAGAGAAACGTAGATCTACTAATGAACAGTGAGTCTATTAAACATTCAATTACACACTCTGGGCAGGAGATAAATCAACACCAAGTGTAATTCAAACATGGGCCCTAGCCAGACAGCTTGTTTTCTGTCGGAATGTGGTTTTCCACCAGTCTAAATCCATGAAGCGAATTTGCTCACAACAGCCAATACATCTTTTCAATCTGCATCCCCTTGTAAAGCAAGGAAGGAAGTCAGAGCTCACAACTGTTTATTTAATGCTGCTCATGGTCTCCCAGCCCTTGTAACATAACGCCAGGCTTTCATTGCATCTCCGCTGCATGAGTAAAAGGGAATTAGCTTTTTAAAGTTTGTTTTGTAAGAATCGCAAATAAAGCAGCACTTATTCAGACTGAGATCCTCTTTCTCTCAGATGGGGTAAGGCTCGCATGGGTGGCATTGGAAATACTGAGGCAAGCTGAACATGTTTATATTACTGTGCCCCCAGGGAGAGCAGAGCTTTGTGGTGCAGATGGATTACAGGGGAAGGGAGCTGTTGTAGCTGCTTAAAGTTTGGTGTTAATGGTGGGAGAGAAGTGGCTGTGTAGGTGTGATATGTTCGTTTTGCAGGTCAGTCATTTCTGTTCACGTCAGTGGGGGAAGGGGGAATTCCCATAATAGCTACTAAGGATAAAGACCACTTTAAAACTTTCAATAATGCCGTATTCTGAAGGAAGTGATTATGAGTTAAACAATTCTGTAGAAAATCATGGACAGCAAAAATATATCAATTAAAACTGTTGGCTTAGGGGTTTTTTTGTTCGTTTATATGTTTGCCATATATCCAGTTGCTGACAGAGATTACTTCCAAATCAAAATACATAGTAATGAATGTTTTCCTAAATTCCAGAAAAAGATCAATTAAATTTTAAGCTGCTGTCACTGTTTCCTATCTTGCCATGAATGCTGGAGTTTTAAAAATGCATTATATAGGTCTAAATGTGAGGAGATTTTGTGTAACAGCAAGTCCTGTCATGTCTTCAGTGTGCTCCTCTCAAATAGGGCATTGATATTGGGATCTAGGGTGGAGAACACTAACAGGGGTCTACAACTCAGTCCTCGAGGGGAGGTGTCCTGCAACTTTTGGATCCATCCCTGCTCTAACACCCCCTAATCAAAAGACTCAATTATCCTTTTGGCATGTCAGCAAGTTTTGCAAAATACTGAACTCTCATTTATAAATATGGCGCATGCACAAAACAGGGTATGAAACTGCCGTGTGTCACTTTCCACGCAAAGGTTGTGATCTATTAAAAAAACAAACTTGATGGGAGTCTGTGGGGGCCCTTATGTTAACTCTGACCCATACGTATACTGGTTTTGGAGACAAGGGAAACTGGCGATGCAGATGGTGAGGTGTGGAATTGAATCCACACTGCATCGTAATTCCTCTCAGACATTTAATTTCACTCTGTATGAAACTTTAATCATAGATCGATTTTATCATAAGCATTCAAAACAGCAGTGTTATTTATGCTTCCGCTGGTGAGCCATAACTATGCATAAGGACATTTCAAATAAAAAAAGCCTATTAGTCAACTTAAATCCTAAATTGCACTCACCATCACATTCCTCTCCCTGAATGATCACTGGGGTGATGTGTGACACAGATTAACACGTCAAATGTGATTAAGTGTGAGGCAATCAGGCTGATTGTTGTTAGCATGTAAATATCATGGTGACAGTTATGTGTAATGCTGCACAACAGATGCATTGGCATTGCTGGGAGACCTGGCAGATGGGAGAATTAGGAAGGAATGCATTTTCAGGGATCACCAAGATTTCCTGGCCTATGATGATTACTGGCTGATATGCCAATTCCAGGTTTAGACTGGGACAACTCTAACTCTGTTTGTTAATAGTCCTACTCATGCAAAGTGGGTAAAAATATACAAATTTTAAATATTTTAATCCAATGAAATTTATGAAATAAAGAAAAATCACCAAGGATAAAAAAAATAAAAAAAAACCCAGATGTTTTTAGATTTATTTTAACACCTTTGCAGCTGTTCGTTTCTGTACCCAATCAGGCCTCTTCATGTAACAGCACACCAGCTCTCCCGTACAGTAATGAACCACAGTGAGAGCAGGCGTGTGCTGTTTGGATGGGATTATGTATGTGTGTAAGTATGTATCTGTGTGTGGGAGCAAGCATGCCTGAGGTTGCTGAGCCGTGGCCTTCTCAAAATTAATAAGGACTTCCTTCCTACCAGACAGTCAAACACCTGATCATTTACCAAGGAGAACAAGCCCACGCATCCCTCAGAGCTGGCAGCCTTTAGCCTCTAATAAGGATCAGCTTGTGTTCTGTAGCTGCCCATCAATCAAAATGTTCACAGGCTGGACATCCATACACAAATCATGTTTTCTCTTTATGCTCCACCCCAACTGTGGGAGAAAATGTTTGTGTGTAAATTTACACAGGAGAATCCTGGGTGGCAACTACATCCAGCACAAATTCAAAATAGTTTCTCCAGTAAGCTTGCTTTAAAAATGTTTGAGCCAAAATAAACCAGGTGAAATGTGCATTTTATGATGTGCCTAACCTCTTACTTTTCCTCCTTGAATATCAGGTTATGACATAGTTTTTTCCCAAAAATGAATTTGAGTGGCTTGTCACAAGTACAACAAAACCAAATCAGTAGTTTGCAGCCAAGATCTTGAGTTTATACCTGAAAACAACTCAAGGCTCCAGAGGTAAAATACCCTTTCACAGCATCAGGTGTTGTCCTTTCTCAGCAGTAATTTGCTGGTTGAAAATTAGAATCTTCATTCCATTCACTCTTTAAGGAACAATCTATCCTTATTTACGAATCAATTATATTTGTTTGTGTTGTGATCATTAAAGATGATGTCTCTCTACAGAATCCCTGACCATCTGTATGTCAAAGCATAAATGTGAGTCAATTCATTCAATTTCTTCAAAGCTGGTATTTACCATGAACTAAATAGTTTGCAACCAAAGCTCCAACGATGGTATTCCACTTGACAGGGAATGTTTGTTTGATTTTGTTACCAACGTACAGAGATTTGTTGGTAACAAAATTGTACTATATTTTTATTCTGTAATTATATGTTTATCTAAAAGCATAAAGGCCACAACCTAACACGGAAAAATCTGGTCATAATCACCATGGTCTTATTTTAAATAGCAATTTTAGTGTTACTTGACTCATAAAGGAAGTAAAATGAATAATAGGATCTATTAAAACAAAATGAACCAGGACATTGCTCACTAAAAAAAAGAGCTACTGTTATTCTGGGCAACAAAACAGCTTGTGAAAAGTCTGGAGTTAACAAAGCTTCAATTAAAGTAATATGAAGGAAATCTCTTTAAAGAGTTTACGATGCAAAAGTTTAATGAAGGTCCTTTTATCTAAAAGGAATAGTACTTTCCACTTGCTTTTTACACTCTCTAGACTGGCATTTAATTTATAGTTGTCTCTCTGTTTATACTTTCTTCATAAGGTAAAATGATACAGTGATTCTGTGTTGACCTGTGTTTCTATTCAGGATAAAGCCATTATCAGAACCATTAGTGTAATTAATCATGTGTACCACAGCAGTTACTCTTGCCTCAGTGCTTCTATGGTTACCTGTTTCTGTTTACTGATTGTTTTTCTTTTTTTTTTTTTTTTTATGTATTTCAGCATCTAGTGCATTGAACAGGTTAGGGTATTTAATATTTTGTGTCATTTTCTCTTTTCCTGACAGGACAAATACTGTTTTTAAATGAAGAAAAAGATATCTATTAAAATATATCCAGAGTATTTTACTTCAGGACTTATTGAGTCATACACACAAAATACCACATACTCTAATAATAATCCTGTTTATAGTCATATTCAATAAATTACAAAATTGTTGAAAACTTTATTTCAGTAACTCAATTCACTAAGTGAAACACAATATATAGATCAATTACACACAGACATATGTTTTCAAGGTTTTATTTGTTTCAAAGTTTTTCTGCTTACACCTATGATTAGAACATTACATAAGAACAATAAAAAAAATTACAAAAATGTGTGCTTAAATAAAAGTATGTTTAATACCTGCATTAAGGTTGCTATTTTTAAAAAGTATTTTAGATTTGTTAAACAAGCGTCATCAGAACACATATACTATTCTATTTTATTAAATATGACTGTGTATACCCTGCTTAATGAGGTGCAAAGCTAGGTGATGGTTATTTGCTCGTATGGCAAATTATAGCCTGGTCACGTAGAAAAACATTGGGCAAATTCAACTTGTTTTTCTGACTTACAGACAAAACATAGTTAAGGGTGTGAAGTCATTTCTAAAGCTGAGTTCCAACCCTAACGCTCAAGGTAAATATGGTGCAACATTAAGCCCCCTTAATGAGAGTAAGGGTCTCAGCCTGGCTATTTTATGCTGATCCAACTAAACGTTTTTCTGGCTTTATAATCTTTTATCTCGTTTTTAGTCTGTGAAACACAATGTTCCTTTTTACTTACACCAATGTCGTTGCTTATCTCACTGAATTTAATAATTTTTTTTTTTGCTGCATACAGTCTAATTGTTTTGGAACCAGTAGTCAGTCACGATAAAAACTGTTTGTTATACATGTTTTTATTATTATGTATGCAGTCATAGTAACGCCAGAGGATTTTAAGTTTAACTAATCTGGTCTTTATCCAGTTCTAAAAAGATTTAACTGCGACTTTAACTGGACAAAACCACACACCACAGATTCACACTGATTAATGCATTTTTAATCAATGTACTTTAGTCAATGAGTTCATGTGTTCAGAGAGCTAGACCAAGAGTTGCGCCTTGAATAATGTCCAGTCATCTTCTGTCGACAATCATGCTAAAATATAAAAAGCATCCCTCTACTGTACCTTTGATTTAACTTATTTTGCATGTTTGTAAGGTTTTTGGGGCGTAATTGATTTTTCACAAATGAGTTCAGATTCTCCGGTCTCTACAATGTTTAGCTTGTGTTTTTGTTGACACTGTTTACCATTTCTTCTCAGTTATGAAGTTTAATGGCAACAGAGTCAAAAGACATGCTATTCACCAGAAAAACTGTGTATCTCGTAAAACATTTACAAGATCCTGTAAAAGTTTTTGAAGGGATACTTTTTTAGCATCTTGCAAAAATGAGTTGAAGTGAGTTTAAGATTTACTTTTGCAAGTTCTTGCAAAATTTTTGGAATCCCATTAATTTTTTGCAAGATCCATGTTTACTTTAGAGAGATCCGACAAAAGATCCAGAGTTGAGACACAAACATATACCGCAAGAAAAAAGTTTGTCCACACTAAGTAAACATATTTAACAATAATCTGTTATATAATTATTGCAAAAGTGTAGCTTCACTAACATTTCTCTGCTTTCATAGATGTACAAATTTTACTGTTACTGTTTATGATTCTTATTTTGAAAGTCTCTGATAAACTTTACAATATGTTCTGTTGAAGTGTATAACAATAGCTACCTTTTAAAAATTGCAATGTTCTATTGTATTTAAATGTTTGTTCTGTTAATTTGCACATCAGGAGAATTGCATGTGCCTCAAATAGAACTAATAAGCTATAAAACAAACAAGAAATCCTAAGGACTACACTTGATTCCCCGTCTTGTCTGCAGGTAGGTACTCCAAGACAAGAAGAAAATGTTTGTGGGATATCAGAAAAGTACATTGAAATCTCACTAATGTTCAGTTTTCCATCAATTTGCCTAGTGAACCTCAGTACAAGACAAATGAAACTGGTTAAAAAAAAACCTGTAAAAATAGGTACATTGTTGTTTTGAGCATGAGCCAAGTATAGACCACTAAACCAACACAATTTTTGCAAATGGAAGAGAGGTGCCTCTGAAAATTTTGCGTCGCAAAATAATATATAGAAGTGTGTTCAGGACCAATCTGTGAGAACTAATTTAGCTGTTTTAGGAGTTGATGTTTTTGTTTTTTCATCCCAGTTCAGTACATGGTCTACAAAGTCCATCTCAAACCACAAGAACATGCAATCACAGATGATCAAAACAAGTCCTCATTGAACCGTAATTTCAATAATGCAGTCTTCTGTTTGAATGTTCCCCTTTGTAAGTTTTCCGCAGTCTGACCAAATTTAAGCCCAGCTATTCTGCAGGGCTAAGATTCTCAGCTCTGTTTGATTAGAGGAAAGCACAGGAGGTCCAGTGCCATGCTGTTTTCTTTACCTGGGCCCATAACTCTGAAAAACACACAAACACTTGGGTTGTAAATGACCTGTTCATCACATAGCGACAGGAGAGGTGATTCTGGACCCTTGGTGGGCCAGGTGTGCAGATGAGGACAGTTGTGGCATGCCAAGACTTGTTGGCATGGCAACGCAGGTCCGTGGAAAGTTCTGGAATCTGTCGCTGCTGGCAGAGCTGAGCTCCTGAGTGCGACTGGTGTTGGCTTTGCCTCCAGCTGTTTCTTTACAGACATGCTGAACGCCAGCGAGAGCCAGGGGCCAAGATCAGCCCATCAAGTCTGGCCACACACAAGCCACTTAAACGCACACATACATATACAGACAACCACAGTTATACAGGTTCACACGAACAAAACTTTAATTTCTTGCAACAGTAGCAACAAAATTCACCAAACTAGTCATTTTTTTCTCATATTTGGTAGATCCTCAATCTTATGAGTATATCCTAATGCAAATATTTCAAGATACAGTATCTTGTGAAATGTCAATTTTTCTTCCACTTTACAATTGTGTGCTGCTTTGTGTTGGCCTTTCAAATAGAATCCCAATAAAATACATTCAGGCCTCATATTTGGTAAATCAAGTAAATCCTATTGCAAATATTTTATGATACAGTACAGTGTCTTCCAAAATACATTTAGGTCTGTGGCTGTAATGTGACACAATATGTAAAAAGATCTGGGACTATTGATAATTTTACAAAAAATATGTTTTTGTACATTATTTGTGTAATGATTGCAATGTTTCAAGGTTTTGTTTATAGATGTTTTTGACTTGACCTATACTGTTTGGATTTCTTTGTTACCTTCTGTAAACATGTTTTCTTGACTTTTCTTGATATTTTAGACTGAATAGACAGAATTTGTTATATTTTGTGTAGTGCTTTATTACTTCTACAGAACAGTATAATAAATATCATAGTTGTGTTTTTTAAGACATACTTTCTATGCGTTCTATAAATAAATGCAACGGTGCTATAGTTAAGGCTGATTATTAACTTTATGTGACACTTTTTTATTTCATTTCAGTAAGTTTGCTGCAGTAAAATTCTTCCAGCAGAAATATTGCACAACTGTAAGTTTTTCCTGTGTCAAAATATACAAAACATGCCTCCATTTTTTATTAATAATAATGTGACAGTACATTACAGAGTACTCTAATGTCTGTGATTGAAGAACCTTTGATGGTGGTGTCAGTGAATAATTGCCATGTTGAAACAGCCCACCACAGCAAAATAAACTCACCATCCTTTGTTTTTCTTGTGTGGTCGACAGTAATTCATTGAGTAAAGAGTAATGGGAGGGAATTCTTTTGAGGCCCTTGTTTGCTAATTCATTACCTTCTCAAGAACAGGAAAAGTGGCTGCGGAAATTAAAATTTATTGAAATCTATTTCAGTGGT
This sequence comes from Anableps anableps, assembly GCA_014839685.1. Classification (NCBI taxonomy): domain Eukaryota; kingdom Metazoa; phylum Chordata; class Actinopteri; order Cyprinodontiformes; family Anablepidae; genus Anableps; species Anableps anableps. The sequence continues at coordinate 13,239,730 of CM026073.1, forward strand.
AAAGTTGGCTGTGTTTCTTGGAGAGTCAATTCCGCTTTGAAACTTTCACAGTGAGTTTTGGTCAACGGAGGAGGTGAGCCGCCTCTGCGGTCGGACCCAGAGGAGGAATGTGTAGGTTTTGCGGCCGATGGAATCCTGGACTTAGAGGAACTTGTAGATTGGCGTGCTGAAAACAAAATATAAGCTGATCAGCAGTCTTTCATGTTTAAAATGAAAACTGTTTTTTTTTTTTTTTTTTTTTTTTTTTTTTTACTTTGCAGGTGAGTGGCCAGGAAAGTGTCACGTCAGCATTAATGTTTCAGTGTTCCTGCAGAAAGGGAACCGTCAAGAATTTTGCTTATTGGCTGTTTGTCTATCTACATGATTGGACAAAATGTGCAACAATTCATAGACTCTGGTATAGAATTTGAGGATGCCCATAGTATTATAATTCACCTTCTTTATATCTTTATTTTGGACTGATGATCAATGAATTTCATGGCTTTCGTTGACTCACATATCTGGAGGGCATCCGCTCTTGGCTGGAAAATAAAACAAAAGCCACCTCAGAAGTCAATCATAGACAGTAGGTTTATTGTAATACTGTCTGAAGTTGGGTTATACCACCCTCATGCTCTTTGAACTTATTAAAGTGTTGACTTTCTTAGTTTCGCCATTCTATTTCCATCACTCGACAGCTCTTCAGCACAAACCAACAGTGAAAATGGCAGTCGATGCAAGAAGGCACTTAAGGAAATGTCAGAAAATACTAAAACAAAATAGACCAGACAGATTAAAGGGTTTGCCGTTTGTCATCTGGCGGCCATAAGTGGATAATTGTAAATGTGGATGGTGAAGCCAGATTTTAGTGGTCTGATCTCAGTGACTTTGTAAAAGGTTTATTCATAACATATTTGACCTGTTGCCTAAGTCCTTGTTATGGACAGGGAATATTCCTGCAGTATTGGCAATATTGTTGCCAAAAGTACCACCGAATTGTTTTACAAATGGAGGAAAATGTTTTTAAATGATTTTTTTTATGTACTTACAGTGCAAAACCCTACATACTCTGAACGTTTTCACAGTACATCTGCGAACTTCAGTGTGATTTATTGGGATTCTATGTGACAGACAAGCAGAAACTAGTGCATACTGTAAAGCAGAAGGAAAATGATACCTGTGATGTGTATTTGTATTCAGCCCTCCTGAGCCAATACTTTATAAAATCACCTTTCACAGCTTACCAACAACATGATCCTGCCACCACTGAGTTTCACTGTAAGGGTGGTGGATTCAGGGTGATGTGCAGTGATGGTTTTCCATCACATGTTTGGCAAGTAGACTTAAAAGTTCAGCTTTAGTCTCACCTAACCAGAGTATTTTTTCTCCTACATGTTGACTGTGGCTTTTGTCAAAGTTTGAATGCGACTTCTTGTGGCTTTCTTCAGAAAATGACTTTCTTCATCATACCCTTCTCCTTTCTGTTGCTGAAGCTGTTGCTCCTTGGTCTTCAGAATGTTATTGATTATTCTTCTCTAGAAAATCTCTGAGGCCCCCACAGAACAGTATTTCTAGTGAGATTAAATTACACACAAGTGGACTCTATAAATAGGTTGGACTGGATTTTATTAGGGGAATCATAGTCAAGGAGGCTTAATACAATAGTCACACCACACTTTTCAGATTTTTATTTGTAAAAGAATTTCCAAAAGAATGTATGCTTTTCTTTTCACTTCTCAATTAAGCACTACTTTGAATTGGTCTATCATATAAAATCCAAATAAAATACATGGAAGATTGCGATTGTAGCCTGACATGTGAAACAGTTTAAGGAGCATAAATACTTTTGCAAGGCACTGTATGAAGTTTTTCTTTTACTACTTGTCCTCTTTGTACTGCATCACTCTGTCTGTTTTTGGCCAATTATTTCAAAGTCTCCTTGGATTAATTATGACATGACTGACTGAAAGTCTTCCTCTCCTGCATCCCCTCTCACTGGGTGTAGAGTTGGTGGATACGGTTGGCTGCAGTCATAACAAGCATTTTTCAAAGTAAGCTTGATTTGATGACAAGCTCGAACATATTGAATGCCCTCCACTGTTTTCAGGCCAAGTCTGAATGGTTTCCAATGAGAAAGAGGAGAGACAGGAAAAAGAGAAAGAGATGTTCTTAGACAAGGTATTAATAATAAAAAAATGTTTTAACAACCAAACAGGGAGAGGTGTGGTTTTCTTTGCCTTTTACAATAATTTCTACTGAATTTGTCTCAAATTGTTATGTTGTCATTTCAATTTCAGTCTACCATTTGGCCTTGTTTATTTGTGGTTGCTGCACGTATTGCTTTGCCAAAGTGTGTCCATCAACTTGTAAAGTTTCACCAATAAACTTCTATTCTTGCTATTTATTTTATTTTCCACTACTCCTGCTGATGTTCTTAGTAGATCTTCTGTTTCCATACATGTGGTGACTGCCAGGCCTCTCACTCTGACAACTGAAGCTTCCATCTCATCTGCAGGGGTAAAAGCTATAGAAAGGTGACAACAGTTTTTCTCCCTAGTTTGCCTCTCTGCACCACACTGAGTCTGACAAGCTGCTGAAAAATAGGACCAGGTTGCATTTCAGCCTCAAAAGAATGTGCAGCGGCTGTGAGTAACCTTGTGGTCTGCCTTGGCATGTTTGGTCTGGCTCTTCAAAATTCATGTAGTGTGCCATTGAAGACGGAGGGCATGAATACCAAAGAAAAGTGTTGAGGGCGTTCCTACTTCAGACCACTATTGATGCCAAAGCCTGATAGCAGCACCTTAATCAGTCTCCCTCCTAATATTAGCACCATGGGTATTTTTTCTACCTGGTGGTAGTTGGTTTGTTTGGAATAGTGCATCCTTTCTGGCCTTAAAATGTCAGTGCTATGGCTGTGTAAAGCACTTCAACAGTGTCTTGCAAAAATATTCATACCCTGTGTAGAACCAACTCTTGTTCCAACTGCAGCTGCAAGTCTTTTAGGGTTTGTCTTTTTTTTGCACATTTTTCACCCCATTCTTCTATGCAAAATAGCTTAAACTCAGTCAGATTAATTGCATTGGATCTGCAAAGTTCTACTTGAGGTGTTGTCACAAATTAAGTGTCAATCAGATTTAGGTTTGGACTTTGACTAAGCCACTCTAATACTTAAATACACTTTGATCTGAACTTTTCCATTGCAGCTCTGGCTGCATGTTTAAGGTTGTTGTCCTGCTGGAAGGGAACCTCCATCCTAGCCTTAATTCAATTTCCTGTCCATGTTGAAGAAAAGAATCAGCATTACATGATGCTGCCCCTACCATGTTTTCCTACAGCTATGAAGTTTTCAGGGTGATTTGCAGTGCCCAGATGTTTGCTTTTTCCCTATATGGCCTTTGGAAGACTTTAAATTGGAGCTGTCAGGACTTTCTCCTTCCCACTGTTTCATAAAAGTTTGTGAAGTGCACAAGAAATAGTTGTCTCAACAACAGATTCCTCCACTTGATCCATGTGTTTTTGCAGCTCCTCAGAAGTCACTATTAGGCTTTTGGCAGCTTCTCTGGTTATTTTATTTCTATAAAACCTCTGAGGCCTTCACAGAACACCTGCTCTTGTACTGAGATCAAATTACGTATGAGCAGATGTATTTTTAGATGACTTCTGAAGGTAATTGAGTGCACTGTATTTTATCTAGGGGTATCAGGGGAAAAGGAAGTTGATTCTTTTTTGTTTTTGTAAGAAAAAAAATGTAAACAGCAAAATGTATCATTTTCCTTTCACTAGCACACAGTTGTGCTAGTGAAAGTAATCATATCAAGGGATATGATTACTTTTGGAAGCCACCATATGTCATAATATTACCTGAGCATAATACACAAGAAAATTCTGTCAAATATTTCCAAAAGATCCCTACGTCGACATTTATTCTTTTTAAGTCAAGTCATGTCAAGTTTATTTGTATAGCACATTTCATTTCAAAGTGTTTTACATCATAAAAACATCAATCAAGTATACATCAAATTCATCAAAATCATTGAGCAAGTATACAGCAAAATTATCAAAATCATTATACATCAAAATCATTGAATAAATATCAGTGCATCAAAATCAGAAAGCTCATCAAGCAAATATAATTCGAAAATACTGATCAAGGTTTTACTTACTGCCTTAATCAAAGGCAGCTTTAAACAGATCGGTTTTTAGCCTTGATTTAAAGGAACTCATTGTGTCGGCTGTTTTGCAGTTTTATGGAAGTTTGTTCCAGATTAGTGGAGCATAAACACTGAATGCTGCTTCTCCATGTTTGGTTCTGGTTCTGGGGATGCAGAGTAGACCAGAACCAGAAGACCTGAGTGGTCTGGAAGGCTGATACAATGACAACAGGTCTTTAATGTATTTTGGTGCTAAGCCATTCAGTGATTTATAAACTAACAAAAGTATTTTAAAGTCTATTCTCTGAGCTCCAGGGAGCCAGCGTAAGGACTTTAGAACTGGGGTGAGGTGCTCTATTTTCCTGGTCTTAGTGAGAACAGAAGCAGTAGTGTTCTGGATCAGCTGCAGCAACTAGTGCAAACTTTTCTTAACAGGAAAGTTTGCACAGTTGAGTTAATTTGTTCCTCTACATATCAGATATATCAACTTCCTGAGCTACTGAAGCCATATGGTTTTCTCATTAAAGGCAATTCAGGAAATATCCTATAGCTGGTTCCCCTGTTATCAAAAACAGAATTACTGAGAGCCAATGGGGTACTCAAAAAAGTTGCAGCTGCATGGAGAAATAATCTAACAGGAATGGATATGAACTAAAAGATATCTTGGTCAACATACCTGAAATAGTGGCTAATATTCAATTTTGCCCCACTGACTACATTTCTTCCACTGCATGGTTGCTTTCTCTTATTACACCTGTGCTGAATTTGCAGGAAAACTCATATCCTCACTCTGAAGCAGAGAAGCGTGTAAATTAGACCAAAAGCCAATCTCTGGTCAATCAAGCCACCCAGCATGTACGCTCACTGTAAATTAGGATTAAAGCTGATATCCCCAGCAAGGCCAATATTTTTTCTGCTTCACCACTAAATGTCGGTGATTTATCATTCAAACATCCTCAGGTTTTGTGTAGATACTTCTGGACCTCGGGTCCAGTGGGTTTGATCCTCAGCCAGACACAATATCAATTCCCGGCCAAGTGTCCAAGCTGTGAACGCTTGTCTGAGAGTTACCGTAAATCCTTTTGCTCCCACCGCTAAGAAGCTCAGAAAGCCGCAGCCCCCACTATTTGCCACCCCTGTGGTCCTCTCAGGTAGCCATTGATACTCTCTAAGTTATGATCTTCGTGTATAGGAGAGCACTGCAAGAACAGAGCTGAATGGATAAAGGCTTTACCTGTTGCCCCTTATTTTCCTCTGTGGATAAGGACTAGTGTGCTCAGTTGTCCTCTGCTTTGATTAATCTGAGTCTTTATTGAGAATGATAGTGATGATTAATGGCCCACTACCCTGTCTCTGTGATAGATATGCTCAGATTTCTTACATTTCCTGATCAGACCTTGTGTTTCTCCCACTACTCTATAGCAAAAGAAACCTTTGAATGTGCAAACAGGAACCTTTTTTTCTGATACTAACCTATTTAAACAGCTCCTCTATGGAGGTTATTGCTCCCATGCTCTCATTGGCTTAGACTAAACATAGCAAAAAAATTTTTAATAAAATTAATAAAATTCTTCTGCTTAAACTTATTTGGAATCATTCCAGTTCTGCATTATTGTCAGAACTGGATAATGGCTGAAAAGGGTTTACTATCTTGTTAGATTTTAATAATCCTGTTAATCCAAATTAAAGTGGACTAATGTATATAACCGACAGATTTTTAGATGTTTATTATGAGGAGTCCAATGCTGCCCCCACCACCAAGTTCCCAGCAGGTTTCTGGGATCAAACATCAAGGTCTGTCTCTGGTCCTCGACCCCTGCCCAGGCCTCTGTGATGGGCAGGGCCAAGACTGAGAGGGCCAGGAGAGACAACACACCAAAGCTGTGTATATCTGCACAGAGAGGCCTTTCGCTCGTTGCCATGTTGTAGCTCACCGCAGGACTGCAGTGTTTACTTAAGAGCCAGTGCATAAGAGAAAGGTGGACCACCAGCACTCGCCACCCGCTGGGCGCTGGGCTGGACTTGGGGCTCATCTTTGTTGAAAATGGCTCTGGAACATGTCGCCGCCCACCAGGTGGCCTATATTTAGCAACAAACTGAAAAACCTCTTCATTCTTAAAAAGCTGTTTATATTTCCACAGAGAAGGGGGTTCAGAGGAGGACGGGTGCTGATGCTGTGCTGCTGTGGTTTGAGAAGCACTTGTCTTTATTCCTGACTCATCTGGGCGAGATATTTATGGATTAAAAACAGGTTTTTCTCTTCAATCTTTCATCATCCATGAAACACAACAGTGTCAGTTGAGACAAAAAGATTAGGATTGCATATTGTAAAAATGTCATAAGAAAACTGGCGGATCAGTTCACAGCTATAAGGTTATGCTGCCACCGATCCACCCCAAGCAGAAAACTTGGAAAATAGAAATAAATTGTATGAACTGTTTGAAAATTGGGAGAGGAAAAAAAAGACAGCTGTGAGCTCATTTAGGCAGTCATTGTCAAAATGTGCAGCTACTTCAAACGTGATCTTTCTTACACTCTGCAGAATATATCAAGTATTACCCTGTTAAAGCTGAAAAATATCCAACTGCATTGTATGTGTTGATCAGGCCTGCCTGCTGCTGCCAGGTTCTGCCTGGTTCTCTTTAGACCCTCAATCAGCCCTCTCTCTGAGGTCAGAGAGCCTCTTCTTACTTTTTGACATGAAGAAGACATGTTCAGGGGGTAGAGATGCGCTCATCACTCCATGAGATGTTGAGCATCATGGTGATGGAGTAAAGATGGCAGCTTGACGCCACGCTCAAACCTATTCTGTATTTGCTGAGTAAACTACCCCAAAGAAAGCATCTTATTGGGGGCACTGTGTTACAGGTGTTAGCAGTGAAACAAGGAGGTCCTGGATTCAAATTCTGGCCTGGGGTCCTTCCCCAGTGGAGTTTACGTGTTCTGTCTGTGAATTTGTGGGATCTCACAAGGCACCCCAGCTTTCTCCCACAGTCCAGAAACATGACAGTTAGGTTAACTGGTTGCTTTTCAATAGCCTTAAGAATATGCAACATGGTTGTTTGCCCTGTGATGGTCTGGTGACCTGTCCAGGGTGTACTCCACCTCTTGCCTATGGCTCACTGGTAATAGGTACAAACACCTACTTATTATAAGAAACATAACTATTTATTCCTGCTGTCAAACCACAGTGCAATTTAGAATCTCGAATTAATCTAACATTTAAGTTTTTGAATGTTGAAAGGAACCATAAGAGCTCATAATCCTGACACTATACTGGTCCACAATCTTGTGCAACAGAAGTAAAAAATATATATTGTTTTGTGTTGCATCCTATAACAAAACAGAAGGCGCTAAAATTGCATGGAATTACAGTATATTACAAACAATTCCCGAAAGACAATATTGCTGTATTTTATTTACCAGGGTAAAGATCTTAGAAGGTTTAACTGAACCAAAAAACTGGGAAATACTCAATCCTTAAGCTAATCAAATACTGATCTGCTGAATTTTCTGTTTTTACTTTTAACACCTCTCAACATCTCATTGAAACTGGAAGGAGAGCAAATCCATGACAGAACATGCATATTACTTTTTTGGCTCTTATACGCCTGAATGTGAAACAATCCCCCTTTTCATGACCATAGTCTCATTCAGTGGGTGGTGAGAGCCCCACTGTGATTGGGGATGAGGGGGCTTAGTGATTTTTTTTTTTTCTTTTTCTTTCCAAGGTGAGCACCTCATAGGAGATGAATGTTCGCTGCCATTAGTAGAAGTGTAGGAGTGTCAGTTAACCCGACACTGGCACCAGCAATACTTAATACCAGATGGAGGGAGCTGTCCTTGAAGTCTTAACAACCAAGCACTGAGAAACAAGCCTTTATTCAGTGCGAGAGAACATAGAAAAAAACGATAACCTAGCAAGGTTACCACAAAGTGTACGTTAAATCCCACATAGGAAAGGGAGGAATAAAGGGAATTGAAGGGGATGGGAAGGGGCAGAGTTCCAAAGTGGATAAAAACACAGTTTAGATGTTGCTGACTGTAATTTCTTATTGCGTTCAAAATAGGCAAGAACATAAAACAAAGCAGTGGTTGTCACGCTAAAGGGTCCAACTGCTTAAGAGGTGTCAAATTATTGTACCTCAGCTGGATACATCTGTGTTGGACGCCAGGGGGTGCGAAAAGAGCCAAACCCAGCAGACTTTGGCACATTTGTCCTTCACCGCTGGCATAGCTGAGCCACGCTGTGAGGCTTCAGAGTATTGATAGAACCCTGAAGTTTTACTACCCAAAACTATAAGTGAACACAAGATTCTAGCCTTTAAGACTGCCTTCTGGAAGAATGGTAAACATGACAGCAAGTGCTTTTTTCCCCACATGATGAGCTCTGCTGAAGGGGCCCAGTCTGGGAGCATTTCATACCAGCAGCAAGACACAGAGACCCAACGTTTCCATTTTCAAGATTAAACAGATAAGATTGTATCAGCTGAAGTACCAGGTTTGTTTTGGCCGTTGTAAATACAGAGTTGAGGGCTATTACTTAGAATAACTTGACACCGAAAAAAAAAACCCCACATCGACCAGTGAGGAAATCACAAGCAGATTTAACTCAGTCTATGGAGGCACCTCATACAAAGATCCCCAAAGAGGCAACTTGTTGGCAGCTTTGATAAAATCCACTATGTTTTCTTTTCAGGAGCTCTATTGAAAATTGAGCTCAAAACCTGCCAACCTTTGCAAAAAAATGTTGAAACAACTGAGCTGCTGGCATGTTCACTGATCTGGCACTTGCACCGACAAGTGCTGTTAAGTCTCTGTTAATTATCCTCTTCTCATTCATAAAGTTAACTTAGTGATGACATCAAATGACTCAATTAAACAAGAGGCCACTGGGCTTGTAGCCCTGATATCCACCAAGGATATAAAACAGTCAAAGGGTATAGCAGTGTCACATCGAGTCTTCTGAGAGCTCTTTGGCTCTTCCAGAACTGGTCCAGTACCAGTGTTCATCCATGCGGATAGGAAAACTAGGCAAAGGCAGGCCTGTTAAGAGCATCCACCAAGTTAAGCACGGAAATATTTCTTTCCTGTCAACCCAATAGTCTGGGAGTTACCTGTGTGAAGTCGCCCTCTCATTTAATTCTTTAACCATCTGCCAAACTGTTCAGCCTCATCAGCCATGTTTCGAAAAGGCCCACCTGCTGATGAGCCTTGATTAAAGTTTTTGTAGACTTGAAATCGTAATCAGCCCTTTTACACCAGTAATTAAAAATAAGCAATGTGAAAAACAGACAGATGTATAAAATCACAATGTTTCTGAAGTTTATATATAAGACTAATAGCTGGAGTAGACTAACTAACACTGGTTTTTATATGTGATATATTAGTACGTGTCTGACCATGTCCAAACATCCAGGTGCAACTTTGAACATTGAAGGACTTTTGTGGGCTGCACAATGATAAGTTCACAATAACAGATCTCAGAGGTTCTAACCATGGCTGTGCAGGCTATTTGGCAGGAAGTATTCATGTCCTCTCTATACAAATGCTGATAATACACAACTCTATATTCCTCAATGATTGGATTTGTCAGAATTTACTAAATAGTAGTAGAGATTAGCCCTCAGCCAGACTCATGGAAGCTAAAAACCTTTCAAACCTTGGTGATGGTATCAACCCAGAGATAGATTTTAACATACATATAAAGCCTATTACTAAATCAGCCTTTTGAAGCTATAATAAACGCTTTTGAAGAGAAAATGAATGAGGAGTTGTCCTGTCTGCAAAGGACACAGAAAAACTGCTGCATGCTTTTATTACTAGCAGGTTAGATTAGTGTAATGGTGTCTATACCAGTCTTTGTAAAAAACTTTAGGCTTTATATCAGAAAGTTTTATTGGACATCTTTTACAAAATTTATTCTCCTTAAGGTGTTGCTGTAGGAATGGGTGCAATTTTAGATACGGTAATGGAACTTGTAGCAAAGTGGTTTGCTTTGATAGCAAATAATGTGTAGCAAGATATATCTTTGAAGTTACTGGATTGCAGTGTAGTTAAATGTCTTCTATTTGTCAGTTTCAATAATCACACACTTACTGATACATCTCTGCAAACCTATGGTGTTTGCTGTGCAGTTTGTGACTACACTTATAAAGCTTAACTTGTGGCTTTATCAAGTGTATGTTAAACATGCACCCACGGTGAAACAAGATTGTTTCTACAATGTGTAGCTCAGTTTCCATCAGTAACCAGCAAATATAAATAGTCTCTCACATATAAGAATGCTCCTCCAGAAGTTGGGAACATACTTTATGCAAAGCATCATGGGTTACAGGAATAAGGTGGATGGATACCCTTGGGGTTTTAAAACAAACCTTAAACCTTCTTTTTCAGGGCCAGCAGGGGGCAACTATTCCAACTCGCAGGCACACCTACCATAGTGTGTTTGCAATACCATGTCAGCAAACTTCCTGTCCACCTATCTGGAGGACATGCAAAACACATTGATAACCAGACTCTGCAACTGGAGCAATGCTACAGAAATTTAGCCCAAGATAGTGATTGGACTAGACTGAGGTCTTAAGCCTAATAATGATAAGAGAAATATTACTTTGCCTCTGCCAAAGGCTCTGGTTTCCTATTTGTACGCAAGTGACACATTTCTTTCCAGCTTGACATAAACTGGTAATGTCCTCCACTGACAACACCAAATAGTTCTTCACAAGTGAAGATGGGGTAAATGCATGAGGGCTCATGAATGAGTCACATAAAAAAACACTATGCTGCAGGCTTATTAGTGCATTCCCATTGTGATTCTGCACATGTGCAAAGCTTTCCTCTTGACTTCCCCTTAATTTGTTACAAAACTGATTACATGTAAACACAGTTGTGTCAAGTGTTGATGGTGAGGATGGACCCAAATGCAAGCAGACAGCCAGGCTCTCAAAATACCGTTTTTTCGCTACAAGTTTGACCTTGCTGCTAGCTATTTGATGGATTTTAAAATGCTTTACAGAGGTATTCAAACTCCTTGAACTGATTTTACATTTTGTCACATTGCAACCATAAACCTATAAATACTGAGAGACAGATCTCTACCAAAGATCATCACACACTTATGGACTCAAAGACCATAGGTTTTTGTGTACAGACATTCAGTTGTGTGATTACAACAGGTTACAATGTTTAATAATTCAATCACACATGTAATGAACAGATGAATGTGGCACTTCCAGGCATCTAGAAATGCCTTCCAGATATCCTGATTTCTTTTCCCATGAGGTCACAAAAGTAGACAGTGTGTTTGCGGTGTTGCCCTAAATTACATTCACAGGTGTGCCTCCAAGGAGCTCAAATGTTTTTAATTATATTATCATATGGGCTTTCCCAAATTATTTGGTACAGTAATACTGGAGTATGCAAACCTCTGAGCTAACATTTCAGGAAATAGAAATAGTTGTGGTAATCCTAACTAACTTAAAACAGGAAAGATTTATTCAGTTTTATTGTTAGATGGTGAGGGAAAAAAGATTGTTGTTTTGTTTTGTTTTGTTTTTTCATACAGTCTACTTATCAGTCAGGTTCAAACAGTATATATCAATTTGACATGGACAAGGAAGTTTTCCCAACAAATGATCCAACAAGATGTCCCATGGCATCCTCAGCATAGGTGTCTTCACTCACTTCACACACAATAATGTTTGCCTTGAGTTCAGTGAGGACACGAGCAAGTGTGTCTTTGTATTGAAGTGCCAAATAAAACGGGAAAGGCATAAAAAATAATAGTAATGCAAATAAACGGAGTAGTGCCTTTGATACAAATAGGCGGGTAGCCAAATGGGCATCAACAAGGCCAGAAAAGCAGTCTCATTTTTCCTTTTGACAGAAATGTCTAAGTAAGTAAGTATGTGTCCTTAAAGCAGAGTTTAGATTGTCAACAGATGAAAATATACTGTGTTAGCATTACTACATGGCTGTTCCGAGGCCAGAAGACACAAACCCCAACTCTGTTGAAATACACTGCCCCTGCTGCCCACATCCCACCCTCAATTTTTGTACAGGAAGCTGCAAAGAACTTAAATTTAATTAGTTTGGCACTTAGTAACAGAATCTTTGGGGGATAAGAGATTGTTGTGACAGATTAGTGGAGAGAAAGACAAAAGTTATGGTCATGAATGATCATCCAAAATATTTGGATTATGTAAATCTGCATGGTGTAAATTTGGAAAAGAAAAATAAATCAGGAGTGAGCAACAGATGTATGCCAAAGAAGGGATATACCTGATATCTTACATGGAGTTGAAACAGTGCAGCACTGATTAATTTTCTAAGTGTATGTTTTGTTGTGTCAGTGGAATTGGATAAGACATTCTCTGGGCAGTAAAGTTTGAATTTTCCTAAGGTACTTCTGGGGTTGGCTCAACTGGGGGTTCAGAAATGGTTAAAAATCCAAGACAAACTCTGTGTTCAGCATACCTCTAAATGATCACAAATCCTCTTTCAAGGCATGTATGATGGAGGCTGGCGTTCACTGAGATGCACCATCGTCTCCAAACACAACATAGCAATTCATCATTAAATTGCCTATTTGACTTTATGTAACTGCTGACTGTTTTTTTTATTTTCAAATCAATTATGTTTGCCTGTCTGTGACTAGTTGCTTCATTTGTTCACCAAGTTCAGCAAAGAATAAACTGTCAAAAAATATCAAATATTCTCACTAGTTGACATGAGGTGGAGTGGTCAATTTTAGATTATCTCATTCTGAAAATATGAATGCTGATGATTAAAGAGTAGGCTTTGATAATTTCTTAGAGACCATGACTGTTATGTTTAAAGAGGCTCTCTGTATGATTCTTGGCCACAGCCTTATTTTCTGTGTAAATTACACACAAAGAATGCTTAAGAGGTGTTTCTCAAGGGCTCAACAGTTTTTTCGCTTTCAGTCCATTGGCAAATCTGCTGTGGAAAGGTTGAACTATTCTTGAAAGACTGTTTTTTTTTTTTTTTTTTTTTTTGTTTTGTTTTTTTTTGTTGTTTTTTTTTTTTCTTTTTGGTTTGAGGGCTGAGGCAGGCATCGATTGCGTGAGACCTCCAGCAGCATCCCAGAGATCCCCCAGAGAGGCTTGTCAGATGGACAGGTGGGGAGCCACTTCAGTGCTACTTCCAACAGCACTGTGGACAGCCCTGCTGTCCACACAGGAGGGCTGGTGGTGTTAGAGACCTGCATCTCCAGATACCCTTTAAAGACAAGAACATATGTTCAAACAATGCCATATAGATCTGGTATTACTTGGAAAATGAATCTGCTTATTTGTAAATTAATCTTTCATTCAGTTCAAGTTCAGAAAATCCAAAAAAGATTGCCACATACCAGGTCTCCAAACAGCCATCTTCATATTTCCTCAGTTGTATGATGTGTCAGAGATGTTAGCTAGAAAGTGCTATACTTTTTTTGCTCCTTTACGTCTAGGAATTTCTTCTCTTTCTTCTTAAGAAGGCTTAAATAACTTTAAGCCATCAATACAGTTATGCTGCTATTCTGACAACTTACTGACAACTTTCCTCACTTTTTTATTTTTCCATGGTTCTCTTCATTTATGCAGTATCTGAAATTATTCCTGCCATCAAGGTTGTGCCTTGTTCCAGATTTTTTTTTTTATTTCAAAGGAAAGTATTCCTGTGTCCTTCTGTCTCATTCCTCTTAAACTGTGTTTCCATTAACCCTGAAATTTCACAATTTGAAGTAAGAAAAATAAATTTGCTTTATGGAAACACACTATTTTTGAAAAAAAAACTCCTTTTTAATTTTTTTTTTATCTGTATTAATTTATTTATTTTTTTATTTATTTAAGAAAAGAAAATGTTTTGGCGCTAGGACGAGGTTTATAGGTTTTTTTTATTTGATTCATTTCTTAAAACTGCAATACAAACACTTTTTTCGCATCACACAAGTCACATGATCAACAACTGGAGTTGCCACTGGCGCAAACTACGAAGAAGATGACAACAGGAAGAAATTGGAAGATCGTGGCACGTATGTTTTCAATAACTTATCGCGTGAACAAGCTTATTCATGTGTGATTTTGATTTCATTTCTTATTTAATGGAAACACCGCAATTGCAAAATTGTGTTTTTTTTTTTGACATTGGCAGAAAACCCACAGAGATTTGCGTGCCTTTGCAATGGAAATGCAGCTATTGACTTTCGGTTTTCTGGACCAAGAACACTTGGTCCAGTTAAGCTTGCCAACTCAGCACCTCCAAAATATAGAACATCTCTGCGGGAACTTAATGTGACGTCACCACACAATATTTCTTATTTCTCCAGCATCTGAGTTACATAAACCTAAACGAGATTTAATCTTGTTTCTTTTATTTCCATGTGATATTATGGATTAAAAACAAGGGTTTAATCAATACAATGTTTTTTTTATTATTATTTTTACAACGTTTCAGCCAGCTTCAGTAAACACAAGGATGTTGTTTTTAAACTAAGATTGCAACTTCAAGCAGACATTACTCTGTAAATACAATTAAAAACTTGTGTAACACCAACCTGCATTTTTTTCTCAAAGTATTTATCATTAAACTGTCTTTAAACAGCTAGGTACCACTAAGATCAAGGATCCCTTTTGCAAGAAAGACATGAAAAATCTGATATTTCTTAGCACTCTTTGCTGATTCAAGCAACTTTTTGTACAACCTGGAAGAATTTCTTGCAAGACCGTTCACAGTTCATAGAACTTAACTGTGACTCGTGACTGGAAGAGTCCTTCGGAGACAAATGCTGCGCTTTCTACTTCAACACGACTTCTTTATCTTGGTCTTGAGCCCCTTTTTGCACAAGCAGATAAATACATCTAACTTTTTCTCTGCAGTGAAAGGTAACTGCATATAAACAATGACATTAAATTATTGCACTTACATTATGAGCTATCCATCCAATTGAAGTGCCCAGAAGTTGACAAGACTCTGAACGAGGGGATTTCCCCATCTTGTTTCGCTCCAGCAGGGGAATTCCCGCAAAGTCGCAGCGGCGATTCAGCCCCATTAAATACGAGTCCAGCTCAGAGATAATACTCAGATGAGTTTTTTTTGTTTGTTTGTTTGTTTTTTTTTGTTTTGTTTTTTTTTTAAATGATTGAGTTAAATGGTAAGGCTGAGGTAATTATTTTCCCCAGCTACAGGCTGAAGTCAAAATACGGGAGAAAGAGTGTCCCGTACGGGACACTTCAAACTGGCTAAAAATACGGGACATCCCGAGTAAAACGAGACAGTTGGCAACCCTAAATCCAGTTCTCCTGTATTTAGCCGTCTCTGTTTCCTCTCTAAAATTCAATGGTGGAGCTTTTACCACCACAAACCTTTCGTTCTTTCTGGTTGTTTTGTTTATTTGTAAAAAGTACATACCGGTTCAGCGTTTCTGTATTTCGCTGTCTGCTGTCTCTTCCCTGGAAGGAATTACTGACAGAGCTATCATTACCATTAACTAGGGATTTTCTTTTTTATGTAGAAAGGACATCTAGACCAGTTCCTGTTGGGGTCTGGGAGTTTTCTCACACTACTTTGCAGTTTCATCATTCATCCACCAGATGACGTCATTGAGCACGGTGCCTGGGCAGTTCCGCAGGTGGGGAATCACACCTGCTGCTAATCAGACTCATCAGTGAGGAGTATAAGAAGAGCTTGCCCTTTGTATTCCAGTACTGTTCCTTGTTTAGTCTCTTTAGAAAGAAGCTTATCTTTTGTGGTCTGCTCCCAAGGTTACTGTTGATGAGAGTTTGGCTCCAGCTCATTCTCTTGGCAACTGAAAGTCACCTGAAAATCTTCAGTGGACCTTCTGGTAACAAGACTTTGACTGGCAGTTCTTGGTTCCTCGTTCCTTCGTTGCATGAACGAAGGAACGAGGTCACTCTTTCCACCAAACTATCTGGATTCACCCGAGAACCCACCAATCTCCCAGACCACCACTGAACCCTCCCTGGTGAATATTCTCTGCCATTCAAGTAAGCGTCTCTGGAAACATTACCTCCAATAACCGTTTTATCATATTCACCATCTCCTGTGTTCTCTCCAGAGCTCCTGCCGCTGCCTGGTTCCAGAGCCAGTCCCTTCCGGATCATATTTCACTCACATTGCTATAATCTATTCCTTGTAAATAAATCCTTTAAACTTTTTATGTAACTCAAGTGATTCTGCATGTGGGTTAGACAAATTGCTAAAAAGTTTTAACTCTCTATGGAGCTAATCCTGCCATTAAGTTTTTTTTTTGTTTGTTTTTTTTTTTTTTTTTTTTTTTTTTTCTTTTATATGGAAAGTACATCTGGTGCAGTCCTTCTGTAATTGCCCCCACCCCCCACATGGGGCCAATGTAGCTGTGTTCTCTTTACTTTCCCATAGTATAACTGACTGTATTCAGCAGTGTCTTTTCTTGGATGGAGCTAATGGTATAACAGTTATTAGCATTAACTTGGTGTGGTCTCTATCACCTTATTTCCAAGAGAAAGTACTGTTGACTCAATGCCTTTGTGCTAGGTTGGTTCTTTCCTGTATGGAGACACTGACAGTTTCTGAAAGGATTAACTCTCTTCCCAGTGCCCTTTGTTTTTTTTTTTTTGTGTGTGTTTTTTTTTGTCACCTGTATTCAACCCCAACAGGTTACAACAGATGGCTGTTCAAACTGAAAGCGTCTTCCTGTTAAAAGGGAGTGGTGCCTCGCCTCTGTCACATGCTTACTTAAAATGAGGGACTGCTGTGAAATCAATGACAAGATGTAATCAGCAAGGCTTCTTTAGATAACTTTTTACTCAATGGCATTAAATGACCAACTGAATTTGTATTGTCATAAAAACTAACTTGGATTGTACTGGAAAGGGTTGATTTGAACCAAATTACAGCATTTCTAATTGGCCATGAATTGGACCTGTTTTGTCTTATGAAAACCAACTTGATTACATTTGGCAAAAAAGGCATCAATGGGCCCAATCCCAAGGTCTAACTCACTGCTGACCAAAAGGAACACAAAGTACCATCTCACATGTGGTAAAAAATTATACTGCTACACCCCACCCCAAGACCATTAGGAAATATTCACTGGGCTGAAAAGACAAAAGTTGGACTTTTGGGAGATTTGTGTACTGTTACTTCTCGAATAAAACTAACACAGCATTTCAGAAAAAAAAAAAAAAAAAAAAAAAAAAGTCAAACTTGGTATTGAGATGGTCAGGGGCTATTTTGCTGGTTATGGACCTAGGAAGCTTGCCATGACTGACGAAACCATGAATTCCACTCTTTCAGAAAATGTTAAGTCATCAGTTTGTGATACGAAGCTCACTAGCAGGACATTCATCTGAAACACACCAAGAAATCCACTTTTAAACTGTTACAAAAACCTGTAGGTTATAGAGCGGCCTAGTCAAAGTACAAATCTGATTGAGATCCTGTGGCAGGACCTTGAATTCATGAATTCATGTAAAAAGGAAAAAAAAACCTCCACTATATTTGCTTGGAATTTCATTAGTTGAAACATTTAAGCCTGACAAAAAAGGGAAAACTGAAAAATCAGTAAGAAGACGAATACTTTTTACCCCCAGTGCAAGGTATTAAAAAACTTAAACAAATTTTCATGTAATGGTCAGTTAAATCAACTGGAATGTGATCACATGGTCTCAGAAAAAGTTCATTCAAAGTAAACAGAAACTTTACCAAGTTCTTGTATTGACTTTTAAAAAAAAGTACACCAAAAAAAAAAAAAATCTCTTTTTAATAATTCATCAGTGCATGGGTATGCTGACCCCTTGTGGTACATAAAGGATGAATACATCTAAACCGTTTAATATTTACTCTGTAAATAATGTTGTTATTATTAAAATTAGCTGATTATAGCCTGGGGAACTGGAAGATCCCTGCATTAAATAAGCTAAAATTAATTGGAAATAATACATTTATTCAACGGTTGGTACCATTAAAGTCTAAGAAAATGGTACCAACCATTTAAGTTAAATGTAACTTAAACTACCTTTCTCGGCTTTGCAAAGTAACGAACCCTTCATTGCACGTATGTTCAAACATAATTGCACATTTGGTCGGCAGGATTTACACAGAGCTATCGTTTATTTAAAAAAAAAAAAAAAAAACAAAAAAAAAAAAAAACAAAAACAAAAAAAAAAAAAAAAAACCCCAACAACAACAACAACAAAAAAAAAAAAAAAAAAAAAAAAAAAAAAAAAAAAAAACATCCCCCAGTTCCTTTGTGGCGGCTTCTTGCCAGTGTTCCATTCATAGAAGCCAATCCAATTAAAGCTTTGAGCAGCGTTTTGTCCAATAGCGACACAGCTTATTGTGTGGCCCTATTGCAACCGCGGACAGACAGAAGCAAGTGGACCGGTTGGAAGCTAAGCTAACAATTTCAATTGAAAGCCGGTTAATGTCTGTTTTTGACCGGGTTTCTTTCTCAGTACATGTGTGGACCCGTTTCCGAAAATTCCAAACTACATGGGAGTATTTTCGCTCCTAGGCTAACAAGCAGAAGTGGACGTTTATTTTGATAAAGCGCTTCGGCGGGGCTAGTTGAGCAGGCAGCGGGTAGGCGCCACTTCTGTTTGACAACAGCGCTATTCGCTCACGTTTCTACTGTTGTATTTTGGAGCATCTTACTGGAGAAGATAGTACCTCTGAGCTTGCAGGAAAGGAAGAAATCGTACTCTGAATTAGTTTTTTTTTAAGGCTATCTCTAAATATAAGTTAGTATGGCAGAATTCCTCGAAGATCCGTCGGTTCTCACGAAAGATAAGCTGAAGAACGAGCTCACAGCGCACAATGTCCCGCTTCCGAGCGGAGACCATAAGAAGGAGGTTTATGTGCAGTTGTATCTGAAGAACCTGACCATACTGAACAACAAGAAGAGCCCGCCTGTAGACACATTCTCCAGCGACGAAGAGCTGCCCACCCCGGTTGTATCCAACAGGAGCCGCTCTGGAAGAGTAAGTTTGGGTGCATGGTTTTTTTTTTTTTTTTTTTTTTTCTAAAGTGTGGCTATCTGCGGGCTATCGCCTGGTGTCTGATTAAAAGTTTTGATTTGGTTTTTTTTTTCCGCTCCTGGTAATCCGCATGCACCTAATTGAATGCTGGTGTTTACATATATTAATTTATTTTCTAATCAGAAAGCAACAAAAAAGACGGATAAACCGCGCACAGAGGAGGTGGAGGTGACGGAGCTCACAGATGAAGATTTGAAACAACAGCTGGCAAAGCATGGTGTGGACACTGGACCTATTGTTGGTGAGTTTTCTGCGATCCGCACAGCATTCACTTGTTATTAAAATTTAAACTCCACCTTTTAAATTTTTAATCAGGTAAAGTTAATTTCTGAAGAACAGTTCGTCAGTCAAGCTTCATAGCTGTGATTATATAATGCAAACTTGTTTATTTTACTTATTTAATACCTATTTTTGTATATTCACTCCTTATTTCTAATGTGGCAGGTCCTATTATGGTATTTAGTATGAATTAAGTTTAGCATTAGGAGTTTACTGGTAAAGGTTAGCTGTTAGGCACAAAACTGAGTTACTAAAATGAATGTAAGTCAATACAAAGTCGTATGTATGACGTTTTGCGTATATATGTCTGTAGAAATAATGTACAGTAAAATAGTTGGTAAGAATCTGGCATTTTTATGATGACATAAATATCAAGCAGTCTTCTTATGGATAAAAAACCAGAAAAAATGTCACAATGGAGGTATAAATTGACTTGGAGTAATATAGCACTCATATACAGGTATTTAAAGGATTTAAAACAAAAACAGACCAAACAGTTAAAAATGTACCTAAAGAAAAACTTTATGTACCAAAAGACATTGAATCTATCAGTTGCAATACAGATATCAGTAGGAATATTGTAAGAGAAATGTTGTTGTTTTTTGACCCTACATCTACAAGACAACACTAGAGGTGACGGAATAAATACAAATTGTAAATATTTGTAAAATTAGTGAAATAAACATTAGTAAATATAAATAAAACAAATAGCATAATTTAATAAATAATCTAATAAAACTAAAACACAGATGCAGGAATACAAAGTGCCTCAGTAACCATGTTAATATTTTTAATAAATTACAATATTTATGGAAAATTTTAAAACAGGGCACTTAAAAGGAAAAGATGCTTAAAGATCTAAAATAAAATATGGTTTATGAAAAATGGTTGTTGACCTGAAAGTAGAAGCTAATTTTAGAATTTGACTAATAATTGTGTCTGTTTAAAATTGGAAAGATGTTCCTAATTTGCTTTTAGAAATTGGAAAAAGTTGTCTCATAATCGGAACATTTTATGTCAGTAATAAAAAGTTGGAAAAAGGTTTAAGTTGTCATCTGTACTGCATAAAATATCTGGACTAAAATTATTCACGTCTAAGAGGTAAATGCTAATTTGATATTGCTTTTTCATAATTGACTTGCCCTTGGATTGTTAATGAGTACAGATTTCAACGTGGCATCTTTTTTTTTTTTTTTTTTTTTTTTTTCCTTCTGCTGAACTTTAGAGCACATTTATCTTTAATCTTTACTCCAGAGATATGGCGTCATGTTCTGTTTTCAAATCTGATGGAAAGTAGATTTAAATTGTTTCTATCCAAAAACCGAAACTCAAAACAGTAGTGATGACGCGTCAGCCGGTCTTAGCCTGACATATTTGTACCTATCGCTCACCAAAGTAGCACATCATGCATCATTCTCATTGTCCTCGTTGAAAAAGACTTGTTTTAAGTATTTCTCTGTCCTCTCAGCTTCTACCCGTAAGGTGTATGAGAAGAAGCTGCAGAAGCTTTTGGACGAGAGTGCAGCTGAACCTGCACCTCCTACAGATGTGACAACTCTCCCCAAGGCAGACAGCAACCAAAACGGCAACACAAACTCTGACCACTACAGTGACAAAGAGGATGGTGAGCTCTATATACATATACATACACACACACACACACATACATTTGGACATAAACAGGTTTGTTAGGGAAAAATAACCTGTAGCACTCATTTAGTTGTCCTGGTTTGAAAAATGAACAGATCAGCTGCATTAGGCCTTTATGTAAGTGGGTGGAGTTTTTCTTTTCTTCTTACTTATTCAGAAGAGATCACTGCCCCTGAATCAGAACCAGTTCCTGTGGTTGAGAAGCCTGTAAGGAGCAGAGGGAAAGCTCCTGTCACAGTCAGAACCAGCAGCAGACGACAAACCAAGGCAAGTCACGTTTTGACATTTTGTTGATGTAGATGGTCGCGTTCTGGTGTGAGTTTGTTTGCGACTGTTTGATGTTACGCTGGCAGGTTGTAGAAGAGGTTGTCATTGAAGAGACTCCAAAGAAGGCCAGCAAGAGTGTGGTTGAAGATATCCTTGCCAATGAAATAAACACACCAACAGGCATCAGGTAACAGTTGAGCGTACATTTTATGTAGGGTCATTTTGCTTTTCTCAGAACTTTTAGTTGCTGGTCAGTCTTCTTGGGCTGCCAATAAATCTATCAACTCGTGTTTCAGTTAATCAGCTAATTACTCTAAAAGTTGATTTAATTATTTTCTTTGTTGCCTGCAGTGCAACCTGCAGGCGTCCAATCAGAGGGGCAGCTGGTCGACCATTAAAACCCAGTGATTACTGGCTGGATGAGTCCCTTGTGCAGCGCACTGTCCACACAGATAGCCGTACCTACACTGAGACGTATTCTCAAGCAAGCAGCACTGTCTCCTCGAGCAAAGCTCCGGCCAGACGAGGTTTCCTGTCTCTGTTGCTCAAATTCCTGATCCTTGTTGTGGTGGTTGGTTCCCTATACTATGCGTACCAGAACCTCAGTTCGGCTCAGATCGACGTCCTGAAAGGCCTCCTAGACAGTGTCGTCGTCCCAGTCCAAAGTGCTGTGGAGACAGCAGCCAACTACTTTGGCATCAGCAGCAGCACTGGCGACGCCGCCGCCACTGGGAGCCCCGACAACTAAAGGACCCTCAGCAGCTCACCGCCATGCCCGGATCACCTCCCTGCCACAGCGCACCACAACTCAAACTGCAGGCCACGCCCTTTTATGCTTTCCCTTCATGTTTGGACAAAGATTTAATTGGAACGACAGACTTTATTTTACCAGACTCCAACTTTCCTCCTGCCACAGTGGGGAGGAAGGTTACTCAAAACAGTAGCTTCTGGATAACGCGGTTGCGCGACGGTCAGAAGAGACGACGTAAATGTTTATTTTAATCTGTGAATTGTTTGTGTCTCTGTGTGCATTTAACTCGTATATGTAGAAACGAGTGTGGAGCGGAGCGGCCAGTTTATCTGTGCATGATTGTAGTTTCTTTGACAGTCATACTGTAGTTTTTATCCGACGCTCTGTGCCAGGTGTTTTTCTGACGGTGAAGTGCCTGGACACTTGTTAGCACTTAGTGCTCTTCCTGTTTTTTTGTTACTTTTTCTCTTGTGTTTTTTTTTTTTTTTTTTAACACACAAAACAGCGCTTCTACTAATACCATAATGTTTTCATGTTTCTGTATGAATTTTTAAAAAATGGCTTTGTAGCTGTAGAAGTGTAGGTAGTTATTTTTATGTCTGTGGTGCTCAGGTTGATTTATTTCAGACATTTTGTTGTGGTTTGTGGTGGGAGGAGACAGGTGGTGCCAGCAGGTCACTGCATGAGGAAAATCAACTGCTTAATGTTTTTCTCTTTTTCCCAGGGGCTTTCAGTAATGAGTCAAATTTAAACTCAGTAGTGAAATCATGATTAACTGACTATGAATTGAATATTTTTTGGCATCTTTTATCAGCATTGTTGTGAATTTACGAAGAGAAAATCCAAAATAAAAGTGTATTTTTAATTTGTATTAACTGCCATATATTTGACTTTAATGAGAACTCAAAAATGTATTTGTTATATTCCATCCTTATCTATAAGCCCATATGAGTTTATATCTGTCGAACTGTGTTCTCAGTTATGTCTCTTTATTTTAACCATTGTTGAGATTTTTGATCCTTCAGTCCATTATACAGGGCTGGCTGTTGCAGTGCACCCACATAGCCTGCCTCAAACGACTGTAGAGACAACACCTGGAGGAAAGTAACTCCAGGGCAGTTTTAACCCAGTCTTATTTTTGTCAGCGCTAAACTTCTACCTGGGCAAAATGACACCAAGTAAAGGCAATATTACATGTTTGGACTTCAGGTCGTTACTTAACAGATGTGAGGACTCGCTCATGTGGAGGTGATGTTTGGAGTGGAACAAATTTTCATGGGGGTTTTGTTTCTATTTTGATATTTTTCTAAAGTGGCATGTTCAACGTTTTTTATAGACATTTTAAGGTAACGATTTCAAGCAATATGTTAGAGATGCGAGTAATACTGTATATTAATCTGAACCTTGCAGAATTAAAACAAGTGATTCATTTTCAGGCAGCTCTTCAATAATGGACACAAACAACTGGGGTTATGTGGGTAAGGATTTTTAATCTGTTTATTTATGATAATGTAGGTTGTGTGTCAAAAAATAAATTCGGTTGTCACCAGATTTTTTATTTTTTTGTCCCTTTTAACCTTTTTTAGCATTAAGTTCTCGCTTTTGCAAACTAAATGAACAGTTTTTTTGTCTTTTAACTGACTTGTTTTGGGTGGTGAAGGTTGTGTCAAATAGTCTTGGATAATATGGAACTTGCTTTAAGGTTTTTCTGGATAACTATGACAAAGTGTTCAATAGTCTTATATTGCTAAATAAACAGTAATTTTCTCAGGTTTCTTAAAAATTTCACGCTTTATCTTTGATTTTACAGTTATACCTATCAGCAAATGGGCTTGGACTTAGTGACTGCATTTGATCAAAAATCAGCAAAGGGTCAGTCTACTTTAAATTCAGGTGGAACACAACCTATTGTTATATTGGGTCTAAAATGCCAAACAAGGAAGTAAAATAGTGATTATTTTTTTTTAAAGAGATTTTACAAAGGAACAAAAGTATGTTAACTATTTTAAAGACTTATCTATTAGTATTCAGTCTATGAAAGTAGTCAATGAATGACAAGCTCAAAAGGAAGATTCATGTTTGTCTACATGCCACAAAAGTGGTGGAACTACCTTGATACCAGAAGCCAACTTCAGCATCGTTTCCTTATTGGTGTTCAAGCAGGTTTAAGGGTAATATTGTGTATTCTTAACATCTAGAATGTTTCAAAATATGGAGGGGGCATGTATGTAAAAGTAACCTTTTGTAATGGAAAATGTGGAAGTATGCTGTTCTCTGGACCAGAGATGCCTCATCTTGGAATGCTGAATCATGCCAATATGACTGAAGGCCTCCTTCATGGAAGTCAGCTACCAGTATTGGTTACAGTTCAACTCTCAGTCAAACAGGATAGACGTAACATCCACAATAAGTTGACTTTGGTTCCACCTTCGTCACATTAGTTAATCCTTTGTCTACAGGAAGCTCATTTGTGACGTCTCGCTGTTTCCCAGAATACTTTATGGAATCTTGAAAGCAGTCGTTTGCAAAAAAGAAAATGTTAAAGTACACCTCCCTAAAGTGATTATAATCTTTTATGTGGGTTGGCTGACTTATGAAGACTGATCAAATCTGACCAATGTTACAAAGCTAAAACTGGAATTGTAGGCTTGTAAATCTATTTCCTGAAAGTTTGCATCTATGAACAGTCAGATGACAGCTCACCATTTACAATAAATCAGAATACCACTGAAGTCATTTTATTTTGTATATAAACTCCACTCGTCGTATATACAAAATGCTAAGGAACACCAAAACAGTAGTGATGAAAGCAGGTTCACACTGAACACCTGTGACAGAGTCTGGAGACACCATGGAGAATGTTATGGTGCCTGCAACATCCTCCAGCATGACCAGTATGGTGGTTCTTTGGATGGCCGCACAGCCCTCCACAGCACAGCCAGAGGTGCTACTGAGCCTCATTCAGACTTGTCTTGAGGAATATTCAGACGTTGAATCAGCCTGTCATGTTATTTTCCACTTTCACATTGAGTATGAATCCAAATCCAGTTCTCCATGGTGTAATCATTTTGATTTACATTGATCATTTTTGTGCTATTTTCTTCTCAATCAATTCCACTGTGTTAATAAAGATTTTCAATGAGAATATTTAATTAATTGAGAACTAGGATGTTATTTTAGTGTTCCCTTTAATTTTGTGAACAATGTCTATATATATGTATATGTGTGTATGTGTGTATATATAAAGATATATATATATATATATATATATATATATATATATATATATATATATATATATATATATATATATATATATTTTTTTTTTTTTTTTTTTTTTTTTTTTTTTTTTTTTTTTTCTCCTTTGGTCTATGGCACTATTTTACATTCTAACCACAAGATCTGATATAAAACTTATTTTCCCAACTGGAGGAATTCAACATAGCACAAACAAACACAAAAAGCAACAGATCCTCAATCTCGCTCCTAAACACAAGGAAAACACAGAGGAACTGACTCAGTTATGTTATGGCGTCAACATGTGTCTCATGACAAGCATTTACAAGAATTCAGGCATTAAGTGTCCATGGTTGAACTGCAGACAAGGAAAAGTCACACATTAAGAGTGTCGTCTGAGTTCAGCTTCTGTCATTAATATTGTAGGTTCTCTTTGAGGTGCAATGAAGACAATTTGCATCTATACTATATTGTACAAAAATACATTACTCTCAGAAAAATGGCAAATAGGGTAGTCAAAATGTCTCACAACATTCAAAAAATCTGCTAAGAAAGAAAATAGCTGAATAGACAGGCCAGAGAAGATGGCTTTGGTACTGTAATCCTGTTAAATTCTAATAAAGGACAGGAGATAAAGTAAAGAAACATTATTTCTTTACTTCTGGATGGGGGTTTTTCAGTTGTTTTCTACTCATTTACTTGCATTTGTGCATGATATTTTTGAATATGGGTGTGAGTTTACCAGTCTACCTACAGAAAGGCCTTGAGCAACTCCCTGAAGCAGCACAGGGAATAATGGTAACATCAAACATCATGAAAAAATGTAAAATAATATTTTTGACTGAACAACAGTTACCAACAAATTGTGACAATTGTCAATCATTTACATGTTCAGCCTTTTTTCTTTGAAATGTTTTTGAAGAAAAGACATGGCGAATGTTGGTCTGTATAGCCTGTGTGACCCACTGGAGACGGAGAGGCTTAGTGAAATAAATCCAGGAGACTGCAGGCTGACAGCAGGCAGATAGTACGGCGCGTCCAGAGTGGATCCTCTCAGCTTCATCTAATATACACAGTACCTCAAGACAAAAGGTAAAAATGAATGTTTTTGTGTTAAAGTGATTTAAACAGTCTGGTCAACAACTCTAGCTTGATATTATTTATGGCATGTAGATTTTTTGAGCCACATTTTAAAAGCAGAAAAGGCTTTGCTCTTCATTCTCTCTTTTATTGCTTGCACTATCTCGTGTTTTGGGGCTGTTTTTAACCAGCTCTTTGTTTAAATGTATAACCGGGTCTGTTCACAGTTGATTCTACACGATTGAACAGATGAACAGCCAGGATATGCCCTGCATTATTAGAAAGATAGTTTAAGTTATTTTGGACAGGAAATAAGCACATCCTGAGGTTTAATACAGTAAATCTACCGTGTTCAAATAGATCATGTGTAGTTTTACTTGTATTTGATCCTTATCTGCAAAATATGTCATAGGTCCAAAAGTAGTTATAAAGAATATGGTCCAAAAAAAACTGCATTAAATTCTTAAAATAACAGTTTTATATCATTAAATGTTGAGGAATAATTCAGTATTATGTTTTAGACATTTTTAATTTTCTACCTTTAGTCGCATATAAGTTTGTTGCATCTGAAAGAAGACACCTATGCCTACAGTATGTTTAACTTCTTTTAATACAAGTCCTTTCAAGTTAATATCTTTAAATACCTTACTAGAAATTCAAATCACATTTTCTCCATCACCACTGTATGAATGACCTAACGCATATTTATGAGACACATATGTCTGATATTGTTGGAAATGAAAGCATGCTTTTATTGTGAAGAAAAAGAACCCTTCCTCCTGACCTTGGTGCTAAGCCATGTAAATACCTCCTCATGTTTATGTGTTTGGAGTACGTAGCACTCTTCATGGGTAATCCAGTGTCACTCAGATATAGTGAATGCACAAATTCACAATGTCACAGTCAGCGGGACATTGTTGTCAGTAACGTCTGTCTCTGTTTAGAGACATGTCATTTACAGTAAAAACCAGATATTTGCATACATTGTATTTAAAAACACAATTTTTCTCTCAGCCGTGAGGACGGCTGGTAAAATAATCGGGACCAAACTCCCAGGGATCTCAACTTCCCGCTACTTGCGCACAACATCTTGAGAGACCAGTACCATCCAACACATCATCTGTTCCAAAGGCTTCCCTCAGGGAGAAGATACAGGTCCATCCTGGCCAGAACCACCAGAATGGCCAACAGTCTGTACCCTCAGGCTGTAAGACTGTTGAACAGTCATTCCCCCCTTCTACTCCTCCGTTCATATATGGAACCTTTTTTTTTTGGCTATAGGTCAACTATTACTATCTTTATTATTGCACTTTATGGGATTGCATTTGAAATACTACTACTTGCACTTCTTGCACAATGCACATGTTAGAACATGCCAAATGTATTTTTTTATTATCATAATAATGACAGTAAATATTGAAAATGAAAATGGAAATTAAATTTGAAATGGTCTCAGAGACAAAAACCTTAATTTTTGGAGACGTGCTGTGGTCTGATGAAACTAAGTTGCAATTGTTTGACCATAATGACCATTGTTATATTTGAGGGGAAAAAAACAGACAGTTGTAAGCCTGGGAACACCATCTCAACTATGAAGTATGGGGGTGGCAGCATCATGTTATGGGGCTGTTTTACTGCAGGAGGAGCTGGGCACTTAACAAAAATGATGACGTCATGAGGAAAGAACAATATGTGGAAATGGAGCAACATCTGAAGACATGACCCAGGAAGTTAAAGCTTGAGCACACTACAAATCTGACTCAGTTTACCAGCTCTACAGAACTGATAAACTGGTAAAGGAGGAGTGGGACAAAATTCTATCATGCTATTGCGAGAAGGGTACCTAAAACATTTGACCGAGTCACACAGTTTAAAGGTGATAATACCAAATACTTAAATGAAATGCATGCAAACTTCTGACTTGGAAGAAAGTAATAAAAAAGTCTCTCTCTGTATTTTGACATTTAGCAAATAGAATTAATTTTCCTAATCCCATCCTAAAGCAGGATAAATTCAGTCGGATTTAATGTTCGACAGTGTGGGGAAAAAAAGGTGTTTGAACAGTGTATATTAAGGTCTGGTTTCAACTGTATGTAGGTATTGTTGCAAAGACCTGTAAAGATCAAATCTTTAACTATATTCAATTGATTAATTCAGAGCCTCATTTTCAAATAAATTATTCAATAATCAAAACTAAAACTATGAACACCTTAAAGAGATGATGCAGGCAGTTGTGTTTCATAAATGAATTTCCATAATGTATATATTTTATTTAGAATACAGCAAATATAAAGAAATTTCACTTCATGAGCTTCTTACAACAGGGAAAGTTGAGGTTCATGGATAGTGCAGGTGCAGCAGATGGAAGCAGTGTTAAGGGATTACAGTAACTCCTTTAGCAGTTTGCAGTCAGTGAGATTATAATGCTCCGTCCTCCATGAGGGGAGGACAGCTCAGGGAGAGGAGGAGAGAGGAGATCTGTGCAGCTCACAGCTCCTCCATCCGGTCCTGAGTCACATGTTCTCTACGCTGCTGCTGCTGCTGCTGCTGCAGCTGACTGGATACCTGCCTTGATTTTCTGGACTGCACAGCCACAACTGTGGGAAGTGTTGTTGATGCAGCTCTAAGGGAAACACACCTTAGGTATCCCATCAGTCTGCCATGCTGATTACATGGTGGTATTTATACCTTGCAGCTCGGAGCGTCGCCGAACAAAGCAAGTATTGCTGCTGTTTCTGTGTCTGACTGCATGTCGTTTCAAGGTGAACTCTGCTGACAAATCATATGTGGGTCAGAGCTCAGGAAGCATGGTTTCTAGTGTCGGGATTTCGATGAACAAAAAAGGGAATGATGTCGAGATAACTGCCAGATTTAATTCTTGATCCTGCGACACTTTGACAGACTGCAGTATTTATGAAGTTTAAACATACAAGGCAGCTCAAAGGGCATGTTGCGTCTCTTTAAAATGTTTAACATCTAACATTCATCTATTTGAGTATAAAATGTTTCATTTCATTAACACATTTCAGCACTAAGAATGACTTCAGTCCTGCACAAGCTGATCACCCCATTGTTCAGTGGTCCTCCTGAGCCACCCAGGAATAAAGTGACAGTAGTGGGTGTGGGTCAGGTTGGCATGGCCTGTGCTGTCAGTATCCTGCTCAGGGTAAGATTTCCAGTGTTTATGCCTTTACACAACATACCTATCTGCTTCTGTCACAGTATGGGATAATTCCCTGGATTGACAACAGATTACTGATCCCTTGGCCTCTGATCTTGATCTTATCCCTTCTGTCTCCAGTTGTCATGAAGGAGGTGGCTTACATGAACTTTCTACTGAACCACATTAACCAGTTTTTGCAATGTCTAAAATGGGGCAGTTACATGCTACTTATAGTGAGTAGAGCAGAAACTGTGACCCCAAAGGAAGTAGTGGGAATCTAGCAGCCTACTATCAAATAGCAGCCTATTATAAAAAAATATAGTGGATTACCAAAGTATTCAAACATAGTGAAGTTTTTCATATTTTGGCACACTGCAACCACAAACTTAAGCTATAATTTAATTGGGATTTTCTGTGATACATCAAAAAACTAGGGCATAATTGTAAAGTAGAAGGAAAACAATTAAAGGTGTTTCACAAACAAATCTGAAAAGTGTGGCCTGCATTTCCCCACCTCATTAGATAATTTGCAGAACCACCATTCACCTTTTTACGGGGAAATGCCCCTGTCAGCTTTGTATGTCTAGATACAATTTTATTTCTTTGCAAAACAGTTCACGCTCAGACTGGATGTATCAGCTTGGATGAGGAGTGTCTGTGAACATCAATTTCCATCATTCCACTGTAGCTCTGGCTGAATGATTGGGGTCATTGTTGTGCTTTAAGGTGAATTTCCCCTCCCCTGTCTCAATTTATTTCCAGCCTTTAACAGATTTTCTTCCAAGATTGCCTGCTATTTAGCAGGTAATACTGGTCCATTCATCTTCCCCTCAGCTCTGATCTGACTTGGAGAAAAAGCATCTCCTTAACGTGATGGTTCCACCACCATGTTTCACAGCGAACATGGTGCATTTCGTGTGGAGCCAGTTATAGCATTTTTCATAGCATTTTGCATCCAGGCCTGAAAGTACAAATTTTGGTCCCAGCTGGCCAGATCCCCTTCTTCCATGTGTTTGCTATGTCCACACAAACTGCAAATGGGTCTTATTATGGCTTTATTTAAATAATAGCGTTCTTTTTGTTACTCTTCAATGAAGGCTAGATTTGTGGTGTGCATGACTAATAGCTGTCCTTCCAATAGATTCTATTCCAAACTTCTGAGTTTTGTAGGCTGTACTGGACTTTATTTTGGAGGATCAGAGTAATGAGGGTCAAATACAAGTGCATAACACACTCCCTTTCCAATTCCAAGTTATGCACTATTTTATGTTCGTCTATCTCATAAAATCCCAATAAAACACGTTGAACTTTGTGGCTGGAATGTGATAAAATGGTTGAGGGCTACACCATAAACAGTTGCAGGTGCTATCTATTTATGCTAAAAGAGAATACTAAATGTTGGAACTTCAAAATAAATTGCTTGAACACGATGTGTCATAGGAGCTGGCTGATGAGCTGGCCCTGGTGGACGTGGTGGAGGACAAGCTGAAAGGAGAGATGATGGACCTGCAGCACGGCAGCCTTTTCCTCAAAACCCCCAAAATAGTTGCAGACAAAGGTAAATGTATTTCTTTAAAACACTTGGAAGATGTTAAACCTACTGCTGCTGCTGATGATGATGATGGTTCTTCTTAGCGCTGAACTATTTCATCAGTGAGCACATTACTTGCCAGCCTCCTACCTTCTTTGGACCCTCTATATTTTGCCAACCTGTCCACAGTTGACTCTTGCATAAACCCTACAAACCTTCATATTCCAGCTTTTGAAGAACAACATCCACCATAGGTTTCTATTTATCATTAGCCTTTCAAACAATTACCCCACGGTGTTTAACAAGGAACATTCCATTCACCTCAAAACCCCACTGGGGGAGTAAATCTTGGACTTTCAACACTCATAATACAAAGCAAAATTTAAAACAAGTATAACATACCAAAATGCAAGTCAGCAATAAGACATTGATCTGTAAAAAATTGGGTAAAGGAGGTCCCCAGGGATGTGTGCTCAGTCCTTTGCTCTTTACTCTGCTGACACATAACTGTACAGCCACATTTACCCCCACCAGCCCATTAAGTTTGTTAATGATTCAGCAGGACTTATTAGGCAGTAATGCTGTAACATTTGATGAGTGGAAAGGTAAAGCAGTTAGTTAGCGGATGTGGGGAGTCACCATTTGTCTTGTACTGTCAAAAAGACTGAAGACTTCCTGGTCAACTTTAGACAAAAAGCTATCATTGTTGATGCAAATATAGATTGAAATCTTCAACTGTAATTTTTTTTTCATCACAACAAATTGACTGTTCTTTTTCCTTTTCAGACTACTCAGTTACAGCAAACTCTCGCATCGTTGTAGTCACAGCCGGAGTCCGTCAGCAGGAGGGGGAGAGTAGGTTGAACCTCGTACAGAGAAACGTCAACATATTCAAGCACATCATCCCTCAGATTGTACGATACAGCCCCGACTGTATCATCATTGTTGTTTCCAACCCAGGCATGTCTACCCCTCCATTATGAAAAACACTGCTTTTCCTCTTTCATGTAAAGATACAATATTCATTTTAAATGCTGCTGAAATCTTTTTAACAGTTGATGTTCTGACCTACGTGACTTGGAAACTGAGTGGCCTTCCTAAGCACCGTGTCATTGGTAGCGGTACCAACTTGGACTCTGCCCGCTTCCGCTTCCTGATGGCAGACAAACTTGGTATCCACTCTAGTAGTTTCAATGGATGGATCCTGGGAGAACATGGAGACACAAGTGGTGGGGAATTGTTTGTTTTTTTTTTTGTTTTTGTTTTTTTTAGAAATGTTGGCACTCTGAACTTACTGCCTTCTAACAACCTTACAATGTACATGTTAGTGCCTGTATGGAGCGGAACAAATGTGGCTGGAGTCAACCTGCAGACATTAAACCCCAACATTGGCACAGACTTTGATGAAGAGAACTGGAAAGAAACTCACAAGATGGTGGTGGATAGGTAAGCATGAGGTCAAATTAGGAGCCACTTGTACCTTTTTATTTTACTGACTATTTTATTACTATTTTTTTTCTATTTCTTAATTCTCCCTCATAAAATAAATATATTAGAACTATTCTTTTAGCTATAATTCTCAAATGTAATTTAATATCTAGAGACCATTTCAACAACCCCCACCCCCGACATCTATCTATTGATAGTGGGACTACTCACTAATTTTGATAAATATTGCAGGAAACAAGGACAGCTTATTGAACACTGGAATACAAGGGAAAGTCTTACAGATAAAAATCTATGCGCTATTAGGCTTAGAAGAAATTGTCAAACAGCATTACAAGTTCTCTACCTTGTTTAGCTGTCGGTATATGGTGGTTTTTATGTGGCATCAGCTTTTTTACTGGTGCCATTTTCTGTCTCAGTCTGACATAAAGACACATCTTAATTGCTTGAATGGTATGTTCTTCTGTCTTTCACATTTTTATGAGTAGCTTAGAGAAATACGCCTGTATAATGTCACATTTATACACTAGGAAAACAGAAAGTGGATAACTAATTAAACCATCATAGAAACTCTGATCGGTTTATGTTAGGAGTTGCAATAACCATTTTGTCATTTTGAAAGAAAAGAAAAACAATAATTCATTTAATAATAAAGGTTTTTCAAAGTGAGATTATACTACTGCAATGAAAGAATAACTTATTTCAAAGATTTTTACACATCTTTACCAGAGGTACCAATAAATGTGCTGTAAAATTAACTGATAAAATTCAAGATGACACTGTCATTCAGATATTGAAAAGTAATGATGTTTTTATGAATAAAATAATTTTTTTAGCTGTTTAATTTTGGGACAAGACTCGGAACCTTAATATCACCACCTGTGGAACCATTTTTTTTAGTTCACTCTCCAGAATGAGCTGATAATTGTATTGGTATAAACAGAAAGCAGTTTTTGGAAAAAGCCTTTAAGGAGTTGTTTCGTTTTAGAAATGTACATCTTCCCTAAAACATAGTAAATCTCTAAAGATGTTTTTGCAAGATAAATTGTGCTATACATAGAGTTGGTTTTATAATTTGGCATTAACCTTTGCTAAACTTAAACTCAAGTCAACAGAATTAGGTCCAAACATTATTTAGTGAAACCATTTTATGCATGTAAAACTGTGTATGTCTGTGTCTCTAAGTGCATATGAGGTGATCAAACTGAAGGGTTACACCAACTGGGCCATCGGTTTGAGTGTGGCCGATTTAACCGAGAGCCTCATGAGGAACATGAACAGAATTCATCCTGTTTCCACCATGGTGCAGGTAAGGGATAAATGCATTCATTCATTCGTTCATTCATTCATTCATTCAACAGTTGCTGGTATTTGACTTTAGCTCCTTTTTGCACCCTTTCCAAAATGTTAGTGCTCTCAAACCATATAATCAAGTTATCCTTTATCTGGCCCTCAGTTTATAAGAAAAATACATAACTAATTCACTGAAAATTATCCATTTTGATCCTTTATTGACAACTTGAGGAATATTTCAACAGACATCTGATAATTCCAGTTTTAGTTTGAGGAGTTTATTATGTTCTGATGTGATGAAGTTGTTAGTGGCATTATAATTGGTTGATATAAATGTGGATGTTTTTTCAGTTTTTAACATTTCTCTGACTCACATGATCAGATTTTTTTCAACTAAAATTGTTGCTTACCTTTTTGACTTTTTGCAAATCAAAATCAATCCAGATTTTCATTTTCAGATATAAACGGTATCCATTCAGTCAGACTTTTATTTAAACTTTAATAAGAACTTATTAGGTATTATTCATTTCTGTATTATTTATTTAACAGCTTTAACAAGTCAGGTGTTCTTATCTATTTAATTCAGTTTAGTTTTGGTGCAAATGTTGCATCAAGGTACTTTACAAAAATAAATATATTTAAAACCTTTCAATTTAATTGTATTGTACTTGCCATCATTTTAGATTTTATGATAAACATTTTTCATCTATACAAGCATTTATATTTAACCATATGATTGCATTCCCTGTTAACTATTCTCTATAAATGTTTTAATTACAGTGCCTACAGAAGTCTAATTTTAACATTTCATAACTTCAGTATTTTTATTAGCATTTTATGTCATAAATCAAAACAAAGTAGTGCATATTCATAAGTGGAAGGAGGAGGATTTACTTTTTACATGTAATAATCCAGTATTACTGGTTTTTTTAGTACTGTATTTTCAGTGTTTACTTTCTGATTTTTAGGTGCTATCTATCTATCTATCTATCTATCTATCTATCTATCTATCTATCTATCTATCTATCTATCTATCTATCATGATAAGTTTGACATGTATTTCCATTCAGCCTCTTCTCCCCATGCCAGTACGTTGTAGAACCACTTGGATGGATTCCAGTTTAACTGAGCATGAGTATTCATTCATGTGCATTCACATGAATGAATACTCATTGCACCAGTCTCAAGTTGTTTGCAGCCTCTAACATGTTTTCTACCTATCTCCATCCATCTTCCCATCAACTTTGACCAGCTTCCTTGTCCCTGCTGAACAAAAGCATCTCAACAGCACAATGCTGCCACCACCATGTTTTATTCTGAAGATGGTGCATTCTGCGTGGTGTGCGGTGTTAGTTTTCTACCAAATATAGCACTTTGCATCCAGGCCAGAAAGTTAAAATTTTGGTCTTATCTGACCTATAAACATGAAATCCCAGTGAAAAACACAGAAGTGTGTGGTTGTAAAGTGACAATGGTTTTTTTGTTTGTTTGTTTTTGTTTGTTTGTTTAGCGTTCAAGGGGTGTGAAAGCATCATGTTTGTCTGAATGTTTTTCTTCTTTTTTTTGCTTCATTTGACAATTTCGAACATATTTTTATGTCTGCCCATCTGTATTAAACCAAAGCACTTTGTATCACACCTATCTGTATAAAAAAATTGATTGATTGATTGATTGATTGATTGATTGATTGATTGATTGATTGATTGATTTTTCAAATCCAAAACATTACTATAACAGGATGGAATCAGGAATCTTTGTGACTTGCATTTTGACATTAATGTTTCTACATCAACAGGGCATGTATGGGATCAATGATGAGGTGTACCTGAGTCTGCCCTGCGTGTTAAACAGCGGAGGCGTGGCCAGTGTAGTCAACATGACCCTAACAGATGAAGAGGTGGCCCAACTGCAGGCCAGTGCCAACACTCTGTGGGACATCCAGAGGGACCTGCAGGAAATCTAACCAACCATACAAACATAGCTACTTGGTTGCTCTTCACTCTGCAGTCACTAAAAAACATTCAGTTCCACTTTCTCCAATTCACTCGCTGCTTTCTGTAGATTCTTGTCAAATTTAGCCATAGGTGTCACTTTGAACATTTATAATTGTTCAAGAGGAGATTGAAGGTGACAAAAACAGAGGGTAGTGTTTTGATGCACATGCTCTAGCACACAAAGTGTTGCTATGGTGTAAAATAAAGAAGGTTTTCTGGTGTTTGGTTTCACTTATTCATTGGTACATATTAAATATACTGTGTTATTGTGCAGCAGAGACACATCACTGTGTCTTAATGTGAGCTAGGAGCATCACGTTTGACCCTCACATAACACCTTCAGTGATGTCAGCACTGACAGCGTGATGATGTTAGACTGGAAGCTGGTGATATTCACTTAGCATCTTTTAAGTGACTGGTTTAATTGTTGCTTGAAGCTTTTTTCTCTTAATTATAGGATTCATACACATTTTTCACGTAAAATCAAAAGTCCTTTAAGGTTCATTTTAAAATTCAAAATACAAAAATTAATTATGATTTCATGGCATATGGGTCTGGATGGATGGATGGAAGGAAGGAAGGACGGAAGGAAGGACGGAAGGAATCAATCCTGTCAGATAGCTCAGCCAGAAAAGCAGCAGAGGGAAGTAAATGAGGAAGGAAGGAAACATTTGGTAGAGAATAAAGATTGAGAAGCCAAATATTTTTCAAATGTTTATATTCCTTTCCCAAACTTAACCATAACCTTAGGTTATAAAATCTGAAAACGAATTGCAAGGGTTTACCCTCCTCTGCAGCTCGTTGCAGGAGCTCAACTGAAGCTGAAGACAAGCCCAGCTCATCACTGATCTGATTAAAGTTCACTTAAGAGACACAAAACAGAAACGTTTGGAAAATTAGAAAAATCTTTAACATAATAAATTAAAGTGGAGTTTTACGGGAACTAGTCATATATTGTTGCCGTCTTCCCTCTGGCTTTGGACGCACGATATTTTTAATGCATGAATTTAGGAGAGGTTTTGAAAAATGTTTATGAATCACAACTTTTATTTATGTATTTGTATTAGTATGTACTCTTTTTTTTATAATGTCTGTTACTCACTCCTGGCCCCACCTCAAATCATATCAATATCACATATTTTCACCAAAAATTAAGAGTTTCAGTATTTTAAAATTTTGCAGTGGTTAAAGGTGCCTGTTCGAATACATCAGTTCAGAGGATATGTAGTACTTAAAAATATGAATTTACAGATTATTATGTCGTTAAGAAAATCTTAAGGAGAATAAAGATGGGGGTTTTTTTGTATCCAAACTAAATTTCAAGTGGTGCCCCTAACAAAAAATACCCTTCTGAAATAACTGCTTTTGGTTTCAGAGTGCCATCGCAAGATTAACAGAATAATAAATAAGTAAATAAATAAATAAATGTGAGACACACCTAAATGCTATGAGTCCCCTTCTTCTCTGCTGCTGCGCTCCAAGGTTGAGTGGTGTCCCTTTGCAACAGATCAACATTTTTACTCAGTAACATAACAGCTTCGATGTGCCTATTTTTTTTTTTTTTTTTGCTGCTATAAATGTTTGTCTTGTGCTCCTTTTAGGTATAAGATTGCCTGAGGAGTCCAGTTTCTCCTCTGGAAAACCTCCCCAAAATAATGCAGATTTATTTTACAATATTATTTCTAGACAGGAATATGACTTTTACAAAAATCAGCCTGTACTTACATATGGAGCAGACCAGCATTGAGAAACCAATGATACCACAAGAAGAGTGACTTTTAGAGACATTTTTGAAATCTGCAATGGAAAATATCTTATTAAGCAGTAAATTGTCAGCACTTTAGCTCTGCATCTACAAACTGCTAAAATTTCAAATTGTTCCTCATATTTCTAATTATTCATATTATATAGTATATCGCATTGCGTACACCTACTGAATTCTGTAACCAATTACCCCTAATGTTTTGCTAATTTATTTCATTTATATAATGCAGTGGTGAATGATGAGAAACACCTCAAAATTTTTAAAAATGAGATTAGATTAATCTTAACATTTTGTGAGACCCCTAAGTGGAGTATATCTTTTCCTAACCCTCGTTAGTAACAAACATAAATAGTTACTATTAAAAAATGC
Source organism: Anableps anableps (assembly GCA_014839685.1). Classification (NCBI taxonomy): domain Eukaryota; kingdom Metazoa; phylum Chordata; class Actinopteri; order Cyprinodontiformes; family Anablepidae; genus Anableps; species Anableps anableps. Next base: position 13,277,729 of record CM026073.1, read on the forward strand.
TAAATCTTATCACAAGATGGCATTAAATGTAAACAAAGTTAAACTTTTAAAAGGTGGTAAACTAAATACTCCTATTAGAAAAATGAATACATATTTATTACATTTTGAAAGACAATCACCCAACTCACTAACAATTGCTTTAATAAGAGTTATAAGTGCAAAAGATATCCTTTTACAAAAGAAGATCATCCAGATTTATTGCATAGAATTAAAAAATGTGTGCCATAAGTATCACCAGTAATAACTATTTGTTGCAATAATAATAATAATAATAATAATAATAATAATAATAATAATAATAATAATAATAATAATAATAGTCTCTTACTGTTCTTGATTTTTTTGTTCTGCAGGCTGTGGCTTGTATAAACATTGGATCAGTGTTTCCCTCTGCCTTTCAAAACACACATATTAAGTAAACCAGCTGGTTATGTGACATCAGTGATGAGGCTAATAGGTAATTTAATGACATCACAACTAACACTCCAACTGTGACGGAGTGAAAGGTGCTGCTGAGGCTGTCTCTGCACATTAGCAACAGGCGCTGCAGAGAATTTTGAACTTTGAAGCCTCCAATAAACAGAGGATCTTTGCAGTGTCACGCCACATAGAGTTTAGTTTATGAATGAGTCTGATGTGATGACAGCATGATGTCAGTGTAGAGAAGGTGAAAGACACCACCAGGAAGCTTAAAGCTGTAAAACAATGTGGTGTTAATTTCATTAAAGCCACACAATCAGTACAATACACTTTTTTGTACTTCCTGCAATAGAATATAATTTGTTTAACATTTGCATAGACAATCAGGTTCCCATGAATGGAGAGACTGCATAATACTCAACATCAAGGTGGAAATCAGAGCTCATATTTAATAAATCTACCTGGCTGCCTGAAAATGTCACCTCAGAAATCAACTGTAATATATTTAAAGATCCAGTTTGTAAAACATTCTCCAGGGTCCACATGGTATGAATATCCTCATCAGAAGGTCTACAAGTAGTACCAACTGCATCTGTTAGACTACCGCAGACTCAGATATCTAGAACTATGGTTCTCAACTAGTGTGGGAGTAGTACCAGCTGTTCAAGCACACTGATCTTTGCTTCATCAGAGACTCACCAAAAGAGAAGTCAGTGGAGAAAGTTTCAACACCTCCCAGTATGGACTGAAGCAGACAGCAGTGAATCAGTGCTACTGTGTTCCCTTTATCTCCAAAGTCACATATTGGATCTGGGAATGACATCAAACCCAACTAAACTGAGTTGCGGTTCAAGGTTTGCTAAACAAATAAACTCAGTGACCAGGCTAACTACTGTTAGCAAAACAAGATAATAGTGTATTTCTCAGCATAAGGTGCTGAAAATCTGGAAAAACATGTCCACTAGAGAGGGTTGAACATTAATGAGGGTAAAATAAGAGAGATAAAAATGTTGAGATAAAAATCATCAGAAGCGCAAAAGAACTTTTTATATAGTCTATCACTGAGTATTAGTTGCAAGGCAGCCATATTGGGTTTTGAAGTCAGGGTAGGTGAGACACCACAGCTTTTTCAGACTGGAATTGGACTTTCTTTTTATGTTTCCAACTTCAAAAATGGACATTTAGACTTCTAAGTAAAATTGACACGCATGAGGGAAATGATAAATGCAGCCGTTGTTTGTGCAGTTTCCCTGTGCCCTGATCATGTTTTCTGTTGCTTCTGTGCAATAGAAAATAGGAAACCCCATATGATGAGTAGGCACCCCTGCTTACTGTTGACAACTGGAAGACTAGGTCCTGTGTTGTGTGTGGAACTTCACTGCATTTTGTCCTGCCCCAGAATCTCAGATGTTTTCCTGAATTTCAGTTGGAATACCTTTCTCAGCTTGTTCATAACATCATTCACATAAACTTCAAGTAAGTAGTGTATGTGTGTAGATCCTCAATCAAAAATACCCAGTTCCCTAAAGCACAGACTGCATCTGCAAATCAGTGAAAACAGCTGAAGTAGCGCCACCCAGAGGTGACCAGTAACATTTCCAAAGTGGAGTTCTATTCTAATTTTGGCTCCTCACTTATTCCCTCTTGTCTAAAACTTTAAAAGCTGTTTATCAAACCTAATGAAGCAAATATTGTTCAATTATATTATCCAATAAAAACTTTAGGATAAAAATGAATGGCATGTTGGAAATCAACAATATTGCATCAGTCATTTTCTTTACTGTTAAAAATCACATGAAAAATCTAGTTTCAACAAATTACTTAGTCCCACCCAACATCCCCCCGCCCACAAAAAAATAAATAAATAAATAAAAAAGCTTGCCTTTCATAAAAACACTGATGACGTGTGCAGGATCTTTTAATCAGTGCCTTACATGTTTACTTCTTACGCCAACAATAACATTGTCCTGTAAAAAAATGTATTTCCGGTAAAAGCAAAACATAAAATGGATTTAGGTATGACTTCTTCTTCTTCTTCTTTGGTCCTTCTAAGTGAGCTGCTGGTCCAGGTGACAGATCATGAAGCTGGAGATTAGTGGAGCTCAGGGATCAAAAACATCTAAGCACAGGAGCACTGCAGGATGACGGTACACTTACCTCTTTTACAGTAATATCGTGGTGACTCTGCAGTGTGGTGAGTCATTAACAGGAAGCTGAACACTGAAAGCTGTTGGACTCCCATGTGATGCAGTGGGAAAACCACGTAGCATTGTCTTAAACTTAGACAAGATGAAAAAGGCAATAGTGGATGTTAGAAGGAATATGGCAGACACTGTTTCCCTCTGGAGATAACACATGCAGCCAATGGATTATTTCAGTATTTAGCGCATGTTGCATTTTAGCTGTAAGTTTTAAACCCCTATTTTATTTTTCATCAACTTTTTTTATCATTTAAAGTACTGTTAGTTAATATTTCTTAGGGTCTTTCAAAGCTTTTCTCAAAATTTTGGGTTGCCTTTTTTCATATTTTTAGTCCAGAACTTGTACTTGACCATGACAGCATATGTGAGGAGCTGTGGTATTTTTGGTATAATTTAAGATTCAAACAACAATGTTCTTGTGACAAAGTCCCAACAATCCAGTTTAAAATGTTCTATTATGTGTAGTCGAAGCATCAGTTCATCTCTTTATTATAGAAGCCATTTTTGAGTAAATGGTCTATTGATCAGATTGGTCAGATTGAAGTGACTTGACAATGAAACAAAAACATTCTACTGAAATTTGTTAGGTCCCAGAGGGCAGAAAAGGAGGATAAAAGCAACCAAAGAGAAATGCTTCAGAAATATTTGTCAAGCCCACTTTGAAAGATTACAATTTTGACTATTTGGAAGCAAAATACTTCAGACTTTTACATTGATTCCAAAACTGTAAATGGTATCTGGTCTCCCACATTTTCAAACTCAGAAACAGAAATGCTGGATTTCTGGCACACTAAATTTCCGATTGTTTCCTTACGCACAAGAAATTAGTACTGTATAAATGTATTTTAAGCTTGAGTTGGTTCCTAGGATCAAGGCGAACCTTTTTAACTGTTTAAAAACTGAAAGAAGTTTTACATCAAAGCTCCAGCTTAAAGTCCTTTTAAATGTGATGCCAGAGTGTCGCAATGACAGTGCTGTATGAACCATGGAACAACAGTGCTATCGCTTCCCCACATGTTGCTGCAAACTGCTGGTCAGCTGGCTTCAAGGAGGGGTCCTGACCCTTCCTTCATTAAAAACAAAGATAATAATATTCAGCTGTGTGTAAATACTTCCAATTTAAAACCACAGTTGGCAAGCCATGAGCTCTATGAGTGCAGGCTAGCAACCTATCCAGATACCCCAAATTATGGCCCAAATAAAATCAGCTTATGTTAGGGTCAAGAACAAAGGTATGTACAATAAAAATAAATTAAAATCAGATTGAGGTTCATTCTATTTAACTTTTTTTTTTTTTTTTTTTTTGATTAAAAATAACAGTTGTTGTAATCAGTGAGTGTGTTAGCAATAGTAGGAATAATTTTTTGCTATTTTACATAATCAGTACTAGATTGTGTTACACTTTTTTGTTTTAAATTGTGTTAATATCATCATATTATAAAACTAAGGTACTTTTACTCATATAGTCAGAACCTCATCTTGGGCAGTACTAAAGTGTATTTGAATGAAAAAAATCCAGGTTGACTAATTTTAGGAGAACATAAAATTTATCTCGCTCTCAGAAAACAACAAAAAGAAACGAACTTATTTACAAAAAAAACATGATTTATTGCAAGTATACATTTAGAAAAATCACCGTAAAAATTACAGTACAAACATCTCAAAACGTTTTGTTTTACAGCAATTCACATCTCTGTAAAGATCACAACCACCTTATTTTTTAGCTCAAAATTCATTAATAATAATCCAGTTACATGTCATACAGGATTGCTCCCAGGCACTGACTTTCTTCTGAGATAGTCCAGTGTTGACAAGTATTCAGTCCATAAATATTGCAAGGGAATGGTACAAAGAGTTAAAAAAAAAAAAAAAAAAAGACAAACATTTTCAGTGTTGTCCAGTCTCAGTCACATACTCCTTGTGTCTGAACAAGGGGAATGGATGCAGACAGAGGAATGTTCACAAACACATTTGTGTGTTTTCTGCAGAAAAATGTGTGAATGAACTTTTCTTGAGTGGCAAGGAGTGGAACATACAATCACAATGAGAATCCATGATAAATAGTGGAACAGTCCCCCTTTGTGTTATCGGTGTCATGTTATACCATAGTGTTGCTCTCACCGATTTTGTCCACCAACTGAAAGACAACAAGAAAAAAAAAAAAAAAAAAAAAAGGGCACTGAAAAACTCCAGCAACCTCGAGTTATACATGTTTTTCCAAGTGACTGGAATGACACTTACTGTCCTAATTCCTGGTAAACTGAGCAAAGATCCGAGCACAGGCACTCGCCTGATGAATCCTACTGCCACTGGAAAGAATCCCCTGTAAACAAAAAGCAGGAACAACGTGAGCTGTGAAACTGCATAAGTGTGACGTGGAGGTGTTTCATCATTGTTTGACCTGACCTGAATAAGAGGAAGAAACCATAGATTTCCAGGATGACGCCAATGATCGGCCAGCCGGTCAGAACCACAAAAATTCCTCCCAAAAAGAAGCTCGTGGCTTTGGCTTTGTGTCTCTGGAAGAAGAACCTGAAAGTGCGCTCCAGGCCGATGACAAAAGAAAGGCCTGACACAAAGAGAATCTGCATGCAAATGCAAAATATTATAAGGTTCCTAGATACTATCCAGTGGTGCCATTTTTTTCCAATAACAAATATAGGCTGACAATGCAATGGTTTCAAAAAGCACGCTGCTTTTGAGCGATGACATCACAAGAGGTACAATAACCAGTGTAATCAGCTGGCTTTATAAATAACCATAGTGGGTAAGTGAAATAGTTCAGGGTTCCTACATATTTTTCATCCAAAAATTTCAGACTTTTTACAGTTAAAAATTTCAAAGTTCTCAGTTCTTTTCATTTATTTGAAAATAAAAATTCTTTAAATATTTAATGCAGATATTTCTGCAATGGGTCTGCTATACCTAGGAACCTGAAAATAAATAAATAAATAAATGGAAAGGCACAAAGAAGAAAATTTAAAATGAAGTAAGGACAAAAGAAGGGAGTATGGAAGAAGACAAGAAAGGGAGTATGGAAGGGAGGACAGAAGCAGAGAAAGGATCAAAGGAAGGTTAGAATCAAAGAAGTAAGGACAAACTTCTGGAATATTGGATAAGAACTAAAATTTACAAATACACATTTTTTTGAGACTTTGTTTTCTTTTTCATACTTATTTATACACAGAAAACATTTCCATTTAAGTCCATATTTTCCCAGATTCATCCAGACAGATTTTGAAGCATACTAATAATACTGAATTGTTTTTGCTTCACTGCAGTGACCTCCAAGACATGATCAAAACCGCTGTGAATGGTAAAACTAAAGCAAAAAATAACAACAGCATTGATCATATTAAGAACTTGAACTGTTTCCTCATATTGTGTCACCAAAGACAAGTTGACTTAAGAGGCTTGTTGAAAGCATGATTTTTCCTGCTCAAAATCAATTTGCCAAAAAAAAAAAAAAAAAAACATTCTTAATGAATTGAAAAACTGAAGCTGACATGTTTTTTCTGAGTGACAAACCGCATCTAAAGTAAGTTTACTTAATTTTACAGAAAATTTTGCCAAGTAGCAACTCAAATGCTTAAGACTGCTTCCATGTCTATCAAAAGTCACTAGTCTGCCGTAACATTTAGTATTGCCATCTTAGCTGCTTGCTCTTGTGATGTCATAAGCCCAAACACACAAAAATTAGCATTATCCTTTTTTTTTTTCTTAAGTTTTCTTTATACAAGTTTTGTATACTGTGAAACCATGAAGTGGGATTATATACTTTGTTCCCCAGCTGTGTTTTTACTGTCAGTGTACATTTGTTAGTGGAAAAAATACAACACTGGATAGTATCTTTAACGAAACTTTACAGTTTTTGTCAGCGTCTCAACAGTGTGTTTGAAGGACTTACGTTTCCTATCGCCAGCAGAGCTTTATCAAAAAACAGCATCATCCCAAAGAAGAGGAAAAACACACCAAACCCCGTCAGTCCCATCCCAATTTCTGCGAAGTATAGGGAACAAGAAATCTGATCAGAATTACACCAATCACTGCTTTAACACATAAGCAGAAAAAAATGGTGTGGATTAAAAAACAATTAGAATATAAGCATAAAAGACGGCATGAGTTTAATAAAGTCGTTAATGTTTTAAATGTTTACATTTTCCCCTATAATACAATAAATTGTAAATGTCGAAATCGAAAATAAGTCCTCCATCGTGACGTAATAATTCTCTCAACCAATCGTATCTTAGCTGTTAGCCTCGTACATTTACCTAAACCCGGTTAGTTACCAACATAAAGACATAAAGCGATTCTTACTTTGTGAATCCGTTAGTGAAATCATTTTAAACCTTCCGAAGAATTAACCAAACCACACAACGACAGCTACTCCTAATATCTGGAATTGATAAAGACAAGAAGCTAATTCAAATGCTGCTACGTCGGCTGCAGTACCACAGGCGGAGGCAAAGCTAGCGGTTTGTTACGCCAACACGTCAGCTGGAGTTACGCACGCACGCAAGCAATAGATCAGAGATCGTCTATACTGACAGCACACAAGCATCAGATTTTTGAGTTTGTTTTGAGTTTCTAAGAGAAATTTTAGTTAATTTTTAATGTTTGACACAGGATCAGGTAAATAAAGAAAAAAAGGGGAGGGGGGAGAGAAACAACAGCAAAAGTTTCCTAATCCCATTAGATTAAAGAATATTTTTTAGAATAGAATAGAATAGAATAGAATAGAATAGAATAGAATAGAATAGAATAGAAATATACTTTACTGTCACACAGGGAAAAATCAGGGTGTAACGCCAGCATCGGAGCATGTAGGTTCACACAAAGATAAAAAAGTATTAAAAATATATATTTGTATATATATATATTAAGAACAAGATTAAAACGTAAACATACTGTACAGTTATAAGAAATAGGGTACTCTAATCCAAGGAATGTTCAACTGAGTAGGATTTTTTCTAAGTACATAATGTGCATATGTATTTGTGCAATAAAAGACAACAAACTATTTACAGTATATAAAAAACCTAAAAACTGTGCAAACAGCTGAGTTATGCAAATAAGAGCTGAAATGTTATGAGTAAAACTGTGCAAATAACATCCAGGATGTAAACACCTATTGAGTTTGTTGGGAGCAGTGATGGTTACAGAGTCTAACAGCTGCTGGGAGGAAGGATCTCCTATAATGCTCCTTTGTGCACTTGGGATGCAGCAGTCTGTCACTGAAGGAGCTCTCAAGTTCAGCAATAGTTTCATGCATGGGGTGGGAGACATTGTCCATCAGTGATGTTATATTAGCCAGAGTCCTTCTGTCTCCCACCACCTGCACTGGGTCAAGGGGGCATCCCAGCACAGAGCTAGTCTTTCTGATGAGCTTATCAAACAGCTTCCTCTCAGCTGTAGATAAACTGGTGCTCCAAAAAATGACACCATAGAAGATGGTTGATGCCACCACAGAGTCAAAGAAGGTTTTCAGAAGCGAGATTATTAGTATGATTTAGATTAATTTCACATAATTTAGATTTAGATTAATGTCATATATTTGAGATTAAAGGCAAAATGTTGAGGAAAAATAATATATTTCAAGTATAACGTCACATAGAGACTGGAGTTAGATATATACACTATGATAAAATAATAACTTTACAACAGTCACCTAATTCAGTTTAATTAATTAATTATTCAATATTTTGGAATATGTATAAATTACAAATCATTAAGTTTGAATATATTCTAATTTATAATATCAGAATGGAAATATAGAAAAATTGAAACATATTGTATATAATAAATGCAACATGTAATATTCAGATTTTCTAAAGAAACTGAAGTTTGGGTTCAGAAATGAACAGAAGAAAACACTTGTAAAATATCACTTGTTGTGTGTAATAAATTAATATGATAAACAAGTTTCACTTTTTCAGCTGAATTAGTAAAAACATTTTTTCAATGAAGTTCTCGTACACGGAAGTTCAAACAGAGTAATAACTCTTTGTATTTTAACTCATGTACTGTACTGTACTTCAGAGTGTTATAGCGTTTACGGTAACTACGCGATCAGCTCATTCATTTGTTAGATTTTAGGCATTTTCTTAAAATAGACGAACTGCTTCTGAAGCGTAATTCACTGTGTTTTGTTTAAAAACGGAACGAGTCGATCAACAGGGGGTGCGCGTCCACTTTTTAAATAAACTACAACTACCATGAACCTACTGAACCGGAAGAGTGAAATATTACATTTCGACGTGTTCAAAGAACACAGGAGTTTGCGGAGACGGAAGACCACCTCTGAAACACAAACCGCGGCTCATGTTCAAACATGCTCCTCTCGTTTATTCGCCTCAATAAGTGAGCCGTAGTACTTGTTTTTTGAATTTTTTTTCGGGTGCCACCCATTATGGGGACTGCGTTTGCTGTGGTCCTTGTTTTTGTCGGATGTTGTAGCAATGTGGTGTCTCTGGAGCTGCTGGTGAGGTCAGTCACAAACTTAAGCCAGCAGGCTCGTGTTGACTTAACAGCGCAGAATTTGATGCATGTAGCTGAGTTAGAAGTTGAAGTTAATGGTTAAAAAGCATTTCTAGGAGGAGTTTATTTATATCGAGGTTTTAGTGTGATTATGTCACTTGAGCAAACTACAGCTTTAATTCCTTTAGGATGCTTAAACTAACTGGAAACGGGGTTCTAAATGAATGCATGGTATCTAGATGTGTCTGTATGATTATAATATCGGTATGTTACAACAAAAAGTAACCCCAGGACACCTCGAAGCAGCAGTTTTCATCAGTGGACAGAAATGATTTCCTTTAAAATTAAGAAACCATCATCAGGATGCGATAAGAGCAGTAATAAATGGAAAAGAGTATAAATATTAAATTGGAAAACTTAGCCTAAGCAGTAAATATCCATGAGTAGTTCATGTTTTTGGCAGCAAATGAAATTTTCACCTCAAAGGTGTCTTGCAAAGTTGTTCACCCCTCTTTTACATTTCCACAATGGGATGTTACAGCCACACACTTCAATGTAATTTATGTGATAGACCAACTCAAAGCAGAGCACAACTGTAAAGTGGAAGGAAAATGATACATGGTTTCAAAACATTTTAAAAATAATATTAATCTGCAAGGCGTGGGGCGCCTACAGACTGTGTGCCCTTTCCTTCTTGCAAAATAGCTCCAGCTCCATCAGTTAGATGGAGAGCATCTGTGAACATCCATTTTTCTAAGTTTTGCTGTAACTTCTCCAATAGATCTAGACTTTGACTGGACCATCCAACCATAGTCCTATGTTAAATAGGACTATCGTTGGATCTAAGCCACTGCAGCTCTGATTGACTGTTTTCTTCCAGTATTTCCCTGTGTTCAGCTCCATTCATCTCTCCGTCAGCTCTGCCCAGGGTTTACCTAGATGTGCAGTATTCGTCTTCCATCACTTGTTAGATTTGCGGCTGTGCAGGTGAACATAAGGGGGTCGCTCACTGCTGGTACCTGCCATCTTTGTCCAAGGTGTAGATGTACACTTTTTTATCTTTAGCTCGGTTTGCAATTGTGCTCTTTCCATTTTCAGATGATGGATTGAACAGTGCTCCATGAGATTTCCAAACCCTGGGATGTTTTTTCAGTAACCAAAGCCAACATCTCAACTTTTACTTGCATCTGTCTTTTGTAGTTTTCCGATTAATTTATTTAGTTAACCAGGTGACTTGAATGAGAACCAGTTCTCATTTGCAACAACAAGCAGCAGGAAAATTTGGTTTGTTCATTGGTCTCCATGATGCTGTTTGTTCACTAATGTTCTCTAAGAAACCAGTGAAGCCTTCACAGAACAGCTGCATTTATACTGAGATTAAGTCACACACTGGGTATTCACCAATTCAATTTATCCTGAAGCCATTTGCTCCAAATAACATTAAGGACTTTCAGAGATAAGGGGCTGAATACAAAACAATACAACACAAAGCAGACTTTTCAGATCTTTATTCGTAAAAGAAATCTTGAAAACCTTGTATTCTTCTAATTCTGCTTCACAATTTTGCTCCACTCTGTGTCGATAGGTCACAAAGAAATCTAATTACAATACATTGACGTTTTTGGTTGTGACGTGACCAAATGTGGAAAGGTTAAAGGGGTGTCAATATTTTTGCGAGACGCTGCATATGGTCTACCCATAAATTGACTTGGCGTCTCTTTGTTAAACAATACTTGATGATCTCTTGCCTTCTTTTAAACCAGCCTTTGTGTTTTTCAGAGAGTTTCCAGGATGTGGCAACATAGTCACCTTTGCTCAGTTCATCTTTATTGCCTTAGAAGGTTTCATATTTGAAACTAAATTTGGGAGAAAGAAACCAGCAATTCCTGTCAGGTAAAAAAAAAAAAAAAAAAAAAAAAAAAAAAAAAAAAAAAAAAAACAGGTCATTACATTTAAATGAGCTGCTGAAGGTAAGACAAAATGCTGCTGTTGAACAAAGTTATTTATTATTTTTTTTCAGTAACTATGTTATCATGGTGACCATGTTCTTCACTGTCAGTGTGATCAACAACTATGCTCTTAACTTTAATATCGCCATGCCATTACACATGATCTTCAGATCAGTAAGTGTCCCTTCTTATCACTGAGCAGCGTAAGCTCCTCCTGAAGCTGCATCCTGTTTAACCTCCTCCTCTTTTCCACACAGGGATCACTAATAGCCAACATGATCCTAGGAATAATCATCCTGAAGAAGAGGTGAGCCTTCCTCTTCTGCTCGATCACATGAAAGCTTTTCTGCTTTATCAAATATCCTCATGATGATTTAGTGCATCTCACCTTCTGTACCTGCAGGTATTCAGCCAGCAAATATCTCTCTATTGTTTTAGTTTCTACTGGTATCTTCATATGCACCATCATGTCAGCCAAACAAGTGGTGAGTCCTCTGCGGACATGTTGTCTTTTCCAGTTCAACCTTATTATTTACCTCTGATGCAGAACATCTACTGGTTTGTTTCAGCATGATGTGTCCAGTGATGGATCAGAGGAGCAGGGGTTTTATGCCTTTATGCGCTGGCTTATTGGTGAGTCTTGGTTCAAAAAATTAGAAGAAAAAAAGGAGAAAAAAACTCTCCTACAATCCTGTAGGAAAGTATTTGGCCCTTTGCTGATTTCTCCATTGTTGCATGATGAATTCATTGGGAATAACCATGATTTTTGGAATTGATTTGACGAGACGCAAGACGTGTACAATTAAAAAAAACAAATCACGTACACAGAACCTGTCTATAAACATGGTGTGAGCTTAAAGAAAGCTCATCATGCTTTAATGAAATTCAAGAACAGATCAGAAACAAACTGACATCTGCCAGTGTGGAAAAAGTTACAGAGCCATTTCTAATGCTACTGGAACCACAGCAAAACGCTGTTAGAGCCATTATCCACAAATAGAGGAAATATGAAACATCGTGAACCTTCCCAGGAATGGCTGGCCCACCAAAAATACTCCAAGGCACTTTGGCGACCTTTTGTGACCATCCAAGAGGTCACAAAAGGATCCAGAACAAAATCTTAAGTACTGCAGACCTCAGTTACAATCAGTGTTCATAATTCAGTAATGAGAAGGAGACTGGGCAAAAATGGTATTCAAGTTGCAAAATACCTTATTAATCCCAGAGGAAAATGAAATGCTGTAACCCATATCATTTTCTTCAAAGAGTTGTTGAAGATGCAGATGGCTGTAGGCAGGAAGGATCTCCTGTAGTCGTCTGTATTACAGCGGTTTGGAAGAAGCCTCTGACTAAAGATAGTGTTGTTAGATAACAATCTCATGAAGAGGATGCTTAGGGTGGTCCATAATTTCATATCCATAGAGAAAAAAAAAAAAAAAAACTACTGTTGAACATAGAGAACAGATAAGCCCATCTCACATTTACCAAAGAGCATCTTTATGATTATCAAGACTTGAGGGTAAATAGTTTGTGGACGAACAAGATGAAGCTAAAACTTTATAGAAGTAGTGGGTCCAGTTGCATCTGGCTGAAAAAAAACAGGATTTCAGAAAAAAGAATTTCATACCCACAGTCAAACATGGTGGTGGGAGAGTAATGGTTGGGGACTTCTGGACGAGTTGTCATAAGTAATTCATGTGCTTAAGCTAAAAGGGTTAAGGAGCCAAGCAATGATCTGAGATACATCAGCAAGTCCTTTTGATGTTTTAAAAAAAATCTCCAGTGTGGTTAAAATATAATCATTCTGCAAAGAGGAGTGGGCCAAAATTCCTCCATGGCAACCAACCAGTTATTAGGTTAATGGGGCAGTTAGGGCCAGATAACTTATTTTCCCTTAATAAATTAGATCATCACTTGAAACCCCCTGCTTGTATTTACTCAAGTTATCTATGTCTGATGTTAAAATTTGTTTTGATGATTTTAAACATATAAGTACTACACAAAAACCATGTGTTAAAGGGGCAAATGCTTTTTCACAGACTGTAGATCTAACAATGAATTGATAGGGGAAAGCATGGGAATCCCTTGCAGCCAAAACCTGTCAAACATTGTGAACTTGCTTTTGTATCGCTGATCTTATGTGTGTTTAATCAGGCATTGCCATGTTGACCTTTGCTCTGCTGATGTCTGCGAGGATGGGTATTTTCCAGGAGACGCTCTACAAGCACTATGGGAAGCACTCAAAGGAGGCACTCTTCTATAATGTAAGTGTTCCTCTAACTCAGACAACCACAGAATGAAGGCAACTCCTCTCAGTGTTGGTTCATTTTTATTGAACTGTGCACATGTTTTCAGCACTGCCTACCTCTGCCCGGTTTCCTGCTTCTCTCCACAGACATCTACAACCACTGCATCCTCTTCAATCAAAGCAGTGAGTTTAAACAGATTAATAATTCATTTAAAGAACAAATAACATTTTTAAAATCACTTTTAACAGCTAAGCGCTGTTTAGGAAACAACTTGGAAACTAACCTGTATAACTTCAGTCAGTTATTTAGGAATACCTGTGTTTGTGTTGTTTATTTTAGAAGTGAACAAATCCTTTGTGTTATTTTTGCAGCTCCCGTTCTCGTTCCTGTGGTTGGGCTGACCATGCCGATAATGTGGCTCTACCTGCTGATCAATGTCATCACTCAATATCCTGTCAGTTTTCACTTTTTTTTTTCCTACATTTTATGGATTGATCTGTTGCAGATATACTACACATTCCTGACCTGCTCTTTCTAGTTGCATCTTTCAGAAACCCAGTGCAGTTTTGTGCTGGGTTAGAGTAGAAAGGCTTTTTTGCGGTTAAAACAAATTTTTTGTTTGACTGAAGAATGCCTTAATTGGTAAACCTCTGAAGTAGGTATGGGTAACACTGAAAAGCTGCAATTCTACCTACTGCTCATAAAAGGATTATTAAAGTTGGAATAATGTTAGAAGATGTGAATCAAATGAATGTCTTATACCCAAGCCACTTTAGAACATGAAGACATGTTAAGGAAGTAGTTCAACCATGACATTGTCCTAAATGCTAAAGATCACAGATTGATAGAAGCACAGATGAGAAAGAGAGGAAAGAAGGAAATAGGCATATATCACAACCGATATCGTCATTGCAGCATGTTCTGATATGGTGCAGCCTTAAATACTATTTCAAAGTAATGTAACTTTCCAAAACTTTGACACCAAGTGAAACTTAGATATTTCCTCTAAGCTACGTTCCAACCCTTAGAAGAGTCCTAGTATTTTTTTGACCACTCTTTCAAGTCTTGTTGCAGACTTTAACCCTATTTTCAGGTATGTGTGCATCCGTGGCGTCTTTATCCTGACCACCGAGTGCGCTTCACTGACAGTCACCCTGGTGGTGACCCTAAGAAAGTTCATCAGCCTCATCTTCTCCATCCTTTATTTCCAAAACCCCTTCACCGCCTGGCACTGGGTGGGCACAGCTGTGGTTTTCATTGGCACGCTGCTGTACACGGAGGTTTGGAGCAGCGTGCAGGCTGCTCTGCAGGGGGCCGAAGTCAAGGAGAAGAAGGCAGAGTGACGAAGGAGAGGCTGCCAGCAGATTAAAAAAAATCTGCCCCCTTGGGCAAATAGTAATAGTTTTTAAATCTCCTGTGGTAGTTTTATACAAATTTGGTCATTTTGTTTGCATACTTGATCCTACATCTTTTACCAACACCGGTTTAAATGAGGTCCTTATAATATTCTGCTTTTCTTTGAACAAATGTCATGAAAAGACCGAAAATGGTGGACGCAAAATCGTTTGCAACCCCTTCAGCTTCCATGCCTCTCTGGATGGAGGAGCAAGTTATTTGGATCGCATATGTTATGAGTCGACAATTGTTTTCTGACAATTATTCACCTCTTATTGGCCACTTCATTAGTTACACCTTGCTAGTGTGACATTGAAATGCTTTAAATATTGTATTGTATATTATTATGGCATAGGTTGGCGTCAGAAAAATTCCTTAGCGAATGCACATCCATGATGCCAGTCTCTCATTGTACCACCTACCAGGGGTTTTCTGTTGGATTGAGATCTGGAGACTGGGAACCACCGGAGTACACTGAGCTCAGTTTCATGTTTAGGAAACCAGTATGAGATGAGCTGAGCTTTATGACATGGTGCATCATCCTGTTGGAAGTAGCCATCAGGAGAGAGGTTGGCTGTGGTGTTTAAATTATGCTCAGTTTGTAGTAAGGGGTCCAAAGTATGTCAGAAAAATATTCCCCCCACCATTATACCACTATCACCAGTCTGAGTGGTTGATATATGCAGGTTGGATCCATCCTTTCATGTTGTTGATGCAAGATTCTGACCCCACTATCTGAATGTTGCACCTGGTATCGGTCACGCTTTGCCTGCGCTAATTTTAGCCTCGGTTGCTTGTTCCTAGCTGGCAGAAGTGGCACAGGGTGTGGTCTTCTGCTGCTGTAGCCCATCTGTTTAAAGGTTCACCGTGGTACTGCGCTGATAGTTGGGTTTACTCGATGTACTTATGTTTTTCTGTCATCTTTAACCAGTGTCTCCTCTAACATTAACAAGACCAACAACCATGCCACATCCAAGTTTCTGCTTTCTTCCCTTTGCTAATGCTCAACTTGAACTTCAGCAAGTCATCACATCTAGATGTCTTAATGCATTAAGTTGCTACTAGGCGACTGGCTGATTTGCCATTTGTGACATCAACCATACCTAATAACGTGGCCGGTGCATGTATATTCTTTCCATTTCCTAAAAGCACGGAGGTTTTTTCGACTTACGTTGAGCTTGGGAAGATGTAATGGTTATAATTTAGTTCTCAGCTCTGGGTGTTATTCAGATCCACATCTGACTTCTTGGCCATTGCTGCTCAGAACTTGCAGGTTGTTAACTATTGCATAAAACTTTAATGTAGCTCCAGTAGACAAGTTAGAGCAACAAATGGCTTTTAAACTGCATAGCATTTTAGCCTTACAGTCCTTCTCACCCTCTCAGTTTAAAGTTTTGATTTTCAGTCCCAGAGGCTTCCAGATTTGTAGCACTCCTCAATACACTCTATGCTCACTCTATTCGCCCCATAACTGCTTAGACCTGACTTTTTAGCAGATTAATATGATTCAGCAAGTCGTGTTATGCACAGAGGTTAAGATACATCAGGTTTTTACTGTATTATCCCAGCTAGCATTTACATTTGGAGCCCATGTTGTTTGAAATGGGCTATAAAAGGGGCCCCAGACGAGATTACGATAATGACCCCAAGTGAAATGCCGAGATTGCTGCGATTTGGTCTCTGGGTGCAAAGTGGGGCACGTATTGGTGAAAGATGTGATACACAATTTGTAGAGATTTTCTTCATATCAGTTTGAAACCTGGCCACCTCCTTTTTAGGGGATCATATATACAGTAGGATGCATTTCGTCAACCCAAATGGGTCTCAAGCAAGAATCCCGTTGTGAGTACACTAACACTTTGGCTCGGATGAAACTTATAAATCCAATATTTTGGTCTTTTCATGATATTTTTTGACAAAAAACTGATGTCACCAGATATACCTTTTGGGGTTTTTTTTAGAATTTGTACCTCAGTAGCATTCATTGACCAATGGTGCAATTTCTTTGTCTCGTCTGTAATAATGCTGTTTAGATATTTATTATTGAAAGTGTGAGGTTAACCTGAACCCTTCCCATACTGAATCATTAGTCTGCAGGTTATTTATATGGTTCATTGCTCCAAGACCATTTTGTTTCAGGTGTGTTGGACCAGTGTTAATCAACAATCTACACTCCATACGCTCCGAAATTAAACTAATTTTAATAAATCACCGGGTCTTTTATTGTGTTTTTAAATAATTATGTAACATGAAGGGTTTTTTTTTTTTTTTCACATCCAGTGGTGGGACAGACAGTTCCCTCACGCCTCACTGATTTTTAAAAAAGCATTGGACCAATCCACACAGCTGTAGTTCAGCTCCGTCCAATGGCAGCGCAGGTTCTTCCCACGAAGAAGTGGGAGAGGCCGCTTGGAGGCCTCTCTGATGATTGATTTTCCACATTATTTGAATTAAATGGTTGTAGTGGTGACTAAACCCCGCAGTTCGGTGTGATCCACTGGAACCGGATGGGGGGAAGCAGTCCGAGTCGCTTGTCTGCGGAGGAGGATGAAGGAGGAATGACTTTTGTGAAGGGCATTCGGGTGAGTGGAAGCTCCGTGGAAATCAAACTCTGCACACTGTTACTGAAATGACGCATCTACGGGATTGTGCGTCAGAGCTGAGGTTTTATGTGGTGTGGCGTCCGCGATCCATGTCCTCATAGTGTTTTAAAAAGACAGAAACTGAGCTGCTTGAGTCTGTTGTCTCTGCAGCTGCCTGTGATAAATATACACAGGGCACAGCTGGTTGTCACTCTCATTCAGCACGTATGGAAATAAGACGCATAACACGCGTTTCTTTTATAACTTCAGCTTATAAAAGTAGTCATCCAACATGCGCCTTTTCACATTGTGTCACCTTATAGACACACACTTTAGTGGATTCAGTGTGATGGATCCAAAGTGGTGCGTATTTGTAAAGTGGAACAAAAATTCTACATGTTCACTTTTTTTTTTTTTTTTTCCCAACATCAAAATCTGAAAAGTGTGGCTTGGGCTGGATTCAGCATCCTGAATACTTTGTAAAACCACCTTATGCTAGTCTAGTATTTCAGGGTATGTCTCTACTAGCTTTGCACATTTAGAGACTGACATATTTGCCTGTTGGTCTTTGCAGAATCTGTCAGTCTCAGATTGGACAGAATATCTGTGAGCATCGATTTCTATGTCTTGTTACAGATTCTCAGTTGCATTTAGGTCTGGATTTTAACTGGGCCACTCTAAAACCACCCCACTATAGCTCTGGGTGTATATTTAGGTTTCTTGTCCTGCTGGAAAGTGACCTCCACCAGGATTGTCTTGTATTTAGCTTCATCCACCCCTTTTGATCCACTTCCACCACCCTGATGATGGTGCCACAGGGGAGAATAAAAGTGAGAATTTACATGATCAGAGCAGCTTTTTGATGAAGTGTCGACGAAGATTATTTGATGGAGGGCTCAGAAGATAAATACTGTCTCTAAAAGACTTGCACAAGGATAGAGAGAATGTTACAACAGTGCATCAAACTCACAGAGAAACATAGTGACAGCTGTATCTTGCTATTTTTTTTCTGCAACCTCCCCCCTAAAAGTAGATGCAAATGCAGAGCTACTCCAAATAAAGCTTCACCAAGCATACAGCATCTCTTTGTGGTCTTGCAGTTCACACACATTTTTTAAATGAGGTATAATGCACGCATTTCGGAAAAATGCATCCTTATTTATGTAAATTACAACCAGCGCAAAATGCCTTGGATGCTGAAAGACATTCAGAGATGTTTCCTTCACAGATTGCATAAAAAAATACCGTCTGCTGAAAGCTGATAACCTTTTGACACACTAGAAGAAAAGAGGGGCATCGTGCTTTACAAAAACAAAAGGTAGTGAGTTATGCTGCATATTTTTGCTATTTATTTATCTTGTCAAATAAATTGCTTGCCATTTCTCTATGGGGTGGCTTGTTTGCTTTCTGCTACACGTGGCTGTTTTCATGCAGACAAATAAGAAAGTTCAGCTTTGGTCTCGTCTGACCAGAAGACCCTCTTCCACATGTCTTGCAAATGGGACTCTTTTGGCAACAGAACGAAATGTTGGCGTGTGAATCTGTGCAGCTCCTCCGGAGTGACCAGGAGTTTTGTGGCTGTTTTATCTGAGTAATGCGCTCCTTTCCCTGTCGGTTTAAGTGAAGGAGCCTCCATTTAAAGCCTACCTTTAAGTGGAGGTAGGCTTTCATTTATGCTCTACTCCTTTAATTTTTAAGTTTTGAATATATATATATTTTTTTAAATAACCTATTCCTTCTTTAAACTTTTCTGTAGCTTCCTGCCTTCTCTATCTCCACATTTCTTCACAGAACAGCCTGATTTCTACTGAGATTAAATTGCACGCAGGTTGACCCAATTTACTAATTAAGTGACTCCTGGAGCCAATTGGTGGCACTTGGTTTTACTTGGGGTTATCAGAGCAAAATGTGCTAAATAAAAATGCATGCCATGTTTTTAAAAACTTATTTGGGGAAAAAAAACTGAACCATTTTCCTTTTAAGATTGTAGTTGTTGTGATTAAATGGGATGAAGTTCAAGGAGTGTGAAAAGTTTCACAAGGCACTGTCTGCAGTTAATTTTTACATTCCATACATTAAAAACCAGTTCAGCTTTTTTTTTCTTTTTCTTTTTCTTTTTTTTTTTAAGAAATAAGGCCAACATTTATATCTTATCTAATGTTAATCTATATCTTATAAGTTTTTTTTTGGCACAAGAATTAGGCTTGAATGCATCTACAATATGAGTTCCACTGGTTTAACTGCGACTGCTTTAATAAGCACTGTGAACTGAATACATTTTTGAAAAAACATCAACATCATGATAAATAGTCATGGTTCCTAGCAGATAGTGCTCCCATTCATAGAGCGTGTATGTTTTTGTTTTCCTTAGCTGTCAGACAGAGTCATCAACCGGATGAAGAATTCATCGAAGGCCAGCTGTCCTCATTTCTCACCTGATCCACAAACTCAGGTGGCCAATCCGGTTCCTGCCCCTTCTGTCGAACACTTGTTACATCTCCAGACTCCTCCCTCACCTCAGTTCATACCCACTCCTCCTCCTACTCCCACACAAGAGGCCGTACCCACATCTCCATCAGTGGAAGCTGCTCCTCCTGTGAAACTCATCCCCCCTCCTCCTGTGAAGTTCCACTCCCTCCCTCCACCCTTCCTGGATTCTGGAGCGCCTCCATCTGCCCCTTCTTCAAGGGCTGAAAATCCTGAAGTGCCTGAATCTCTTACTCCACCTTCTGCTTTGGAACCAATAGTCCTACCACCACCTGAATCATTCATCCCGCTGCATAAAGAGCCAGAAACACTGACTGCACCTCAGATGGAACAAGTGACGGAGCCAGTTGTTCTCCCTCCAAATCTTTCCTGTGAATTTGTGAAACCTGCTGAACCAGCTGCTGTTGAGCCTCTTGAGTCTTCTGCCTCATCACTTTCACAAACCCAAACAGTTCAGATTTCTACAAGTGTTAAGTGTCTACCAGTTAAACCAGTAATCTCACCCTCACCTCTTCCTTCTGCTTCAGCCAAACCTGGAGCTCCTCCCTTAGAAACAGAGGCGACTCCCGTTGTTGAAGAAGTGCATTTATCTCCACCTCCATCTCTCCCGGAGCCCTCTTTGGATGAAGCCTCACTGTCATGTCAGCATGAAGAGCTCACTGTGGCCCACACCCCTCCAGAGCTAGAAGCACCACCTCCTAAAGAACCAGGTCCCATCGCTGCAGAGCCCCCAGTGACCACATTTCTGCCTCCTGTTGAAGATGAAGAGCCTTCCACGATCCCATCACCTGCAGAAGGTTAATATTTTATTTCTTGATAAACAAAAGTGTTAGCATTGCTATAAGTGGTGCATTGAGGTGCTCCATAAAGGGTTACAATGTATTACTATGGTAATGTATGCAGCTATAAGGTCTTCCTGAGATGCAGCCATGTGAAAACCATTAGGACCTCCCATTCAAGTGTTTCAAAAGAAATGCTCACATGTTTATGCATAATCTTTTTATTATTATTATTATTATTATTATGATTATTAAACTTTCAATTTCTTGATTCTCATCCATTCCTTGTTGGATTGACTGTCCAGTTCAATCCAACAAGGGTCCAAGGTCAGCTTCAGCTTCAATTCTTTACAGCTGATCTCATATTTTCCTCAAGCACTTTCTGAAACACGGTAGAATTCATGGTGGCTTCTTTGATAAGTGAGCTGGCTGCTGTAGCAAAACATCCCCAGAACGTGACATTCCCAGCACCATGCTTCCCAGTTATTTTCCTGGAATTCTGGATTTAGTTTAATTTCAAACACAACCTCTCTTCTGGTGTCACTGTAATTCGATTTTAGACTCAACTGTCCAGAGAACATTATTCCAGAAGTCCTGGTCTGTGTCTACATTCTCTTTTGTCTGTGCTTTGTGATTACCAAAAAAAAAAAAAAAAAAAAAAAAAAGTTTCCCCCTTACCTCCCATGAAAGTCTCTTGCTGATATGCATGCACTTTTACATCGACGGAGCAAGAAACTATCATAGGTGCTGTAATTACCTTTTAGTGTTTGAGGAGACTTCTCTTAGTATCTCGCGGTCTGTTTTCAGTGAGGACTTACCTGGACGAACAGACCAGCCGTGTTGGCAGTTATTTAGAATGTCCTGCGCTTGTAGACTTTTTTTCAGAAAGTGGATTGGCTAATTTCAAATCCTTGTGAGACCTCTTTAAATTTCCTACCACACTCATAAGATGCTGCATTTTCTCTCTGAAGGTGTCAGACAGCTCTTTAGATCTCACCATGCTCAGTCTTACTTCAACCTCAAACTAAATGCCTGAAACCATGCCATTTATCCTTGCAGGTTGAAAGGAAGCTGCTTCATAAATCCAGCGGTCACATTAGAACATAGTAGCTGAAAATAAAACTTTTGCGATTTTTGGATGGTGTGATAAGTAGCTTTTGATGAGATTTTCCCAGTTAAAAATGGTCATTGAATGCAAAATAAGTGTATTTGTCAGCTATCAACTGATCTTTTATTGCAAAATAGAAAACAAGCATTGTAAGGTTTGGCATGTAGTCTTCTGTGAGAGCTGTTGGGTTATACTTCAGCAGCTTTCAGATAGCTGAATAACTGCTTTTAAGAGTACTACAACAAAACAAATTTGTACCTTGATTTTGTTGGCACAATTTTTGTTATATTTCAACAATAATAAGAAAAGATTTTTTTTTTTTTTTTGGTCTGAACAAAACATTTTTTCCATTTACAGGATTACCCTTTTCCCCTGAAGTGATGGAGGAGGACCTGAGACAGAAGATCAGAGCAGAGATGCAGAAAAGTCTGGAGGAGGAGATCAACCAGAAGAGGCAGGAGCTGCAGCAACAGTAAGGATACGAGATTGTGAGACTTCCTGTCAGATTTCTCGTCACAAGTCACAATTTCATTCTTGTTTTTAGCTGAAATGTAATAGATCTTTTTAAATAAAGTCAATATCTTCATTTATAAAATAGTAAATTACAGTATTGCCACTAGGTTGGTTAATTGCATTTCTGCAATTGTTGCTTGTCAGTTTAAAGCCATAAATTTCAGTGCTAAAAAATATAGGGCAATTTATTTATTTTTTTTCGCTTATGCTTTAAAAAGACCAAGAACCCAAGCAGATAAAGAAAGTAACCAGAGTAAATATAGAAACAAGCACGGTTACACATGAACTGCAAGTTGGCCTTCAAAACAAGCAATTAAAGAACTATATGCTGAGGTTCTCTTGTTTTTTAACTGAAGATATAGAGTTTAGAAGAAAGGATTAGAAAGTTATCTCACTGTTTTCCCATGATATTTAATGGCTCAGTTGTGTTTGATCACTCTGCCAGCTAAAACACAACAAAAAAACCAGGGATTGTTCTTTCATCAGCTAAATGGCTATATATTTTTTTCAGAGGGCTAAAATGTTTGTGGTTTGTGCTTGCGAAGGCTGGAGGAGATGCAGGCTCTGAGCCGAGCCGAGGCGAAGGCGGCAGCTCAGGCTCTAGTGGAGGAGCAGGTGAAACAGACTCTGGAGGCCGAGAGAGCGATGTACATGGAGAAGCTGACGGAGTCCATGGCGAGAGAGAAGATGATTGCTGAGGATGAGAAGCTCATGGTGCAGCTTTATGTAAGCAGAAGAACACATTCTGGACTCTTGCATGTAACAGGATCTCTCTCTTTTACACGAATGTTCATCTTCTTACTGTGTTTCTTTTATGTCCTGGTGTTTTGGAGCTGAAGGTAGGGCAGGAGCAACTTGATATCTGCATGTCTCACTTCTGCTCTGGTCACTCCTAAAAGCTTAAGGTGTTATTTAGTGCTGTTAGTTTCTATTCAGAAGGAAGAAACCTTTATGAGAAGCATGTGGAAAATGGTTGTGTATAATCTGAACACACAACACCTTGCAAACCTATTCACACCCCTTGAATTTTTCTGTATTTTGTCCCTTTACGACGACAAACTTGTATGTATGTATTTTATTGCGATTTTATGTGCTAGAGCAACATAAGGTATTGTGTAATTGTAAAGTGGAGGCAAAATTAATGTCTTACAGTTAAAATCTGAAAGTGTTGTTTGCATTTTTATTCAGCCTTCTCTGTACTAATACCCCTAAATAAAGTTAAAGAGGTATTGCTTTGAGAGGTCTCTGAATTGTATGGTCAACCTTACGTGTAATTTCCTCTCAGTATAAATCCAGCTGTTCTGTGAAGGTCCATTAGTGAAAATTAGTGAACAAACAGCATCATTAAGATCTAGGAACACAGCAGACTGGTCAAACATAAATGCAACCCATCGATTTTAAAAGCCACAATTTTTTTTTTTTTTCCTTCTAATTCACAGATTTTGTGCTTCTTTGTGTTGGTCTGTCTCATAAAATCCCAGTAAAATACATTGGACCTTGTGGTTGTAACATAACAAAATCCTGTAATGTTCAGGCTGTAGGAATGTTTTTTTTTTTTTTTTTTTTTTTGCGAACCACTGCACAGCTGTGCTGATAATGAATGTTGAACTCATGCAGGCTCATCAGCTGGAGGAGAAAGAGAAAGAGATGAAGAAGCGTAATGAGCTCTACAAGGAGCATGTTTCCAAACTTGAAGCAAAGGTAAGCTAAAATTTAAGAAGTTTATTACCAGTTCAGAGTGACCGAGGGAGGTAGTGTGCAATTATTTTAAAACACAATATTAGGTGGATACAATTTCAACTATATTCAGGAAGACATATGTCTAACAAGTGATAAGGAAGAAACATCTTACCATCTGCATCATATTTAGAAGCATGTAATGACACTGGCCATACTGACTAATTTGAATTCTTTTCAGATGGATTTATTCCATTTGGCATCAGAGACTAAATTGAACTGCAGGTTTTGACATGTCTTCTAACTTAATATTGGATTGCGATAATAGAAACTTTTCATCAACGCTGTCAAAGCAGAGAGGCTTTCTTTGTGTCACATCATGCTTACACTGAAGGGTTTAAATCCGATTACATTCAAGATGGACATCATGGACCTGTTGGTTCCAACGTTCAGGGGAGAATAAAAGTGAGAATTTACATGATCAGAGCAGCTTTTTGATGAAGTGTCGACGAAGATTATTTGATGGAGGGCTCAGAAGATAAATACTGTCTCTAAAAGACTTGCACAAGGATAGAGAGAATGTTACAACAGTGCATCAAACTCACAGAGAAACATAGTGACAGCTGTATCTTGCTATTTTTTTCCTGCAACCTCCCCCCTAAAAATATATGCAAATGCAGAGCTACTCCAAATAAAGCTTCACCAAGCATACAGCATCTCTTTGTGGTCTTGCAGTTCACACACATTTTTTAAATGAGGTATAATGCACGCATTTCGGAAAAATGCATCCTTATTTATGTAAATTACAACCAGCGCAAAATGCCTTGGATGCTGAAAGACATTCAGAGATGTTTCCTTCACAGATTGCATAAAAAAATACCGTCTGCTGAAAGCTGATAACCTTTTGACACACTAGAAGAAAAGAGGGGCATCGTGCTTTACAAAAACAAAAGGTAGTGAGTAATGCTGCATATTTTTGCTAATTATTTATCTTGTCAAATAAATTGCTTTAACTTTGTTTAAAAGCACATAGCTAGCACCCCATGATAGAAACCAATAAAACCAAACACGCCAAGTAATCACTGTATCACTGTAAAGAAAAGACAAGGGTTTCTTTTTATTCTTGAAATAGATTACAAATTGGTACAGGGCATATTTCACAATCTCATACATTACATAAATAATCAGTGCTGTATAGCTTTTTTTGTGAATCATTTAATACAGTTTAATGTTTATACTTTAACACCTAATTTTAAAGGTGTACTTTTTTGGGTCATGTCATACATTTCAGGATCTGAAGATGCAAAAATATGTGCAGAGTGGTAACATCTGCTGTATTTGATGAGTGTATTTCTGAAAGCATTTCATGTAGTTAGTGTTTAGAGTCTGGTGCAGGAAAAAAAAAAAAAAAAAAAAAAAAAAAAAAAAAGCAGTTGGAAATATTTTAGCTGTTACTAATTCCCTCCTGAAACGGCAAGACATTTCTGTCACTCCAGAAAGATCTGGGAAACATTTCCAGATGATGCAAGGATAATGTTGGTATTTAGCTCTGACCAAAACAGAAATTTATGAAATTTATGTTGTTTTTATTGATAGATTTTGTCTTTTTAATTTAACATGAATATATTCAACAATAAAATTGAAATAAATTTGCACAAGTCTCATCACACCCTCTGTTTTCTTGGTTTAATATTTGCATGCACAAATGTATATTTTCATTATAATTTCTTCTCATTCTGATTGGAGCATAGAAGTTTGTAGAATTTAGCCTTTTCCAGCTGTGACTTAGCAGTAAGAGAAGCACTTCCACAGTTATCTGGTTTTTAGCCGTTTTTGACTACTAAGAGGCAGTAAGACTCAATCTTCCATTGAACCAGTGGAGGTGACTCATTTATTCAGTCCATCATTTGCATTATTTTGCTAAACATGTACAGTATGTCATTTCTGATTGTTCTCCTCACAGTGCGCAGAGTTTTACAAAGTTTCGGCTGAAAATTTCCAGAAAGGCAAAGAGGAGACGCACAAGCGTTTTGCGTAAGTTTTTACTCGGTATTTATCTTTCTTTGTAAATTACGTCAAAATCCGTAACATGTAAGGCTAATAGAAACCTTTGTGTAACCTTTAATAATCCTGATGACATGAGTGACTGAAAGGACAAAAATAAAGGCCGAGCTGGGATTTTTTTTTTTTTTTTTTTTTTTTTTTTTTTTTTTTTTTTTTTTTTTTTTTTTTTTTTTTTTTTTTTTTTTGCTTACCAGTAAAACAGTGTCACTCTTATTGGTTCTAATGTATTCAACATATGTACAGTGGAAAAATGAGGTTATGTGATGGTTGTCATGTTCATTTTGGGATTTATTAATTGGGATGTGAGGGTAGGATGGGTACAAAGTCCATACCGGGTGTCAAATAATTTTTGCAACTTTATATTAATGTGGGATTGTTGGGGCAGCAAAAGAAATAAAACTGTCGGACAATTACTAGTGCTAAATTATGCTTAGGAGTTTAAAATTTCAAGGAATATGTTTATTCTGAGTTGCATTTAGGTCTTTTTTACATCAATTTACTTGCTAAAAAAAATTATTTTAAAAACTTTTAGCTTCTACAACAGAAAATATTTTTAGAAACCTGTGCCTGAGCTCTGGATTTCTCAGGAGGATCGCTATTGTAGCCTACTGTCTGAATTTGGAAAGTATGTGAGCTTTTAAATGCTGACTTTTTGCACAAAACATTTTAAAAGATCTACCAACTTCTTCGATGCAGATTTCTTGTGCATTGTGGTGCACATGGGTATTTCACATTTGGAAACGGGTCTCTATAGCATCGGGTTACTGCAGTCGAGGCTGCCTTGGATCAGCTGGAGAAATGTCTAAGGACATGTGTGTCATCATTTTTTCCAGTGCAGTTCTGCACAAAATCAGGTTTAAATTGCATCTTTTCAGTTTTATGAACTGATATGGGTCTAAAAGGGCTCTCAAAGACATTACCTTATCTAGCACTTCTCAAATTCATCTTTGCACATTAACGTCTTATATTCGTTTTGGTGTTTCCTCTCTGTGCTCTTTCCCAGCAGACGGTTTAACATCCAGCCCCTGTGTGGAGACCTTCAGGGTCAGATACTAAAATGCTACAAGGAAAACCCAGGGAGAACTCTGACCTGCTCGGGTATCGCGTCAGCCTACATGCAGTGTGTGGACAACGCCAAGAAAGTAAGAATTCAGATTTAAACGTTGAACTTTAGAGCTTCCTCTTTTAATCTCTCATCAATTTTTGATCTTATTTGTTTCCTCTTTTTCTGCAGGATAAACTAACCACTGGGGGTTAAAGGGGAAACAAACACATTTGCTGCTGCAACAAGATGAAAATAAACTCAAATCAATACACTGAGAAGTGAAAACTTTCAAATTCAGCTGCTTTAGATGTCGGAAGATTTTTTTCCACTAAACTGTCTGTGGTGTAACAATCCAGTGTCTTTTGTTGTCACATGCACAAACCAGTTTACCTTTAAATGAATGACACTCCTTATCAGTCACTGTAAAACCAACTGTGCCACTATAGTAGCACACAGGATTTATAAATGCAAACAAGATAAAGATGTACATCACTGGTCAGTTTAATCAATATGTACGAGTGCCTTGAATTCAGGAAAGCAGATGTATGTAAAACTATGCAAGGAGATGAGTGTTTATATTGTGGAAAAACAGCCAAATGCATCAGTGAAGTTTAGAAATAACGGATAAGGGATGCTAAATAAAGCACTACCTAACAAAAACAGACCTGCTGGATGTTTTATCCTGTATTTTAAAGCAACAACCCAGTTGATGGAAACCTGTGCTGCTATGACATGTCTCCATGCCTTTTACAGTGTTTCTTTTATTTGGTTGTTCTTCTTCCAACACATGCATGATGTCTTTTGTAATAGTCAGCTTCACCAAAAATCAAATAAATACCACTTGGGTCCAAGGAGGAGTATTTGCTTGATGTAAAACCAGATTCTCCTGATAGACCTGAGTTCAGCTTTAGCAGGAAACCATCTTCCTTACAGGACAAAGCACCACTTTAGGCTAAACTACACCTTCCTCACCAAATGTGTTGCATGTTGGCAGACATGCGACATATTTGGTGTCCATTTTCTAAAGGGGGTGGGGTTCTTTGGCTGAGAAATAACTTTTGTGATATGTAATAGTAGTTTCCAGAAATGTTGAATAATTTCTGCAAAGGCCAGGCTATGAAAAATGTTAGAAACTTGCAGTCACTGTGACTCAGCTCTTCACACTTCAAACTGAACCACAAAAAAGTTGGGTTGGTGCCATGTCTCTGAAAGAAAATGATTCTGTGGTCTGACAAAGGGCAAGCTCCAGCTGTAGTTGTTTGTTGCGAGGGAAGCAGGCACAGTCCATCACTTGCACTATACCAAACTATCAAAACAGTAAAGTGGTGGCAGCATTATGATGTGGGTTTTTGAGCTTTAAATAGTTGTACAAAAGTTGAAAGAGTTGATTAATAATAATGTACTCAAAAAACAGGAAAAAAAGGTTCTCTTCCCAAAATGACATTTAGAAGGTTACAAATGCATTGCTGGAGTGCTCCAGGACCACATTGTGAATGTTTTTGAGTCAAGCTCGAAAGATCTGAAGATCGGCAGAAATAAGATCTTGGATTTAGCTGCTTATATCCATGTGCTTTTAACCTATTTATTTATTTATATCTGTAAAAGACAAAAACCCCTCTCTTTTACAGGGTCTGACAACTGTGATTCCTGATTAATTTGGGGGGTTTCTTGTCTGTGAATTTGCAAAAAAAGGTAGTAAACTATTTAGGTTTCCTTTTGTCAAACTGTATCTGCTCCGATAAAACCTTTTAGTATATCATCCGACATGATTTTACGACATGGTTTCCTCCTAATTAATGTTTGAGGATAACTGGATGGACTTACGTCTGCAAGTATGCACGAAGCCTGTTCATTGGCATAACATGGAATTATGGCACATCCCTGAACTAAAACCTGATTCCACTGGAAGTGGAGAGCACTTTCAGCATCAGAAGATGTGACAGATGCTGATCAGTTCATGAATGTTCACATTGTTCTTTGATGTTCCCACAAAACTCAGTAGCAAGGTTTTGGACTTGGTAGCAAGGTTTTGATATAGTTCTAACAAGAAACCAAAGCTGGTAAGAAAAAAAATGCTAACCCGTCCATACATCTCACCGTGCTACAAAAGTATGTTTTGTTGCCTCGTTTTCTATACAAGGCAAGTAGGAATGTTTTCACCATCTGGTTCAACGTGCCATCAAAAATGTGTTTTTGACATTCCTGTCTTTGTCCAACATCAGATTTTTGCCCATTTGATTTGTTTTCTCCATTTATGTTTGTGTTGTGGCAAAAAAAAAAAAAAAAAAAAAATAGCTCACATGTAGCTCAAGGAAAAGATGGCTGTTTTCTAACAAGAAGCCTGCGGGTACAGTCCCAGGCTGACCTCGTCCATACGTTTAAGTACTCATAGGGGAGTTGCATATTGTCCCTTTTTGGCCACGTCTAAGTCCCACAGAGGGACAAAAACCGCTCTCTAAATGACTAAATGTTGATCTATATAGGTTATATCTAGACATAGCGCTTTGATACCTCATAGGTATCACCAGTGGACATTCTTATGGCTACCGATTTATCAACTTCTGAGTTCTGTGACTAATATCTGAATTTTTTTTTTTTTATAGTTTTTTGCTGCTGGTCTGCATTTTGAAGAAATGTTAATTTACCAATCCTGTTGTCACATATGAGTCACTTTGACAGGGAAGATTATTCACATCACTACAGCAAACCTCAAAATAACCGATCAAAGAGATGATAATCAGCAACAAAATGAACAACAGGTACTTATTCTGCAGAATAACTGCTTCCAAGTATTGGCTCATTATTTTAACACATAGATATGATTGTGTTAAAACTCTGTCTTTGATAGACGTCACAGCAAGTATTAACTGTCTGATATACCTCTAGTTAGACAATGGCTGAAAAGCGTAACAGCTAAAATGGTAACTTTCCAATGACCAGATATTAAGGTGAGAAGCTGAATCTCAGACAGCAGAATAAAAATGAAACTGGTGTAATTTCCTTTAAAATGTGTTGCGTGGAAATGAGTTGTATGTGTCAGAGGCAGGATTTTAAAATGCCCACTTCAGTCATTGTTTTGAAATTCTGATTGTCGTTTTAGTCAAAGCTGCGGAAAGTCAGTAACAGTTTGTGTCAGTAAATTTGAGTTTGTGTCATATGATTGTAGATGCACTTTGTCCTGCTTCATCTAAGGAAGAAGTGGGTGTCTGCATGTTTGGTGAAACTGTTTTGGATCGAAATTCAACACACTCAGGATACTTAAGAGCTGTTTGCATGACAAACCTTACATTTTGAAAATTTTACCTCTTTAACTGAACAGTTTTTAGTTTGTTAAAGCCTCTAATTTTTCTCATCAACTCTTTCAGATTACATGACTGCCTCATGCTTATTGAAGTGCAGAGAAACAGTCTCTCGCATTTTCATGTAATACTTGTATAAGAAAAAATAGAAAGATGAAACCAGATGTGAAGCTGTGGTCTCCGTACCAGAACTGACGTCTGGAGCAGCCACACAGGAAGTAGTGCTTACTTCATTACAATCTATCTATTACTTTCTGTTCGTATGAGCAATGATCTACTTGCATTAGAGTACTCAGAAAGGTTCAGAGAAATATTTATCTGTATGTTGCTAATTTTTGTATTTGTCTTTCCAGATTTTACCTGCTGGAATAGCTGCACTTTAAACCCCCGTTGTTTTAGGTCTACGTGAACTTTAAGTTGGATCCACCTCTTTCTAAAAAAGATTTGGTTCTGGTCATAAGCTGTATGTTAGCATGCATTTCTGCTACATTGCTGTACAGCTAAAACGCTACAGGAAAGTATTTGTTCCCTTACAAATATCATCTTCTGCTTTCTTGTCATATTTGAATGTTTCAGATCATACAATAACTTTTTTAAATCAGAGGAAGATAATACAAAAGCTGATTTCAAATGATGATTCCTTTTATTAAGGGAAGAAGGCTATCCAAATAAACCTAATCCAATGTGAACAAAGTAACTATCCCCTCGACTTAATATCTGCTGGAGCAACTCTTGATGGCAATTGTTTGCAATTACTAGCACTGAGTCTTTTACATTGCTGTGGAGGATTTTCTTTTTCCGCATTGCTTTAATTCACCTGCTTCCATAATCTAGGGTTTTCCTCTGTTTAAGGCCACACAGAAGCATCATCATGCAATTTAGGTCCAGGACTACCACTCTAAGACATCAGTTTTGGAATGACTTGATTGTGTGAACTCAAGCTTACATTTCTGAACTGATGCCTGCACATTTTCCTTCAGGATTATCAGGTATACTGCAGATGCCTTTCCCATGGATGCCTCTTTCATCTAGTCTCTCTTTTTATCGTTGAATCTTGAACACTGGCCTTAACTGAGACAAGTGAGGCCCACAGTGCTTTAGATGTTCTGGATTATTTTAAAAATAAATTAGAATATTAGAAATTAGAAATTAGAGAGGCCATTTAATATAAAACTTTATCACTAAGTGAAACACATTAGAGCAGCTAAACACAGATGGATGTTTGAAAGCCTTTATTTCTGTTAATTATGATGATTTTCCACTTAGAGCTAGTGAAAATATGACATTTAAAATTAGAATATTACATCAGAGCAGTAAAAAAGACAATTCTTAAAAACAGCAATGTGGCCTTCATGAAAAGTAAAGGTTGTTATTTTCGAATGGTACTTTTAATCTGGCAAATGATACTCATCTTGTTATATGACTGGAATATGATTGTAAACTCCTGGATGATTCGTCAATGTGTTGTGAGAGTAAATTTGCTAGGCCCCCCATTCCTGAGACAGTTCCATATTTTCTATGGATAATGACTCACTGTGGTTCACTGGATTCCCAGAGCCTTAAAAATAACTCTGAAACCTTTTCCAAACTGATAGATGTCAGTAACTTTGTTTCTCATCTATTCTTGAATTTATTTAGGTCAGGACATGTTGTGTTCTTCATTGGGGTTGTTATTGAGCCTACTTCATGTTGCCAGACAGGTTCTATTTAAGAATTATTATTTTGGTTTTTTTTTGTTTACTGGCCTGGCAATATTTGAACCTCAAAGCTAATTTTAAACCACAAAAATGTGGTCAGTCACAGTATATGATTAAACAAGGGGGGAAATTACTTTTTTCAAATGGGTCCAAGTTGGTTTAGATAGCTTTAGAAATGAAATCATCATTTGAAAACTGCTTTTCCTATTTACTTAGGTTGTCTTTGTCTGATATTTAAATTAGTTCAGCAACCAGGTGATGGTCCAAAAGGGGCATTTAGGGAATAAATAAAATGTGCAATTAATATAACATCAACAGACACAAACAAGGCTCATCATACTAAAGTAGAATTTTCTTCTCAGCTTGTTGAACATGTGATGACTGAATGAACTAGTTATAATGAAATAAAAACACATATTGCTTCCAACGTCATGTTTTCAGAAAACCCCTTAAAATGTCTGACTTTCACTGGAATCTGTGTACTTGTTCTCGCTCCACAAAAATGGCCTTCCATGTTCTCAGAAATGCCAAATAATGCGTCACGTTACACCTGAATCAAAACTACTGCCTGCTGGTGTGATTCACATCTCATCACAATTTGTCGCTGAATAACTTAAAAACTGTAGTAATCATCACTCTGTTAAAAAGAGCTGTTTTTCCATTTTGCTGTTAGTGTGGGAGGTGTCTTCATAAACGTGAACTGCAGAGCTACAAGGCCATGAATGTGGATCTTGGAGAGCTTTTACACAGTGCTGTAAAAAATGTTTTTCCACCTTGGAGATTTCTTATGTTTTGACTGTTTGTGATACTTAAATGTTTCAGATTGCAAACAAATTTTAATATCTGATAAAGATAACCTTAATAAATAAATAGGAATTTTTGAATGATAATGATTTAATTTAATAAGGGGAGGAGCTATATAAATGAACATGGCTCTATGGGAAAAGTAATTTCCTACTAGTAATTTCCTAGTAAACCTAATATTTGCTCGTGCCTGAACTGCATGTGCTATGTTACATCCCTATGGAGGAATTTTGCCCCACTCTTCTTTGCAGAATTTCTTTAATTAACACCCGAGGGTTTTCAATCATAATAACTTGTCATAACATCTCAGTTGGATCTGGGTCGATACTTTGATTAGGCCCCCAATTTTGCCCAGTCTTTTCATATTGCTGAATTTTGACCTCAGTTGAGGTAAGTGAGGCCTGCAGTGCTTTAGATGTTGTTCTGGGTTTTTCTGTGACCTCCTGGTTGAGTTGCTGAAGCATTCTTGGACTAATTTTTATACACCAGCCACTCCTGGAATAGTTCACCACTGTTTTCTCACTGTGTTTGATGTTCTTGATTTTTCTTTCGATCAGGGCATGATCTGTTACTTTATGAGACCTTTAAATCTAGTTCATATTGTCAGATTGGTCAGGGTTAAGATAATTTGGGTAAAATTATCAATTATATACATACACCCAAAATTGTCAAAACCTCCGGTGGATCATCAGGAGCATCATTTTTTAAGAGGCTATTTTATCTATTTACAATTTAATTTTAAAAAATGTATGTTGAAACTTTTAAACTTATTCATATTCTTCTCCGTAATAATTTGAAACATCTTTCTGGCCTTACAGCAATCAAAGCCTTCTTGTAACTGCTGACCCCTTTTTGTATGTTTTCACAGTTTCTTTGCAAATGTGTCTTGGGTGGGGAGCTCCAACTTTTTGAGGTTGGAAAGCTTCCTTGTCATCAACCTAATCTTTCAGTCCATCCATAGATTCAATTTGGGACTCTGGTTGAGCCACTCCAAAACTTTCCTTCCAGAAGAAACAAGTTGGTAAAGGTTAAAGATCTCTTTAAAATTAAATCTGCCAAGGGTATGGATAATTTGGGGCTTAACTGTATGTCTGATGTTAAAATTTGTTTGGTGACCTAAAACATTTAGGTGGGACAAACCAAGCAAAAGCAAGAAGAAATCTGTGAGCGAAAAATACTTTTTCACTTAACTGGACAAAGAGCCACAATCTAAATTTGGTACTAAATCAGTTGCAAAGTCACTGGGTTTGTTGTTATGCAAGCCAGTAATTTCTGCGGTGGTGCTATGGTGACTGTTACTAAGGATGGTACTTCAAAAAGATTGTTACATAACTTAGCTGTTGTATGTATATGTGTTTTCCCTTCACGTTTTATTCAGTGGGGCCAAGGATGAGTATAATATTTCATTCTATGATACACCAACAACAAAGCCAGGCATGGAGTTTGGACAGAGAAGGTGCAAGAAAGTCTTTTATAGATTGATGGAGAGGTCAGTAAGCGTGCATCTGGGAATCAACTCAGTCATGGATTGAATTCCAGGTGTGCGGCTTGGGGTTGGTTTCTTGTACTTCACTTCTCTTAAAAACAAACATAAGATTGACAAGTGCGAACATTTATAATTGTCTCCAGTCTTTGTTTTTCAGTAAACTACACATCCAAATTGGTAAGATACATCTGAATTTGGATAAGATTTTTTTTAATATTAGGATTTTGTGTTAAAAAAAAAAAATAGTTGTGGTATTTTAAAGCAAATTCCCCCAGCACCTTCCAAGATTCCCAACACCTGAAACACCACAAAGAAAATGGCAATGCCTTTTAGATCTTTTTATAACCTGTGGTATGTATTAGGCTGGAGTCATTACAGAACAGAGAGATTTCATATATTCAGTTAGCTGAGAGAGTTTTCAGCTAACTTCTTACAGAGCAAGGTCAGTGCTTTCAGTGTTTTTTTTCATGCTAAGCAATGAGGCTGCTACTAAAACTATTATGAAATGCATTTTATATGTTTCACATCTTTTAAATGAAATCAGGAAAGGCTGGAGCTGTAGAAACAGGTTCACGTTCTCAGAGCTGACTGAATAGGTAAATGGCTTTTAGATTTTTCATATATGCTGTCAGTGCCACTTTCTGATACTAGTTTTACAGCAGTATTATATCATGCTTACAGGCAGGTAAACTTAGCACTGTGGTTTAAAGTAAATTTAAGCTATGATATGAAAAGGAACCAAATCTGAATTTGCACCCAGTGTGCAGTGTCTGAAGGAGATAAAATCAGAGGAGCTCCAGGAAAATTGCAGCAGGTTAGTTATGAGTGGATTGTTTCTAACTTGTGAAATGAAGTAAACAGCTTCAGCAGAGATACATACACTGATTGTGATAGAAAAAAATGTAGTTATGGTGAGTTTTTGATTTTTACTTTTTACAGTATATTTGACTGATCTCCACTTGTTTTTGAGGGTGTACATGTAAGTAGGTGTTGGTGAGCAGGGATTTTAAGACAGATCAGCGATAAAATCCTGTGATTGGGAATTTTACAGGTGGGTTTTGTTGAGGATTGAACCAGAGTATCAAGAGGTAATTATATGACACAAGAAAACAACTAAAATAACAAGGTTTACTTATTATTTGGAAATACTTGTAATGGATTTCCACAGTCCTGCCTCACTGGTTATCTTATTCTGCTTTTCAGTTAGTATATGGTTAAGCATATAGCAAGAAAGAATATAAACCACTTTCTTTCTGTAATTCAGAACCAAGATACTGTTTTAGCAAGAAAAAAAAGTCAATATATGTCATCCATCTTGGCGTCAAAGCAATAGAAGAACATTTTTCAACTGAAAATTAATAAAGTAAATCTGGGGTGGGATGTAAGAAAGTCAGTTTCTTATAGTGTCTTATTTTATTCCTTACTAATGTAATTTGTACTCTTTTTATTTGCACAAAACTATAAATGGTGCCTCATAATGATATTGACACATCAACCAATCAAGGATGAAGCAAATTGGCCACAAAATTGAAATTAGTAAAAGCTTGGTTTATTAAAGTCCCTGTTTACCAGACTTAAGTATTTAAAACTGTTGCATAAAGATACAATGTCTCTTTTAACTGAAAACAATCATAATTTGTGTATTCAGCTGTGACTCAACTGTCTAATTCATACATGTAAAATAACATAATGTCACTTGATGTTCTCTGCGAAAGGTATGTGGATCAGTTAAAATGAGTCAAACATACAGCAAATAAGATTCTGGCAAAAATTAAATATCACACATCTTTTTGTACAAATATGCACTTTTCAGAGAAACCACCACCTGGTAATTATAATTCAGCACCAGAGGTGGTGTTAGTCAGATTACTGATCATCATAAATTCTTTTCTGTTGCATCAAGTGCATTTTTGTTCAAGGCCTAACCATTTTACAGAAACAGCCACATAATAATCCTTAGAACAGGTTGTCAGGGGTGTGTTCCTTGACCAATACAAAAGTTTTTACACATTTAATCATACATTTTTCTTGGTTAAAAAATAAGACAATGCATATCTAAGTCCTGCATTTTGGCTCATGAGAAAGACTACAAGTTGCAAATGGTTGCTGATTAATAGGATTCTGCATGGCCTTACCATTCAGAAATCTGGGCTGCGCAAAGAAGTCTCCAGAGAGTCTGGCTGACTAGTCAAATGAATAGACTCTAGTGAGAGAGTAGAGGTGATGAGTAATTGGAGAGGACAGAAAGATGTGAATTGGGTCTTCGCAGAGATTACTCTTAAACTTAAAACTTGACTTCAAGATCTCAA
This sequence comes from Anableps anableps, assembly GCA_014839685.1. NCBI lineage: Eukaryota > Metazoa > Chordata > Actinopteri > Cyprinodontiformes > Anablepidae > Anableps > Anableps anableps. Next base: position 13,314,270 of record CM026073.1, read on the forward strand.
TAGAACCACATCTTCTGCAAAAAGAAAAGAAAAGACCGTGAGGTTTCCAAACCAGACATTGTCCTCTTCACGACAACAGGCTGAGATCCTCTCCAGGATCCTGAACTGATACTGTGCCAAAAAGGCAAACACCCACAAAAAGCCCCTGCACCAGCAGTACCCAACTAAACAAGTGTCAGGGGACTGGTCAACCAAATTCTGCTGACCCTTTCTGCAACTCTAGGAGACTAAAGATCTGATTCACTGTTTCACAGTAAGAACAAAATCCCCACTGCATCTCCTCAAGCTGAGGTTCAGCAGTTGGTTGGAACTTCCCTTCTCACACCACACTGGAAATAAGGCTCTGTGTTGATATTACTGTTTTAATCAACTGCACGTGCTGGATGCCTATAAAAATGAGACACATGGAGTACAGATGAAAAGCATCCTTTTCACTAAACCAGGAAACTTTACAATTATCTTCTTTTTATGTCTATTAAAGAACATCAAAAACTGAAATAATTTGCCACTAGCCTGTTGACACACTGCCATGAAGCCGTGAAGGAGTGAATACAGGAACGCTCGTATGATAACTATCGATTTAACTATCGACTGTGTTATGCTGCGTTCCAGTTACCTCGGAAGTCTGAACTTGGTGCTGGGTTTGACGTCAGACCCAAGGTAACAGAGTTCTGGTTTAGAAGTCGGAATTTCAACATGGTAGCGCCCATAAACATTGTTTGCACTACCTCTTACAAACATTATTTTAAGCTTTACTTTCCATAAGCAAACACCACTTTCAGTTTGTTCAGTTTAGAGTCGCAAGTGCAACATGTAACATTGATTTGTGTCTTGTAAAATAAACATTAAAGGAGGTGCAACTATACTGAAAAGCGGCATACTTCTTCCAAAGTGGCAAAATCAGTTCAAAATTAGCTGAGTTTCCATTAACCTTGAAACTGCGCAAATTGAAATTACGAAAATAAATTCGCTTAATGGAAACACCCCGTTTTCGAAAAAAATATCTTTTTTTCGAGAAAAAGGTTTTGCGCTAGGATGAGGTGTTTTGTTTTGTTTTGTTTTTTTGGCCGTATCGAAATTGGTTTATTTCACAAAACTGCAATGGAAAGACTTTTTTCGCATCACACGAGTCACATAATCAACTGGATGTTGCCACTGATGCAAACCACGAAGAAGATGACAACAGGAAGTAGTTGGAGGATCATGGCCCAGCATGTTTTTTAATGACTTATTGCGTGACCAAGCGTATTCACGTGTGATTTTAAGTTCATTTTTTATTTAATTGAGAAATTGTGTTTTAAAACTTTAGCAGAAACTCGACAAAGATTTGCGCACCTTTGTAAAGGAAACGCAGCTACTAACATAAACGAAAATTGCGTCATTTTGTTTGCAGAGAGCCATCTGCCTGCCAAACTCGATAGGGCGCAAAGTGTGGTCAGAAGTTTGCTGCCATGTTTTATTCAGAAATGCGCTCGGACAGCGATGTTGATAGTCCGCTTCCACTATCTGGTTTTTGTATCTGCAGGAGATGTGAATACTTTTGAGGAATGTTTATCTGACGCAGTGAGGAATTATGTACATTTGTACGATTCTTCACCAAATAACTACCATAATAATAAGCCTGGCAAATGGTTAATAACTCTTGGATGGAAATTGTAACGCTGTTGTGCATGGAGGAGGCAGTCTGCTTAAACGTGTGGTGCTCTCTCTGTGAATGTTTCATAAAAGCAAAACAGAGGATGCAGGGAGGGAGAGGAAACCCTGGTGGGCAGAGGCATGATGTATACTAAAGCGGGAGGGGTGTCCCCGAATGGTTCGCAACCACGTGACCGCATCGACTGTTCAGCTTCGGATGAAGTATGTCAGGGCCTATACAAGTCGTAACTGGGGGTAGTCGGAGTTGCTCTCCGTTTCCCAGTGGGGAAAGCCGACTTCGGAGGGTGTTCCATTTGATTTTTCCAACTAGAAAGTCGGACTTTCTCAGTTCAGGGTACAACTGGAACCTGTTAATGGTTTGTTAATGGTTGCTGGGACCATTAACCTTGGTCCCAGCAACAGGAAGAGGAGGAGTTTTAGGAAGAAACCTCTGTGATCATGGGGAACTTATAATAAAGGATTGACAAACAAATCAATCGCTTTCTTTCCATAGTGATGCTATCTTGGAAAAGATGAAGACCGTGCTACCTGAACATCCACCCCTCTCCTGCAAGCAGAGTGAATGCTTGCTCCTGAAAACTAGTGGGGTCTTGGATACAAAATACAGGTGTCTGTATTGTTAATATCCGGCCAAAGGAATAAACTTTGATCCTGGTTTTATTCCATTTCTTTGGCGGGAACCTTGTAGTTACAGGTTCGACAACCAATGCTGGTTCAATAGCTAAAAAAAAAAAAGAAAAAAAAAGAAAGAAACGCAGCTTCACCCAGTCTGCCAGACGCCACTGATGATGCAGTGCAAACCAGAGTGGCGAGGAAGCCCCACACCAAGAGGCTAACCTGGGCTAGCCATGCATAGCTGTTGCTAACCGCTGTATTGTAGGACCACAGCTGAAGACGCCACACTCCAAGCCTGCTTAGGATTGCTGGATGCACGTACCAACCTGACCCAGAGCTGAGAACGCTATACTCCGAACCTGCTCACCACAACACACTTCAAGCTCTTAGCTTCCTCAAAATAATGTTTTATCTTTGCATTGTGAAATGGTGTTTGGAGTACATAATTTGTATGTACTCAGATTTGTCTAAACTAATTCTTAGAGCTAATTGGCCTCACTGACAAAAGTTTTCTGTACAATTCTTGGTCTTTACATATTCATATTGGACTGTGATACAACTATAGATCATTCAGTGAATTCTTTCCTGTTTTATTCATTACATATTTCTGGTGTTGATGTATGAAGAACATATATAGAACAAGAGCATATTTTGGTGTAAACATATCTGAATTAGTTAAAACTAATTAACACACGACAAAAATTCCTCATGAAATAAATCTGGTTTCTCAATATTCACAATTTATACTGAACTGTGACACCATTGCAGAAGTTTATTGGTTCTATTTTTATCTATTTTTGTATTTCACTGTTTTACCTTTAGTAGTTTGAGTTTTATTATTATTTTATTTTTTTAGTAGTTTTAATTGTGTGTTACTAGCTTAGCAGATTTGCTGAATAAAGCATTTAACTGTGAGGTTGAATTCTTTCGCTAATAAAGTGTTGTATATTTGAGAGAATTTGTATTTTATTCCATACACCTGTGTAGCATCTCGCTGTTCAGATAATGACAGTGCTAGACTCAAGCTGTCATCTATTATTTTAAAACCTAAACCTTAACAGGCAGGTATTTATAAATAATAACTGAGACTGAACTATTTGGCTATTTTCTTGTTAATCAAGTGGTTCCCCAACTCAGTTATTTGATCTAAATTACTAGTTTTATTATTTTCCCTAAGCGATTATTAAAGTTATTCATAGCCAAAACTCCTCCTAGCACAACAGCAGACTCGGCACAGCTCTTGGCTTTCTAACACACTGGGAGAGGGAGAAAGGGAGAGAAACAGCTACTGTGTCAGAATAACAAGTAAAGAAACAATTCTCTCCTATCTTCACATCAAAATGATCGTCTGGCAAATCAGTATGAGACAGTTATAGCCAGTAAAAGGAACTGAAAGATGCTGTGAACCAGATGAAATGTATACATTGATTTATAGCTTGTGATGAGAAGTGAAAGAGAAGAGCAAGGTGAGTTTCTAACAGATGCATTGAGGTCTGTTCCTTGAAGCAAAGCTGAAGATGAGGAGAGGTTCTGAAGCGATCAGGGTGGGAAGTTGATGTGACTCAGCCTTCTTCCTCTTCAGTGTTGGACAGATGAAAAGAGGAGTCATCATTTGGTCAGCCGACTCACCGGATTTCTGGGAAAGCAGCCACGTGGTTTTGATGCTCGGGGGGAAGGAGGGGTGGGGTAGTTGTGTATGCTTCCTTACAGTTGTACACGACGCCTTTGGTCCTCAGCAGAGAGGTACAATTATTCAGTTCCCTGTCAATCTGCAGGAATGCAGGCAGAGATTCCTGTGCTGTGACTCGTGACCTTTCACCTGCCATCCCCATATGGATACTATTTCATCCTTCCTTTTCCCTCTTGGTTGGGGAATTTCCCAGATTGTGTGGTTGGCTCTTGGTGAGGAAGTTATACTGCTCTTTGCATTGCTACTGAATGCTGAGTCTGGGTTATAAAACAATATCCACATTTTCATTAAACCACTAGAAAAAAGTACCGATCAGAGTATGCAAGGCAATCATGGTATAAACAAATCATTTGAGAGGTGTTAATGCAGCTACTCCCTGAGTACATTGGCAAGCTCAAAGATGCTTTGTCATGCAGGGTGTGTGTGAGAATAAATGAGGGCAACAGTAAATCTGGGTGTTTTACATGTGAGAACCAAAACCTTGCATGTTGACTGTTGACATCTTCCACATTGATATGAATATGAACAAGATGCTCTGTATCTGCGTATTTGCACGTCTATGTGTGTTTACTTCAGCCCACGGTGACTCAGAGTTACGATAATGACTGTGGCAGAGCGGCAGATGAAAGGCTCGCTCTGACTGTAGACAGCAGAGAGAGAAACAGGAGTGAGGGCTGAGCACCTCTGCCTCATAACCTCCCTGCTACTCGTTGGGTTAATACACATCCTGGTGAAGGCAAGCTTGAGGTCTGAAGCACAAACTGTAAAGGGTATTACAGGAGCTTTCAGTGCATGGAGCAGGATCAGCTCTAGGTCCAACCAGCGAGTGAGGAAACATCACAAGGAAGAGAATTGTGCATCATTTGGCAGGTGATGGATCACTTGCAACAGGTTAGTATTTTATATTTGTTTATCAGTTTTGTTTTTCTTATGAAGGAATTTTTGTCTTTGCATGTCTTTAAAGGTTACCGTTTCACTTTAGATTATTTTGAACAGACACTTTTTAACATGGAGTGTGTCATTAAGCTTTAGATGGTCAGAGAGAAGTTTCAACCATGTTTAAATGGCTTGAGCTTGACTATATTTCTAATCCTAATAGGATTTTTGACATTAATAACTCTATTAGTAATTAGTCAAATCTGTTGTAAAGACAGTAAGCAATACATCACTAATTGAAATGAGTTTTTTTTTTTTTTCTCAGCTGCTATTTAATGATTATAAATACAGTGATGGCCTTTATGTTTCAAGTAAACACACCTAGAGGCTGTCCACCAGTGAAGGCATAAATAGCTGCAGAACAATCTTCCTTGAAAAAGCCCCATTATGTCATCTAAGTCCACGTGAGATAAAATCTTTCACTCTGCCTCACTGCTGATTCAAGATAAGGAGATAAAGATCCAGACTAATAGATGATTTACTGGCAGTTAAAATCCCCCTGTTACTCATCTTGTAGCATCAAATTAAGTGACTTTTCTATTTCCTGGCATAACTAATCCCATTACTTTGTCTCTATTTGCACAATGCCTTGTATATAACCATCACCAAGATGAAACTGATGTATGTATGTGTTCATAATGTTAAAAGCATAGTAAGTTGTGCTATGAATCATTTGTCAAAAAAAAAAAAAAAAAAAAAAAAAAAAAAATGATTGTCAAGGAAGTCAAGGAATAAAAGCTGTTTTCTTGGTAAATCACACACATCCTAATTTAAAACTGTACCAAGTACATTTCAATGTCATATTTTTTACTGACTAGGTGTGTAATCCCAGAAATCTGTTTTGGTTTTTTTTTTACTTTTGATCAAGAAATATTTACTTTGACATTTTTGATCATCTTGAGGTGTTGATTCTTTGAAACAAGGCTATGGGCAGTTATAAGTTTATTGGAGGGAAAATATAATGAATCTATGATATTATGAGCTCTGAAATCCTTGTTAACACATTTTCTGAAGCAATATAGTTCCAACTATGGTAAAACATTAAGATATATGCTTGACAGTGATGCATGATGTCCACTTTAACAATTTCTTCACAACAGAAAAATAATCAATATCTTAATCATTACCTGTTAGTTAATGGTACCAGTATTTTTTGTCATACAATAGAAGAACTGGCAAGATATTGCCAAGGTGTTCAACATTTCTTGATGGTTGAAATAATTGCTTTCTAAACTTACACCACTGCTCATAAGTTGCAGTGTACTGAGTGCTAAATTAGAGTTGAATGAACTGACAAAAAACATGACAAAAAAAATGGGGTTATCAACAGACAAATACTTTGTGTTATACCTAACAATTTCCATTGTAAGAAGATGTACGTTTGTCAGAAATAATTTTCCCCAAAATAAAAACAAAAAAATCTCCATCTGCATCAACCACCTCTGCTGGGTGGCCAAATATGTATCGTTCTTGAATTGCACTTGGGGGCACATAAATTTAGTCCAGGGGATGCAAATAGCCCCCAGGCTCCACTCTGGGCACGCCCTGGTTAAAGGTTTAGCGGAAGCATTTATGAAATGAAGTCTGTGGTGCAATGGTAATAACTGCAGAACTGAAATCCAGAAAGAGCAGTCTGACATATAAGTCCTTGGGCTCTAAATGGATGACAGCCCCTGGATCATGGACCTATTATTCTTTTTTGCTTGTTACTGTGAGCATGTAATGATGTCAACTGAATGGTTGATGTGGGCCAAAACCAGACATTCAAGACATTTAATAACTGTTGAAGCAAGAGCCCTGGGATATTTGTGGACTAGTTAAAATAACCAGGTACTTAAGGTTGGAACAAAGTGATGCTGAGGCTCTCTTTCAAAATCTAGAATTTTGTCTAGACTACAACACTTCCCCTTGAGGGTGTTTCAACTTAATGGATCAAATCGGAAGTGAAGTTATTCGAGGCATCAGGCAACGATGGATCTTAAAAACACAGGACAGGCATTACTCTTGTGAGGGTTACACTCTCAATTAATGTGCTGATACATTCAAACATAAAAAAAAAAAACCATAATCCTCCAGATCCAGCCTGTCCTTGTGACCTGTTGTTTTTCAGTGCCATGTGCCAGTTGATGCATGGAAAAACAATCCAAGAGCATGGAAATAAAATTATGTTTCTCAGATCAATTTTGATCAGTTCATAAAGGTTCCTGTCTTATGGTTGGTTGGCTGTTTCTCTCTCATCCACATTTTGCTCTAATGAGGCCATGAAGTGCTGAGTGGAGGCCCAACCCCTTCAGGAAGAACTTCACACTCATCTCCATCTGCAAGAGGCTCCAGTGACCTCTACTCTTCCTGTCCAGATGACAACCAGCTGACTCACCCTTGCCTTCAGTTGTCGGGTTGCTGATGACACCAGGGGAAAAAATATTGAACAAATAAAAGGCAAGCTGACGACCATTAGAGCTTTGACTTCCATCTGGTCCTATGACTCTCATTTACCTTTGACTTTTATTTTTTACTTGAGCACTAATTTATTCCCAGGGGGTAAAATTCCCTTTCATCCAGGTGCTATATGAAGTAGCATTCAGACCAATCCTTTCTTTGACTGAAAATGGAGATGTTATGTGTGGCTCTACTTTTTGATTTACCATAATTATTCAGTAAGCTCTGAAAGAGGAAAATCAAAGGATGATGAAGAGCTTGTCACAAGTAAAAACTAAATTTTCATCTGCCATTTAAATAAAGCCCTTTTGGACTTGACTAATTCTGAATTCAAATTGTACTTGAATGTCTGAATTTCCAAAACTGACTGGAGCATTCCCTGAATCTGTAAATCCTCACCAACCCTGATGTCACAACCTAATATGGCTGGTGTGTCTAAAACATGACAATTACAATACAGTTTTGATTGTCTTGAACAGGATGTTCACACTTTAGTTGGGTTATGACTTATATCAGTTAGACAGATATAGCAAGGAAACAGAAAGATGGGAGAACATGCCATTTACATGAGGCAGATTTGTGCTGATCTGAATCCAACAGGAGATCACACATTAAAGCCCCAAATTATTCATATCCCTGGCAGATTTAGGTTTTAAGTAATTTTTCAATTTGACTAACATATTTTTTCTTATTAGCAGCAAAGATTTGGAGCCAGCCAGAATACTGAATTGAATCTGAGCTAAAGATTAAGATGATGGTAAGGAGGGCTTCCAAACTCAAAGACTTGGAGCTCATCACCAAAGAGAAATCAGCAAAATACCAATAGAAACATGCAAAAAGCTGTGTCAGCTAAGAAGCCCACTGATGGTAATCAAAAGCAAGATTTTAAAATCCAGCTCCACTGAGTGAAATACATTGAGTGCTATGCTTTGTATGCATGATCCATGTAAATACCCTCAGCAATTATTTACTCTCCTCTTGATTTAAAATGAAAACACAAATTAATGCTTCTAGACATTATTGCAAACCTGATGCTGCTTGAAACATGGTCAGTTTTTTTGTTCATTTTGTCTTTTTGCAGAGGCAGGCTGATCCAGGAAAGTAGAGCACCAGGTCACACTTGGGACTTCTATCTAAGCTCTGCAGAGCCCCCCTGTCCAACTTCTAAAAGTCTACTATTGAATTTTTGGCACTGGTAACTAGTTCTGGTTTGACTGCGTGCTAATTTAGCACTCCCCCTGGTGTTCATCTGCAGAATTAGGCACTTGCAGAAGAAGAATCAGAATCAGAATTCCTTTATTTATCCCGCAGGAAGGAAGAGTCTTTTAGCTTTTCTGTGGATCTGGATCAACTATAGTGTCAAGAATTTATTTCTCTTTATATAATGCTGTATGAAATTAAAGATTTAAAGCTTGTTCTCCAATAATCTGCACTCAGAAGCTGGTTTCATTTGGGAGCGTAGATGTTTGTACCCAGTCTCTAGCACCACATGAAACCAGTGTTCTGGGAGGTGGACAACCAGCATGCACAGACACTATGAATAACCAAAAGTAATTTACATTTCTGTAGTTCTGACAACTTTTTGTCATCAAGGTTTATAGGTTTTGTCATGTTTGAAGTGTAATTTTTAGCTGTGGATTTTGTACCCTTGTATTTTTCTAAATTGTCCAGTTTAAAGAGCATTTGAAGACTGTTTCCACATCTTCCGGTTTTCTTTACTTGCTGCTTTATTTAAATATAATTTTTCATTACTTATCACTTCATACAGATTAATCCTCCACCAGTATTCATTAGTTTTCTGTTGTGTAAATTTTGCCTCATCATTTGCTCACTAACAAATTGTTTGTGTGTTTATGTCTGAAACATCTCTCTTTAGATTTCTCTTTGTTTTAAACTACCTGGTACCATTGCACACAAACCAACACAAGCCAGGTTAAATGTACATTTTCATTACATTATACTAAGATAAGAGGCTTCTTTTCCTATTACTTTATATAATGAACATTTTTTGTGGTAACAGTTGTGTCATTTTCTACAGACACAAATTCTTCTTTCTTATTGTTTAGTTATTTCAGAAAAAAAATGTTAATTCAAAAATACTTCTTTAATCCCTGAGGAAAATTAAATGTTGTTGTCATACAAATTATTCAAGGCTCTTCAAATCGTTGTTGTAGATGTTGATGGTCGTGGGCAGAAAGGATCTCCTATAGCTGTCTGTATTACAGCAAATCTGAAGAAGCCTCTGACTGAAGACATTGTGGTGTTGTATGACAGTCTTATGAAGAGGATCATCCATAATTTTCTTGATTTTATGTAAAATTCTTCTTTGTAACATCATCCCCAGAGGCTCCACAGTTGTCTCCAGAACAGAACCAGCACTTCTTTATCAGGTTGTTGAGCCTTTTTAAGTCCCTGGCTCTGTTGCTGCTGCCCCAACAGATGATGGGGAAGAGATGACACTCTCAATAACAGGTTTATAGAAGATCTGCAGTATCTTGCTATAAACCTTGAAGGATTTTAGTTTATCCCCTCTCAGATAGCTTCACTGTTGCATCTCCATTCCAGTCCAGATGAACACCAAGGTATTTATTTTCCTCAACCACTTTCATTTTATTCTGCCATGATGGCATTACCCTGTTTCTTTTGAAATCTACAATCACCTCTTTTAGTTTGTTCACATTAAGGATAAGATGATTGTTTTCACACCATAACGCAAAGTGGTCCATCAGCTCTCTGTACTCAGCTGCTTGTCCATTTTTGATACACCCAACTACTGCAGAGTCATCTGAATATTTCTGTCAATGACAGGAGTCTGACTTGTGTTAGAAGTCTGAAGTGTACAGAGTGAAAAGGAATGGTGAGAGTACAGTCCTCTGCGGTGCTCCTGTGTTGCTAATCACCTGGCTCGACACACAGTCCTTCAGTCTCAAAAACTGTGGTCTGTTTGTCAAGTAGTCATGGATCCAGGTGATAGTTGAGGCCTCCACCTGAGTCTTCTGGAGTTTCAGACAAAGCAGATCAGGCTGAATTGTGTTAAATACACTGGAGAAATCAAAGAACATGATTCTCACAGTGCTTCCTGCTTTGTCCAGGTGACAGTGAGTTTTTTGAAGCAGGTGTATAATGGCGTCTTCAACTCCAACTACACAGCGATAAGCCCACTGCTGAGGGTCCTTGTATGTGCTGGTTTGCTTGCTCAGGTGGGCCAACAGGAGTCTCTCTAAGACATTCATAATGTGAGGTTTCAGGGCATGACACCATCTAAACATGCAGCCTTGTTCCTGGTTCATTCTCTTCAGCTGCCTCTTCACCTGATTTTTAGAGACAGACAAGTGTGTGTAGCCTACACACACTTGTTTACACAGTGTAGGGGTAGGGGGGTAGGGGTGCTGAGCTTCTTCCTGGACTGAACCTGTTAAAGAATGTGTTCAGCTCATTGACTCTGTCCAGACTTCCACCTGTCTGATTCCTCTTCTGCTTGAAGCCTGTGATCTTCTTCATTCCTGACCACACATCTCTGATATTGTTCCTCTGTAGTTCACTCTCCAGCTTCTTCCTGTTCTTCCTGTAAAAGTGTGTTTTCTTGTTCTAAATTATATTTTATTTTAAAGTACAATAAAAGGAAATAAGTTATTTATCAGTGATGAGGAGAGTAAAGCTGTAAATGTCATACTAAGCTTTGTTTTATTTTTTTTATTTTTTTGTGGGGGTGTGGGGGGTAGGGGAGCTTATTTTGATATTTCAAGAAAACAAAAAGCAATTTATCCAGATAATCAGATAAGCTAGTTTGGCTGTCTACAGTTGGCAGATATAGGAGGCTGTCCTCAGTGAGGATAGTAGTGCAATCGCGCAATTGTGAAGTTGTGGGTTCAGTTCCAGATTTCTTATGCCACATGTTGATGTGCCTCTAGGCAAGGCACTTAACCCTAAGTTCCCTGGTGATTTGCATGTCGGTGTATGCATGTGTCTGTAAATTCAACTAGTTGAATGTGCCTCTTGAGTGGTCACTATAACTAGAAAAGTCCTTTATAAAGTCAGCCCATTTACCATTGCTTTATAATTTAGTAATGTCTTTGAGAGAATTTATGTCAAACTGAATTCATAGTTATGTTTTTTCTCAGATATAATCTGGTTGAGGCAGCACATATCTCAGTGGTAGACATTTGAACAGATAATTGAAATTAACAAAGAATGTATCTTTTTTCACATCAGCACAGTGGTGTTGAATCGTGTTTATAAGAATTTCCAATGCAGAGTTACAAGCTTTCCACATTAGTTTGCTGGAATCTTGGCCCATTCCTCAGGACAGAACTGATGTAATTAAGCCAGGTTTGTGGGCTGCCTTGCTCACAGACACCTTCTCTGTCCACAAATTTTCTATGGGACTAAGATCAGGACTTTGAGATGACCACTCTAAAACATTCTTTTTGTTATTCCACAGCCACTTTATAACTAATTGGGGTCATTGTTAATTTGGAAAATCAATTTTTCCCAAGCCTCAACTTTCTGGCTTATGTCTTGAGATGTTGCTTCGATATTTCCACATATTTTCATTTCAAATCATGTTCTCTATTTTGTTGTGTGCACCAGTTCCAGCTGCAGCAGAACAGCCCCACAGTATGATGCTGCCACCCCTGTATCTAACTGTTATAGTGGTGTTCTCAGGCTTGCAAGTTTTCCCTTTTTCCTGCAAATGTAATAATAGTCTTAATGGCCAAACACATGCTCGGGGTTATTGCCCATTTGGAACACCCATTTGCTACTAAGTTTCAACTTCTTCACTGCATGTCTTGAGATGTTTGCTTCAGTATTTCCATATATTATTCTTTCCTCATGATGCCCTCTGTAATGTGAGGTGTACCAGTCCCCTCTGCACCAAACACCCCCACAACATGATTCTGACACCTCTGTACTTCAAAATTTGGATGGTGTTCACATGCTTGTATGTTCCCCTTCTCATCCTCCAAATTTAACAATGGCCATTATGGTCAAATACTTCAAAATTTGTTTCATAGAACTACAGTGCATGTCTCAATTAACCCCTGTGTGCATTTGCAAACTGTAATCTCGGATTTTTTTTATGTTGTTTTGAAACTAATGGCTTCTTCTTCTCTGAGTGGCCTTTCAGTTAGTACAGAACTCATTTCACTGTTGACAACAATACTTTGTTACCAGGTTTTGTCAGCATCTTTACCGTCTTTTTTGTTTCAACACATTCAACTCTGAGATACAGAACCCATTTTCTTCTTGAATGGTATGATGGTTGAACATTCCCATGGTTCTAACACTACACTTACCTTTAATTGTTTGTTTTATTTATTTTTTTCTTACTTATACAGTAAGAAAAAATTGTTTACCTTCCTTTTTATAGTGTAACTAAATATATGACTTCAACATTATATATAGAACAGTAGAATGTTTACAGTTATATCTCACCACTGTGTGAAAATAAAGGATATTTCTATTCTATTCTATTCTAGTGAGTATCAGTAAGAATGTCTCTGGCAAAACGTTTAATATGCAAATATAACACCAAGCTTTAATTTTCTAAGAGCCACACTTTCCTGTAATATTTTTAAGGTGGTTTTGATAGTTTTTCAGGGTTCTGAAGATGTTTTAAAGTTTGTCTCTGACTATTTGCTGTGGTTTTAATCATGTATGACCAATCTTTGTACTTGACCAAGACTGTAAATTGTTCTTAAAAATAAGAAAAGTGAAAAACATGGAGGAGAAAAGTTATTTAAAAATATGTAGATATAGCAGATAATCTCTATCTGCAACAGGGGGGGGAATCCAACAAAGACCTAGCACAGGACATAGGAGATACATCAGCATAGAAAATACATTGCGACATGTTTTCAGCTAATAGCGCTGAAGGAATCTCTTTATTTGTGCAAAAATAACATTTAAATGTAGACACACAACAGACAATATTCTGTGAGTTTAGCAGTCTAATGGTTCAACAATCCGTGAAGAAAAGCACCCATGAGAATTGTTGGACTTTCAAGAAATTAGAATAAATATTGATTGGGATCACTTTAAAAGAATACAAGAAAGGCTTGCTCGTTAAAAGCAAAAATAACTTATTAAGGATGACTTAATAGTTATAGTTAATATCAGAAATAAATTAGTTTCATGTAGGACAGACAGTTGCAGCTATTTCTCATCGGTTTTCATTCATTCCAGTAGTTTCTGACTGTGATAGTATGTTTTTTATAAACGTCATCCGGCAACGTTTAATTTTGACTCCTCCCCCTCGGCGGAAGGTGGGAGGAGAAAAACTCTGAGACTTTTCCTCATTGGTCCATTTCCAATAATCCGCCATATTCAAACTTCCGCCGTCCTATGTGTGTTGTCATTGATTCCTTGTTTTCTTTGTATAGATAAAGTAATTTTCAAACACAAAGACTTAGTTTTTTACAATATATTCGTTAATATAAATCGGTATAGGCTATTTTACAACGAATCAACTCGCAAAATGGAAGAAAATGAGGAAGTTTGCGGAAGGACGGTGGAAAACCAGAAGCAGAAACTACGAAGGCTTTCATCGAGGACGTCTACTACCAGTGTCATCAGCGCTGCAGAGCCGTCGTCCCCGCAAAGACTGCGGAGAAACAACTCAAAGAAGTACGTAGCTGCAAGAAGAGAAATAAAAAAAAAAGCTCATCATTTGATAGCATTAAGTGATAAATTGCGTCGATAAAAATATGTTTATTACGAGAAAACACCCCCAGTTTGTCGAATTTCGATGGGCAGGGCTGGTATTAACTGGCAAATGATGCCTTCAGGGACGCCTCGTAAGTCAGGGATTTCACTAATGTGCCATGTAATAACAAGTGTACTTGTGAATAAAAAACGCATAGTTAATAATAATAATAATTACTCATTACTCGCTGAAAATTAAAAAAAAAAAATGAAGATAAAATAAATTTAATCATCGAATGTTTGTTTATTAATATGTTAAAAGCATTGCATTTAAGTTATGTTTATAAATTCTTAATTATGGGGTTTAGTTTCTAGGAGTTTCTGTGATCAGAAAATATTACAAAATTGCTTGTTTTATTTCGATAGCGAGCCATAGAATGGACTAATATTATTCAGCTCAACTGACTATAATGTGAAGCATATCATATGTAAAGTTTGTATGTGATTATAGGAGATTCTCCAATTAATTAACCAATTATCCCTTGATCTGCTGGTGATTGACAGGTAAAATCTTCACATTCATTAACTGCATCAAAACTACAAACTACCTTGTTTTTGGTCGGAAAAAGCATGAACCAGAAAGGTGCTTCGATACACTTATTTGAGTTTAATGACAATCAGATCAAGGTTAGCAACATACTTTGAAGCGTAAGTGGGAATAAATGAGTAAATAATGAATTTCTTGTTGCATTTAAAAGTTCTACCTCTGTGTTATGTGTTATAGTCCCTAGGAAACAAAATAATTTGAATCAGTCCAAATCCAAACCAGTAGGTCAAAGAAAAATGTAAATCAGTATCAGCCTCATCAGCGTATCTCCAAATAAGTGTAAATGAAATAAATTAATTTTTTAACTACTTATACTCATCAACAGTTTGATCCTCTCTGCACCTGAACCTTTATATTGTAATAAATGATGTTGTGCATTTCAATTGTATTTGTATTTGCAGACTTTCAGAAATGTAAACAGTGCGGTAGATAAGGAGTTTTCTTCAGCTGGATCACTGCATTTCAACATGCAGCAACTACA
Source organism: Anableps anableps (assembly GCA_014839685.1). Lineage (NCBI taxonomy): Eukaryota > Metazoa > Chordata > Actinopteri > Cyprinodontiformes > Anablepidae > Anableps > Anableps anableps. The sequence goes on from CM026073.1 coordinate 13,329,339, forward strand.
AATTTTCAGCAACATACCAAATATATAAAGTCAAAGTTTCTTTCTGTTGCACAACAATAGCAGTTGAGTGAAGTATAAAGTATAAAGTCGCCATCAAAATATGAACTACAATAAAACAGTGGGGAAAAAATAAATAACCAGATATAAAGAGATATAAAGTAGTAAAATAATAAGATACCAGCTTAAAAGTTGCACAATAAAAGCAAACATATTATGCTTAACTGGAACACAAAGCCAGTGAATATCATTACAAAATGTGGTCATGTGATGAGCACAAGTATAAGGCTGGATCCGTTTGTACAGCTGGCTTTGATGGCTCCCTCTGAGAGTCATGACACTTTGTAGCTTCACTGTTTGCTCAGTATAACTGACCTTTTTTTTTCACTGTACAGCCACAGAGATGAACACCATTCAGTCACCTGATAGCATCTGTCCTATTTCAGACCAAACCTGACAAATCTTAATGGAAAATGTCCTGAAAATAACACCCTCTGTACTGCAGCTGCAGTAAAACCCAGGAGAGTTTGAAAATAGGGTGTGTCCCTCCCTCTTTTTTGAGATAAATTTGACTTGCCAAATTTATAAGACAGTTAACCATCGCACAGTCGGCTGCAGCAGATGTTTACTTGTTTTCTTTGTGAAATGTTTGCAAAACATTTGTGTCTCGTCCTGCAGACCGCCACTGCAGAGAGGCAGCTCGTTCACCTTCCTCACTCCAGGGACGCCTTGGGACTTCAGTCTAGTAAGTTCATGAGGCAGTGCTGCTGCTTAAATACTTATCAACCTGTTTTATATTTTTTTGTGTGTGTGTCCTAATTTAACTTAGAAGTAAAATAGTTAAATTGTTTGTACTGCTGTACAAATGCTTTCTACTCCACAGACAGACAAACAGCAGCTTGAAAGACAAGAAGGGACCGAGTAAAGTTTACACCACCACTGCTATGATGTGTTCAGTGTGATGTAGTAGTTGTGCAGTAGATGTTAGTAGTTTTACCTGCACTTACTGATTTGCCCAGAGCACCTTCTTCCCATGTTTTCAGTCTCCCCTACATGGCTTTTGGTAAAACCTAAACGGGACTTCTTATGATTTTTCTTTTTACTTAACACTCTTCATCATAGTCCAGATCTATGGAGAGCCAGTTAATCTCCTATTTGAGCTGTGAGTCTCTGCAGCTCTTGCAGAGTTACCATACCATCTCTTGTCTACTTCTTTGATTAATCCTTTCTCTTACCTGCCCTGTGCGTTTAGGTGGGTGACCATATCTTGGTAGGTTTGCAGTTGAGCCAAACGCTTTCCATTTACAGATGTTGGAGTGAACAGTTCTCTGTTCTTAGCTTTGGGTATTGATTCATTAACTAACACTTCTTTATAAATCTCTACAACTTTATCCCTGGCTTCTCTGGTGTGTTCCTTGGTCTTTATGATAGTTTTTGTTAAACTAATGTTCTCCAACAAACCTCTGAGGCCTTCACATAAGGACTCTCTATAATAAGGTGACAGCTCTAGGCATTTGTTTGAACTTGATTTTATTTAGTGTCAGAGGGAACTCGGCTGAAATCAAAATCATGCCACACTAATCAGATTTTTCTTGAAAAAAACCTTTCATTTCACATTTCTATGCTTCTTTGTGTCAGCCTATGACATAAAATCCCAGTAAAATACAGTGAAGTTTGTCGTTGCAACTTGAAAATGTGGAAAGGTTCAAAGTTTATAGTCAAGTGTCTGAAAATAAACAGTAACCTTTTGTTTTGCGCCTTTAGAAAAGAAAGCGCAAAGAAAAGGAGGATGACACCGTCAGTCTCTCCAGCTTTGACCTCAAGGTGAGCGATCGTCCTCTGTGTTCATTGCAGATCTACTGAGCAGCTGTTGAGTGAATCCTTACAGCACACTGTAATCCCTCTGCATGACTCAGATTCTCACCACAGACAACGTTGAGCTCTGGATTATCCTGCTATAACTTTGTACATCAAAACCACTCTGTGTAAGGAAAATATAAAGAGAAAACCCTAAACACATCGTTCCTAAGCATAATCAGTCTCTGAGTGCTGTTTTGCTACAATTTTAGGTTCAAAATAAATACTTTGAAATGTTGCCGCAGTCCATTCTTGAGCTATAAATTATTGGTTATTTAGTCTACACCACAAAAGACATTCATAGGCGGATATGTCTAAATTATTGGTTAAACTTTTGAAGAGTCTGTGTGACACGTATTGTCCTAACAGGAAAGCACTACCATGTTTCTTTCCTGTTTTGTGGGGCTACAGGAACTGCTAAACTTGGCCTGACCTGCATACCTGCGTTGTGGTTTCTCTTAACTGCAAATGGTCAAAACATATGAACTGAATCTTGTTATAAGTATCAAGTCATTCAAAATCCTGGGGCAGAATAGTTCCTATATATATATATATATATATATATATATATAAAATGACTAAAAATCTAATTTCTCAGTTTTCCTCTTAACAAAAATACACAATTGTTTCTCAGAATTCAATCAAATCAACTTTATAAAGTATATTTAAAACAGAGTTGTTGAAAGTGCTTTACATTAAACCCACACAAAAAACTTTGAAGACATAAAAATCATTAACAGACCAAAATATACAACTATTGAAGTCTGATAAAGATAAACTATTGGGAGCCAAAAAATAACCTCTAATGAGGTGGTTTGGGTCTAATGATTAAATAATAATAGCTTCCTAACTGGAATACAGTTTTTGTTGTGGTGTTTGGAAGACCAAAAAAGACCATCTCTGACTTGTCTTCATTTACCCATACAAAGTTATTTGTTATCAATTTTGCTAGTGTGAAGTTATATTTTCTTATATTGTTAATAATAACCATTTCCGTGCTCGTTCATTCTCAGAAATATCTATCTCAAAAGATTGTCTTCAGCTATATATTAATATCACTCTGTGGAATAAAACCTGTGTCTGAAATAATTCTGACTGATTTTATGGTTCTGTATTTTCATTCAGTGGAACTAAGCTAAGCTAACATTTTTCAGGAGCCCAGTAATAAGCGCGTGCGATCCCTGGCTAAAGTTTCATCTCTCGTCAACCTGATATCGCCGTCGAAAAATGGAGCAGTACGGCGCTTCGGCCAGTCCATTCAGGTAAACATTGACCCGTTCACACAATTACCCAAAAATAAGACATAATTGTCTTTCATAAAAATGTATGAATTTATTTTTCTCAGTCGATGTCCTTACGTAATGATGGGAAGTCACCAGGGACAACTCTCAAAGCTGCCAGCAAGGCCTCAGGTCCAACTCCCACCAAACGCAGGAACAGCACACTGTGGTCAGAGACGCTAGACGTCCATCAGAAGAGCACCTTCTCTACGAAGGAAATCAAAAGACAAGAGGTAGCGTGATTCAATATTTTGAGACAGCACAAGAGAACAGGAAGATTAATGTGTAAATGATATTTATCCTGCAGGCAATTTATGAGCTGTTCAGGGGTGAGCAGGACCTCATCGAGGATCTGCAACTTGCACGAAAGGTTGGGAAACTTCCTGCGAATTAAGATAAAATTAAACATTTATCCTCTCATATTAAATGTTTCAACAATCCCCATATGGCTTTTCCCACATTTAGGCATACCACGATCCGATGCTCAAGCTCGCCATCATGACCCAGGAGGAACTAGCTCATATTTTTGGTGACCTGGACGCATACATCCCTCTCCATGAGTGTGAGCTGCTGCTGGCCAGCCTGTCCCTAAAACCCTGTTTGCTCCTAGTAACTGTTCTTGATTATGTGATCTTTGTTTTATCTCCAGACTTATTGATGAAGCTCACAGAGGGAACAGGCCCTGATGGAACAGTAGCTCAGATCGGCCAGATAGTAATAGACTGGGTATGTGTGCTATCGGGAAAACTTAATGTGAGATATTTTATTATTTATATTGGGCCTATTTCAGTGTGTTAAACACAAAATGTCCTTGTGTCTTTTTAGCTGCCTGGCCTGAATGCTTATAAAAACTACTGTAGCAACCAGCTTGCAGCCAAAGCTCTGCTGGACCAGAAGAAACAGGACAAGCGGGTGCAGGACTTCCTGCAGCGCTGCCTGGAGTCGCCTTTCAGCAGGAAGTTGGATCTGTGGAGCTTCCTGGACATCCCACGATCACGTCTGGTGAAGTACCCTCTGCTGCTGAAGGAGATCCTCAGACACACTCCTCCTGATCACCCCGATGTAGCCAGTCTGGAAAGAGCAGTACGTTTTCGACATTTCATCTGATTTTGCATATCATTATTAAAATAAGATTTTGTGATTTCATGGCACACTTTGATTTACAATTGTGGTTTACATACAACATGCATGCAGCTTCAGTCGGTTAAGTGATTTGTTGTTTTCTTTTTATAGAAATAGGAATTGGGTCCACAGATAATCATTTTTATGGTTTTCTTCTAATCTGGTCAAAATTACACAAACAGGCTCAATTATCATACACCTCCACTAACTTTTGGTTTAGTGTCCATAAGAAGGTTCACCTCGACCGCATGCTGTTTGTAGTCATCAACAAGCTTCTTGCTTCTTCTTCTTCTCCTCTGGCTTGATATTTGATCACTCTTCCTGGCAGAATTGGTTAACTTCATTTAAATTGGTTAGACCCTGTATTCAAGCATTAATCCACATTTTTTTAATAGAGCTAGCATCAGGGGAGTTTTGATATGTTTTTTTTGTGGGGATCATTGTCCTGTTGAAACACCCAGCTGTGTCTAACTTCCAGCCATCTGACCCAAACCGTTACCCCCAGATGAAAGAAAATTGGCTGAGTGTTTAGGAACAACCCAGGAACCCAGCGGGTTGGAGCTTTGAACCGACAACTTCAAACACAACTGAAATGTACAGCAAAAATTAAGCAAAAAGTTGACAAGAAGAAGGACTGGATGAATCAAGACGAAAATACTTTACAGACCATCAAGCATGGTGGTGGTAGCATCATGCTGAGGGTCTGTTCCGCTCACAGTGATTCTGGTCCATCACATAAGAAGAATGTAGTGATGATGAAGGACTACCTCTAATTTCTTCATCTCCAACAAAAATCAACTGCTAGTTCCAGTCCTATAAAACGAATGGTCTGTGTTTAAAAGCTAAACTCTATAAATTCTGACAAGAAGAGTGGTCAAATTATACCAGAAGCTTGTTGTTGCCTACAAACAATGTGTAGTTTTTCTCCAAAGTCTTAAGAGATTTCTTCAAATATTGGATGTATGTATGTATCTGAGCCTTTATCTGTAGTTTTGACTCTGTGAGAATTATCTGCACCCAGTTCTTTTTAAAACTCATTAGAGTTGTATTATCATTCCACACCCTAAAAGCAATGCTTCAAATAACTCACTAAAAGCCCCAAATTAGACATTCATGCTGATAAGTGGAAGTAAACATTTGACTGGAACTGTACTTTACTTGTTGGTGCTGTTCCAAATAGTTCTTCCTTTTATGATCCAGATCACAATAATCCAGGACATTTTGTCTGATATCAACGTGAGAAAAGGGGAGTCAGAGTGCCAGTATTACATAGACAAACTGGAGTTCCTGGATGAAAAGCAGCAGGACCCTCTCATAGATAAATGCAAGACCCTGCTATGTCACGGCGAGCTTCGGACCAAGAGCGGTTCGGTGAGAACAACACCTGCCCTCCTCATCACCTCTCCCTGTTGCAGTGAACTGTAATCTGGATGATGTGTGCTTATTTCTCCATTAAAATGGTGTTTCAGAGGCTACACGTCTTCCTCTTCTCGGAGCTGCTGGTTCTGACTCGACCGGTGACGCGTAACGACAGGAGCTGCTTCCAGGTGTATCGACAGCCCATCCCAGTGAGAGACCTGGTTCTGGAGGACCTCCAGGATGGAGAAATCCGCTTAGGGGGGTCCTTCAGGGGGGCTTTCACAAACGGAGAGAAAGGTAAGTCGGGCTGTGCTTCAGTATGAGGCAGCTGGGGGTTAGTTTGCTTTGCACTTACTCCTTCGGGTCAGCTGTACTTTAGTCCTAGTTTGTACGTAACGGTTTCCGGGTTGAACGGTACTGTACACATCCATCAAAGTGTTGTGTTCGGTCTCTTTGTGTCAGCAGTGTAACATGAGCCATAAACTAGAGAAAGGTTTAACCTAAGTGGAAAGATGATTAAAGAACACATTCTGCATGTAAACCTGAGAAAAGTTGAGCTAAATTAAGCTTAACTTTTTTTTTTTGGTCCATTGGAAGTTAGATTTTTTTTTTTTTTTCCAATTAACCTGATGTGTCACCATGGGCTCTGGGAAATTTGTCATGATTTAAGCATTTAATCAAAAATAATCCATTCTTTAAAAGAAGTAAAGGCATGATCTTACATATCTTGGTCATTTTTCAGTGTCTTGAAACTGTCTAAACATGTCTAAGCTGTGAGTGGGAGGAAGCAGTAAGGGGCCGGGCTTCAAACGTAATTCTCGGTTCTCTTTAAATTGTGTTTGCTGCGCAAGACTTACTGTTGCACAAGACAAATGCAATGTTACCACACTCAGTAATAATCCTTGTATTTATTCCTTATACTGCACCTCTTAGGTGGGTTTAAAGCTCACATTTCAGGATAGTACACACACACTCCTGGTAAATGATGATTTATACTATTTGGATTGTACAAAATCATGAATATATACTTCTGCTGAAAGCTTCAACAATACTGATTATAATTAACCAAGATTTTCCCGACTCTTTTCTTTCTTTACCATTACACAATGTCCTCAACACTCTTGAGTTTTAGCATCTCAATTACTAAAAACATGCATAAGGTAGGGGTTTAAAGGCAGAGTCCATCCAACTGGGGACATATATCATCAACATACAAAGAGTGTAAATTGCATAATGCTTCATATATAATAACCTATTAAACAATGCATCCAAGCAAATCTTTGCATTTGTAATATTGAACACACTGACATTGTGGTGACAGTTGCAGTTTGATGTCCTGTGCAGCTCTATGGACAGTTATGGCCACAAGTTGTTGCTGCGATGCAAATTTGGTGTGTTGTATTTTTAGGTTGGTTTTTTTTTTTTTTTTGGTTCTTGTTTGAGGTTTCACTGAGATACGAAAATGCACTCAATTTAAAAAAAGGGGTTACTTTTATTAACAATATGTGCATGTTAATAAATTACAACATATTAAAATCTGACCCAATCCTAATTAATAGTGACCTCCCGTTTTGAATTTGGTCTCAATTTGTTCATCTTGATGAGCAACATCCAGCCTCTGAAAACTTACAGCAGGTACCCAGTAGGGTTAAGATCTGTGAAACGTGTGTAATATTATATTGTATCCACTTTAATGGACTGTATCAGGCTGCTTCAGTTTGGAAATGAGACAGGACTCATTGTAGCACTCAGCTTTTCTTATTTCTTCTCTGAACAGTTGATGTCACGTGCCCCCAAAAAAGGATTCATCAGATAAAATAACTTCTGCAGCAGTTTCTGCTGCCTGTCCTTTAACTTCCAGTAGGATTTGGTCTGGTCCTGATACTATTCTGGAACAAAAGCAGCTTTTTTGGCTACACTTGTTTAAAAAACTGTTGTTAAAATCTCTTCACCTCGGTGCAGATGAAAATGTACACTCCCACCTGCTGCCAATTCCAAGAGGCTGAATACTGGTGGACATTCTGCATCCTTATTTCATTGCAACTCAACATCTGACATGGAAGTCGTTGATGCTCAAGAAATATTTTTTTAGCTCCAATATTCATAGTAGGGATGCACAATATATCTGCATTAACATTGGTATCAGCCAGTGTTAGAACCTTTTTTAACATATCAGTATTGGTCTGATAAATAAAATTGGGCCAATATTAATAACCTATGTTTATTTTCATCTTGTTGCCATTTGTATACTGCATTAGAATGGTGGTGTGAGAACGGCCTATTCAAAGTCCACATCTTAGTACACAACTGAGAATCTGTGGCAAAGTTTGAAAATTGCTGTTCAGATTTTTTTCTGCAGAAATTTTGACAAAATGTGGACAATTTTAAGGGGTGTGAATACTTTTTCGAGGGTGACTGTTGGTCATGTAATCATATCCTCCTCTTGTTGCAGAATAAAGTGTTTATGTGCTTCTTTTCCAACACAGATTGCCTATATCAATGTTTCTGACGGCAGAGACAGCTGTAAAGCTCTGCAGGAGAGATGAGTGGCCCTGCTAAATCGCACTTCTTACCAGAACTTACAGTGAAATGATTAAATTAATGCTTTATTTGAACACTTGATATGTGATTGAACAAACAAAAAGTGGAAATAATAATAATGAAATAGAAAATTCATGCTGGTCTTGAGCTGACCTGCTAATTATAATAAATGAATGTCTAAAAAAAATGTGAAGCTAAGAAGCTTAAACTGTAGGATTCTGAGTATTTATGATTCTTTAACCTCTGGCCAAGGATAGTTGTGGGTTTTTGTTTTTTTTTGTTTTTTTTTTTGTTTTGTTTTGTTTTTTTGGAATAATTTGAATTATTTTAGTTTTTCTAATCACGTTAAATCTTTTTCCTCTCTTTGCTTCCTGTGGCTCTGTAGCTAAGAATGTTTTCCGCGTGAGCTCCATGGATCCGTCCCACGGCCAGTCCCACACCCTGCACGTCAGTGACGTTTACCACAAACAGCAGTGGCTCAACTGTCTGCGTGCTGCAATCACCCAACAGCAGGGGGCTCCATCCAGAGTCCAGGCGGAGGAGTCTGTCCTCCCCTCTCCCATCTCATCCGCAAAGATCTGTGACGTAGAGACAGACGAGAACTGTCCCCCTCCTCCTGGCCCTAAGCTCAGGCGTCAGACGCTGTCTAAAAACAGGCTGGAGCAGAAGTTACAAGGATCACAAAGGAGGAAGGAAACGGGAGTGTAGACGGATTTAATGATAGCTACTCTTGGACAGACGTATCCTCAGCATGTGTCCTGTCAGTGAAGTTTGTCTCTTTGCTCTTATCATGCTTGTCTTTTTAGCTGCACTGAAAACCCCCCACCCAAAATGTGTTGTTTTTGTCTTTGAAACGTATTTAGTTTACAAAAAAAAAAAAAAAAAAGAAAAATTAAGGCGATCCATGCCACTTGACTGTCTTAAAGTTTTATACCACTTGTATCTCTCCAGTTTCATTCTGTGGTCGATGTGTTTAAACTGTGTTAAGTTGTATGTTATCTGATCCAAGTTAAAGGGATGACAAAACCAAGATAACATCTGAGCTTCATACAGGTCTGAAAGTGTGATATTTGCGCCAAGATGGCAAGCAAGATATCGCAATCTATGTTCAATAAAAACAGAATAAGACGTACATAAATGTAATCTATGAAACCCTGTAAGTTAGAGGGCAAAAATAAGTAAAACATGTTTGCTTGTCACTCTTTGTACTGTGTTTTATTGGCTGGGAGATGGTTGTACTTTGACCCTTTTAGCCACTTCCTACTACTGATAAGGGTTTATTTTAAACAGTGTTGCCAAATTTCTTAAAAAGATTTTTTTTTTTTTTTTAAAGAAACATTTCTACAGCTTAGGGTTGTACGAGTGTTCAAGAATAATGACCTGAACTGAAATATGGAGTGTTTCTTTTCTGTTTTGTGAATGGTCAACTAGTTAAAAAAAATGTCTGATGCAGATTTACTTCCGTTTTTTTATGCTTCTGCAATGGCTGACAGCAGCTTGTTAAAATTTAAATTGAGTCAGGAGTTTTTGCCTGATAGTGGAAGGCAGAATTTGCAAGGACAACATCAACCTGACACACATGCAAAAGAACATTTTCATATAAGTAAATGACAGGGAAATATCTGTTGCACTTGTTCATTTGCATTGAAAAACTGATCATTACTTTGACAATGACCATCTGTCATACTCAACCTTATTTGCTTTAAAACAATAAAATAACTGTTTCTTACATATTATTGGCAAATTAAATCAGTTGAGAAATAAGAAAAACTACATGAAAAAAGTATCAGACTCCCTGAACGAGAAACAAACACAAAAAGAACTTCCTCCTCTACTCCCCTTTAGGAAATGAGATTATTTCTGCAGATGGCTTGTTTCATCACCGTGACCAGACAGTATCTTTAAACTTCAACCATTTCCTTCAATAAAATTCAGAGCCCTCAGAAACCTTGAAGTCCTACATATGCTGCCTATTTTTACTCTTTCTCAATAATCCTACTGTACTTTTAACATCAAACTCAGACCTTTCCAAAGTGAAAACTGCTCGACATATAGATGCTGTAGCTTCAACTATAAACGATTACCAGCAGCCTCATTGAAAACCCTCTTCCTTAAAACTCATTTGGCCATAAATGGATGTTTGCAGGTGACGGTCTGTTCAGTGTGTTTGGATCAGTTACATAGTCAACAGAGGAGGTGGTTTGCTATTGATTTTAGCCTCTGTCATCCTGTACCTCTCTGCAGAAAGAACAGCAGACCTCGCTGTAACACCTGCCCTTCCCTCAGCTCATAAACAGCTAGGGCTTAAAGTAGCATCAAATGAACAACTCAGACCTCAGAAAGTAAAGCCAGACGTCTGAATAGCCTGACTTTCTGAATCATGTTACAGTCAGTTGAAAACCTATTTCTTTATCTGTTGATTATAAATTGGTGTCATTGATTTTTATTTAATTTTTTTCCTATCATATATGGATAATAGAACATCGGGAACTGGGTAAAGCGCTTTAAAAAAAATACCCCCACATTGTGATATTTCTCCTTATTTGGTTGTTTCTCTGAGATTTCTTCATTTAAATTTGGGGGGTGGGGGTGCAGTCTGGGAAAGTTTGGAATTTAGTTGAAGTTTGGATGAGAAGTAGTACAGAGCATTGTTGAATTTCCAGACTCTTTTTGTTATTCCACTCTCTAAAACTTGTACACATCCATCAGTGCATCGTACATCTTCTAAGCATGCATCGATTCATCCATCCACTTGTTCACTAATCAGTTTGTACATCATACATCTCTTTGTCCATTCATTAATTATCAATCCATTTGTTTTTCTGTTATCCAGCCACCCATCTATTTGGTAACCTGTTTGCTCGTCCATGTATTCATTAATCTATTTTTTCCCACTATAAATGTATCAGTCAGGTTATCTATCGCTGTGGTTCTGTACGTGAAGCTTGACCACAGTAGAAATAGCTGCCTGAGAACGCTGGGAATTTGAGCTTGGAAAAGTGTGGACTTTTGATATGAAATAGGAATCCAGTCAAATTTATTTCATAACACTTTAACAACTTTTTCTGGGGAATGTAAGACATTAATTGACCTGTTCAGGACTGTGGTTAATGGTTTATATTTTGAAAGCAAAATCCCTTAGGGTGTGATTAGTTTATCCTGTTTTTTACCTAAACTCTGACTCACCACTTTCCTAAACTATACACAACACCCCAGTCAGGTAACACTTTCATGATGGATTTTGCTGAGATTCTTCTGATCAAATCCTTGGAATAAAATACATGTTAAGGCTGTAATATCCCATTTCAGATCACTGTTTCTTTCAATTTTCTGTGTTGTATCAGCACATCTCATTTTAGAAGTATCGTGTTTTATGTCTGCTTTTTCAGGAAATATCCACTATGCAAAACACTGACTTCAGATACAGACATTATTAAGTAGACCAATATGACAAGCATTAATGTGAATTTTCTGGCCATTTCATTCACAACCGTCAAGCATTTAAATGTTTGATAAAGTCCAGGCTCAGTAACAGTTTTTCATGTTCAGTCATGCTTGTAGTGCAGCTCAGATGGAATGAATGCATAAATTATGGGAGTGCACAGTGGGCAAGGCTGACGGGGTCTGAAGTTCATTTCTGCCTGACTGCAGTTACTTTTATCTAATTGAGCTCTTTTTTTGCTCCTAAGGACCTGGACCTATCCATGTGCTTTGAAAAGAGTAGTATAAAGCTTACATTTCTATGTGAGGTTTATTAGTGTTTTTCTACCAACAGTATAGTCCAGATTTACACATTTATCTACTTATGAGTAAAAAATTCAGCCTGATACAGTCATATTTGTCAGATTAAAAGTACCTTTTGAAAATAACATTTAAGCAGGTATTACACATACTTTTCATTTAGCCCACATTTCTTTACAAAAAAATGTTTTATTGATTTGATGTAATTCTAATCTTAAATGTGTTCTCATCAGCTGTAAGGAGAGAATCATCATATTTAACAGAATTAAAGGCTTGGTTTAACTTTACTACGTAGAGCAGATGTTAAAACGTTATCCTGAGGACACCCGTCTGTTGTGCACTCAAAATGCTGATGCACACTCTCTCATTCATTTGGGCAGGCACTGGGTAAAACAAGCCAATGCTGCAGCTAATTTTTGTGGCAAAATATGCAGTGAAGCTCTGGAGAAAACAGCTACTGAATCAATTTAATTATTGCATTTGCAACATTTTGTAACGACAGACGATGCATAAAAAGTAAAGACCCCCTGTAAAACAACACATTTTCTTACATGAGGAACCTTGTGCTTACGCCCGTGATCACCTTGATGGTCTCGCTGCTGACTCTGTAAGAGGTTTCTGTTGTTGCAGTGGCATGACGTGTTCTGTCCTCAGTCCTCAACCTTGGATTATTCGTTCCCTTGAGGCCATTAATTCTAGTACTATCATAACCCTGGGAAAATGTGCTGGGTTCAGATTGAGAAGTCTCATCCTCCTCACTTTCAAGAATATTCCCTATATTTCTTGCATGGAAGGTAATTGGGGAAAAGAGTGCTCACTCCAAACAATTCTGTGCCGCTAATAAGCATCTACTCATCTATTTGAGAGATTTCTGTTAAAAATATCTTTTTATTGGTCAAGTAAACAATCTGTTTTCTGTTTACAACTATTCCAGTCAACATGTCATCATCCATGTATAATGATGCCTTTGTTTTAGAGAGGTGTGGCTCAAAAGGCTCTTTTTGTATCATAAAAAGTATGTTTATAATCAACTATTGGATTAAAAAAAAACATTTTTAAAGGCTGATTATGATTTATTTAGAACTCATATTTTAACAATTTTTAGGTTTTCTCCCGAAAATATATTTTCCCTCTCAGTTTTAAGATTGCTTGTATGTAAATCAAAACCAAACCTACTGAGACTGAATTAACAAGAACTCTATGTAATAAAAGTACTTTCAGAGGGGCACTGGTTCAAATTAATATTCCTCTAACAAGAAAAATAGTTAAAGAAAAGTTCTGCATATGAACTGCTTACCTGTAAAACAAAAAGTATAAAACAATTCTTAATAGAATGTTTCTTTTTATTTATTTCCATTAACTTAACAGAGGTATAGCCATCTGTAATATTTACATATTTACATAAAAATAAATAGTTACAGAATATGTACAAGTACATACAATTATACAATTCTAATTATTGAACAATAAACTCATTTAGAGTCAGTTTATCGTTATGGTCTTTGATGAAACTTCCAGAAATACAAAGAAGTTTCCATTGTATTAAAATTTCATTTTTTGTTGTTTGGGGGCTGAAATATCTATTAAATAAAGTGAAAGTGGAATACATACAAAGTTTGCCTCTACATAAGTCTTTTTAGTGCTTCTTATTGTTTCCTAGTGATCAGAACAATTTACTGTTTCCATAAAATATCTAAGATCCTCAAGCTAAGATCATGTCAGTATATTTCTGATTCATGACACAAGGAGACACGGTATTCACCCAACCTAAATGACTATTGGTGCTCCAAAGTCCATGCTGCTGTGATTCAAACTAATCAGTTCGGTTAAAAGCTGTTCCAAGAAACATGAAAAACCAGATTCCAGGTATCAGTAATGGCTCTAAAGTTAAAACACGGCCTGTAGTAACAAGTGCACGGACCTCTTGTGCAATTTCACACACGTTCCTCAAGAAAACATCTAAACTGGCCAAAACAAGAGAAATCTTTGTTTGATACTGCTTTACTAAGGAGATTTACTTATATAATAGACAAGGTATTTGAGTATTTAGCCTCTAGATTCAGCCTGCCTACCTTTTCTACATCTGGCTAGTTTTGCAGTCCTGATTTTTTTTTTTTTTTTTTTTGCATTCTCAACATCCTGCCATATTGCATCCTGAGGAAACCCCACCAGTAGCTCATTAAACTTCACAGATTTAAGGTTATGTTTGTCAAATGTGGTCAGATTTCAATGACAAGAGGCTTCATGTATGAGAGGAATCTTATGATGCTCTTGGGTAAGAGCAGTTCTGAAATGACTTCGCGCGCTCTTGCACCGAGAGTCCTCCTCAAAGCCACTCTGCTGAGCTGCTGCAGGCTGAGGGGAGTATCTGAGGATGGAAAAACAAACACCAGATGTTTGATATTTGCCAAAGCTCTTGCCCTGTAAAAGGAATGAGCAGTTCATATGAGCACACGTACTTTCATAGAACTCAAGGCAGAGGTAAGAGGGAGAGCCCACGCTGGTGTAGTGGATTGGCTTCTTGTTCAGGTTGTCTCGAGCAAAAACGTTCCCCCCAAACTCAACAAGCAGCTCTATCAGATCAGTGTTCTTGGTTTTAGCTGCATGATGAAGAGCAGTCTCGTGGAGCTTGGAAGCGTTCACATTTGCTCCTGAGAGTAACAAGGAGATTCCATAAAATTACATTGTTTGTGCCTGAGGCATTTATGTTTGTGTTCTGGTTATACAGAGCTTGGCAGGATTAGTCATACCAACTTAACATTTCCACACTTTCTAATGTTAAGCCCACAAACTGATGTATTTTACTGGGATTTTATGTGATAGACCAGCACCAAGTAGCACGTGATGCTAAACTAAAAGTAAAAAGGTTTATTTCCAAATTGTTTTACAAATAAAATTCTGAAAGTGTGGCGTACATTTGTATTTAGACCCTGTTACTTTGATAACCCCTAAATGAACTCATATATGATCAATTGCCTTATGCTCCTTGAACCTTAGTGAACTAACAGCATCAGGAAAACCATGGAACACAGCAAACAGGTCAGAAAAAGTTTAAAGATTGAAAACCCACTTTCCAAGTCTTGGACAGAAACAGAAATTGAAACAGTATGGCACAAGATATCGCCGACCACCTAAACTGAAAGGCTGGGGAGGTCAGTTCAGTTACCTGCAATGAGGAGCACTTTGGCGCAGTCGAAGTGTTGCCTGGCACACGCTACATGAAGCGGCGTTCCATAATGGCAGTCATGAGCCTCCATGAAGGCTCCTCGATCAATCATCAGCTGAACACAGTCTGAGTTACCTGAAATAAAAGACAAGATATCTTTATGGCATGGATATGTTGTGAAACAGTGGGGCACTTTCTGACTTTTCAATATCAAGAAGTGAGAAGATCCCATCTTACTCAGATTTAATGTTTGGTTATTTGCTGCAGTGGCATAGTCAGATACTAAGACATCAGTTGCAGTATCTTACTGCGAGTTATTGAGATTTTTTTTCACCTCCCGTATCATCCTCTTCATAGAGCATGGTGAAAAGATAAACTTAACTTGTTCAGATTTGTTCATCACAGCTCTAGTTTTAAAGGTCTTAAATATTACTGTAGTAATGGGCAAGTTTAGAACAGAAGTTTTTTTCTCGCTGCCATTTCCTGACTTACTTAAAGATCATCTTCCCTTGCCTTTCTGATTTTGAGTGGTCAACAAAATTAGGCCTTTGAGTCACATTATATTTTTACAGAAAGTTGTTGATTACTAAATGCAAAAATTTCTAGACACTAATTAACCGGAAACGAAAAAGTACAATGTATAAAAAATTTAAAAAAATAAAAAAAAAAACACCAAATAAATAAACTGAGAAGGTGAGGCACCAGTGATTAAGTGAAGTAGATGTTTCCAAATTAAATTATTTTTTTCTGAATTTAACAGTGGAAGAAAGTTCTGATAGCATTTTCAAAAGAAGCCCCAGGAAATGTGAGCATCTCGAGATTGTATATCTTGCTGATGTGCAATGCTGTTTACGTAAGCCTGTACCTCCCATGCACGCCTCATGAAGAGGAGAGAAGGTGAACAGTGGAGGATTGACGGCTGCCCCGTACTCCAACAGTAGTTTGACACAATCTAGGCTACCGGCTGCACAGGCATCACACAGCGGGGTGCTTCCATCGATGTTCCGAGCATCCACCTGTAGGACGGTGCCATAATCGCACGTCAACACATTAGACAAGCCACTTTCATGACTACATCCCCCTGTGAACACATCGAGATCACCTCACCTGTGCACCAGCGTCCAGCAACAGCCTGACGCACTGGGTTTGACCCTGTATGCAGGCCTCGTGCAGTGGAGTAATGGAGTCCACGGCCACGATGTTTACGGCCGCACCCGCCTCGATCAGCTGCTGCAGCTGTAGGGCTTGACCCTGAGCAGCGGCCTCATGCACCGCTGACCGGTCTGTCCAGAATCCAAGGCCATGAGCTGCAGGCACAAAACAAAAGAACAAAACACGTCTGAGCACTTCTGTTCATGATGTCTGAGGAGTGGGGCTGTGATCAGTCTCCCGCTGTCTAGCTCAAGCTTTCAGGTAAACATACACTGTCCTCCACACCTATTGGTACTTCTTAAATGTTCAAAAATATTAAAGATAAATTCATCTTTTCATGAAGTATACAGATGTAGCAGATTTTTATTTAAAATACCACATTGCCATCCAGTCTAACAAGGTTCCTACAGCATCACAGATCCTCCACTATGCTTCGTAGTGAGTATGAGCTGCTTTTTTATATCTTTTGTTTTAGACCAGACATACCTGGAGTGTTTGCTGCTGAAATGCTTAGTCTTAGTCTAATCTGACCAAAGCACAGAGTTCAGCAAACTCAACATGTTTATGTTGTGATGGAGGGACAGAAAAAGCTTTTTTTTTGGCATTCCTCCCAAACAACCAGTTTGCATTTATATAGGGTTTAATAGTTTTGTTTTTTTTTTTGGAGATTTGATGATGCCAGGACTCCTCTCTTTCCTGCAGAGCTCTGCAGTGAGCTTTGCATTTATGTACCTTTTTAAAATCTATGTACATTTGTGCAGTTTTAATAAAGTAGCTGTTTTTATTTTCTGGACAAAAGTGCTTGCACACTGCAGGATTCTAATTCTGTCTCATTCATTGCACTATATTTCAGCATCAAGGTCCCATTTTGAGCATTTTGGTTCTTCATCAAACAATGGTCTTATACAGCAACCATCTTACATCACAAGTGACAGTCATGTGCCTGCGTAATGTTAGCAGGAAAGTTCCTATACATCAAAATCCAAGCAACAGCTGCCAAATAGGTTTCATTATTAGAACAGTAGATAAAACTCAGTTTTACAGATGCAAACCTGAAAATGTAATGCAGTCATGTACAGGTTTATATGCATACACTAATCTAGAAAAAAATTCAGAGTGTAAAATTGATGCTATAACTGAATCATCAACAACCCCAGGAAGGAGATTATAAAGCCTATGTTGATTCCATTAAGAAGACAAGCTTCCTGTTATTATATGATACACTTTTATTCTGTGTCCTTTTCATTTTTAGATTTTTTTGTTTAATTTTTGTTCTCCTATTGTATTGTTTGTATTTTAATGAAAAGATTTTTTTTTTTTTTTTACTCTTAAAAGTTAAAATAAATAAATAAATAAATAAAAGACAAAAAAGGGCCAAATATCTAAATCTACATTAAATTCCTTGAGTTTCTAAGTTGTGGATCTAAAATTTGAGGAAATGAAATACTGGAATAAATGAGCCAAGAATGAAGTCCTGCAGTGTGTGAGCCCTATTGTTCATACAAACTCTTACTTCTTCAAATTTGCTGAAATAGAGAAATAGGAGATCCTTCCGGCCCACAGCCATCACCATCTACAACAACTCTTTGAAGAACCTTGAATTAATATGAGTTAGAAAGACATTTAATTTCCCTTTGGGATCAACAAAGTATTTTTGAATTGAATTGAACTGAACTGAATTGAACTGAACTGAATTGTGGTTGAGCACCACCCATTTTTTTGTGGGGGTGTGTATGTGTGTGCAGCATGTTTTCTTTTTTTTTGTCTCAGTAAATTACCCATCTTTTAATTTTAAATTACCCATCTTTTAATTTGTGGTGCTCAACACACATCTGCCTCACATGAAGAATATTGTCTCCCATTTTGAAGATTAGCTAAGTGAAATGGGCCTGTAACAAGTTATATTTACACTGCAGAAAGACAAGAGTTTGTGGATTACTACACAGAGCATCCCAGACACTCTGATCAAAGGCTCACAGCAAATAATTAATTTTTTAAAAATTTGTTAACTTCATTTTTCCATTTAGTAAATGTACTCAAATTAAAGGATGGACCCTTCAAATTTTGCAGTGTGAGATAATGCAAATGCAATAAAATATGAATTTATTTTATAGCTTTTTACACATCTTTACCCTAGATGCCAATAAATGTGGAGAGTCCTGTATATTGGAAGAATTATTATTATTATTATTATTATTATTTTTTTTTTTTTTTTTTTTTTTTTTTTTTTTTTTTTTAATTAAAGCCAGCATTTACACATGGGGTCAGTTTTTGGTAGGAAGAATTGATCAAAAATGTTTTTGTGCCCATTTGAGACCCAGCTAAGACCCACAGTAGAGAATCAAACTAGTTTTGCTGATGTGGGCTGAATGTAGTCAAACCAAATGGATCCCATACCACAGGGGTGTCAAACTCATTTTAATTTCGGGCCTCTTCAAGATCATAAATGTACTCAAAAAAGCCGGTTGTGGCAGAATGTATAGATAAAATTACCCATTAACAAACTGTTAAAACATTATAGCTTTCTCAGCATTTGATTTGTACTTCTTAAGATTAAATAATATTTAACATCTTTTCAAATCGATCTAATTTGGTACTATAAAAAAAAAAAAAAAAAAACAGATTTCATTTGACTGATAAAATAATATTCCAGCACAAAACTGTTATCTTGAAATTTCATTCATGTGGCCATCTAAAGTGAAGAGGGCCACAGATATGATTTGGCCTTGAGTTTGACCCATGCGACATACAAGAAGTCTATTCTGAGCCCAGGGCCAATCAGTAACCCTCCAGCCTGAGCATAGCCCATATGAAGCCCATATACTCATTTGGCTGAGCAAAGGGAACTTCCACACCTTAAGAACAGTGGAGGTTCTTCCATGGATGGTGCCCTCGGGAAGCCCCTTCTTCTGCTGCATCCTCAACTCACCAAAATGCAAGAAATCATCTGAGATTCTGGTACGGGAAAGAATTCAGTCCATGTTCTGGACAGCTCACATAGCCTAGTCTCAGCAGCAAGCAGGAGGCACATACTCCCCATTGACTACAAATGGTTAAAAGCAATAGAAACATATTCAAGACACCTCTGACAGACAAGTGATACCTTTTTAAATCTGGTGCTCGAGCCCCACCCTTTCTAATGTCGCCATGGGCAACCGCCCATATGGAGCATTTCAAACTTCACATTGTAAATAAAAATATGCATGCATCTTAAAGGCTAAATAAAAAAGCTGGGAAAATTATACGAACAATTTAGAAATTTTATTTCACACTTTGACTCTGATGACAAGTCTATGCTTAAAGGTACATATAGCTGAATATTGCTGTATGAACCTGCACAATGAGGCAGTAACCACCACAATAGTCCAATATTAAACACGTAGCAGTAATGTTACATATCTAATACATTTGATCTAATGTGTGTTATATCACTCATAAACGAGTATATTGATCTCGTAGTTTTGTAACGTAAATCGCACTGTCTCCTTCCTAACGAGCTTAAAGCTTGCTGCCATGCTCTCCATTTATCACCACTTTCAGAAACCACGCTAAGGTTCGCCTATGGCTATATTTCAAAGCTCACTCAAGGTAATGAATGAAAGCTAATATAAAACTGCATCTACCAAGTTCACATAATCATCAGCCAAATCTTTTTATAAACTGGTATCTCAGGTTAGTCACACACTGTAAGCTACTTACCGATTTCTCCATACAGCGACGGTCTGGCCCGGGTTATCTCCATTTCATGTTCCCGTTCTCCTCCTCTCGGCTCTCAGCGAAGATTCAGCCGAATGTGTATTTCATTTTGAAGTAAAGAATTAAAGAGACATGTAAGTGATGCATTATTACAAATTACAACTGACAGTCAAACAATGTCCCGTTCAGAGAGAGCAGCCGGGGTGCAAGCTAGATAAACAAAGCCTGGGGATTCTGGGATATGTAGGCGGAGGACCAGAGACGTTACATAAAATATAGTGCTGTGCAGAAGTCATATATCTTCTTCGAACTTGAAAATTGGGTAAGAAAATTTAAATGAATAAAACAACCGATTTAAAAGAGATAAAATAGATGGTAAAAGTTATACAGCAATTTTCACTAATTAGTCATGATTTTTCATACTTTTACTATGACAAATATGTATTCTTCAACACAAACCGAACTCCACTTAGTAAAGTTTGGTACTTTTTTTAAAATGGTTTTCACGAGTAGGCTATAAACATCAATGGAAAAAAGTTAAAAAAAACAAAACAAAACAAAACAAAACAAAACAAAACAAAACAAAAAAGGTCTAGCTGATCTGTTCTTTCCTGCAATAATGCTTCTTGTCAGTAAGTGTTGTGCCAATAAAAAGCCTTTTCATTTCCTTTTAAATGGTATGATATTTGTAAGGAAATGCATTTGTGGGTTTTAGGCTAAGGGCTAAGTATAACTGAAAGGCATTCCAACATTTGGTCCAAAGCCATCTTTCTATTCTGTGTTAAATTGATTCCCCACTGCTGTAATGTTGAATTCTAGGCTCTGGAGAGGCAAGCCCATGACTAACAGTGGTTTGTGTTCATTCTTTATCGAGTAGGTTTGTCCAATACAATGCAAACATGACATTGCAAGATTTTTGTTTAATACTGTGACAATATCAGGTGGGATTAATCCAGATTTTCAGACACTGTACAGATGACATTGTATGGTGGATTAAAACCTGAGGTTTTTTTTTCCTCCAGGAAATGAACAGAGACCCAAACAGCACTGGCTAAAATATCCTAAACCATTACAGAGTCTTCACGTGTTTTACAGATGGTTGAATCTTTGTTGTAGCTTTCTGCAAACCTTCTGTGTAGAGTCAACTCTGACAACCAATAATTGTAATTTTGGAATCATTACTGCAAAAGACTGGTTGCCAGAGATTTACATAAAGGTCTTAAGTACTTTGAAATGAATTAGCCTTACAATTTTAGGTAATAGTTCTTTGGGAATCACCTTTGTGATGAAAAAATACTAAATACCAGCTTGACTAACGAAATTTGTATGAATTTTGTACATTTTTGATAGGCTTCAGACAAAATTACAGACTGGCTAAAGATAAATTTTAACCTGGTAAGTACAGTCATATTCAATAAATTAGAATATGCAATGCAATGAGGCTTGTTTGACAGATTAAAAAGCATCTTTTGAAAATACCAAGGTATAAAAACATACTTTTCATTAAGCCCACATTTCTATATTAAAATGTTTTTTATTGTCCTGTTATAATATTCTAATCTTAAATGTCTTGTTTTCATTAGCTGTAATCAGCAAATTATCATTTTTGTGGCAAACCCAATTATTATGACATTCATGAAGTTGGACTTCCTCTCTTTCAAGTTGATGCATTTCTTTGGGTGACAGTTTTTTGTTGAACTGTGCAGGAATTTGTAATTTCCTTAAAATGGACAGACCCAGAACTAACTATGCAGTTGAGTCTCATTGCACGCTTAACAGAGAAAATAGTCAATGACTGATGCATTTAATAAACACATTTTCAAGAGGCAGCAGCACCATGGAGCCAACAACAAGCCAGCAATGAATAGGATGAGTAGTAAGTAGCATTAAGTAGCAGTAGTAATAAGTAGTATTCTCTGATGAACAATCTTCTCTAAATATCAAGTGCATTGACTAAAGTGAACCATTGAAGCAAATCATCTGACTTCGCATGGCAATACTTACAAATTCAACAAAGTTTTCATTGTAAATTTATTAAATTGGGTTTGAACAAAAGCTACCTAAAGGCTAAAATTATCACATATCTGGAGCCAGTTTGAAAATAGTCCATGCTTCCTAATTAGTTGGGGAGGAAATTTCCATATCAGCTTTGAGAGACTATAACTGAACCAAAGTACACTTGTTTTTAAATTTAGTCTCAGACTAAATGTTGAGACTAAATTTTAGGTAGAGGTCTTGAATACTTTAAATGTTGATAGCAAGATATGTTTGGTTTTTTTAATAGTCCTCTTTTGTAAAGACCCTTTTATGATATGTAACTTCTTTCTGAGACAATTAAACCCAAAACCCTATTTCACATGCATCAGTATCCAAAACTAAAAGTCACTAAGGAAATCCAAATTTGAACTGGTTAAGTCCACAGGTTATTTAATGTCACTTCCTTCTTTAAAATCCATGGGAATCTCTTTGGTTGAAAAGAGGTGAGTGTGTTCTATTGTGGCAAGGGAGGTTGGTGTGGCAATCTTAGAGTTTGTGACAAAAATATGGAGAAAGAACAGGGATATGTGACAGGGAAGAGGTAAAGCCATGGGTGATGTTAGTATTGTGTGGTTGAGGGTTGGGTATGACAATGCTGAATCTCCTCTCGAGATAAATTGCCAAAACCAAGTTCAGCTCAGCATTGTTGTCCAGGTCTTCGAAACTCTGGCCCCTCTACATCTCAGACCTTGTGATCGTTTTCATTCCTTCACCAGGTGTTGTTCTGCTATAACTATTTCTGCAGTCTTTTTCCTATAACTCTACCTACTCTGTTTTAGCTTTACTTTCAACCCTTTTCCTTTTCCCTCATTACCTTTCTTCCTCCATCCTCTGAAGCTTCTCTTCCAGTGACATCTTAGGGAGACTGCTGATCCAGAGTCTGTTATTGTGGAGGCTCAACATCGCTGTCATGGTGAGAAAAGTGTTTTCCATATAGAAGTAAATGTACTCAGGGAAACAGTATAGTAATGTCATTAACTCAGTGTGGATTTTCTCTGCAGAATATCTTCAGCCTTCTATTGTTGAAGCCAGTTTTACTGGTTACATGCTGAAAGGAACAATGGACAGAAATAAGATGTCACAGTTCTCCATTGCTGATGAAGAATAAGCATAGGAAAACTGTTGGTCCCAGAAAGCTTCTCAGTAAACCATGTGGAACACACCATGTTAATGAGGCAGATCAAACTAGAACTTGTCTGTCCAGATGGAGAATTTCCAGTCAGACAGATGGTGAAAAAAACAAAGCTAATACAAAGCTAGAAAAAACAGCCAGAACTTTCAGTCTGTAAAGCAGAATTTATAGTTGAGAAAATCAAATGATGTACTGAGATCAAGTGCCCCAATAAGGACAGGTTAAGAAGTTAAAACAAGGTTGTAATGATGACATAAATGGCCTAAGCAGCTTTAATAACTTCTTTTTATCCATGTATAATCATTATTTTTTGTAATGGTGCACTTATGGAAAAAGTATGCATTTTCACTTTTATTTAATTAGGATGTGTGTGTCAATTTTCTTAAATTCTTTGATTAAATACAGTAGATATTTCTGAACTATCTTTTCTGAATGTTCTTGTCCTCTTTCCTTTGGTTCTGTTTTCTGTATTTTCAGATAAATATTCAAAAAGCTACTGTTAGCGCCGTCACATTGGTGTTGATAATGTTATGGTTTCATCGTGTTCTTCAGCAATTCAAACCTGTAAGAGAAGACAAAAACAAACCACAGTTACATGTTCCTTCATATACAGTGAAAATTGTCATTTTTCTTAAAACATATATTTCTTTTCCTACCGACATGGGTTTAATATTCTTCCAACAGCTAAAATCAAATTTCAAAAATACACCTTGTCAATAGATATTTGATCAAATTCTTACCAGACCTTTTTTTTTTTTAGTTTCTTTTCAAAAGCAGTGGGTCTGTTCTGTGGAACCCACCTTCAGCTACTTTTCCCCACAAATGTGTTCTGTTACTTTCAGTTTCAAGTTGGTTTAATCTGAATCGAAACTGTTCCTGTAGGAAAATACAGTTTTAAAAGCAGACCCACCTTATCATTGTTTGTCCTTGTTCTGGTATCCTATTCAACATTTATATATAACTCAGTTAAAACCAACAGGTAACTGTTTTATATTCTGGTTATAATGTACTGCTCGAAGCAGGTATAAATCAGTCAATATTTGAGTTACAGTTTCTGACTTTAAGTAGGATATACTATCCTATCACTAGTATATTTCTGTTGGTAACTGGGGCAATCTAAAGGCTCATATACAGCAATTCAATGATTTTACTGTTTTCTTATTTCTAAAAGGATATAAGGAAAAGATTTAAACTTGAATACACCACAAACATAAACATCAAAGCCTAACATCCAATCTTATGTCTTCTCTGAATCTCTGTGTAATTTTTGATGATACAAACCATAGGAAAACAAAGTCTGTTTAAAGAAAGGCCACTATTTGTTTACCCTGCTGGGTTTTTTTTTTTTTTTTTTTTTTTTTTTTTTTTATTCAACAGAGTTAATTCACAGTTATTAACAGTAAATTACGAGGATTTCTCTCAATGAAGGACATCAGCAATGACAATGCACTGAGTGAATTAAAGATTGACATAGATCTAACGAAACCAATGAGGTGTTTCACAAAGAGAAGACAGGAGAAATACTACAGATATTCCAATCTTTATTGAATTGCAAAGATCAAAATAAGATTATATTTAAGACTCTTTATTTCAATTGTTTTTTACACAATGGTACAATGATGCCTACAGGCAACATTGAGACAAGAAACCCCATTAATGAGCTCCTTTTATAATCCATTTATAAATAAAATGGCATGTCCTGAAACCTTTCCAGATTTTACATGTTTAGCAAATAAATAATGTTAAAAAATTATATCAATTTTATGGGACTCTACCATATAGCATTGCTGCATTTATGTCTCAAGTTAAGCCTTGTGTGAGTGGTCGCTTACTTAAAGGTTCTGTGGGTAGCTATATTGTGTAAGTGTGAATAAGGGGAATATGTAAGCTGTTACAGAACAAATACTAACATCCCTATTCTAATAAGAATAGTTACATTAAGCCACATTAAACCGAGCCAAGTCCTGGAATCCCCTTCATACGTTTTTCAGAAAGCTACGTTTCACATCACCAGTGTGGTTAAATATCTTATGTTTTCCGGCAACGTAGGAAAACCAGACTCACGAGACGTGAACCGCAGGCGCAAACAAGCTTCGCCATAGCTCCAGCAGCAGCAGCAGCAGCAGCCTCAGTAGTTTGGTGTACACTTTCAAGATGGACGCTTTAAGCTCGATAGGTTTCTGTTTCTTTTTCGTTGCGTAGAGCCCATATGTTGATTGCCCATACCAGGAACCTTGTGGGTAACCTTAGAAGTGTCGTAGCTAACCGGATGTATCATTTGGAAAGCGGAAAAAGTGAATTTAATATGGATATTTCTGCTCCTTCGTGTTCGGACCGAGGGGAATTTTGTAACTTCCTGGTTGTCGTGTGAACATGTCAGTTGGAAGTGTGGCGACAGCGCAGGGGACTTTGAAAGCTTCGGTTATTTCGGGATTCATGGGGTTTTATCGCTCGTTTGTGATGTTCAGAGACGGGGGCAGCTGTTTAAAACCACAAGCTAAAGGAGAAGGACAGATTTCATAAGCAATGGAAAGTCGTAATGGTGGTGCCTCAAGTGAAGGTGACGAGCTTCAGTATTTTTTAGGACTTTCTTTTAAACGTTATAAAGGATATTAATTGGAAATATCCATGTGTGATATAGTTGGTTGCTATTTTAACCCCTTTAACGCATGTGAATAGAAATAAGCACCTAAAGGCTAGGTGTTGGTTCTCAGGTCAGCCTGTCCCAGGATTGTGAAATACCTTCTTTTTTTTTTCTTTTTTTTTTTTTTTTCTTCTTCCCCTGCTCCCCGACGGCAGTTTGCTGTAATTTTCCAGCTCTTGTGTATGTTCGCTAATGGCCATATTTTATGTTTTCTCCAGGTTTTTTAATACCTGTGTCAGAATCTTCAGACGTATTTCAGAGCAATATCTTGGCTTTACTTCAAAGTGCATACTTGTACGAAGAATCAAAGCAGTTTTTCAGATACAAGTCTGCTGTATTAGTCAAGAATCCTGATCTGGAGGACAAGGTCAGCTCACTCTTTTCCTCCTCACCTCACAACCTCTGTTCAACATTAACCACATCTCAAATAAGTTCATGTTTCGACTGTAGCAGCTTTCAGATTGACTTATTTAAATATCCTCTTCACATTAGTACGAGGCATTTCGAGCAAGGAAAACAAACGCAGGGTACTCAGAAGACGATCTCAAGGAAACATACGGCTTTTTGTTGTTTGACAATGACAGCAAGGTATAGTTCAGCTTGACCTACACAGCCCAGAGAATAGACATTTAATCAGATCTTGCTGATAGTCCTATTTCTACTATTTTTAATGTTTTAAAGGCTAATACACTTGGACAAACTGGCATAATCTGTGGAAACAGCACATGTACAACTTTGGGAGATCCAGCAAAAGGTAAACATCTATGTCCTATCTTCGACATGCATGCACCCTGAGGTCTGATGCAACCAGGCAACTATTAGCTTTACAGCATTTCAGATATAAGTGTGTGTATGATTATATATTTCAGATGAACTCACCATTAAAAATTATTTAAAAAATAAGTCTTAATCCATCTTCTCAGTGGAAAGCCACTGTTGTTTGTCCGACAGTGCAGTCCCTTTGAAAGTGAAAGCAAGTTCCAGAGCTATATCAATGTATATAACTGAAAGTGAAAAAAAGATCCTGAATTGAAAGTGAAACTTTAAATCAAAGCAAATATAGACAGAACTCTGAACTGTATTCATTGTGCACTCTGGATCACTGCAGCAATCCTGACTGGATTTTAGTTGCAACATTACTGTTCCCAGTTTTTTTTTTTTTTTTTTTTTTTTTTTTTTTTTTTTTTTTTTTTTTTTTGTTTGTTTTGTTTTTTTGTTGTTGTATCTGCATAAGTATAAAGTTGAAGTGTTATCTGTTTTGATGTTTCTTAGAAATCCCTTTTAGTGAACTAAAAAAATAAAAGTCCACTGGAAGAGCAGAGGCAAACTGCTTTATTTTGTCAGACGTAATTGAATGTAGTTATGCTATGAATTTCTCTTCCCAGTTGTTAAAATTCTTTTAAACTAATAACTTTGTCATATAGATTGTGAGGCAGTGGCAGCAGATTCTTAATTTCTCTCTCATTCCAACTAATTCTTATTTTCCGGACTCTGTTTCAATAAACAGCTTCCAAAGCATTGTGAAAATGAACCCACCAGACAGGTTTTTGGCTGCTCATATTTCCCACTTAAACCAGATTTGTGACTTGATCTTTTTTGTACCCTACAAAACTTTCAGCGATTTCATTTTTTTTTCTGTTGAGCTTTTTCAGATACCACACAATATTTTTCAGTATACAGATAAATAATGCTTTTTATTACAGTTGTTACAAAAACAAACAATAGCTTTGTTGATTTTTGGGCAACTTTATGTTCCTTCTGTATCTCTATTGTTTTCTGCGTGGAGTAACAGCAGAGACATGAAGATGAATGTAAGGATTATGGCTATTCTGAACTAAATGAGATCATTCACACTTGTTCTGCATAAGGCATATCTGTCACAACAGTGACACAGTCTTTCTGCAGGGTGTGGTTGTTCTGCTGAAGGTGTGTCAGATTTCTGTAAACGTGGTTTCACACTGAACATTAAACTGTTCTTTTGATGAGGCCCTCAAATAATAAATGTTGCTGTTTTTACTTTAATCTAAAAACATGTTATAAAGTGAAAGTTTTTCTCTTTTAAAAGGTGTTTACATATCGATGTACTCTGATTGTTTGGATTTAAACCGCTGGTATCATGGGAAATCTGGATACATTGCCATCATCAGGCTGACAAAGGTACTGAAAAATAAAATGGTGGAACATCCATTTAGAAGAATTACTGATGATGGATTATTAATTTTTTTTTTCTTATTTTTATGGTGAAGGGTAAAGTTAAAAAGGTCACAGAGAACTACACACAGAATTTCACAGAGCCCACTGTGGGCTTTGACTGTCATGTGTCAGACCAGTTGCCTTCTGTCTCAGCCAAAACCAGCTCCTTTCTTGCTTTTGAGAGAACTCAGGTAGGATGTCAGTCTTTCAAAGTGCCTCTGTTGTCACAGTTTGTTACTGCAGTTTGATAGTAACACCAGGCACCTTAAATGTATTTTTTTCTCTTTCAGTTTTACATTTATGAGCTGCTACATGATGGAAACAGTGAAACATCTAAGTCTCCCAGCGCTGCATGTCCATTTGCTTTTGTATCATTTTCTTACATGGATACAAAAGCATCACTTGTTCCACTAGAGAAAAGGTATTATATTCCCTTGGTGACGAATCATTTTTATTAACTAAATACAGCATATTCTTTCAAGTTGCATATATTTAATATTAGCTTTGAACTAATTTCAATTATATCCCAATTTATCTTTTAGTGAGGTGCAAAAACAGGGTAAGTACAATGTGAACAGCAGCATAAACAATTTTTTTTAGACATATTAATTTCCTGTTGTGTAATTTCGTTTAGCATTTTGTGTATATTTGCAAGTACTCCTAACATTATAAAGGAATTAATCTTAATAGTCGACAGGAAACAAATTAATTAATCATTCACAAATATTTTTCCCCCATTAGCCCCTAGATTTTGCTAATTTCTCCGTACACGTGGCTTCTGAATGTATCATCAGTCAACGGAGTCTGCATTTAGTCCTGTCTCAAATTATTATAGTAATTGTTATAATTTAGCTTGTCTCTGATTGGAACACAATACCAGAACACAGAAGTACTAAATAAAAAGGCTTCCCTAGCACATAGTGGGCACATCTTACTTTTACCACCCATAAGGTCTGCAAGAGAAGCTCTGAAGCTGTTAAAGCACAACACACAAAACCACAGTTGCTCAAAGGGTTGTCCTTAAAAATCTTTTAAATCTTTAAAGCCTGATGCAGGAAATGGTAGTCATAACATGCTTGAACTGCTTATCTGATGCTATTGACGAAAAGAAATTGAAGAATATCCTGGATTTCTAATTTTTATTTGCATAATAATCGATACATAAGGTGTAAGTAGCTATGTTTTTAGCAAACTCTCCCAACCAAAAATATAGCGTCTTTCTTAAAAACACGTGGCACACAAAAACTTGTTTTTTGCCCCTTGCACGTAGTTATCGTTTTAAATAAATCAACAAATTCCCCACAGGTTTTGTTGTAACTTGTTTGCCTATGTGAAAATGGACTATTTGTTAGTTGTTGCTGTATTTTTTTTTTTTTTTTTTCAGTTCATCACTACTTACCATGGAGGGGTCAACTTCAGATAGAGAGCCAGATTTACCATATTGACCTCAGATCTGCTGCTGTGACAGTTATTCCTGTACAACTGTAAGTCAAATCTGCATTTTAACATCTGGTCATTTGTTGTTTATTATTTAGTTTATAAACTTTATCCTAATATTTGTTTTTCCCTTTCTGTTTAAGACCATCGTTGATCAAGGTTAACCAAGCCATTCGCATCTCAGTTCTGCGAAACCTATTACCTAGAGCTGTTTTTGAAACAAGCTATACTGAGGAAGGTATGTTTTGATGTCGTTCATACAAGAAAGTTCCAGCGTTTTTTGATTTCGACACATTCAAGACAGGCTATGGATGAGTTATTATGTCCACACGTCAAAGCTTTTTGGTTTCTGGTCTCTTTCAGTCTTTTTCGAGGGCTTTTACTGTGATTTGTATGAGTTTGTATCCTCGGAAGCAAATGAAGCCAGCTCATTTGCTCTGCTGCTCTCAGAGATCAAGGAGAAAGATCTTGTGAGTCTCTACAACTGAGTTACTGTTCACATAATATGGGAAAAAAAAAGTTTTAAAATTCATCCTATATATATATATATATATATATATATATATATATATATATATATATCTAGCCCAGCACTAAGTGTATACACTAAAGCTGTCAAATTATTATTAGATTGTTCTTTTTAATTTCTGTCTGTAGAATAATCAGTATAACATGCAATGGGAATTCCTGCAGTTCTTCCCTTTCAATGCAGCACTAGATTCAGTTTTTGATTTTGTGGTTACATTTATTTTTACCTCTAATAAAAAAAAACAAAAAACATTGCTTGCATTTGCACAGGCTCTCAGCGTGCCTCTGATTGATGGAGGATTTCTTATTTTAATGCACTCATCACAATTCCTCAGATATGATGGTAAGCTATGAAAATTAGACTGCATACAGGTTGTCAGTTGCACCTCTAATTCCATCTTTGGGACAGGCTCATTAATCACTTTGCACATTTTTGTTCTTCTAGATGCAGACTCTGCTTCAGCAGAGGTCATGCAAGGCCTCTTTGTGTTTCCTGACTCGCGGCTTGTAAGGAGAGGTGATTATAGCATTTGTTTTACACTTTGATGTATATGGTTTTACCTACATGACTGAACATGTGAAACTAATTTCATCTGGAGTTTCATTGGAAATGTAAATTAGTTTCAATCCCGTAAGGTCTACAAACGTTTTTTTATAAATTAGAAAAAGACAAACAAAAAACTGAAAAGGCTGGTATGCATTATTCAGTTCATTATTCTACTCTGATACCCTTGAATTAAATCTGGTGCAACCAATTGTCTCATCAAATTTGTAAATAGTCAACATGCGAGTAATTTAAACTCAGCATAGATATAGCTGTTCTGTAATGGAGAACATCAGTGACAAACGGCATCAGAAAGACTAAGGAACACAGCAGACAGGTCAGGGATAAAGTTGTGAAAAGGTTCAAATCAGAGTAAGAGTTTATTACAGAGCACTGTTGAATCCATCATCTGAAAATAAAGTGTGTAGCAATGAAGTCTGCAAGCCTGCCAAGAACTGATTGTCCACTTATACTTAACCGACAGCCCAAGAAGATCATGAGTTAGAAAGCTGCCAAGAGGCTCATGGCTACTCTGTGGAAGCTGTATGGGTCTTCAGGTGGGGGTGGGGGGGAATGTTGTCAGGACCACCTAACAGATATGGTCTTTATGGTAGATTGGCAAAAAGAAAATCAATGTTCCAGAAAAGCCACAAGATTTCAAATTTGCAGTTTGCCACAAGTTATGTAGGGGACACAGCAGACATGAAGAAAAGCGTTCTTGTCAAATGAGACAATATTAAATTAAAACTATTTTAGCTTGATGTGAAATGCTGTGTGTAGCTGAAAGCTAACACTGCATATCATTCTAAACACTCTTTCCACTGTGAAACATAGTAATGGTACCTGTGAGGATGTTTTTGTTCAGCATCGACGGGAAGGCTGGTCAGAGTCGATGGGAACATCGATGAAGCTAAATACAGGGACATCCTGAAAGGAAACCTGTTAGAGGATGAAGAAGATTTTAGACAAGGGTTCAGGTTCAAATTCTATTTGTCATTCTATGACTGAGGCTGACCTATTTGGTGAAGAAGAATGAACAAAAACTTCTGTCTGTAGGTCTGCAAACCTGATAGTCATACCCCAAAAGAGTTGCAACTCTCCACACTTTTCGGGTTTGCTTAAAAACAAATTAAACCATTTGTCCCTTTTCTTCATACTTAAAATTATGCACTTCTTTGTGTTGGTTTATCACATAAAATCACAATAAAATATATTGATGCTTGTGGCAGAACCATGGCAGAATAACCATGGATGAATAAGTCTAAAAGCCACTGTATTATTAAAATTTCCTTTTCATTTAATAAAGGTGATGTTGGTAATAGTATTGTCCTGACACGTTCTCTGGATATCGGGAAACGTTGCATGTGTAAAAAGCAACATAAAAGCAACCTTATTAAAGGACAATGAGGTGGATGAATCACAGGCCAGGAGAAAGAATAATTGCTTTTGATTTTCAAATGGTATTTTTGTATGAAATTTCAATCCTTATTCCCTGTATAGTCAATGGTCCAAACCTGCTTTAGAAACAATCAGGACTATTCGGCTTATTTCAATTGTTTGTTCTGTCATAGAAGTTTACAAAACTAAACACAAAACTGTGTGTTTTTTTTGTTGTTTGTTTTGTTTTGTTTTTTGATTTGTCACAGACACAAAATTTCGAGAGAAAAACTACGCCCTATCATCTGAAATTCTACGTGTTCTACCTGTGCTAAGTTATGCTGAGGGTGAAGCCGAGAAAACGTCCATGGAACCAAAGGATGAACTTTGTGAAGTGTTGACTCAACACATGCAAAGCTATGCCACTTTAATAAATCCAGGATTCTCTTCAAGTCCCTCAAGACCTTCAAGGGAACTGAGCATGTTTCCAGATCAGTATGACGTGGCAGAAGCCCACAAACATCTCTATTCATCTCCTGAGTGGAATAATGTAACATGGGAAACATTTAAGTCATACTTGAGCAAACCAACCTCCTTCCAACTTCCATTGGCTAAGGTTTCAGAGATATTAGCATCAGGACAAGAGGAGCAAAGAGAGGAGCTTGATGATGATGTCTACATCTGTCTGTCATCACCTGAGGAGGCTCCAACCAGCCCAGTTTGCATGGAAGCAGGAGACCAGTTACCAGATGAGCAGTCACTTGGTAATATTGAGACTTCTATGGATATTGGTCTTCCAAGTGCTCAATTACAAATTGGTGCAATACCTGTGTCTCAGAGTATTGTGACAGACAATTTGCAAAGTGAAAGTGTT
Organism: Anableps anableps; assembly: GCA_014839685.1. Taxonomy (NCBI): domain Eukaryota; kingdom Metazoa; phylum Chordata; class Actinopteri; order Cyprinodontiformes; family Anablepidae; genus Anableps; species Anableps anableps. The sequence goes on from CM026073.1 coordinate 13,362,016, forward strand.
ACCAAAGGTGATCGAAAATGTCCTCACCTCACTGAAGAACCTAACAAAACTGATGATCCAGGAGCTCAAGACCCACTTACTCCTCCAACATCAGAGGATCTTCCTGCAGAGCTCATTGTCAGCATAACCTCGGCAGAACAAAATGTCCCAGATGAAGTATCAACAGCCAAGCATACTGACTTTCATTTATCTGGTCTTTCAACCATGGCGAAGTTACAAACAGCAGAAGTAAATTCTGTCATTGATAAGTCTGACAAAGCAAAAACGTGTTTGGCTTTCTCTAAGGTCACCAAACGCCAAAAGAGTACAAAACGAAGGAAACGACGAAGAATATATTCCTCAGTGAAAAAGAAGGTTTCTAGAACTTCTGTCAAGACTCAGAGTTTAAAGACTGCTGTCTCCTCAGTTGAGGTTGAAGATTTAAACTGCAAGACACAGGAGCACAGTGAGGAATTAAATCTTCCTCAATTGAGAAATTCTTTAAAACCTAAGTGGAAAAAACTTCACAGGCGGAAGTGCAGATTTGGGGAATTATCCCCCAAAAATAAGAAACTTAGATCTGCTGCTGTTAATTCAGCCAAAACTGAAAAGAATATACCAGATGTTGGATTGACAAGTTTGGAAAGCCCAATGTTTCTGGGACTTGAGGCTTTACCTCTAAGAAAGAAAATGGAGCGCTGGGACCTTAAGCCTGTCATCAGTGAATGTGGGAGGATTTTGCTTCCTTTTGGCTCTGTAGATTTTGCTGATCAAGTAAAATCTATGCAGTGTACAAAAAAGGATGAGAGTCCTGAAAAGGTGTCGCATGATGTCCCTGTGACTCTTCCTGACACAGTCACAGTGGATAAGCAAATTGGCACAACTTCAGAGACAGCAGTAGCTGAAACTACATCCACAAATGATGAAAACAGTCAGCTTGATCCAGGAGACAACATTTTAACACTGCCAATTGATCAAGTACCTTTGACTCCTAACTTTTGTACCGCTTCTCCAAGAAATGATGAAACAAATAGTTTTTCATCAAAAACTATTGAGACCAAACAGCTTGAAAGCTTTTCTCCAGTCAAGCTTTCACCAAAAGGGGAACTGCTGCTCAGCAAACTAAAGTCAGTTCTTTCAAGACGAAAAAAAAATTTGGATCTCCCTATAAAACCACAAAAGAGGGAACATGCTGACCCAGAAAGTGAGTCTTGTTTTAAGAAAAGGAAAGTGGACTCTGACACTGAGACACCTAAGGGAAATAATGCAACTCCCCAAAGTGTCAGTGTTTCAAAGATGGCATCAGTTGACCCTCTTTTTGCATATTGCTTAGGCTTGACCCCTAAAGAGAATATAGAAAATGTTCAAAATCCCAAGAAGATGGATACTCTTCCAAAGAAAGATTCAACAGAGAAAGAGGAACATGCCTCCTTAGACAAACAGCAACAAATACTTCAAAGGCCTCTATCAATTTTCCCAAGGAGGAGTAGAATTAAGACTCTGAAAAGGCATCAGGGTGTTTCTGCTGAAAACGTTAAAAAGAAATGTAAGTCATGTCTTTCAATTATTTAGAATGAAAATACTCTTGGGCTGTGATGCAAATATCTGACATTGACACCAGCTTGTCCTTGGCTCTGTCACTTCTGTAACTGTCCTGAGCATGCTGTTGCTACTCTTTACTGTTTACTTTATCCTCTTCAAAATTTTGTTTTTCTTTGCTAATGCAGCATTTTTGTTTGTGTCAAACTCTATTTAAGCATGCCATGATTGACTAAATAAACTTACACCGCCCTTGTTAAACAAAGACAGTACCTGTTGGTGATAAATTCCTTATCGTAATGCAAAGGTGTATTTCATGTGCTTTCAATGTGCAACTTTTTGTCTTCATGCATTTTCTCTTTTTCTCTTCTGTTTTGTCTTCACAGGGTGGTTGCATTTTCAAACTCCAGCTTGTTTTACAAGTGAAAAAAATTACAATGACTGTACTAGTGATAAAACTATCAGGAAGACTGTTAAGGAAAAAATGAAAAGTACTTGCACATCTACAGATGCTTTGAACTTACTTGCTGACTTAGCGCTCAGTAATGACAAAGACTCTCCACAACCAAATCAGCCACTTGAAAGTGCGAAGAAATGTGACCTTTCAAAAAGTCTTTCCAGTGCTGATCAAGAGTCAGTTCTCCATGCTCTGCTTAGAAATCCCGCTGCTCGAGCCCTTCAGTCGCTCGAGTCCCCTTCAAAATGCTCCTTTGTGGCACACAATAATTTGGTTGCTTTGATATCTAAAGATCATGCTTATTCACTGCCCCCATCTTCTCTACTGTTGGATTTGTCAGGTACAACCTTCCAGGTACCACCTTTAAGTGGTTCAACCAGACTGCTGAACCATCACCAAACAATGTATGGCGATGGAGCTAAAGCACTACACCCTTCTGTCAGTATGGGGGACATAAATGAACACAGTAAGACTTCAGACTACCTGCAGAAGCACAGGCGAAAGTTAAAACACTCTCGCACCTTCGTAATAAAGGAGAAATCTATCCAAATCACTAGAAAATGGGAAGAAAACTACAACTTCAACCTAGACAGCAGGTTTACTAGTGATGCAAAGGATAAAGTCATCATCCGAGCTTTGCACGGGTATGTTTATTTTCATACTTGGGTAATTAATGAATGATACTTTTGTCTTTTGTTAAACACTTCCTGATGATATGTTTGCTACATTTTCAATAGGCCATGGGATTTCTCCATGCAAGACACTACTGAAGAGGTGCGACTCATCTTCCACATGTGGATAGGTTTGTTTTACAGCCGGTCAACATCCAGGTTCTTTCAAGTGGATCCAACTTTGATGCAGGCATGTTCAGAGGAGAGTGGATCTGTGGCCAGTGACATATTATCAGGCCGAACTAGGCCTGAGCATGAGATCAGTTCAGCTGTGGCTCTTTCAAGTCCGACAGAAACTCTGGACCCAGTGGTTTCAAAACTGTTGGATCTCAGCAAAAAAGAGAAGACTGTCTCAGAACCAGAATCTGGAATTTTGGATTTGTCAGTGAAAAACTTTAATGTTAAACCTGTTCCTGCGGCGCAACAACTCAACAAAAAAGTGACTTCTGTATCCAGTGAGCCCTTAAAAACATTGAGTGCTCTAAAGCCAGCTGCAGATCTACAGGAGAAAGAAACATTTCAGGTTTGGTTCTATTATTATTGTTATTTAAAAACTATGATTAGATTTTTTTTTTTAAATGTATTGAAATGACTTTTTATTGTAAAACTAACAGATGGCCAACTCTGAGTCTGTTTGCCTGGGTTTGCAAACACTGGCACAATGTCCTCAAGAAGAATTACTTTTTGTTTAAGTTGAAGATGACTATTCACCTTCTTCTGGCAAAAATATTCTGGGTTTTTATTGGTTTACTTACACTTGAGGAAAATATTATTAGCTCCCTTTTGAAAATGGCATTGTTTTAACAGTATTGAAACTATTAAATTTGCTGTTAAACATAGCACAAAATTGTTTAAATAACCTTTTTAAACATCCTAGGTTTTTTGAAGTGGGCAGAGGGTTATTCTTTCCAGATTGTTACAAAAAAAACCTACTGTGGTCAAGAATATTATTTCAAGCCATTCTGTGTAAGTCAGAGGTATTTCCTATGTTTTGAAAATGAAGGAAGAGGCGGATAGCTGAAAGAAAACTGGCCCCACAGTAAAATATTGTTGAACCTTCAATGTGGTAGGAACCTGGGACTCTTGTCAATTTGGAAGGCGCTATGAAGAACGAAGGATGTGTGAAAATTTTAAACTAAAACCTGTCATAGCAGCAAACCTTGGTCTGGATCATCCAAAACACACTTCGCTACTGGTGAAGAACCACATTCAGAACACCACACTAAACTTTATTTACTGACTTGTACAAAGCACTGACTTGAATCTCATTGAAACTTTAAAGATGAAAGTCCGTGCTAAAAGGCCTAAAAAGAATGTGAAGGGTGAGATGCCTCACAAGATGTTGGAGACTCGTTAAATTACAACGAACAACTGCAAGCTGTTGTTTAGCAATAAGAATAAGGGTAAACAAATGACTAAAAGCATTTGGGGGCTGAAAAGTTTGACTTTGGTTTTTGTGGAAAGTTTTCATGTTTGACTAAATCATTGTGAGCATCTAAAATAAACCTACCTAGAAAGTTTGGAAAATATGTTAGACATTTTTGCCATGTTCAACAGCACTTAACTTTGAAAACAATGGCATTTTCATTGGTGGGCTAATAGTTTTGTCTTCAACTGTAACGTTTTATGTCTGAATCACACTGGTTTAATCAAAATACTAGGTGACAAAAATGTACATTCTCATTGATTGGGTAGTTGGCATTCACGTTACATGCACAAAAATGGTGTTTGGTAATGTACCAGTAAATTAATGAAATTGGTATAGTGGTTATACAGTGGTATACAACAGTGTGATATGTTGTCGATTGTACCTTTCACAAGCTAAACCTTCTGACCCAGTCAGTAACATCGGTTTGAAGTTGTCTGACCAGTGTCATTCTCCTGAGCAGCCAGGAGAGGTAGAAACTGAACTGAATTAGCAAGAAGGTGTGAAGGGGCATCATCCTGGTCAGAGCTTCAGTGACTGTTTATATCTATCAAACAGAATGACAACCATTTTTAAAATGATGACGAATTTCTTTGACCCAATTAGACATGCTAATAGGAATAACAGACAATTTCTTGACTCCTGTGATTGTGATTCTATCCCGTTGTTAAAACCACAATGTTTGAACACTCATGACAAACCCTTGATAGTCATGATTATGGGCCGTAACAGTACTTTCCTTTAACGATGAACTGTACAATACACAGCGCAGCAATCATCTAATCTAATTCTCTCTTTGTTTACACACTGTACATTAGTTCAATACAGTTAAAACCCAACTACAGTACTGTTTTTATGGACTGTGCTGCTGACTACCTTTTTGCAAATATTACCTTGTAAAACCATGGCAAATTTTTTAAATGGTGAACTGTTAAATTAGATGGGCATTGCAAATTTTTAAATGTAATTTTACCTTTCTTTTCCCACATTCTTTTACAGTTCCACAAAGAGATAGTGCATTTCAGAGATATTTCCACTGAGGTCAAAGATGATAAAATCAAAAGTAAAACGACTGAAACTGAACACAAATTACATTTTGATCACAATGAAACACCATCTACTAAGGGTGACAGGATACTTTGTCAATCAGAAGAGATGAGGAATGTATCCCTCAAGCCTGAAACTGATGGAGCTACATTCAGAACTGAACCTGTGCTTCATGGATGTAGTAAAGACATCAGCTTTAAGAAAGTTGGCATTGAAAATGAAAAGGCTACGGTAAAGAACTTGCCTCAGGAAGATGCATTGTGCTCATCCACATTTGTTATGGACAAGGAGGTAAACAATGTGGAAGAACGCAATGGGATGCATACAGGTGTGCTTGATGACAGGGAACTAAGCACAAAGGAAAGCTGTCAAATGGGGAGCAACCCATGCCAGGATGACAATAGAGGTCCTTCTCTGGATACAATGAACAGAAATGATGAATCTGATATTGTTTGTAATGGAAATGTTGTAAATGAGAAACTGTTAAGTGAGGAAAGTCTAGCCTCACTAAACAAGACTGACAATCAAGAAGGAAATATGGACTGTTGCCCAAGACCTACAACGGAAGAGTTTAAAAGTGAGGATGTTTGTGTGAAAAAAGATGGTGATGAAAACAAAAGTTGCATTTCTGCTGCTGACGTTGACAGAGACTTAAGAAATCAGTCATTACCCAAGTTGTGTGATGGTCCAGTACAGCAGGGTTACATTTCAGAGAACAGTCAAGTAGATGAACAGCTGCCATTGTCAGACAGCACAGAAGATGTTTTGTTGTGTGTAAATCCCAATGTGTTGAAACATGAAAGTCCCACTTTTAACACTCCATCAGATATTGCACCTAAACTTAAAGACACACCACAGGAAAACTTAGATATGAACAAGACAGACTGTCAGAATGTGGTGTTGCCCATCTCAGATGAGGGTAGCAATTCATTCAATGACGCTCCCGCAGTTCCATGTATTCCTCAGGAAAAGGACAGTGTTGAATCCCCAAACAAAAAAGAAGCATCATACTTGAGTTTTTACACCTGTAATGATCCTAAAAGTCTGGAATTCAATTCAGCATGTGAAGAGGAAAATCTTGAGCAAACCCTACTAGAGCCACAGAAGTCCCCGTCCAAATGTGAAGTCAAAAATGTATGTGAGGTGGATGAACAGTTTACTGAAAAGAATGACCCAAAAACCAATGAAACAAGCATCAGGTTAAGCAAAAGTTTGAATTTGGTTCTAAATCCATTCAAAGATGTGGTTGGAGTATATGTTGTACCACCACAAGACAAGGTAGAGAAAGTTGTTCAAGATCAGAAACCAGTATCCTTTATTTGTGAAGTTACTAAGCCTGTAGCTGTCCTGCCTGACCAAATATGTATTACATCAAAAATTAGCAGTAAGAAGGAAGCGCTATCCCCTTGCAAAATATCACTTCTTGATGAAACCTATACACCAAAAGTGTTTAGGAAAGAATTTGACAGCAGGTCCCCAACTCCTACTATCGATGAAAAACCTCATGATTCAAACTTATGTTTAAGCCCCAGCAGAAGCACTGGTGTTCTCACTGATAGTGAAAACTGCCAAAACTCGACACCTACAGATGAGCTGTCTTTTAATCAAAAACTCCAAACTTCTACAGGTAACACTGATCCCAATTCCTCTGGTGGTCTTGGTTCTGATGTCAAAATAAGAACACTACGAGTTTTGCAAAGTTTAAACAAATTCCTTGAAATTCCGAACAACCATGAGACACCAGGAGACACAGATTTTCATTCCTATAAATCTTTTGTCTCTGTGGAAGTTTTGCAGGAGGAGCAAAAAACATCACCGTCCAATTTAAGTAATGAATCCCGTCTATATTCTCAGCGTCCAGTCATGGCTGTAAAGCCATCTAAAAGTGAGGAAAGTCAGGCACATTGGCTGTCTAAAGACATAGATCCTAAAACTACCTCTCAGTGTAAACAGTCTAGTGGCCATCTTGTCAAATACTTATCACCAAACTCCATGTTTATTAAAGAAAATTCTGATGGACTTGATAGTAATCACAGTGTTGGTGAGCATTCTTCCAAAACCACTTGCTTGGCAGACACGACCTACAGTAAATCTGACACAGAGGAGGATAAATTTGCCCTATTAAATCCTCCTTGTAAGAACAAGAGAAGAACCATGTCAAAGCTCAGCCAAATTCCATCATTAACGCCATCATCTGTGCAGTGCTCAAAATCTGAAGAAAGTTGCCATGAATTAGGGGGTGGACACTCCAAGTTTATGGAATACACTGTAAATGGGACTGCAGAGGATATAACCAAACATGTTAATCAGAGAGACACTCCAGACAAGTCATTAACTTGTGAGAAACAGGATACCTCAAGTGAAGATGATCACATTGCAGGTCCTCAAAGTTCACTTAGGTGTACAGTCTTTAATACTGGTCAGAAGAGACCCTACTCTTTTCTGGAACAGATCTCTCAAAGGTGCCTTCAGAATGACCTCACTCAGGCGTCAATGGAACAGGAGTGCCTCATCTTTTCAGAACAGATGAAAAATCTTTTGAAAAAGAGTAAAAAGGAACCTATCCACCAACTGGATACCTATGACAGTTCAACATCTTGTCCCAGTCCTTTGACTATCAGCTTTTCCAGTCTTGAGGAGCAAGAGGATTCAATGGAGTTTTTGGACACCCCTATTGTTAGACAAAAAATACAGGTAGATATGTCTAACAGTAAGGACTGGACAGCTTTCACAGAGGAAGGAAAGGTGTTGCATTCTCCATCTCGGGAAAACAACAACCCAATGGAACATGCTGGAGTTTCTGCTATGACTTCAGAATGCGCGAGACTGTATAATGCAAGAATGAATGATGTTTGTTCTGCCAAAAAGGTCACACCCAGATCTAAAAGGAAAAAAGGTCATCAAAGTGACCTGAGAACTGACAAAAGCAACCATTTTGACTTCTGTGATCAAATGAAGAAAGAGCTGGATGAGACTTTCCGGAGTAATCTGAATGCAGTTGTGAAGAAATCCTGTAAAACAAAGTACAGATTCTTTATAATGGTGACGTCTGAAGAGGTCTTCTTCAAAGAAACAAAGGTGAGATGAATTTCAAGAAGTGTGGTTTTAAATGGGGGTATTATGTAAAATCGACTTTTTTGAGCTTTATGTCCTTATATAATGTTATTCCTTCATCAAAAACACACCTTGAGTGTTGCTTTGATTTATCCATGCATGTTTGAGAAATCTTTGAATCTCCTTTGGCAGCCATTTGGGGGTGCCTAAACGCTTGCTCTCACAAAGCACTGCCTATTTCCACAAAGCTCCTCCTTGGAGCTGCAGTCTCCAGCTGAGCTTCCACCTCACACAGCACCCCTCCCCTGTGGCTTCCCCACACAGCTTCACCAAACTAGCAGCAGCAATTAGCAAACACCTGGTGGAACTGTGTCTACAGAGCTTATCATATGACCTACTTATCTGTCCAACACTCCAAAGACTGGTTGTAAATGGCATAATGGAGAAACGTGATGATGTGCTAGAAGTGGAGTTGCGGAAAGAGTAGGAGCTTCTTAAAGATACAGAGGCCAATTTCAAGGTATCAAATTGCGAAGTCAAATTTCTTTTAAGTTATGTTTGATATATACAGCATTTTTATAACATCTGAAGTTAGATGAAGATGCCGTTTTTATAGCACTGATTCTGCTATAAAATGGTACTATGTGCCTGGAAAATACATACCACTCCTTTAATTCTTTTACACAGTCATGTAAAAAGATATTACATTGTATAAACAGGGTATATTTTAGTTCAGCAAGCTGCCAAGCATCTTACTGAGAACTTGTCAAGGAGGAACTATTGCTTTGTGGATTAGATGATGATCAAGGCAAAGAATTTTTTGCTCAGATTCCCAGATGTTGAAGCTGGCTTTAGGGACATTGAATATCACATTGCTGGTAAGGAAGGAGCCATTGCTCGAATGATGAGTTGACAGATAAAAAGTAGAGTCAGACTTGCATCTACCCACAGCATGGGGTCTTGAGAGGGGATGGATTCTGTACCACTCTGGAGTTACTTTGGTTGAGAGGTCACAAAAATTTGTATGCTTAGCTATCCCTGTTTTATAGACTAAATGTTGCAGTTATCCCAAGTGGATAACTGCAACATTTTTTGTGACAATTGCAGGGAAGTTGCCAGTGTGCCCTTGGACTAATACCCTGGGTAGTGGTCCCTCTTTTGATAGGGAGGAACCAGAGGGTGTTTTCTATTTACTGGAGAATAACACCTCTCTGTTTCGCTGACAAAGTAAGTGTTATGGTGCTGGAGACAAGACTCCAGTTGACAGTGAAACCACTGGACCAGTTCTTTCCACTTACAAGGATGTTTAAGGGTGCAGGGTGTTTCTCTGATTATTCATAAAGTAGATTTGATGAAGGCTTCCTACTTGTGAACAGTAGAGTGTCTTTTCAGAGAGTACTACACCAAGGTAAGCGTCGAGTATAAAAACCTCACCGCTTGTGAGTACTCAATGCGAACCATAAATATAATTCATCATAGTCGCATTTTTACAAGTTTGCGTAGAGCGTCCAATAAGATTGTGAGCGCATATTTGTGAACAAAGAATAATGCGTGGCGTGTATGTTTACATCTTACACACGCTGGTGTTCTGGCTATGCTTGGCTCTGTGTCTGCGTTTGTAACTTGATAATGAGCCACACCACCAGTCAATCATAAACAGGTCATTTTCATCCAGAGTATTCCTTGCAAATGCTACATTCGCTTGGATAAATAATCAACCACAGTCAGCGAATCAAAATACTACACCAAGCTTCAGACAGTACTAAACAAAGAAAACCTTATACAAGAAATACTTGAATTTTTTTTTTATTTTTTTATGATAAGAATAGTTAGCGAAGCATATCAATGCTTATCATGTCCATTTTGATTTAAAAGTAATCACTGATATTTGATTATGATTTGCGAAGATGGATTTGTTAAATCGAGCTCAAACACAAAGATTAAATGCATAACAGCATGGTAGCTATGGTAACACAACAAAATATGAAGATTGTTCTTTGCACTTTCACAAAGTAAACTTGCCAACTCCTATTAAATTGAAATAAACAATTTAAAATCTTGTAATTTATCTCTGCTGAAACTGTTAAATCAAATTTAATAGCATTGTCATTCTCAAACAAAAGTTAAAATGTAAGCATTTATGGGGGCCCCTGAAGGTGTGTGGGGCCCCAAACAGCTGCTTAGTTCACGTAAGCCTTAGTTCAGCTCCGAATGTGACCAGCATTACATAGCTTGTTTGAAGATTCACTGGGCTGATTACCTAATTAGGATTTAACTAGTGCAAAAATTTTATATTCTTCTAATTTTATTATTATTTTTTTTTTTGTGTTTGCCATTTTTAAGACTATAGTTGTGTGTTTAAGTATTGTCAACAATGTCTTCCAGTAACATATACCATAATTACCTAGTCAGATTTTTACATTTTTTGTCAACTTTAACACACAAACACAGTGGGCCTCTGGTGGACTGCCCTAGCGCCCCTACCACCAGGCTTAGCAAGTTTCTGGTGGAAACCCTGCACGTGGTAATTATTCGGTCATGTGAAAGTGATATAGTACAGGATTGTAGGGTGGGTAACTGAAGCAGAAAAGCAACATCAGTGATGTGGTTGTTTTTCCACATGTGGAAAGGGTGGGAAAGTGTATGCAATATATATAATACTGATAAATATTGGGTATCTGCCATAACAGCAATAATATCAGATATAGATATCCGCTCAAATTTTCATATCTGTGCATCCCTTAAAAAGGGCACGTTTCCTTTAACATTTGTCAAACTAGTACAAGATTTACTTATAGCAAAGATTTGGGTTTTTTTTTTTTTTTTTTTTTTTTTTTTTTGGAAGCTATCTTATTTGTTTCTTACCTTTTTTTTTTAAAAGGCTCAGTTGGAGGCAGAGGGTCACACTGCTGTGCAGCCATCTGAATTCTTCCTTGGTGAGGACAGTTCTTCATCACTACTTGTTATCCTCAGAAATGAAGATATTGCAGAGCACATTTGTAAGGTAAAGAATAAGCAGGTCAAAAAAAAAAATAAACATTTGATAGCATATAGGGTCAGGAGTTAATGACTGATCTCAACTTTTCAGATTCCACATTTGCTGAAGCTGAAGATGAGCCCAGGTGTGCTGTTTGCTGGAATCGATGAACCAGATGATGTAATCAATCTAACCCATCAAGAGCTCTTCACCCGGGCTGGCTTTGTAATGTTTGACAGAGCACTCCTGGAGCCCCTCAGCTTTTGTATGTTTATCTCACTGAATGCTTTTTAGTGTTTGAGGTCGTTGTACTTAAGGAAGTTGTCCTAGTTTCACTAACAACTTTGTGTGAATTTTTAGGCAACATGAATAAAATCTCGAAAATCTTGCAAGAACTCAGCAGAATGGGGAAGTGGAAATGGATGCTACACTACAGAGACAGCCGTCGTCTGAAAGAAAATGCAAGGTTGGTTTCATTTCTTTAAATTTTTTTAGAAATATCACTCATTTATTGTAGCACATCAGTTGTTATGCAACCATTGGTTTTATTTATTTTCTTTTTTTGACACATGTACAAGTACACAAACTTGAATATCTTGAAAAAGTCTCTCATTTCAGAAGGTGAAACTCACATCATACTCACATCAGTTAAACAGAGTGAAATATTGAAAACCCAAAATTCGGTGTCTCATAAATTTAGAATATTATAAAAAAGTGAAATATTGGAAACTCATGGTGTCACACCCTGACCAACTTATGAACTCAAAAGACCCACAAAGGTTTCCTGAGCCTCTAAATGGTTTCTGTGTGGGTCAGTAGGCTAGAATCTGCTGACTTGACAGATGTCCAAGAGACAGTCATTGACATTATCCTCCAAGTAGGTCAAGCCACAAAAGGTCATTGGTAAAGAAGCTGGTTGTTCAGAGTTCTGTATCCAAGAATATTCATAGAAAGTTGAGAGGAAGGAAAAGGTGCATCAGCAACAGGGAGAACCACAGCCTTGAGAGGATTGTCAAGCAAAATCCATTAAAAAATTTAGGGGAGCTTCACAAAGAGTGGACTGAAGCTGGCTGGAGTCATCGCATCACAAATCCTACAGATGGGCTACAAATGTCTCATTCCTCGTGTCAAGCTACTCCTGAACCAGAGACATCAGAGGTATCCTACCTGGACTAAGGAGGAAAAAAAACTGAACTGTATGTCAGTGGTCTAAAGTCTTCTATTCAGATTAAAGTAAAGTTTGCATTTCATGGAAATCAAGGTTCCAGGGTCTGAAGGAAGAGTGGAGAAGCAGAGAATCCACGTTGCTTGAAATCCAGTGTGAAGTTTCCACAGTCAGTGAAGGTTTGGGGTGCCATGTCATCTGTTGGTGTTGGTCCACTAGATTTTCTGAGGTTGACTGTCAACAGCGCCATCTACCACGAAATTTTAGAGCACTTCATGTTTCCTTTTGCTAACAAGCTTTATGGACACACTGATTTCATTTTCCACCTGCCCACACCGCTAAAGGTACCAAAAGCTGGTGCAATGACCATGGTGTCACTGTGCTTGATTGTCCAGCAAACTTAACTGACCTGAACCTCAGAGAGAATCTATGGGGGGATCGGCAAGAGAAGATAAGACACTAGATCCTACAATGAATTTCCCCTCTCTATAAAATAACTCACATGTACGAGTTTAATCAGTTTAAGTTAAGACTTCAAATTCTAAAAACTCAAACTCTAATTTGCTTGATATGGTTGATTTGTCACAGTTCTCTTAGCCGAACAGTGTCAGTATTATCATGCCAGATTATGTGTGCTCAGGCGTGTAGCAATTGGTTCCATTGTAAAGATTTGTGACTATGACTTTAATCACCCTAAAAACTTTAATATAACACAATTAAACAGTCTTTGTTTTTCTTGATGTTTTTAACATCATCATCTGTTGGGGCAGCAGCATCAGAGCCAGGGGCCTAAAAAGGCTCAACAACCAGACAAAGAAGGCTGGTTCTGTTCTGGGGACGACTGTGGAACCTCTGGAGATGATGATGCAAAGAAGGATTTTACATAAAATCAAGAAAATTATGGACAACTCTGACTATCCTCTTATGAGACTCTCAGAGAAAAACAGTATCTTCAGTCAGAGGCTTCTTCAAATTTGTTGTAATATGGACTGCTACAGGGGATTTTTCTTGCCTATAGCCATCACTATCTACAATAACTCTTTAATTAAATGAGTTACAACATTTAATTTCCCTTTGGGATCAATAAAGTATTTTTGAATTGAATTGGATAGTTACCTATTTAAGGTTGTAAGGAATGTATAAATGATTTATGTTAAAAGTTTACCTTTCTGAACATTTAATCCAGGTTGAGTGAAGAAGCAAACAAGAAGAAACTCTTGATGTACTGGTGCCAAGATGCTGGTATACTGGAGGTCTTGCCTTACCATGAGTGTGACCAGATGACTAAAGATCAACCAGATTATCTTGCATGTTTGCTCCGACTGCAAGTCCAACATATATCATCTCGTTTTCCTGTTTTTATAACTGGTGAGAAACTGTATTTGAGACAGTCACACTTTTTGTTGGTTAGTTTTAAATGTCTTGTAAATTATTTTTTTAAATTAGTAGTATAAGCAGGGCTCGATGATGTGGCATAAAAATGAAATGTTCGCTTTTTTTAAAACCAAACCCAATATCCGATTTTAACCGGGGCGGGGGGGGGGGGGGGGCTCTTAAAAAGATATTACAAATGACAGAAAATATTTTCAAAAACTTGCTTTTAGTTCAGTCATCCCCTCTGGGAGTTGAGCTGAATTCAAAGTCCAACTAAATACAAGCTGTAAAACAAGATAGTAGGCCCTGGATGGGCTGACATCACTCTGAACTATGAAGCCCAAGAAGTGCATTGGTGAAGGGGGGGGGGGGAAAGATTTTTCCAAAAATCTAATCTTAATAAACAGCAAATTCAATTAATTGATAAAATTGATTTATCCCGCAACCCTAATTATATGACAATAAAAAAGTTGAAATAAGTCTCAGTCCTCTCATGGCCAAATATAAGTATATTTAAACATCAGTGGGAGATAAAAAGATATCTTGAAGATGCAGCCCAAAAAATCCAGATTTAGGGCACTTGTAAGGGAAATAGACGACATGAAGGAAAGGCATGGCTACATTTGCATCCCACTTCAATTTAAGAATATTTCTTCAGTTGGTTTGACATTGGATTTTTGTGGGGGTTTTTTGTTTGTTTTTTTTAATAAGAAGAAAACAATAATTAGAAACTGAATATTAATGACAAAGCTAATGGCTCTTAAAATATTGAATTACAATTTAAACCAGATATTTACATATACTGTGTAAAAAAAAGATGAATAACCTTTATTTTTCACTGCTTGACATCAACCCAGATGAAACCTTCCCTATTTTAGGCTGGGCTGGTTTACCAAAGTTATAACAGCCTCAGATTTGAAGGCCCACATGTCTTTTCAGCCTTTTTTCAATCATACTGAGATGAGAACTAAGTAATGGCAGCTCAAAAACCTTGACTTTGTTGTCCTTAACCTACTTTGTAACCAGATTTGTAGTATGCTTTGCCATTGTTCATTTGGAAGACCAAGTTGTAACTCCCACCACATGAGGCCGTCATTCTTGTACGTTACAGTTGGGATGATGTTTGCACACTTCCAAGCTTCCCCCGTTTTCCTCCCAGTATAAAGATGATTGTTACAACCAACTCGACAATTTTAGTTTCATCAGCCCACAAGACCTGTATCTAAAAATTAAACCTCTAAATTTGAAGAAATCAATAAAAATTAAAAAAAAACATCAATTCTAAAAAATTACTTTTCATTAGTCTGGTATTTATAAAATAACCAATTTTGGTTTTGCTAACTGACCTAAAATGGTCTGATTTAATGTCTTGAACTTGTTGAACCAGGCATTTCAGTGCAGCCAGAAAGGAGCAGGTATTGAGAAAGGTTGCATTACGAATGTGATCCTGAAACAACTCTTCACAGAAAATGTTACTTAAAATCCAGTAAACTATTGAATTTGGTCTTAAGAAGGCTATTTTCTTACTATTCTTTGCAAAAGCACTAATATGCTTTTCTTCTTTTCCCAGATGCAGCGACAGATGGTGCCTTCGAGAGGAACGGGATTTTGACAATGACTTTAAACACGTTTCTAACAAAGTCTTCAACAGAAACATTCAGTTTGACTGAAAAACGTTAGTTGTGGAGGTTCGCTCTCTGAAATATGAAACCATCAAAGGCTCTTTGTGTGTGTAGAAAAAAAATAGCCCCAGTAGTGGCTGTTTGAAATGCCTTCTACATGAGTAGCTAATCTTAAACTAAACTGTTTAATTTCTTTGTAAGCAACTGTTATTATTTTATCTTTCAACAGGCTGTTTTGGTCATGTTTCTGTATAGAGCTGGTAATGATTCAGTTATTGGATAGATTGGCAGTATTGCCAAAATGCTGGCAGCTGTGCTGTTTGAACGCAGTTTGTATTGTAACTTAATTCAACGTTGTAAATTGCATTATAAATCCACTTTAAATGATTTTTATGTCGTTAATATTTGTCCTGACATACTGACTGTATATTTTTTCAAGAAAGCTAGATTTGTCTGTTTTTTTGTTTTTTGTTTTTTTTAAACATTACATATTTAAAGATTATACTTGTACAGTATTTCCTGACTTTATTTAGAACAATAATCAAGCATTACGTGTAAATGCCTGATATCTAAAGTTTTTATGTTGGTATTCAGATGTGTTTAGACAGGTTTAAAATCCTGTTTTTGTATCTGGGAAATGGCTTCTATTTTCTTAATGGTACCATTCAACTATTTTTCTTCTAAATATAAATCTTTTTAAAACTTGAAGATACTCAATTTTCTCAAGCTGATGTATTTCAAGATCAGTTTTAAAGTTATGCACAGAATCTGGGCTTTCCACCCAGTCGTTGCATCTGTAGAAAACTTGAATGGCAGCACACCAAAAGCTATTGTGGGGTTTCTGTAGAGTCTGGAAATGTATTTTTCAGCTCTGGATTTTTTTTTTATTTTTATTTTTTTTATTATTATTATTTATTTATTTTTTTAAGTTTTAGACAATGTAAAATTTTTTTTTTTTTTTTTTTTTTTTTTTACAAAAAGAGCTTTTATTTCCAGACTCATTTCTACTTGATTAAAAATAAGAATTTCTGAAATAAGTTGCTCTAGTCAGTACACTGAAGGCTACGTTCACACTGCAGGTCATAATGCTCTATTCCGATTTTTTTTGTCAAGCGGTCGTTCACATTTCCAAATATATGCGACTTGTTTGTGATCTCCTGCGTGAACTGCAAACAATCTGAAAGTGTTCCGCATGTGCAGTAGAGGACGCAATAACGTCACACGTAGCGAGCATGCTCAGTGTTTGTGGAAGTAAACATGGACGGTAATGGTGGAGCACATCTTGCCATCTTAAAACTGCCCGACCCAAGCCAACACAATTAACAACTCTCTCCACTGACTGCTTTCCGCATTATCATCCGCCATGACTGTTGTTTTTCTTCCTGTTTCTGCGTATCAGGTGATGAATAGTGACACTTGTTGAGTATCAATGACGCACAGGTCAGATTAGTGCGACCTGGCCTTACAAACACAGGTCACATTTGAAAAGATCAGATACGTTTTGGATTTAGGACCACGTATCCAAGTGGCCTGGGTCACATTTGTAAAAACTGGATCTGTGTTCAGACAATCATGAGAAGATCAGATACTGGTCGCATAAGGGCAAAAAAAAACTGGATTTGGGTCACTTCAGGCTGCAGAGTGAACGTAGCCTTATTTTGGTTTCATGCCACACTTGTGTAATGCCTTGAGGACGTATTCAAACCCCTTATATGTTTTCACATTTGATCTCATTACAACCACGATGTTCTTTTTGTGATAGACCATCACAAAGTAGAGTATAATTGTGAAGAAGGCAAATGATAAATGGTTAAATGTTTTTACAAATACAAATTTTAAAATTGTGCTGTGTTTGTATTCACCCCATTATACTTTCTCTTAAATAAAATGCAGTGCTTTCCAAAGTCACTGCTGTTAGTAAATATTCCATGTGTTCAATTTAATCTTAAATCCAGCAGTCGTGTAAAAGCATCAGTGATATTTGAGAGAACATTAGTGAACAAACGGCATCGTCACCAAGAAGCACAGCGAAAGGATCAGGATTGATGTTTTGGAGAAGTTTTAGCAAAAGTTGGACTATAAAATTACATCCTAAGCTTTGAGCAACTCTTGGAGCGCTGTTTAAAAATTGCGGTTCTAGATGCTCTTCATCCATTTTGAGTTTGAGCTGTTTAGCCATGACCAAAGAAAATCTATCTCTCAATGTGTTAAACTGGAAGAGGCATTTTCCAAAAAACTTGAGAAACTGCAGCAAAAGTTGTGTTGAGTCACTGGGGCTGAACATAAATCCACACGCGTTGGTTCATCACATAGAATCCTGATAAAACACATCAGGGTTTGAGGTTGTAGAAATAGAAATAGCCTTTATTGACCCACAGAGGAGAAATTCAGGTGTAACAGCAGCATCAAGATATGTAGGTTCACACAAAAGTTTGAAAATATATTTAAAAACAAGACTGATTGAATATTATAACATAAAAATACTGTGCAATTAGAAATAGCGTACTTATAATTCAAAGGATGTGCAGCTGAGTCGGATGACTTTTTTTAAAAGTACATAATATGCATGTGTATTGAACAATTTGACTAAATGTGTAAAAAGTTCAAGGGGGACTGAATATTTATAGTGATGTCAACTTTTCTTGCGTGCTTTGCCTCATCAGGCCTTGAGGCTATCATCTAAGGCATGTCTATCTGGGTTTTATAGTGACTGATTGATAAACCAGAGATACATTCATGCTCAAAAAATATTAAAAGTACTGATAGTAACAAGGTTGAACAATGTCCATCCATCCACCCACCATCTACACCCCTTAAGGTAACTCCATGCAGGGTTGCTATCCATCCATATAGTGTGATTTTCCTTGACCACTTTTATTTTATATTCAAATATTGACCCTGGAAAACTGGGAACTGTGGGAATGTGAGTGTGGAAAAGTGTGGAATTTGAACTGTGTTTTAAATGTAGATCTTGGTTCTTCTGTGACCTCCTGGATGGGTTCACGATGTACTCCTGGAGTAATTTTAGTAATCCAATCACTCCTGGGAAGGTTCACCATTTGTTCTTCAATTTCTTTGGACATAATCCTTTTTGAGATATTTTATCCCACTTGACATTTGTACTGTTTAAGTGCTTTCCTTATCATTTGAAAGCCACATTTTATATGTACTCATGCTTGTCTTTGTCTAATAATAATATTAGTTTGATGATCAGAAACAGGTGTGGCAAAAAAAAAAAAAAAGCAAAAACAAGTTTTCACAGCGTTATTAACAAAGAAATGTTTGGGAAACAAAGATTGAAAAGCTGCAATTTTCAGACTGAGAACAGGCTTTCAGATGTGTCAGATCTGGGAATGAAACGTCAATTATTTATCTTTTCCTCTATATATGGATATGGTGATGTACACAATGTCCACTGAACACCAGTAGTTTACATTATAATAGAAATCTGAACTAATGTCAGTTTTATTGTCACTACAAATCACTGGACCCAGTAAGATAAGTAATAAGACCCTTCTTATTTTTCATAATAATCCAGCACCACCTTGTGTAGACAGTAAAAGCTGCAAAAACAAACACCGACTAGCTGATATCTTTTGCGCTCACCCGAACTTTGAAACACAAGGATAAGTCTGAATTGTCCTTGTTTGCTTGATATGGGACAACTTCAGTCGGGAGGGAACATACTGATCTTATTTGCTGCCCATTTGTTCCTAGTCACCAGTGCGCAGGAGGTTTAACAATGCGTCAAGAGCTGAAACCCTAAAACTAACCCTCAGTATTACTCAAATGTTCAGAATTTACAGCGAAAACTATTGCAAGACTATCTAGAGTGCTTCATTTTCGACAATTACGGCGCTCAAACATCGACCATGTTGCCCCTGACTGTTTCATCCAGCGATCTGTTATCTACGGCGGGGCTTCCTGTATGTGTTCAGGCAGATGGGATGTGCTGTTCGATAACGAGCCAACTTGATCAACCGGTTCGTGTCCGTGACCGATGGGCAAATTTTTTTTGTACACGTGACATTTAATATTTGCTACACACTAATGAAGAATAGTCAGTTCTCATTCTTCTAGAACGAGACCTTAAACTCCGTGTCTCACTCTCCCACCATGCTGAGATAAATATCGTTAAAAAAATAAAGTGCGGTGTTACATGCAAATCTGTGATTATTGCATACTGTGACTGCAGAGTGCGCTGTTGAGCAGCTGGGCTGAAATACAGATGGCCTCCTTTTCTGATAGTTGTTCTTAAAAAATGAGAACATACTATCTTGAAGCAAAAATTATTTGTAGTTGAACACATTTTTTAATGCAGCTTTATTAATCCTCAATAATATGAAAAATTGTTAACCATCCATTTAGATGAGATGTGGGCCTAAAATACGGGCAGAAAGAAAAAGTGACCAGACTGGAACCCGTGATTTCTGAAAGGACCAGTTCATCCGAAGAAGGCTGTCATCGCTCCACTCAAGGTTGTGATGCAAATGTGTTTAGCTGATCGACGCCACTAGTATGTTCAAATCAACCCTGCTTGTTTCCAGTTATGAAACCTCTCCTTTGGTTCCACAATGCCAGATTCATTTGTGAAACCTCTCATCTCCACAGGACATGATAGGCTTGTGTTCAAAGATTTACAGCCTGATTGCTGAATTGTTTTGTGAAAGATGTCATGCAAACTACCATGTGTTTCTTTCACAAACGTGGTGTACACAGTGACATCCAAATAGTTCCATTTTAGTCTCATCTGTCCAGACTACTCTCTTCCAGTATTTCGTTGGCTGCAAAAGACTTTAAACAAGGTTCAGTGTGATTTTCTTCAGCAGTGGAGTTTTGCGCAGTGATTGTTTATCTAGGTCATTGCTGTTAAGTGGATTACTTATTCTTTTCATAGAAAAATTGAACCTGCTACTACTGAATTTTTCAAGACTTCTCTGTGCACTTGACTCTTGGACATCTCTTTGGATTTTTTTTTTTTTTTTTTTTTGGACTCTTCTCTCAGAAATATTATAAGGATCACCTGGTCATGGTTGGTTTGTGGTGAAACTATGTTCTTTTGACTTCCAGATTATGATCACAATGGTGCTCACTGGAACAATCTGAACTTTAGAAAAGCATCTGTAGCCAGTGCCATCAGTATGTTTTGCAAAAACAAGATCCCTTTGCACCAATTCTGTTAAACCTTTTTATAGGTCATCAAAATAGGCAAAACAGGTTTCAGCTTTTGTCGTGGTTTTCTGTCTTTTAATGCTTCTTTTCTTAATGTGGTTCACTTGTTGCCAGTGTCATTCAATTTTACTGCACGTAACTTGATTTATATTGATTGTTTTGATTTTATATGTATGTTTTGACCTCACCAACTTCAGTGTGAAGTTTATATCATCGACCCCTTATAAATATATTTAATGAGACGAGCACTGTCATGTAGAATTGATATTTTCCCTGCATGTAACCAAAAGCTCAACTAGAAAGCACATTCATTTTTGGCTTTAAATCCTTTTGTGTACTGTATCTGTAAGTATGCAGCAGTTGTCCCTATATAAATAAACTTAGAAAATAAATGTCTAATTAAATTAAAGTAAACCTAATTATAAAAGGTAAGATGTAAGATTGTTTAAAAGTTGGTAATGATCCACGGAGTTGTTGTTATTGTTTTTTCGTGTGTGTATGTGTCTGCCTCAGAACTTATCTGTCGAGAAGAGCTGCCTAGGAGCTGAAAGATTCGTCTTTCTTTGCTGAGTTGAGCCAAAAGGTTCGGATCTCTACTAATATACCCAATTCCCATTACTGCCTGGCAATCACTTTTGCGCATGCGCAGACTAGACCTCCGGGATGGGTTTTACCGATGGAATCAAGATGGCGACTCTGGCGAAAGCGCCAATATATCTACTGAAGTAAATGTCCAAAACTAGCCGAGATAGTGGGTTTTCCCTTGTCTATTGGGGTTTCGGTGAAACATGAAGACCGGGGGCATGTCTTTGAAACGGAATTGAGTGGTATTTTTTTACCGTAGCGAAGCCAGCGAGATGTGCGAGAACTATGCCCGCTCGCTGCTGCGTGTTTCGGTGGCGCAGATCTGCCAGGCTCTGGGCTGGGATGCGGTGCAGCTCACTGCCTGCGATCTGCTGTCCGATGTGCTGCACAGGTACATCCAGCAGCTGGCAAGGGTTTCCCATCGTTACTCTGAGCTGTGTAAGTGCTCTGTTTCATACTCTGATTACTTTCCTTTGCTCCAATAAACCAGAAGTTGTCGATCACGTTGTTGTTGACTTGTTGTCTAACTAGCGCCCCCTAGCAAAGGTTGATGTGTCAAAAGTACAGTAGCTGAATACCTGACACGCTCCCATACACCTCTGTGGTCACTATGCTTAGTTTACAATTATTTTCACTAAGAACAAGTGTAACACACATTGGTTTTCTGTAATTTATCTGAAATGTTTCTTCATTTCACTCTAAAACTTGTTGATCATCTCCAGTTTCTGCATTCAAATCAGATTATCTAACCTTAAATTATAGATTAAGTTTCGATCCTGTGTTTGTAGATGGAAGAACAGATCCGGTTCTGGACGATCTCAGCCAGGCCTTCAGATTGATGGGGGTCAACCTGAGCGAACTGGAAGACTACGTCAACAACCTGGAGCCCGTGGCGTTCACCCATCAGACGCCGCTCTTTCCTGTTAACAAGAACAACGTGCTGCAGTTTCCTCAGCCTGGAGTAAGAGATGCGGAGGAGAGAAAGGATTATATCCCAGAGTACATGCCGCCTCTGGTCTCCTTACAAGAAGGTCAGCATGCTTGTTGACTACAGTGCCATAATAAGCTCCTTTACACATCTCTTCTGTTTTAAAGTATTTTAAAATATTTGTGTATTTTATTTATTATGGGGAAAAAAGCTGCTGGACTGATATTACCGTTTAACCATCACCTAATTAGTAGTTGCTTCACCCTTGATGGCGATAGCTGCCATCACGCTTTTGAAGTGAGGCTTTTACATTGCAGTGGATGAATTTTGGTTCACTCTTCATTACAGGATTGTTTTAATTTGGCTGTTTTGGAGGATTTTCAAGCATATCTGTTTACACCACAGACTCTTATTCAAATTTAGGACTGGACTTTGACTTGGCCACTCAGAAAATAATTTTCTTCAACCACTCAGATCGTTGTCCAACTGTATGACCCAAGGACACTGGAGCTAAAGCCACAAGCTGATGGTCGTACTGGCAGAGAGCAGAATTTATGGCTCCATCAATTACAGCAAGTCGTCCAGGTGCTAAAGCAGCAACACAGCCCCAGACCATCACACGACCGCCACCGTGTTTGACTGTCTGTGTGATGTTCTTTCTCTTAAATGCTGTTAGTTTTCCACCAGATGTGTACACCTTCGAAGTCTTATAAAACTTGGGGAACATCAGATTTTTTTGTTGTGGTAAATGCGAGGCGGGACCTTGTCGTCTGTTTGGTCAGCAGCGGCTTTGGCCTTGGAACTCTCCCATGGCGGCCATTTTTTCCCCGCTCTCTTTCTCACTGTTGAGTTATGGATGCAGACCTTAACTGAGTCAAGTGGTGCTCAGCCTTCCTGTCGTATTGCTTTGAATTTTCCATCTTCTATTCTCTGCTTTCGTCCACCCTTTCGTTGACACTTGCCCCAAATATTTTTGAGACCCAGCTGACTGGGGGAGCAACCAACATCTTTAACCCCTCACTGTGTTGATTTGTTACATGTCTTTTATAATTCTCTCTCGTTGGGGTCGTGCTTCCTGTAAATCACCCTGACGCCACAGCTTGTTAAGGTCTGCAAGCACTCTGCTCTAACTGCTGATCCATTTTCCAAATTAAACTTGTGCAGGTATTTGTTTTAGAAATGCAATTTAAAGGGGTGAGTCCATCATTTTTCCTTAGGGGTAAGTTCCACAGTTGTTGCTGCCCTCGTTGCTCTGTGTGGTTTCAGGGTTTTGGTTCACATGGTTTTGGAAGGGTTGTCTTTTACTGCTATACAGACTTGGATAGTCGAATGGTGTAGATTCAGAAAAATAAATCTCTTTTCTGCATTTTGCACAACTCAAAGTGACATCGATTGGGTTTTAAAATGAGTGAACATGCTGATTTTTTTTTTTTCTTGAATGCTCTAAAAAGCCATTTGTTTTTAATTTAGAAATATTATTCTGTTGCATATAAACTGTTCCTTGACTGATAAGACATTCATAAATGTTTCCGCTGATCTTTATAGGATTAGAAACGGGTCTTAAGGTTGCTAGAGTTGTTTATCGTGTTTGCTTTGTCTTTGCACAGCAGAAGAGGAGGAGGAAGAGGTCCCTCCTGACATGGGCACCTCAGCTGAGGCCATGCAGGTGGCCCTGGAAGATGACGAGGAGGAAATAGACGAAGACGAGATAGTCAACGACGAAAACCACCCGTTAAAGAGACACCTGGACAGTCCCGATGCGGCCCTGGGCATGATGCCCACCTCCAAGAGACCACGCATGTACCCTGGTCTCAGCCCGGAATGGGGGGTGGAGCCCAGGGAGCCCCTTACCTCACTCAACCCTCAGCGTGTCCCGCCAGGCATTCTGCCGTCTCACGACAGCCTCGACCCCCTGTCGCCTGAAACGCCATCCGGAGCCCTGGCTCCTTTCAGGCCTCAGCCGGTCATACCAAAACACTCGGATCAGAAGGCACTCGCCACTCCGGTCAGAAAGCCTAAAGTCTCATCCCCTGGCAGGCAACGGACTAAGTCTCCAAAAGGGGTGATTCCTGTTCCAGTCGCAGGCAGTCCCATACAATCTCCAAAACCATCGAAGGAGCGGAAAAAGTCCCCGGGCAGGACCAAGAGTCCGAAAAGCCCTAAGAGCCCAAAGATTGGTTCACTTAAAGCGCCTCCCACTCAGATCAAAGCAGAAGGTCTGCACAAGCCGCCGCTGCCCGCTCTGAGTGAGTGGATGGGGAAGGAGGGCATTCATCTGCGTCCGGTCATGGAGGACCTGCAGTTTCCTGAAGTCTCGTTCAAGAAACTGGACCCTGACAACACAACCATCGATGACTCCATCGCCGCTGTGATAGCCAGAGCGTGCGCCGAGCGCGAACCTGATCCCTTTGCCTTCTCCTCCGGTTCTGATTCCGACAGCAACAGCTTCTCCAGCCCCAGGAGGCTGACCATCATGGAGCAGCCCACGCCCAAACTCCCCATCGGGGCTGGGAGTTTTATAAAGGACACTTCAACGCCAATTCAATCACACGCCCACATAGGTCTTGGAAACTGGACTTTGGACGATTCAATCAATGAGGTGGTCCGCAAAGCCAACCAGGGCGGTCCGTCCGCCCCTCCTCCTCCTCCTCCTCCCAACCCAGCTGAGTACATATCGTCGGGATCGGCCTCGCCACCCACCCCTGAGCCGCTGCTCAAGGTGTTTGAGGAGAAGAGCAAGATCATTCCGCCAACGGATGTGAAGAAGAAGCTAAAGAAGGACCTCAAAACCAAGATGAAGAAGAAGGAGAAAGACAAGCCGAAGGACAAAGATCGGGAAAAGGATAAGAGCAAACCCAAGGAGAAGAACAAGGAGAAAAACCGGGACAAAAACAAGGAGTTCTCCAAGGACATCAAGATCCCCTGGAAGGAGGTAGGAGTCAAGGGTGAAGACCTCTTCATGCAGCGAGAGTTCACCCTGCCAGAGGTCCCCATCAAAATAAAATCAAGAGACGGAGAGGGCGCCAAAAAAGAGAAGGAGAAACATAAAGACAAGAAGAAGGATAAAGAGAAAAGCAAGAAGGACAAAGACAAAAAGGAGAAGAACAAAGACAGAAACAAGGAGGACAAGCAGAAACAGTCGACGTTATCGAGCTTTTCTCTCGGCGACCTCCCACCACTGTTCAGCCCCTCCACCTGCCTGCGGGTGCCCTCCATGCTGCCCTCTTTAGCTCCCATCCTCCACGAGAAGGAGGTGAAGAGCAAGGAGAAGGAGAAGAAGAAAGACAAGAAGGAGAAGAAGAAGAAGAAAGATAAGGACAAGGAGCGAGAAAAGGCCAAGGAGAAGGAGAGGGAGAAGGAGGAGAAAAGGAAGGAAAAGGAGAGAGAAAAGGAGAAACGAGAGAAGGAGAAAGAAAAGGAGAAGGAGAAAATTCGGCTGGAGAAGGTAACTGTTGGTCTTTGTTTGTTTCTCTCCCCGTTCACGCGACGGTCGCTAACGCTAACCCTCCGGGTGTGATCTCAGGTGAAGATGGAGACTCCGGCCGTCGTGCCGTCGCCGGTCATTCCCAGACTGACCCTCAGGGTGGGAGCAGGTCAGGACAAAATGTAAGTCTCCTGATGTTTCCCATAATCCCTCATCCCATCCAGAAATCCATGTTCTCCTCCACACGTCTTTCTTGTCAGCAACAGAGCTGGTTGTAAACCATTACAGGTGAATCCCACTAAATCAGAATATTACTGGAAAGGTAAACTGAAGTCAGGTATTCACTTTAGAAGTGGAAATTGAATTGTTATATGGAGTCATTCCACAGTAATATATTTGAAGCGGATATTTGTTCATTAATGAGTGATTATGGCTCAGATAAATAACGTTGTTTACATAAGAGCAATAAAAAGGATTTATAATCCTGAAATTTTGACCTGCTGTAAGGTATGCCCATGTCTTGTTCAGTATAAGCACTCGGTAGCTGGTTGGAGCTCCTATTGTCGGAATTACTGCAACGCTGCAGTTTGAGCCAGGGACAATGTCTTGGACACGTCGCAGTGTTTTGGCTCCAGCTGCAAGTCCACACCTGGTGAATCTCCTCCAAACATTGAATGGATATTGATTCTGCGCAGATACCTGTAGCTTGTTCCCCTTTTTCTACCACACTTTTTCCTTTCACTCAACCTTCCACTAATATACTTGGAGCAATCACCTTCTGTGATTTACTCTCCTTGTGGACGGTGCCAATGACTGTCTGCTGTCAACATGTATATGTATGTATTATAGAATGGTACATTTCTATATTATGTACTATTCTCATTTTCAAGATACATTGAGTTTTGGGTTTTTCTGATCTGTGAGCCATAATTCTCAAAATTAAGAGATTTTAATGCTTAAAATATAATACCTTGTTTAAAGAATCTGTAAGTATGATTTTCACTTTTGGAATTGAATTATTGAAATAAATTAACTTTTCAATAATAATAATATTTGTTTATATGCGCAGGAAATTATTTTAAAAATTACTTCCTTTTTAGATTTTTTTTGGTGATTGGTGTTTTTTTTTTTTTTTTTGTTTTGTTTTTTTTTTAAATAAAGTACTTTTTTAAAGTCAAACAGCTTAAATAACAAATAAATATTCTCATACCTACAAATTTCACAAACTGTTGTCTGCACTTTAAAATGTTTTCAGATTTTCTTTTCATAAATTAAAAAAGATTTTAGGTTGTGTTTTGATATTTTTACCAAAAACTCATCCCTGCTATTAGAGCTAGATTTTGTTAGCTACATCTATTAGTTTTACAAACTGTTTAAACATTTATTTTAAATATATAACAAATTATATTATTGTTATAATTATTGTTATTTATCCTTTCGTACGTTTATCTTTGTGACAAACTGAGTTAGTCCAACCTCAACATAAAGACGTCCGGCGTTCATGCCAACCTGTGTTTGTGTCACCAGTGTTATCAGCAAGGTGGTTCCAAACTCAGAGCCCAAGGCTCCGGGATCCAAGACTCCTGCTGCCAAGTCGACTCCTGGGATCCGTCCTCGGACGCCGCCTCCACCTCCAGCTCTCCCCCCGGTGGTTCCAATTCTGACACCCGCATCCCCGCTGCCGCCCGCTCCTCCCCCGCCATCGTCTCTGCTCCCTCTGCCCTCTACGCTGCCCCCTGCTGCCTCCGTCAAGCCGCCGGTCCGCAGCGTAGTAACCGAGACCGTCAGTACTTATGTGGTACGTTTCCGTATGTTGAGCGTTTGTTTTACTGCAGTGTTGCCAGACTTTAAGTTAAAATAAAAATGTTCCCGTTTGTATGAATCGAACATGTCTTCATAAGTTGACGTGAAACCTCTTGCGAATCCTCTCTGGTGTCCGTTTGTGTCCCAGATCCGGGATGAATGGGGAAACCAGATCTGGATTTGTCCCGGATGTAACAAACCTGATGATGGCAGCCCGATGATTGGATGTGACGATTGTGACGACTGGTATCACTGGTAAGAGACGTGCTAGTAAACCTTTTTAATTTCAACCTTGTGTATTGATACAACACTAACCTCTGAATGTATTACTGAAGTATAAATAATAATAATTTTTTTTTCACTAATTGTATTATTAAAAGCCAATTTGTTCTGATCTGTCCCCTGATGCATCTGCTCACTATTTTTCTCTCTGTTTGGATCTTTGATAGAAATGCGTAGCCTTTGTATTAAGTACATTTATTCAGAGGGAAAAACAAAATCCGATGTTAAAAGATTGTTATTGAAATCGTAGGTGGCACGGTAGTACTGGAAAAAAAACCTGTTATTATTGGGGGTGATATTTAAAATTAAAAAACTTAGCAATTTTCACAAGTTGTGCTTTAAAGACTCTGCATGTATTCCAGGATGTTCCAGCATAATTTGGCAAATAGAGATTTTAAAATGCTGCTGGTTGAGGTTAGTCCAGATGCCAACACTGAACACCTGACGCCGGTTTCAGCTTTGAGTTCATTTGTTGTGAAAACTACAGATGAGACTACTATTAAGGCATTTCAAGGTGAATATTTAGTCCTCAAATGTTCAGGATAAAAACTGCAGGAAGTAATTCTAGCAAATGGACGTTGGAGAAGTGTGGAATGTTTAAATGAATAATGTGCAGGAAGCCTGCTGTCTGCTCCAACCTTCTGCAGTCCAGTCCGAAAGGCAAAAAGGGTTCTCCATGGGGCTGGCTGCAGGGTTGCCTGTAATGGTTCCTCTAGTAATTTTAGTCAAAATAATATTTTTTGTTTTTACACATCTGGACCGAGGGGGGGGGTCTCCTTTATGAGAGATCGGTTCGGTTAAGTTTTGACTGATCTATCCACTCAGTGTCTGAGTTGTTCACAACTTTTCTGGTTAAATATCACAAACCTTTCCATTTGAACAGCCATTCCTTCCAGAAAATAGCCAAACATTTCCATGTTACAATGGGTTTGTTTCTGAAAACTTTCAGGTTTGTTGAATACGAGGCCCTGGCTGTCAGGATCCGACATGTTCAACATGTTTTTGACTCCTTGTTTCAAATGAGCGGCGTTTGCTGGCACTAAAAACCGCCACATGGCAACAGCGTTCAAAGCTCAACAATAATGCAGACAAATTCTCACTGTGTAACTCCTCTCTCCTCGTTTTTGCTCAGGCCTTGTGTCGGGATCCTTACGCCGCCCCCAGAGGACCAGCCGTGGTTCTGTGTAAAATGTTCCAGCAAGAAGAAGGACAAAAAACACAAGAAGAAGAAACACAAACCCCACTGAGACTATGCAAAAATAAACAAACGGACAGATTTGGGACTTTCTCAACTAAAGCCATTATTGATCGCTGACGGCACTGCTGTAAAAAAATAAAAGATAAACTATAAATTTGTGGCTGACATTAACTTCTGGGGATTATTTTTTAAAATGAGGTCAGCCACTATGCATCATGAGTTGGTGAGGGGGAAAAAAACGGCTTTAACCAGCACATACTCAGCCTTAGTCCTGCTGTGGGGCTGTTTTTCCTTTATTACCTACAAAATGTTTGCTTGTTATTTTTGTGTCCCCGGCTGTTTTGCTATTCTGGCACAGTTATGTCTGAAGACCACATGAACTTTTAAAGATCAGAGCTAATCCTTTGAGAGATCAGCCACCATCGGTCTACTGTGTTTCTGTTTGCTTCCCATTTCTGCAGGAAGACTGGCCTTACCGTCGGACCTTTCTGCAGGTTTCTGCAGTACCATTGAATTGTCATGTATATAAAGATGATTGCATCAGGCATGTATAAATATGTAAATACCACCTTTAAAGCCAAGTGCATTTTGTTCTTAGGATTGTCTCGTTTGAACCACTTTCACTTATCGGTTTTTAAAATCCAACCGTTTTCTTGTAATTTCTGTACATTTTTTTTTAAATTTAAACTTTGTATTTTTTTTTTTCCTCACATGGATTCTTGAAGTCATATACTGTAGCTGTGCTTGTAATGTAAATCATTTTTGCTGATATTTCAATATTAAAGGTGAACAGTCTGTGTGTCCACAGACTTAAAGAAAGCAGATCTCATCACAGTCATATCTGTATCATTTTACATCTGCACCAATTTTTATTTATTAGAATTTTTTTTCTTTGAATTTTCTTTGCAAAAAAAGTTGAACATTGTGTGTGTGCAAGGTTCAAAGGTCAGGCTTGTCATTACTTAAATGCATTTAAAAAAATATGTCCTTTGTCATTTGCAGTTAAAACGTTCCCGTCTTTCCATACATGACCACATGGTGTCACTCTTGAGGCATATTATCTTCTTTTCCAGATATGAGGTGCAGCTAATCCTTCTGCATTGTGTGAAATTGTTTTTTTCCCACCTTTAAAAAAGTATAAAGATAATTTAAGAAATTATTAGGTCATGTCATATGCCATTATTCTGCTCATTATCTATTCACAAAGGCATTTCAGCTTCGTTCAAACAACTGAAGCTGAAATGCCTTTGTGATTTGAGGGAAGATGTGACCTGATGATGTTTAAAGCTTATAAAATGTTTATGTATTATACAGGAGGTTTTAAAATGTCTTCTAAATCTGCTTTTGTTAAGATTTACCCTGAAATACTGAAGAAAGCAAAGGTTAAGAAGGCAAAGATTGAAAAAGCATTCACTATGTGGATATAAGAATAGTGAGCAACCTTTAAATTCCTAAGGGCTATTTTTGGCTTCCACTCCAAAATAAAATGTGTAAAACTGCAAAACCTTCATGATCCTTTGAAGATAGCTTTGTAAATGCATCAATATTTAAAAAACAATTTATGTTGGATTGAAAGAAACTCTTTTATTCCTGTTTTTATGTTAGAATAAGATGCTGGCAGATTTGTTTTCACCCCAGGTGAAAATGTCTAAAACCTGGTTAATTTAATCACCTTTTTCTGCAGTGACATAATTGAAAAATTTAGATGAATCCAACCTTTAATTAGAATGCAATTAGTAGAAAAATGTTAAATAGTTATTTTATGTTGTATTTTTTTCTACAAAAGCACTTAAAAGCACTTGTGGCAAAATTGTTGGTGAACATCCCTTTAAATAAATGCAGCAATGTGTGTATATACTATATATATTACATAATTTGCCTTTTTGAGTTCATCAGAGATGTCCTAAACCATAATCCATGATGTCCTGTTTCTGTATGTTAATTGACATAACCCAAACACCCATTTCTTGACTCACTGGCTACTATAAATTCAAGGAGGACCCAAGTTTATCTTGCCACCATGCAGAGAAAGCAGGATGCTAAATCTCTAAGCATCACTGTCGACGAACTTGGATCATTAACTTAAAGCAACAAACAACATTTTTGGTTCAATAAGTCTCAGTAACAACTGTTACACGCTCATTTGGCATATGAGATGCTCGCTAGAAAAAGGTTTTACCCGTTCTGCCATCATAAACATAAACAGGTGGAGTACGCTAAAAACTCTTGGGATTTGGACTGGAACCATTAGCTTTGGTCAGAAGAGGCTAAGATTGAGTTTTTCAGAAACAAACACTCCAGGTTGGTGTGGCATGAAACAAAGATTGAGGATCTTGAAAAGGAGCACATGCTCAATGTTAAGTACGATGGAGGATGAATGATGCTGTGGAACTGATTCTCTTCCAAAAGGGTGCATGGCATCATTAAATAGTTGAAATACCAGGACATATACTCTTACTCGTTCGTCATTAGGTCCTTAACAAGGTAGATGATCCAAGACTAAATCTTCTACACATAAAAGATTCACCAGATAAAAAATTAACCTTCTTGGTAATTTCAGTCCCCAGACCTCAGTGCTATAGAAAACTTGTGGGATGAGCTGAGGAGAAGAGAGGAACAAGGATTCTGGATGATTTAGAGACCGTGTACATCTGTGCGATCCAACCCTATGAAATGTTATAGACGACTAAGTTCCATTCAACTGGCAAAGCTAAGTATTGGTAGAATGGGTACCAAACAATGGGCCACCATTTCTGCTATAAAATAAAAAAATATTGTTTAACATGAGATTATTATGCTGCAATGAAAGATGAATTATTTTAAGGTTTTTTATTCATCTTTAACAAGGCAGTTAATTATCTTAAATGTATATGATAAATACATAAATAAATGGAGCACACACTTTGTAGTCTACTGACATGAAAGGTTGAAACAAAGAACAATGCTGAGGATATTATATACATATACTGCATGAAAAACCTTTCTCCTTATCTTCATATCCAAAAGCATTGCTCATTTATGTCATCTTTGGCTGATTGTCATAAACAGCCACATGCAGCTGTGCAGCCACAGGTTGCAGACCCCTGGGTTACACAAACATGTCGGCTTGCAGCTCCACCGTATTCACGAACTGCAGCCTCCATGGACAGTGCAGGAGTGGAGGGAGTCAGAGCTCATAAGGACAGCTTTATACACTGTTTCATGGAAAGAAGAAACAAGCTTAGCTGCTGCACCTGATGGATGGATGGTAGTTGGAGATTATTTGATACAAAGCACTCCTTTAAGTCACCAAAAGACAAACTAGTTAGAACGTCTCTGGTTAAATAAACCTGTTTAAGCAGATCAGTGCTCACATGCATGCACATACTCTGCAGACTAGCCAAGAAAGGCCTTGAAAGATATCTCTGAGGGGAAGACAATGCTCCTCTTTCAACAACATTTGGGAGGCTGTGCTTTATATCTCCCACTGATAGTGAGAAGCTTAGCATAAATCACTAAAATGGTGAAAAAAACAATAATTACTCATTAGACACCACTTTCTAGTTCTAATTTTTATACCTCTTAATAATGAACAGTTTTCTCTTTAGAAACATTTGGAATCCTTATGTGCTCCTTAAGGGCTCACTACCTCCCTTTATTTTTTAGCATGAGACATCCCTCAGACTTTAAATGGGTCACAAGATATAGGATTATTATTAAATACATCATTAAATACATCAGTTGTTAAAAACATCTTAAAGACTTACGGTCAAAAGAAGCGTTTTCTGGCCTAAAACTGATGACATCAGATGTTTTTTTTGCTTGTGTCATAAAAAGTATTTACCCATTTACAGATTTCTTCTTTTGTTCCCCTTTTTAATCATAATTAAAGATTTTAGATCTTCAAACAAATTTTAATCTCAGCTAAAGAAAGCCTAATAATTGCAAGAAGGAATTTTTATGTTAGAGGATTTTATTTATTGAAGGGAAAAAAGTACAACACAGTTGGGTATACAATAGGACAAGGATCGGAGGTACACCAGCAAGTCCACCTCTGAATAGCTCAAGAAAACCAAAATGAAGGTTTTAGAGTGGCCTAGTCAAAGTCTGTAGAATTTAAATCTTATGGCAATAGCTTAAACAGGCTGTTCATGCTGGAAAACCCTCCAATGTGGCTGAATTTTAAAAAATCCTCTGTAGCGATGTGAAAGTCTCCCTGCCTTTATTTATTTGATGACTGTTGTTGCTGCCAAGGGTGCCACAACCAATTTAGGGGGCAATTACTTTTGTCAAAGAGGGTCTGGTTGGTTTTCATATGTTTTTGCCTTAAAAAATTAAGTCATAATTTGAAAACTACTTTTTTGTATTCACCCAAGTCGTCTTTGTCTGATCTGATTGATCTGAAATGTGTAACTTTGGCAATAAATCAAAAACTGAAGAAATCTATGATGGGAGAAATACTTTTTTAAGACACTGTAGACCTTTCTCCTTCACCTGATTTGAGTTTTTAGCACATTTTTACAGTTCAGTGAGTCTTTTTTCTTTCCTACTTCACTTTCAACTTGAAAGTGGTCCATGTTCAGGCTGAGTTTTGCCTTCTGGACATCTGACACAGCAGGATAAACACGTAACGTTACATCTGCTTATATTTGAACTTCCTTACTGGGGGTTTTGAGTAAAACTAGTGAATATTTATTTTCTAATTTTCATATCTATATTGCTCCTTGAATTCCTGTTTTCCAGCTAATTTGAGCCAATCCTTTTGGATGGTGCAGTACTGTTCTTTTTGTAGTTCCTCAACAGATATGCACAGGTCTTCACAGTCATGAAAAGATTTTCTCAAATGATTTTACACAGAGTGCACTGTTTTGTGCACTCAAAACAGCTACATATTTTACGATCCTTCAACAGCTACTCAGTCAGGCCTTTAAAGGACAGAAAAGGCACTGTAAAACAGGAATCCCTGAGTTATCAGTCAACATTTAATGATGTGGGGCCTACACATGTGATCTCACTTTTTCCATTCTTTGAAGCGAAGTGCAGAACTGAATCGCCTGCAGGAGAAAGAGAAGTCAGATCTTTCATGTGTAGCAGGAGGTTTCATTAGTAGTCATCGGTGACTCTTCTTCACTTTCTGCAGTGTGAAGCTCTGGAAACAGTCAGTACAAGAATGCTGGTTGAATGGGGAAGTTCACCTGTTGAAATTGCAGCTAATATGCAATTGAATATTATCAGAGCAAGATAAATTACTTGTGGTCAGCCTGACCAGGGTAAATGTATAGACTAGTTTTAATAAATATAATATTTATTTTTATCACACAAAAACAGTTAAGCTCTTAATGCAGGATCAGACTCACCTTGATTGCTGTTTATCGCCTCTTATTCAACTGAGTGCTGATGTAACTTAAGGAAAATGTGCCACACCCAATGAGCCAACAAGTTGCTCCTGAATTTTACAAGCATTTACTTTTAAAGTTTTGTGTGAAAAAAAAATGCTTTTAC
This sequence comes from Anableps anableps, assembly GCA_014839685.1. Taxonomy (NCBI): domain Eukaryota; kingdom Metazoa; phylum Chordata; class Actinopteri; order Cyprinodontiformes; family Anablepidae; genus Anableps; species Anableps anableps. The sequence goes on from CM026073.1 coordinate 13,396,200, forward strand.
TTATCTACTTCTCTGCCTCTTTGTGCAGAAGGCCTCAGTGGAAATATACTCAGTCATCTGATAAAAGAGAATCAAGGAGGAAGTGGAAAAATTGATGTGCAACTAAAGAAAGGGGAAGTAAAAGAACTGCTGGCCATGCAAAATATGCTGACATTTTAATGCTGTGTAGCAGCTTTAATCGTATGCGAGGCAGTCAGTCATGCAAGCCAACATGGACAGGGTCTGGCACACAATGAGACTCAGAAATTAAATGATTAGTTTTGAAATTATTTGCAACTATGTTCAGGATGAATCCACAGCGGCTGCACTTTCCTCTCTTGAGCATACCGATCCAAACTCCGTTGACGGCTGAGAGTGTCAGCTTTCCCTCTCAGTCACTCGACCTGGTGTCAGGTCTCATACAGTCAAAGCTTGTGGCTTACATCTGTTGGATCATAAATTTCACTGTACACTGCCTAGCAAGATAGAGCTGTGAAACATCTGACAGAAAAACATGTTTATTTCCCTAATCAAGATACATACAGCGCCCTGCAACACTACTTACTTATTCTTACATTAAAGCCACAACTTTGATGTATTTTGTTGAAATTTTAGGTGATGGACCATTAAATAAAAATCTGGAAAGAGTTGCATGTATTGTATTAAACCCTTTTTAATCTCACACCCCAAAATCATATCCAATGCAATTATTTGCCATCTGAGGTCACCTTAATCAGAAACTATAGTCAACCTATGTGTGTAATTTCAATCTCAGTATAACTCCAGCTATTCTGTGAAGGCCTCAAATATGTGTTAGAGAACACTGATAAAGTTGTGGATAACTTTAAATAAGGGTTAGGTTATAAAATATATGCCGAACTTTTAGACGTGTCACAAAGAACGGTTCAATGCATCATGCTAAAATAGAACAAGTATGCTGTGCACTTAAACTGACAGGCTGAGCAAGGAGAACATTAATAGCTCAGCTCAAAAACACCCAAGATGTCCAGGTGCTTTCTGGAGAGGCTGCAAAACCCACAGCTCAGGTTGGAGAATCTGTGATGAGATGAGACAAAAAAAAAAAAAAAACAACAAACGTTTTGGCTTAAATGCGAAACACTATGTGTCCCAGAAATCTAACACTGTAATCACCCTGAAAACACCATTTTGGTGGCAGCATCATCATGTGGGGATGCAAAATCAGACACTCGCTGTCCAGTTTGACTGAGCTTGAGCTGTTCTGTAAAGAAAATGGACTAAAATTTCAGTCTCGGGAAGACATATCTCATAAACTACAATTGGATTCAAATGTGGTTCTATGAGCTACTGGTGTTTGGGGACTAAATAGAAATGCATAACTTACTTTTCAGATGAAAACAGTGTATTCTTTCGCATTGTGTTGGTCTATCACATAAAATTCTGATTGAAAAACAAGTCTGTCGTTGGAAAAAGCCAAAATGTAAAAAAAGTTTAAGAGACACTACAAGGCCCTCCATCGACAGCACATTGTTATGCTGATGTTGTAGGAGATACACACCCATTATGAACCTGTGCTAATTAGTTTTAATTCTTTAACGCTGAAGCTCACAAACCTTATTTGTCTTCTACACGCTCTGCAGAGCAGAATGCTCACCGAGCTGAAACGGTTTCAGTTATAAACCACAAAAACACAGACGATGTTTGTCTGCTCAAATGGTCCCAAAGGAGCCCAGGAGTGGTAAAAAGGGAAAGCTTTCGTTCATCCTGAGGCCACCTGCAGTGCCCTAAACATGTTGCGCAGTAATTTGACTTGTTTCGCTGCAGACTTGAGTGCTTTTTGTTTTTCAGCCGCAGCAGCAGCACTGAAGCAATGAACACTCCCTTTCACATTCACACTGAACGCAAGCAGGATGTGGCCACTTCTTGCACAAACATGCCTTAAATGCATTGAGTTTACACAAGTTTCTTGTGCGTCAGATGCTCTTATATAAAAAAATAAATAAATAAATAAATTTAAAAAAAAAAAAAAAAAAATCATCATTCTCCTGTGCTGTTATTTCATCTCTGCAGGCTGTTCTTAGCCATGAAGGATTAGCACACATGACATTAGGAAGGCTCTCATGTGTTGGTAGATCTGAGCCACAGCAGAGTCTTTCAGTGATTCTGTGCGCAGAGTGGTTGCCTGTGGGTCTGACAGTAATTCTTAGCAGCATCGCATGAAAAAAAACTAAAATAAAAGTGGATTTCAGCATCGCCGCCTGAAATATTCATGCTGGCAGAAAGACCAAAGTTAAAATGAAGAGGATTTCTGCAGCATGGTTAAAAGGAACTAGATCCCCCTTCAAACTGGTTTTCTCAGTTGTGAAACCAGCACACACAGACGCTGACCCTGTTTCAGACTTTTCTGCTTAATGTCACATTACAAACAGTGGGACCCAATACCTGTGGGACACTGAGACCTACATTCAGCTCCTCTTGGGATTCGTTTTTGTGAAAGTAACGTTGCAATAAATGGCTTCCAGGTTTTTAATCAGTCTTCACAGTGTTAGGCATGTGAGGAGAGTGAGGTTTTTTTTTTTTTTTGTTTTTTTGTTTTTTTTTTTAGCAGCTTCAAATGCGGCTTTGTCTTCCTCGCACTCCTACCTACACGGCTCAGAACACAGTCAAATGAGCTTTGTCTAATGCAAATTAAGGCGTTAGGCTCTCTTTTGAGTCTTTCCAGTGTGCTGCTGAATTCTGCCATCAGATAGCCCCCCTGGTTTATTCAGATGTAATAAAATTCATCCTGCTGTAGAAATATATGCAGGCATGTGTAGTTCATGCTTTGGACTATTGGAGCTGCCTGTGATGTTTGTCTAAGCTATAAATGACCTTTTTCCAACAGCGTCGGACCACATGCAGACTGTGTGTAGGCTGGAGCAGTGAACATGTCTGCTGGTATTCATCCTGTTCAGCCTACAGTTTGCTGTTATTCTAAAACTCTATTGTTAACAATATTAACCGATGTGAGGCTGACAGGAATACATCATTCAGCTGTCGAACACTAAGTTCTCACACCCACTGAACTTTTCTACATTTTTTTTTTAAATTACCTCCACAAGCTTGAATGCATTGCACAGTCATTACATTTGATAGAACAACACAAAGTAGTGCATAAAGGGGAATGGAAATGATCTGCAGTTTTCAAAATGTTTTACAAATAAAAATTGGACATATGCGGTGTGAATCTGTATTTAGCCCCCTTTACTCTCCATCCATCCATCGATAATGCTTAAACCATTACAACCAGTTGCCTTCAGATCCCGAATGGAGCTCTGTTCAGTTCAATAATTGAAAAACAGAATGATTATGGCACAATTGCAAATTTAATAATACAAATTTGAAAGACCGGGAAAGGAAGCATTGATCATAAAAGCAGCCAATAAGTCCATGGTATGTGTAGAGGAGCTGCAGTGGCAAACCGCTTAGGTGGAGGAGAATTTCGTAAGGACAATAATCAGTTCTGTATTTGCCTCAATGGAAGATACTGATGAAAGAAAGACATAACAGAGTCTGTTTGGCATTCGCTACAAGCCATTTTGGGGACCCCGCAAACATGTGAAAGAAAGTCTGGTCAGTTGAACCCACAGTGGAACTTTATGGTCTACATACAAAATGTAACTCCATTACAGTACTCAGAACTACATTTTTTAAAATCTCGCAACATCGACTGAGCATGTTCAGAACTTTACGGGAAAATGGAACCTCTGGAGTTAATGATGCAAAGAAGGATTTTGCATAAAATCAAGAAAATTATGGACAACCCTGAACATCCTCTTCATGAGACTGTCATTCGAAAGGCTTCTTCAGTTTGGTTGTAAAACGGACTGCTACAGGAGATCTTTCCTGGCCTCAGCCATCACCACCTATAATAATTCCTTGACTAAATGAGTTACATCAACATTTAATTTCCCTTTGGGAAAAATAAGGTGTTTTTGAATTGAATTGAATTGAAGACGAGGTGTAGACATGCTTGTTTTTTATGGCTGATGAAAAAATACAAAGGAAACTCGGTGGTGATTCACATTCAAATCATGTCATGTTACTTTAAGGGGCCTCCTTGCTATGACAACCACACCCACCTTTGGCCCTTTCCCACTAGCTCCTATACTCTGCGCGGCCCGACTCGGTTCAACACGGTTCAGGTGGTTTTCCATCACAATTGAGTAACAGCTCTTGTGGGGTCATCATAGCAAGGAGGTTCCAGAGTCTGAAAAATAGCTAATGTGATCTGTGTGCGACACAAACCACAAGCACAACGCAACAATGGAGGACATAGAAGTGATGTTGAACATCCTGCTCAGTCTGTGGCTTTTTGTCAAACTCAAAAAAGAAGAGAGCCAGAAAAGGCTGCTGGTGGCAAGCCAAAACACTGGAGAAGTTTTTATGAAAGCTGGGTCAGATTCTTGTAGGGGAATCGCTCTTATGACAATCAGTGACTCCACCCACTAGCCAATCAGTGACCAATAGTCTTCTGAGGTACCATTTACAGCCTGACTTGGCATGCTTGGAATCACAGCAAAGTACGTTCTAAAAAGGGACTGATACTATGTAGCTGTTGCTTGTAAAAAAAAAAACCCTTGTAACTGAGGCGACCCAAGTCAAGCTACACTGAGCGAGGAAAACGGTCAATTGTCATGGAAAACTATCTGAACTGTGTAGAGCCGAGTCGAGTTAAACTGACCAAGTAATAAAAGAAAAGAACCAAATATCTTAAAACTTGCAGCCACAGCTTCAATGAAATGGTTTAGATCAAAGCATATCTGTATGTTAAAATGGCCCAGTCAAAGTACAGACCAACAATCTTTGAGACTGTGGGATGACTTAGAAATTGATGTTCACAGACTCTATTTAATCTGACTGAACCTTTCGCTAAAAGAGCTGGCTAAAAATTCAGTGTCTAGATGTGCAAAGCTGGTCGAGCAATGCCATCAATTACCTCTATGAAGTTCTGACTCAGATGAACTAAGAACAAAAACATGCTACACTTTTCCGATTTTTAATTGGAAAAAGTTATTCTGGTTGGTCTATCATGTCACTATGTGCTACCTTGTCTCGGTCCATTACATAAAATTCCAATAAAATGCACTGATATTTTTGGTTGCAACATGACAAAATATGTAAAGGTTTATATAAGATTATGAATATATTTGCAAAGCACAGCCATTTACTATAAGTTGACCTATGAGAAGAGTTGGACATGAAGTCTGTTATTGAATATTGTTATGAATTGGCACTATATAAATAAACTGAACTGAACTGAATTGAATGCTCAGTCATTATTTGCGCAGATTATTATTTATAAGCAGAATAATGAAATCAGCTACAATAAGAAGTTTGTAGGATACAGTTGCTCTGCTGCAGGCCATCATTGGTAGCGCCATTTCAAACTCGTGCCAGCATCTACAGAAATGTGTCACAGACCCAGGAACAGGCCAGGATGAGATCTTCTGGCATCTCAGGTGACGTTTCCTCATATTCCCCCCTCTCAGCTGACAGTGGGAATTCATCACCCATTGTCAATGTTCTGAAGTTTTCCAAATATGAGTTTCTATTAGTACAAGAGTGCTGCCATGGACACAGCTCTACAGCCTGCGAGCTGGGCTGCCGCAGGCGGCACAATGCATTAGCACACGATGAGCTGTCAGAGAGGATTATTTCAGCCACCACAGTCAGCGAAGGGGGTGGGTGCTGCTCTGCTGCACTGAAGCAAGGAGAAAGAGTGGGTGGGAGTCAGATAAAGGAAAAAGGAATCACACTGATAGAGGAAAGAGCGGAAAGAGTAAAAAAGTGTCCATTGCACCAGTTGGATTTTCTTTTCCAGAGCACTGATGTTGGAACACTCCTCTGAGCTGGCCCTGGTGCAGAGTCTGTATGCCAATAGCATGCGCTGCCCCCCCCCTGCGGCCGGGATCTCTGTCAGGAATGAGGACCTGTCTATGAGGTACGTTTGGGGCTGGCCCCCTCATTCAGTTTTGGATAAGCTTTTGTGGAGCAGCCTGTATTTGGACTGCCTCTTTGTCTGGACTGGATTTTGTCACAGGATGTATTGTTTCCAGTTGAGCGTTCTCCCATGCTGTGCCTGTAGGCATCATGGTCTCTCTGTGGTGTTTCCATAAGTGTGTGTGTGTCTGTGTGTCATCTCTATGATTATACTGGGTTTAGCTTTTAAATCAACTAATTATCACACAGGAGAAGGAGGAAAATGAAGACAAGTCTGTTTTATTTTAACTTAGATCCCAATCTTAGAGCATTTAGTTTAAAGTTTTTCAGTGACTCTCATAGTTTCAAGAAATATAAATAAAAGAAAAGAGGATGAACATGTCAGTGATGGACACAAACTCAGAAATAAGACATCAACAAAGGCCTTGGTGTTCAGAGTCAGTCTAAAACAGCTAAAAATATTAATTATCTGTACAGAAGAAGAAACCTTTCCATGCATATTTGCAGAAGAGAACCAATGAGGCAGAACCGTGTGCAATCAGTCTTATCAGGACCGGGCAGATTTCCTTCATACAGCTTGATAAGATGTAGTTCACCCTCTCCATTTTGAGAACCCTTCAGCTGTTCCTCAAATAATTTTATGAAAAAAACAATAAAACAGAGTCAAGAAAAATGTGTGCTTTTTTGGATCTGATCTCCTTTGAAGCTGACCTATTTTTACACCCTGCAGTTTGTGATGAAGTGGAGCGAATTTAAATGCACTGGGGATGTTGATGATGATGATGATGATGATGATGATGATGATGATGATGATGATGATAGATGGGATGGGATTTTTAAGTTCTACTGCAAGAGCAGGATGTATTTGATGTAAACAACAAAAGCATGGTGGCATGGAGAAGATTAAAATGGGATTACAGTTGTAATAATCTGAGATTAAGAATCAAGTATTAGAAGGTGCCGGCAACTAAACATTGGCGGCCTGTGGCATCAACTCAATACAGACATCTCATGGAAAAGAAAAGCAAATCCATGCTAAAAAGAATTAAAAATCTGCACTGAATATAACCCCCTCCACCCCTCCCGGAACTAATTAAATCTAAGATAATATGTGGACGCTTCAAATGAGTTTACATTATTGTATTTAGCTTCCATCTTGATGAAACCTGATTCTCCAGAGAGGTTTGTACAACCTTTTTATAGCAGCCCCTCAAGCTTAATGGTAGCTCATGCAGGCTCGTGGGCTTCTCTGTACATATTGCTGAATAGTTTGCATTATCACACCACCCTCTTTATAAACACTATTTATTTAATAGAGCATGCTCAGCGCTGGTGCCAGGTTGCCTTGAAATTGCTATGGATACGAGGATTAAGTCAGCTTTCATAAATGGGCTGTTTCTTAACACTCGCTATGAATAATATTTTAGGACTGTGCAGCTGCTGTGGCAATAATGAATGGTTCGATAATTAGGCTAAAAACCCTCCTGTCTCTCTGCTGTGGTAAACTGCACTTGACAACGACCCCACATCGCCCCCTCCACCCCCTCCTTTTCCATTCGCCCCCATGTGTGGAGGGCCTCGCCCTGCAAATCCAGCTCAACAAAGAAAGATAGGCTCCCCCTCCCCCAGAGAAACAACAGCTCAGCACCGGCACAAAAGGGGATATGACCTGTGACACTAGGGGGAACAAGAAAAACTGCATTTCAGCTATTTCACTTTTGGCTTTTCTGCAATGTAAACTATAGAACAAGCTGGAAAATCAGGGTGACTAACCTAATGACCTTTTAAAATGAAAACAAAACAAAACAAAAAAAAACTGCAGAAACGATAGATGGAAGGACAAGTGATACAAAATGTAAACCTTTTTCGTGATCTAATAGATGTTATGAGACCCCCACCTCATCCACAATCTATTCTCCCTTTAAACCATTAGTTAAAAATATCTATTTAAATTTAATTAAGTTCAGTACTTTACATTTTGGTTTACTTTTCTTTTTTACTTTTTGTTTAGTGTTTTTAATTTTGTTCCAGCAAAGAGAAAAAGATCATATCCTGATAGGACATTTCAGATCAGAGCAAAATTCAATGTACAGCTTCGCAAAGGAGTACAGTTGAAACAGCATTCTCATTGTTCAAACACCCAGGTTCAGTAATGCCCTTCAATCTTTGTCTGAACACCTCCATTTCAGCTGTAGACTTGCAGTAATTCATTCCATTACGTAAGTATCTTTCAGTCTCTGTGTCCATTGACCAATGGGCAGCGGTTTAGTATCTTTCCAGTTCATTTTTATCATCTTGGCAGTAAGTGTATTTGCTTATTATGAGTGTAGTTGTCATTCTAAGGTGCCCAACAAAAGTATCAACTGAATCTTTTAACTCTCATGCTGCAAGCACACGCTTCAGAATACAGAATTCTACAGGAATTTTGTGACTCTACACTTTGTAGAACCACCTTTCTTCTCAGTATGTTGCCACCAGCTTTGTACAATCTAGAGATTGAAATGTCTTTTTTGCAAAACAGGTCAAGCTTGGTCAGATTGTGTAGAAGAAACCTGTGAACAGCAGTTTTCAAGTCTTGCCAAAAATCCTCGTTTTGATTTAGGTCTGGACTTTGACTAGGCCATTCTAACTCATGAATATACCTTGGTCTCGGTCATTCAGTTCTAGCTCTGGCTGTGTCTTTAGGATTGTTGCCCTGTTAGAAGGTGAACCTCTGTCCCCATCTCAACTACATGCTGGAGCTTTTAACAGATTTTCTGTAGTGTTACCCTATAATTACCTCCAACCATCTCCCCGTCAACTCTAACCAGCTTCCTTCACCCCGCTGAAGAAAACCACCCCCTCAATATGATGTTGTCACCAAGATGCTTTAACATGGGGATGGCGTGTTCACAAGGATGCATGGTGTTTGTTTTCTTCCTTACATAGCATTTTCTATGAATGCCAAAACAGCCTAATTTTGGTCTCATTTGACCAGAGACACACCCTCTTTCACATGTTTGCTGTGCTCCCTGGATGACTTGTGGCTTTCTTCTTGCAGCTCTACCACGTAAACGCAAGATTTGTGGAGTGCATGACTAATAGTTATCCTGTCAACAGATTGTCCTACCTGAGAATCTCCTTCAGAGTTGCTATGGGAGTTACCCTTTGGTTGCTTCACTAAATAATGATGTCCTTGCCAGATTTGGTGTCTGGGGAGATTTGTACACTCTTTCAGTTTTTTGATGATGTATTGAACAGCCATATCCCAGGCTTTAAACAGTAAGCTGTTTAAAGCCTGGGATATGGTTTTACAACCCAACCTTGTTTTAAACGTCTCCACAACTTTAACCCTGAGCTGTTTGCTGTGTTCCTTGGTCTTTATGATGCTGTTTAATCTGTCATGTTTTTGTTGTTGTTTGTTTGTTTGTTTTTTAATTTTCAGGTCTTTTCAGAACAGCTGTACTTATACTGAAATTAAATAGCACACAAGTGTCTTCTAAAGGTGGATGCACACACTAGATTAGATCTTGAGGTCATTGTGTAAATGGGGCTGAATATAAATAAATGCCACACTTTTTAGTATATTTTTTTGTTTAATTTTTTTCCCTTCACAATGGTGCATGACTCAATGTTTTTCCATCACATAAATCATAACATGGATGTATGTGGTTTGACAAGACAGGACGTGAAAATGTTCAAGGGGTATTCAAACTTAAAAATCCCATTCAAGGGGGGAAAAAAAAAGTCAAAAACAGTTTTCCTCCACGTCTGTCATTTCTTTTCTAACTGCTGTTACTATATCTCTGTAAAAACCTCAAAAATAGCTTCGCCTCTTATGTGTAAGAGTGACTGTAATAATATCCGTACGAATATGATTCAAGAAGGCCATCTCTATATGGGACTGCAGAGAATCTTTCAATATAGAAGCACAGCAACGATTCTGCTGCTCGTAATAGACAGTAAAGTCTCCAAGGAGCACCAAGTGGGGCACAGATTAATTTTATATGGGGGTCAGAGATGCTGCTCACGGCGTGGTTTCAGACTTTTCTGGCTCTGGCCACGCCTCTGGTTTGCTGCAGTTCGGTGAACAGAGACAGAAAGCAGCTTGCCTTGCCTGAGTTTAGTTCATTCGGAAGACTAGAGAGAAACAAGGCGGACGCTGGTTGCCCCCCCCCCCTCTCTCTAGCTCTCATGCAGCTTTGAAGAAGAAGACGCCCCCTCCCTGCACCTGCTCCGCTTCGTCTTCTCGTCTCGCAGGAGTTCAGCCTCTCGCTCTGTGCGGGCGTCGCTTCTCTCATTGTTCGACGCTGTTTCTGAGCATGACTTCGACGTACAACCTAGATTTCCTCCCCCTCACCGAAAGTCGGTTAATGACTTCGAGCGACACAATGTAAGTAGCTCGGGAATCAATTTCTGTTGCGTTGCCATTTCGCTTCTTTAGGCTCGAAAAGCCCCTTGAGTGTTTTAGAGGGGGGAAACAACACAGTTGAGGCTAGCGCTAGCTTCCTGGTATGCTAACGTAGCTAACGGTCGGAGCGGTGACGGGATCCGCTCACCTGGAGTTCAACTTGGCTGTTTAAACTTTGAAGACTAAAAACAAGAGAACAACTATGTTTTCGTTGGGAAAATTAACTCGTCTACAAGAAAGAGGTCGGGCGCTGTTTGGGAGTTAAAATGTGTTTTGTCGAAGAATAAACGCAGTTAGCTATGCGGGGCGCAGCATAGTCAACTGACATGTGCTTCCGGAGATCACACGTTTCGGTATCAGCTCAGAAAAACAACCCAGGGCAGCTTGTCCAAACACTGTGTTCTTATCTATTTGTGCTTCTGTAACTGAGCAAACGCAACACCACCTTCATGTTTGGAGCCTTATGTTATACAAGCAAACAGGTTCAGAGTGCTTAACCAAAACGGTAGATGTTTAATATCAGTTTAGAGCTAAGGTCTCACGACCACTTCAACTCTATTTGTCTGCTGAATATTGACAGGCTTGTAGGTATTTTTTTTCCTCCAAAAGTTACACAAGTTGAAGCTTGTTTGACGCCCCTTAGTGTTGATAACAGACGTAGTTGTCAACGTCCATGTTGAAATGTGAGTGCTCAACTGCAGATAACACGTGGTTTGCAACATTATTGAGCCACTAATGGAGGTCTTGTGACATAGTATGTAAACAAGGGGGGGGGGGGGTGTGCTCTGGTTAGCACTGCTGTCCTGCTCGGATACCATTACCTTAATTTTATTTGGGAAACAAAGTGAAAGTTGAGCAACATGGAGCACAAGTTTAACAGGTTACCTCATGAATGACGCATGAAATATTCAGATGGATTATTTTTTTTAAAGACACCTTTTTCTCTAAATATGCTGGTCTGGAAATGTTTTGAGAAAAGATGACCATCTTGCACAACCATAGCTCGAAGTTGTTTTTTTTGTTTGTTTTTTTTGTTTGTTTGTTTTTTTTGTTTTTGTTTTTCTTCCCATTTATTTCACTAATATAAGTCAATAATTTTAGGCTTTGGTTGGCTAGGTGTTTCCCTGTTGCCAAACTCCTGATTTAAATTAACAGCGATCATGGAAATTGGAGCAGTAACCTTCACTCTTCTTGAAGAAACTGTTTTAAAATGGCTCTGAGCTATTAATGGCGTCTGTATTGCAGAAAAAAGGGGATAATCTGTGCAATAGGCATGGTATTTGCAAACCCCATACATTTTGCAAGTGTTCTATGCTTATGCTTAAATCTATGCATAGAAATTAAATCAGAGATGCATAATCATCCACAGGATTATAACTGTAATAACTGTGCAGGAGTAGAAATAATTATTTCCTTTCTGTTTTACCATTAACTGTGGTATTTTTACAGAAGGGTATTATACTGTGAAAATCTCATAGTAACCAATGCCTAATGGTATTTATTGTTCATTCTCGGTTTCATTATAATGTCATAAGATGCTTTTTCCAGCCAAGAAAAGGTGTAAAACTGGAAAGACTGTTTTTATGTAAGAACTGAGGATAGCAACTTTTGACTGAACTTGCACAATCTTATAATATGTGCTTCTGTTTGGAGTGTTAAATTGAAATTTAAATTAGGCATGGATTGGTATGACTTTTTTTTTTTTTCCTCCCCCCTATGATGAGTAAAAATACCTTGGTTTAAATGTTTAGTGATATCTACAGCAAAATTTAAAGCAAAAATCTTTGATGATTTGCTTTCTACTTTAAACTTTTTTTTTAAAGTAGAAAAGTAACAATTATTCCTGCTGTTAAATGAATAAAACAGCTTTAATACCGTTGTCTATAATGTAATTTAAAAAAAATTTAGCTGACACATTTATGCAAAAATATATTTTAAAAAATTGCAGCTGAATATGTTCCAAAAAAACAAGTCTTTGTATTTGACAAGGAGAAAGTATAGTAGGCAGTTGTTAGGGCATTGGGGACTAATGTTGCCAATAATAACACAGGTTATGGTGGAGCCAGACTGAAGCTGACAATTGGAGCAGAAAAGTAGGAACTCGTTGCAACCTACCCTGCTGCTGTGGTTGATCACCAAAAAATTGTACAGGGCTCCCACTGAATACATTTGCATAGACAAGATCCTTGTTTACAATGTAGAAATGTTTTGCATGGATCACAACCATGTTTGTTTTGCAACTCTATTTTAGTCTCCAAAGATCCTCTATTGGTTCCTCAATGGTTACATTTTTTTTCTGTCAACAGCACATTGACAAGCAAATGGAAGCAATGATAAAATAAATAATTGGACAACTCAAAGATGCACACTTCAGTAAAAAATAGCAGTTGTCTACTGATTTGCCAAACAGCTGATTTTTAGCATTTTTAAACAACCTTTACTGAAAATGTTCGTATCCATGGAATTCAGTGCTAAATTAAAGGATATTAGTTATCTAAGCTTTTATAAATGATTAAGACTTTGTTCTTCAGCTGAATATTGTCCATGTTCCTGTACTAAACATATGCTGGTTGAAGCTGGCAGCTGTATCAGTCCACCTGATCAGCTGTGACCCATCAGTCTGTTCTTAGTTGGCAAAGAATGGGCTAAACTTGGATTTTGTTTCAATATTGCGTTTCTGGGCTTTTTCAGGTCTTGTAGTTCCTTGGAAATGATCTGGTCAGGCTCACAATCAGCTGTTCCACTCTGAGGGTTTCTTTATTTCTCTACAAACCCACAGCGATACACCTTTCTCCAGCAATAACAGGACTCTCGCTGATAACTCGTCGAACAGATTCTGAACTTTAAGACTGTAGCGTTTTTCCTACAAAGATATCTTGTATGTAAGATTATAATGTTCACCATTTTGTTTTACTGAGATAACCGTTTCAGTCATCTGATAGGTTGTCCTGACAGTCCTTTTTTATGCCAGGTGTATAGTCTTTGCAGCTAATCAAAGTGTAAGTTCCTTATTAAAATGTTATTCCATTATATAATCTTTTTTCATACTTTCTTTCCAGAGCATCTTATTTGCAGGACTTTGAGTGGTGATTACATCTTGATGAGGTTGCATTTGATTGATTTATCTGCCTGGTTGTTGACAGTATGGGTGGATATCAGGGCTTAGATGTGATCCCTTGGCAGCCAGCAGAGTCATAATGCTATGTCAGTGAGCTAAGTGACACTGTAATCCTTTTTCTTGTGGCTGTTGATCAGTTGAAGCAAAAGATCTTGGCACGGCATCAGGGAGCTGCTCGGGTTAGCTGATCTTTTTCTTCTTCGTTTTGGGGGTCTTAAGAATAGTTATCAAACCAGACATGGAAAACCTGAAAATTAGTAGGTCTTCGATCTGGTAGAACAGGAGCTCACCTGCTTTTCTGCTGCTTGTTTTTGAGGTCATAATTACAAGGCTGGAGCCACGTGCACAGCTTTGAAATGCTCATAATCATGTCTGCTGTGTTCAGTGGTGGGGGGTGTTCAAAGGTTGACCAAATTCTTTTGCAAGCTTTGCTAACAAAAAATATTGAAGGAAATTCTCAATATTTTTACTGTTGCATAAACATCTATATCAGGGGTATTTTAAGTAAGAGCATAGATGACTTGTATGATTGTGTAAACAAGTAAATATGATTCATTAAAAGTTATTAAAAGAGTTGGTGTGGCTGTGATTGAGAGGTATCTGTTGCTCACATTAAGTTTGGTCAGCTGTCGAGTTTTTCAGAGCGTCTTGAGTGAACAAGTCAAGTGGAGCCCTGACTGAATTGATATAGGGCATGCGATGATTGGGGGGGGGGGAGGTTTCGGATTCATTTGTGGGGGGGAAATCTTTGCTTATCCCGAATTTCTTGAAACTTTGACTACATCCTTTGCATGGTTTCTCCACAGTTTGGAAAAGAATGGAATTCTTTTCATTTTCTGCTACTAGATTGGTATGAAGAAATGTAAACTGATTTTTATTTTAGGTTAAAATTGCAGGAACTATTTTTATTTATTTTACCTGCTCAACAATAAACTAAAAGGACAAATTAATTAAACAAGCAAAACAATCTTATTTCTGTAGAAAAGTGATCTGTAAAACATCCACCAAACAATATTCTGCCCTTTTTTTGGGTGGTTTGATCAAGTTTTCTAGACAGGACATGACTCTCTTGCTTTATTTCAGCAAGTTTAATAAAATGAGTTGATACAAATGTACTTTATAGTCAAAGTCAGTGGATGTTTCTGGTCTTATTTACTATTAAATAAAAGCAAAAACATTCAAATATAAATACTAAGTTGCACCTTACATTTTCCATTTTAAGATTATTTTAATTTGTAACTTTTTAAAAAGGCAATGCATCAATAGAAATTGCACCCTAATATTATAAAAAAAAAGTGCATCTGCATCAACTACCTGAGCTGGCAAACCTAATTTAGGCCTTTCTTGAAATGTGATGGAAGGCCTCTCAGAATAGCTCCAGTGGCCGCAAATGGCACGTGGGCTGCACTTTGGGTACCCCAGATCTAGACAAAGCATTGATGTTCCTTTTTTTTTTTTTTTTTTTTTTTTTTTTTCCAATATCTTGTGAAGTGAAGGCATAACTGATCACAAGCATATTTTTAAAAGATCTGTGTTAAATTCCAGTCCTGATTTTGTAAGTATTTTAGATTTTAACTGATCTGAATTTATCCAGATGTCAAAATAACTAAAGCAGCCCTGTACTACTCTCCAGAATTGAGTACAGAAAAATTACATTTTGAAATGGAAATCCTATCGTTGGCTTAATGTTATTCTGTTTGGTCTAAAAATTAAAGAATTTACAAATACAGTATGTCTATTTAAAGGTAGCTTTTTTTTTTTTTTTTTTTTTTTTTTTTAGGATAAACTAGAGAATAAAAGGGGGTTTTGTATTGTCTTAATGTCGGAGCTTTTGGTCATGGAAGACTGTCGGGTCTGAAAGCCCCCTCAAATCAAGTGCAGTTGCTGCTTTTACTCTTGTCTCATCACTAGAGCTGCATTGCTGAAGTGAAATTCCATCTGAAGATTTAAATAAAATTTCTTGTATTTCGTCCGTTCGACTATTGGCTAACAAAAGCTTTTTATTCGCCAACGTCATCGATAACCGCCAGGGACACTTTGTGCGATTATGTAGCTAATGGGCCTGGCCTTGTCATCAGATGCTGGCCGTCTGTTAACATGCAGTCTGTTCAGGGGCTGATTGAACACGTCTGTCTTCATCAGGGGAAATGCAACAATGGAATTAGGCCATTTCGAGCTGAATTGGAGTTGATGCTAGAAGGAAAACGTCTTAATTTCTCATCGAAACCACAAAGTGCTGATTAGCTCAACCACTTGGTATGGAAATCAAATGACATTATCCCTCTTTCTGTTTTAGTGCCTGAAGCGACATCCATTCTTGGTTGTTTGTTTTGTGAAACATGTGTCAGAGCAATTCTGCATCAAGGGATTTTCAAGTGCTTTGTAAATCCTGCTCCTGTTTTCTTATTGAAAAGTTACATCTTTAAGTCTGTCAGAGTGATTATTTTTATTCCAAGCCTATAAAACAAAATGTTGTCAAAGATCCTTTAACAATCTTCTTGTATGACAGAGAAAATTCACTTTTGTTTGGATAACGTTCAAATATAGCCTTGTTTTGTTATTGAATTGACTGATATAATGTTCTTTTTGAAAAGAAAACTTGTTTAGATTTTGAGCTATTGGATATTTTTTTTTTTTTTTAACAGAAAAAAAATGTCATGCTTGACTACTAAAACAACCATAGACAAATAAGCTCTCTCAGCTTCAGTTTCTGCAACATGCTCCAAACAACAACACACATGTTGGATCAATGTTAATTAAAGCAACACTATCAAGTACTTTTACATTAAAGATCTGTAGTAATACCATGTTACCACCTGAAATTTGAGTTGAGTTTTTTTTCTTTTCCAAGTCTGGATAAGTCACTGAAAAAATATAACTTGGTATGACAAAATGTTTGTTTCCAGACTTTATTCCCCATTTCATTATCTAAAAGATGTCTGAATTTCCAGAGAGAATTTGACATTATTTTGAAAATCAAGAATATCCTTTTAAGGCATGTTTCCATCATGGTCTTATGTTAAAGCAAGGTGGATGCAGAGTCTTAAGGAATTGTATCAGGATGTTTTCACCAAGAGAGAGCAAATGGGCAGATTTCTTATAGAGCTGAGGTGTGTAGATTGAATGATTAATGTTATCTCTATTATTACAGTTTTTCTTTTGGCACAGACTGGTCAGTATGATTTTTTTGAAACCTATCCTAAGGTTTTGCAATCAGTTATCTCTGTTATCCAAACATAAAAAAAATAAATGCAACTTTAACAATTTCACCCGTATGTAATTTTAGCATTAATGTAATGTTTTTGAATTATCAGTGTAAAATGGGAAATGTGTAAAGATTTTTTTTTACATGTTTAAATTTTTGCAAATATAAGGATTGGAATCAAGGATCACAACTGTGAATTTTCTTTTGGGTGCAGGACAAGCTACTACTAGATTGTGAAATACAGGTGATTGAAGAAGGTCTAGATGCCAAGAAGTAGCAAATGGCCCTTTAACTCACTGGCAAGTTGGAATCAAGCAGGCATCATTATTTTATGTGTTGTGTGTCATAAAGATAATAAAACCTGATTCGATGAACGTTTTCTTCTCAGAGGTTTACAGTGTTATAAAATTGTTGGAAACCAAGAAATTTGTTTTAGAAAAGTGTGGAATATAGAAATGGAAAATTTACCAGTGATTGGTAAAGTTTTGCTGTTCAGAAATATTGAAACTTTTGTAAACTAGAATAGGAAGCAGTGAGATTGCTTTCCATCAGTATCTGTGGAAACACCCACAGTATTGTGACATTGTGTTGTTTTTTTTTTTTGTTTTTTTTCCTCACCCCTGATGGTTTAGCTATGAGTAATGTCTAAACACATGTGCTGAGCTTTTAAAATAATGTGCAGAATCAGGCAAAATGGCTCTTTGTGTGATGGACGTAGCGGAGGTGTTCCAGGCATAGTTGCGCTGTCAGAGCTCATAACCCGAACGCACACATGGTCCAGATAAATCACCTGCTTTTATAAGTCCTGCAACAGTAGACATCCGACGGACCTGACTCCGGCTTTGGGTGACTGGTCAGCTGCTGTAGGGCATCTTGCAGCTTGTCAAACTGTCGTATGACAAGATTGTTGATGGTCGATCGGCATAAACACTTCATCGATCTGTGACAGTTGCAGTTGAGCTGTCCATATTTAAGTAAACCGTCTTGCTATGACGACAAAACGTTTCAGATTCTTACCTTCCTGAATATTTTGCAGACGATCGATAAACTGTTCTTAAGAAATCAATTGTAAAATAATCAGCTCTACTTTTAATGATTAATAATGATTGCAGTTCATGCTGCTGCAGCATGAACTGCAAAAAAAAAAAAACAAAAAAAAAAACCCCAACAAAAAAACAATTAGGTGGCAAATAGTTTAAAAAATTTTGCCTACAGCTGATTTATTGGTAAGGGAATAACTTAGTTGCGTGGCAGTACAGTTGCTTGATGACTTTACCAACTTGTTTTTTCCTGTCCAATCAGTTCTTGCACACACAGTGTTGCAGTGATAAATTTGCAATATAGCCTGTTGATATTTGCAGTTTGACTGTAGATGTTTATTTGGCCCCAGAAAAGAACCTGCAGTTGGTTATTTGATTATGGACACGCTAACTCTCATAGCTTGTTGTAAACATGTTTTAATAAGTGATAGTTGGCACTCCACTGGTTAAAAACCATTTCTTCTCCCGGTTGTCATATTGGGTCTATTTTCTATGTTCAACCAGCTGGCTTGCAGTGTTTTATAGGTAGGGGAGAGGACGCACCAATCTGAGTCATGAATTCAAAGCACGGGACTGACACAACACAAAATTTCAGTGGTTTTGAAACATTACCTTTTTTTAAGACTGTATTATATCTCGAAACTGTAAAACGACCTGCTCCTAACCGCTACACACCAGGAAGTAGATTCTTCGCACACAAATGTTGTGATTACACAGTGAAAATTTCTCTGGTTTCATTTTAGACATTTTTGTTCTATAAGTTTGAAGACTGGGAATTACTGTACTCTTGGTCATCTTTCTCTTCTTTAACAACACACCACTGATGTGTTTTCAAAAAAAAAAAAAGTCTGCTTTCTATATATACCGTTGTTGTTCCTTTTAAAGCACCGCTATTTATGGATTTTCTTCTGTAGTTCTTACAATTTTAAATGAAGGGATTTTGTTTTAGTCTAGTCTTGTTGTCATGTTTTGAATGCTGGATTTATAGCAGATATAAATCACCTAGTTCAAAATGACTTGAACAACATGCCAGACAAACCTGTTTTGCAATACAAGGGCTGTCATTTTAATGATTAGTCTGGTAATTATGATCATATCTGACTGTGGTAAAGGAATAGTAAAACATTTACAGATGAGTCTTGGAGACTGAGTTAAAATCCACAAAGTTTCAATGTGTCCATTGTTCAATATGTTATCAGTAACATTAGGAGATTAAATGATGTAGTTTCAAGCTTGTTTTTTTTTAGATATCAAGTGTAGTTTCAGGACATTACTAAGCATTAAAGCCACTCTGTAGCAAAGGTAGTATTATTGCTTTAATACAGATCCAGTTCAAGAGAGGTTTACTCTCTGTACACGTAGGTTTGATCAAAAGCCCCTCAGTAAAATGGCGTGAAAGACCTTTTTGCAGCACTGAATAGTGTTACACACCAGGGCAGCGGCCTGCACAGACGAAACCCTCGACGTGTTGCAAAGCATCCCTCTGACTCGGCCCATTGTGCTGCAGAGGAACGGTGAATAGTGTTCTCCAGCATGGGGTAACAATCACATATTGTTCGCCTACTGTGGCGAAGAAGCTGTAGGTTACTCTGTACCATCGCCAGAGCGCCTGAAGAGAAGATGCACTGCAAAATCTCTGCCTGCTAACCAGCGATTTGTTGAGGTTCAGACCTCTGCAGTGCTGTTTTCTTGTAGCTGTTACTAGCTGCTGGGAGGGGGCCGCTCACCCCTTTTTGGAGGAGAGTGGCTTTTGTTTCACCACAGCTTTGCTCTGTCATGATTTGAAAATATCGACAGGCTCCAGGAGAAAAAGAAAGAACTCTTCCGAATCTGGGAGTTGGATTTCAGACGGACAGGAACTGAACCACGATTTGTTAGCATGTCATTGAGGTCCCTCAAGGAGTTTGGCGTTTCAGCAGAACGGCTGGGCTCGATTTATAAAAGATGGATGGCTCGTGTCCAAAGGTCTGTGTGTACCTGTGTTATGGTGAAACTTTTTTTTTTTTTTTTTTAACCTTGTAGTAATTGATGTTAGAAGTTTGTGTGAAGACAATTTTCATATCCTGGTTTCCATAGTTTTTGAATGAAGTCTTATCGCTCCTTTATCCTCCAAGGAATTTGTACCTAATGCTATGATTGATGTTTTTTACTTTTTTGGTTTGCTTTTTCATTCAGATTATTTTTGGACAACACACATAAGACAGTGGTGCTGCAGGTTTTATGATGGTAGTAGTAGTCTTGAATCCAGCTGAAAATGAAGAAATTACAACAATGCCCATCACAGCATGTATGCTTCTATTTTTTATTATTTTTTTTTATTTTTTTTTTTAAATGGGTCGAAGTACATGCGGCTGATTGATGCATGTGTTCTGCAAAAATGGTGGCATTTAATGAATATGGGTGAAAATGTTTTCCATTATATTAAAATGTATCAATGTTATTGTATAAGTTAACTGCTCCTTGCAACAGTAATAGCAATACAAGCTTCCTAACAAAATGTGAAGATGTTGCTTCCATTACAAATCTGATTAAAGAACGATTTTCCTTTTTAAAAATATTTTTATTCTGGACTACTTCAAAAACTATAATTGGTTTTTTTGGATTTGTTTTGAGTTTTTTGTTTTTGTTTTTTAAATCAGATCCTTTTGTGTCATGAACCAGTTTGTTGAAATGGGTCGCATTGTGCGTTATATCACTGGGACCATTATCATTGAAATGGATGAACGAGAGCAATATTTTGAAGCAGATGATGCTCCTTGGGCTTCCTGGGGGCAGGACACTTTTAGCTGGGAGGAAATGGATGCTCTTAACACAAATTTAAGATTAGGTTGTCCTCTGTAGCAATCCTTCCATGAAGTCATTGTAAACAAACATTATACTTTGGTTTCTCTGTAGTACTTGCCATATTAAGCTGCACAGCAAAAGAGTTTGTGGCAGCAAAAATGAGCAATTGAAACTTTACAAGTTTTGCATAAACCCCAGTCTAATATAGACACTTTCATTTTGTTACTCCTAGCAACGGCAACGGGAGCAAGATGAATGGGTCACTGGAGCACATGGACCAGCCCGACCCAGACGCAATTAAAATGTTTGTGGGACAGATTCCCCGGTCCTGGACAGAAACAGAACTAAAAGAACTCTTTGAGCCCTTTGGATCCGTGTACCAGATCAACATCCTCCGTGACCGGACTCAGAATCCTCCTCAGAGTAAAGGTATGACCACAAGCTTTATTTATTTATTTATTTATTTATTTAATTTTTTTTTTAATTACAAGAAAAACACAATTGAATAGTTAGCCAGTCACAATAAGACACTGTTTAGATGGTGTAGTAAAATCTTGATAAATTAATTTCAGACTTTTAAGTTAATTTTCTATGTTCAGCTAATTGACTTTCAGAGGCCTAATACCTTGAGCATTTAGTTGTGATCTTCAGGTTTTAAGCACTAAAAAATTTAAGTTGCAATATTGAAATATATGATCTTCTAATACCATCCTTTGTCAGTTTCTGGTGTCTTCCTGCATACGGTTGACCTTTGATCAGCAGATTCCAGGCAGACACCACTGGTTGTAATCATTTGTTCATCTTCATTTGGAAGCAATTCCCACTGAGTGTTTTAGTTCAGCATCTTATTAAGCCATGACCCGCTGTCTAAAAGCTGATATGGAGAATCAGTTTTTTTTTTTTACACGTAACTTTTGATTATCCAGTTTAACTAATCACTATCCAGTCAGTTTGAGATGTAGAAGTAATACCAAATTTTGCTGCTGTAACTCCAGAGGAACATGATGGTTTCTGCTATCGACTGGCAGTCGGATGTTTCCAAACTTCACAAATCTCCGTTATAAATACAGATCTTCTCTACTGACACAAATAATTTTCTGCAAGTACGCAAACCTGAATTACAAATGCAAATTTCTTGTATACTTTTTTTTCACAATTTAAAATCTACATTTATTTACATTTTATGTTTAATTACTGTTTTTGAATAAAAATTGTCTCCTTACCCTTTTAACATAATTTTTATAACTATGATTTTTTTTTTTTTTTTCCTTCATACTTTCATTTCAGAATAGGAGCTTTTGCTGATAGATTAAATGTAATGCTGCACTGCAGTGACTTAATGAAACAGAAATGCATAGTAGCTGGTATGCTTTTTACACACAACCTTTTTAAAAAAAAAAAAAAAAAAAATCTCCAACAAATTGCCTTCAGCTAAAACCCAGTCACATAGACAACAGTAGTTGACGTATCAATAGTTCTGTTGGAAATAACCACCCTTTTTGGACGTTGATGGTTTTCGATCTTGGATTTATACCTGGAGGCAGAAAAGACTTTTGTTACTTACAATAAATGGAAATGCCTGAATTTGGCTTACCTTGATTGGTGGCTGTCTCGCTATGGATGAAGTTGAGATTAGCACTTCTAATTATAGACTGGGAACCCACCGCCCCTCCCTTACTCATCTTCTTTTTAGAGGAGTAAGGGTTTTCTAAAAACTGGAAATGTTATATTTGTGTTTCTGTTGTTCATTTGCATGATCAAAATTTTTACACCCCTCCAAATTTCCTGGTGGTGCCTCTTTCAGAAAACCAGAAAAACCCCATGGAGCTTGTTTTTCTTCTTGAATGTGAAAACATACACTCCTCAGTGCTGTTCATTGGAAGAGTTCAAAGAGCTCCTTTTAAGATCAGCCCCTCCCTTACTCTTTCAGCTGTGATACTCTATTGACATGGTAATGAAATGTAAATTTATTCTGACAGATAATCTGGCCTGATTATAGCTGTCTTTGGCTCACCTAAACTGTGAGATAAATTTCCTTCAGTGATAAAGCTGAACACTAAAACACTCCCCCTTCTACTCTTGTGAAAAGCCAGAACGGTTTCATCCAAAACATAATGGCTGAATGACATCTGTCAATATGTATGAAAAATTATAAGATCACCCACTCCTTATTTTTATACTATGTCATATTTTTTCCTATTAGGGGAGGGGGTTCTGAAATGAATGATGCTTTACTAAAGTATTGCCCCTTGAACATCTTCATATCTTGTCATGTTACAGCCACAAAGTTTAGTGAATTTTATTAGGATATTATGTGATAAAACCACGGGGCATCTAATGGGGTTCAGATCAAATCATATTCATGTTAGATTAGCCCTGTCAACGCTCTGTCCTAAATCCAATCAAGGAGTCTGTGGTAAAGTTTGTGGTTGTCCCTTACCAGCCCCTTTTTTTAGGAAAAAATAGAAAACCTGTATTAACTATCAATTCATTTAAGCAATTATTTTGCATTGGTCTGTCACATAACATCACAGTAAAATATGTTTAGTTTGTTGTAATGTGACAAAATATGAAAAGATCATGCAGATTAAATGCTTTTGCAACCAGTGCAGATTCTGCTTGTTTACTGATCTATCAAGGGCCTTCAGATTGCTGATGGCTTTTAGGTCACATTGTGCACAGGTCATGAAAAAAATCATCTGACTCTCATGCCTTTCTGGGTAGTTTATTTAGCTCTGACAAATTGGAGTCCAGGCTAAGCAGAAGAGAAAGGGAGCTCTCAGCTGGTTGTGAAAGAGTGCAGCTTGATGCATATTAGAGTTCAACAGCCCTCCCCACAGCCTGGGAGCTCCAGTAACAGAATAATACACACTATGTAGGTCAGAGACGCTGCAGTGCTCCACTTCCCCAACCCAGTGAAACTGGCAGGCTGGAACGCCACTGGCGGTCTGCTGGGACAGAAGGATGAGAGGCTTTTTTTTTTATTTATTTTTCACCCCGCTCCTCATTTCTTTATGCCCCTCCCCCACCATCCATCTTCTTGCTCCTTCTTTTTTGGTCTCTTTGTGCTCTTTGCATGCCTCGTGTGCGCTTTTTGGATTTGATTCTTGCATAATGCCAGAATACTTGGACAAATGTGTTCGCCGTTCTGCTCCTGCTTGTCGGCACTGTTTGGATCTGCCAACTGTGAATCAGTGTCTTCTGACAGCTTTCCAACATTTGTCATCTCTCTCTCTCCATGTCAGTCCTATCTAACTTGTGGTCATTATGCACAGTCTCACTGTTGGTGCCTACAATATTGTAGCACCAGTTCTCTCTTCACAGTGAGAATATGGAACCCATACTGGGTATGGCATTTACTGTAAAACTAGGTTTTACTGATATTTGAACCCAAAACAGCAAAGATATTATTTTTGATTCTTTATCCATCAATATCAATAATGAAGCTGATTATTTCCTCAAAAACTTGCTGTATCCAATCCTGTATTTGTTTTCTACCCTCTGGTGGAGAATCTAAGCACTTCAGGTGGCAAAGGCTAGTTTTATTCAAAAATCCAAAATGACTGCAAGTACCTGCAAAGATGTAGACCTTTCATGAGGTAAAAAGTTTTTACTTGGAAGTCTCGACATAAGTAAATTGTGGGGGAACTGGAAAAACTTGTCCTTTTAATAGCCATACAACAAAAATATATCATTAAATGTTTTATTAAACTGGTGATAATATATCATGAAATATGTACTACTACTACTTCAGGGAATTTCTTTATGCATTAAATACCAAAATTAAAACTGCTACACATGTATACCCTTCTTGGATGAACTTGACAAAATCTTTGTAGATGATTAAAAATATCAGTCTGTGAATGTTGATTCTTACTTGCACTGATACTTCCAAAAGGAAGTATCAGTGCACTTCATCTAAATCCAGCTATTGAATGACAGTTTGTAAGCTCAAAAGGAAAAACTGTAACTTTGCCTTCCTGTTATCTGCTGAAATTGGGTAAAATTTAAGACCTCAATAAAGTCCGCACCTCCAGGAAGCAATCATTTCTCAATAGCCAAAAGCCCAGACCTTCTGTACAAAACAAAGTGTATAACAAGGGGCTGGTTTTTACCAGGCTATTAATGAACCACAGACATGTCATATAAACTGTAATTTCCTTTCAAGCAGCTTTTTGCATCTGTTTTTTTACAACTCACTGAGACTGAACATGGCTAACTCTCAGTTGTTACACCAATGGTAACACCAATGGTGGTCTTACTGTAGGCTGGTTGGGTTTGGGTGTGGTACGTTCACTGATATGAAAAGATTGAATTTTTGAGTTTCCAACCAGCCCACCCCTAGTTAGTGCTGATCCAGCTGAACCTTTGCTCATTTCTGTCACCATATGTTTCTGTGTGTATCTCTAACCCTTATATTTTTGTTCTACAGCAATCATTGTCGCATTTAATGTATTTTATTTTCTACTGTGTTTTAATGTTGTTTCTGTCTCCTTCTCCCCTCTCATTGTTTGCCCCTTTTTTTTTCTTTTTTTTTTTTTTTTTTTTCCCCCCACTCTGCAGGATGCTGTTTTGTAACTTTTTATACAAGAAAAGCTGCACTGGAGGCCCAGAATGCACTGCACAACATAAAGACCTTAAGTGGGGTGAGTAAGCACAGCATGGGATGCTTTTAGTTGCCCAAGCCCCCACCCCCCCATATCCCTGGTGCAGCCTGTGAGCTGCACGCTGGCCAGTAATGAGCTCTCAGTTCACTGAAGGCCTGTCTGGCCCTGGAAAAATATCAAGCCCTTCTATCAGTAACATCAAAATGAGGACTGTCCTGAACTTCAATACACTTGAACCGATGAGTTAAACATAGACGCATGCAAGTGGGATTTAAAGTGTGTTTGGCCATGCTCTTCATTCTTCACCTAGACATATTGTTTAATCACCACAAAGTTGAGAAAGTTATTAAAAGCTTGACTTTATGAATTATTGATTGATGCACACATTTAAATCTCAGAGTTGAAGTCTTACAAGTATAGAGTAGTTAGACTGAGTGGTCCCATATTTCATCTGATTTGTCCAGCGAGATTGCAGCCCGCTCAGCTGGAGTAAGGGCGACTGCTTGTTGGCTTGTTAAAGCTACAAATCTGTCACGCCTGCTGGTCGGTTTAAATGACACCTTCCACTCAATTAAATCTATACCGGACAAGTCCAGGTGTCGATTGAAGCTGTAGCTCAGCCTGTTTTGAGAGGAGCCACTTTTCAGTGAGCTTGTAGCTACGTATTGAACTGGGTTGATGAATGAGTGTCTAGGCTGAGTATATAGTGGTTGCTCTCTTCACTGGAAGACCATCCATCAGCTCGACATTTCAAACGGTGTGCTTCAAATGCCAATCCCTGGTCCTACTGTTACTGGCATTTATGCAGGTGTGACTGAATTTGCTTTGTGTCACAGTGAAAAGGCTTGTATCAGTTTCTCTATTATCTCTCCCCTCCGCACTGCTCTCTGCTTGGTCGTTGAAGCTAGCCAGTCCCCACACTGAGCAAGCCATCTGTCGCTTCCCTTTAGTTCTTGTCAAAAACAAACCCACCATTTCTCAAGTACAACATGCTCAGGCATCTAATGCCTGGCTCTTTCTTCTTTCATGTTTCATGGTATGTAAATACTCCACAGGCATATTGGTTTAATGCAACTTAAGATGTGTGTTCATATCATGTGAAATGACAGATGCTGCTGCTTTAGTCCTACCTCCACTTTTCTTTTTATAACAAGATTGAGAATGAGCAACGTTTTCAGAGATGTAGTTCTGTCTAAAATTAGATTGTTCACATCCAAGATTTGTCACTCCTTGTTGTACAGGATTAGATGGTGTGAAGAAGGTATTTTAGGATCACAAAGTTATTAAATGAATACTAAAGTAGCCTGCTTGTCAACATCTTTGACTTGTTTTGAAGATGAAGGAAGTGGGCAGGAGGAATCAATATGTTCAATTCCTGGTCTACACTCCAGCATGAAGTGAAATTGCAAACTGGAGATTTGATATCCACCAGCAGTTTAAACACTTGCCCAGCATCTCAAACTGGTATATCATGGTCTTAAAGTTACAGAACAAAACAAGATGCTTGCTTGAAGGTGTGTGAAGTTAAGAGACTGATGTGATAAGATGGCATCAATGTCTGCATGGTTTATGTTGATGACTGACTGAGTCTTAATCGTTTCTCTTTGTTTCCTACAGATGCATCATCCTATCCAGATGAAACCTGCTGATAGTGAGAAAACAAGTGGTAGGTGGCTTTATTTGAAATGTGGAGAAACAAAACACAAAGGACTTGACAAAGTGATACATTTTGATTTTAAAAAAGTAAGGGGAAAAGGGACTCATGGTTCAATGGGTAGAACAGTGCGCCATGTCAGTCTGCAGTGCCTGCCCCCTCTCCATTCCTGTCAAGAAACTGTCAAGTGAAAGCCATTAATGCCTACAGAACTGGTGGAAAAGAAGTCAAATTTTACAGAAACAATAGTAATAGAAAAATACATGGTAGACTTGCATTTTCAATTTCAAAATGAGATTGTGATAGGCCTATGGATATGTGTTTTATGAAATGAAATCACTTTCTGCATTTTGTTTTTTTTCTAATTATGCCCACTGTCACCAGCACAGACACAAGATGGAGGGGGGAAAAGGGACATCCAGTCATGGTTTGAATTTAGCTCCTTTGTCATATAATTATACCTCAAACTCTCTGCCAATGATGATGCTTAATGATGCTTTCACCTCACAGAAATGTTTTTTTTTTTTTTTTTTTTTTTTAAACATACCAAAAAACTAGAACACATCCCACCCCCTCCCCTTTTTCTAATTTAGTAGGTAGTATAAAGGTTTATCAAAATGGAAGCCAAAATCTGTTTTAAAGAAAGCTGTAATCATGTTAGAATTACTTCAAAGGTTGGACTATCTGTACATTGTGGTTGTCATGTCAGTCTTTGCCAAAAAAGTGTTTAAAATGCCTGTTTGTTTTCACGACTGCAATAAAGCAGTGGTCTGCAACTCCAGTCCTTGAATGCCACTGTTCTGCAACTTTTAAATGCACCACTGCTCCAACACACCTCAATCAAATGGCTGAATTACCTCCTAGGTATGCCAGCAAGTTTTGCAAAGGCCTGGTCATTAACCATTCATTTGATGCAGATGTGTTGGAGCAGGGATGCATTCAAAAGTTGCAGGTCAGTGGTACTCATGACTGGAGCTGCAGTCCCCTTCAATAAATGTTCATAAAACTCTAACTTCTATCTTTTCTAACTATTCTAACTTGGAGAATCTGTTTAGTATAGATGAATTCATTTTGGGTTTTAGGAGTGTTGGTGTTTCTAGATTTTGAACTAGAGATAATTAGTCTACATACAGTCTTTAAAAGGAAATAACCCATTAATCTAATGCTGCTGAAATGTACATTTCGGCATTGTTGCTGCCATGGTGTACACCAGTGTTTTCCTACAGTGCTGACAAATCATTTATGTTTTGTCTGCCGTCATTTAGGTTTTATACTTGGTCTCCCAAAGGATTCCAAAATAATTAAAAAGGTGTTGAAGGTTTGTCTAACGCTTGTCTTGCCAAAGAATGTTGACAAATGCGAATTGTACCGAGTACCGGTTCAGCAGATTTCTGTTCAGGAGATATGGTACAGCTCTAACACAGTGAGATATCTGCCTACAAGATGCCATTGCAATCTAATCTAATTCCAGTGGTGACCTGTGTGTAAGTGGCCATTTTAAAGCAGAACAAAATGAATTTGAACTACATCAGAGATGATTCTGTCAAAGTAATTTATTACGTTTGCCTTAAGATGGGTAAATATGAACAGCATTATGATGAACTATTGTCTGTTCCATGTTTGTGTTTAAATACCTCTCTATGCAATGGGTTAAAGACTATCTGTAAACTGTCTATTTACCCGAAAGCCAACACCCCTGTGACAAAAAATAATGCTTTGCCAAAAAATGTCCTGGCACCTTGTTGGTGGCACTTATTACAAAAACTCAGGGTGCTGTAATTGAATTTGTAAACTTGAAAGACTTTTCTGAAAACATCCATGTTTGGACCAAACTCATAAAGCACCAGTGTATATTTTCTGTCTGTATTATGAGGAGGAGCTTTAAGAGGATAAGTATAGATAACTGGCTTAAAACTCAAATGGAGGAAAACAAAGCTGTAAAGTTTCTTATGAAGTTGCCACTTTGAGTCAAGTTTATTTGTATAGCACATTTCAGCAACAAGGCAGTTCAAATTGCTTTACATCATAAAATCATTATGCAGTCACCAACTGTAAGTGAAGCACCAAAGGTGTTAGAAATGACATTGGGGGAGCTTAAGGCGGACTGGTGTAACGTTGACCGTTTCCTACTGCTGCTTTCATTGCTCCTCAGTTGTTCAGGAATGATTGTTCTCTTTTACTCCATTTACAGCAGTGGAAGACAGAAAACTTTTTGTTGGAATGGTTTCGAAGAAATACGGCGAGAACGAGGTCAGAATGATGTTCTCGTCTTTTGGACAGATCGAAGAATGCCGAATTCTGCGGGGACCAGATGGTCAGAGCAGAGGTAAGTGTGCTTTTAGCATCGAAGCACTTAGCTCTGAGCATTACAGTTGCCACCCTCTGAACAGCCAAGAAGAGATTCTCATTAAGAATTCATGCCGCTCCTTCCGTATTTAATTTAAACCCCCACAATCCACGAATCAAGAGCTTTTTACCTTCAGTAGAGTCCTTCCTGTCCTCCCATCGCTGTGACTCTGAGCCTCCACATGTCACAGTGAAGGGCTGCTGCACTCGCTGCCCGGCACAATGGCCCGTCTCCTTGGCAACTGCTCGCGGCTGGTGTTCATTGGCTCAGCTGGCAGACACCTTAGCTCAGCTGCTCCTTTGCCACCTCCTTAATCATATACTGCAAAGGCTGGAATTACCTCGTATCTTCTGCATAGCTTTCTGTTGCATAAGGACTTGGATCACAGAAATCTAGTGATTTGATTTATATATAAATGCTTAAGACTTAATTTAATGCAGTTAGCTATAACCTTCAGTGCTTTCTAGTTATGTACATAGTGTAAATGCAGTTAGAAATAGGCTTTATTAGTCTTTTGTTTGCAGGCCTGAATTATTTCAGCAAATCATTATGTGTATGTGTACATTTGTTTTGATATAATCACATTGATCGTCTCCCCTTGACACCACATAGTCGAGCCTCTTGGTGGCAATTTAATCTGTTGATCATTGTGCTCATGTGACACGTGTTACTGTTCTCCTTGTTGTGTTCTTTCTCCGTGTGCTAACCAGTGAGGGTGGTTCTGTGTGCTTGGGAGTTGCCATTTTCTGTACTGTAATGTCTTTTTTTGGGGTTCATAACGAGTTGTCCAAACCTTTTTTGTCTTGTTTTGTTTCTTCTTGTCCCTCCCTCCCCCCCTTTCCTATTGTTATCCCCCCTACAGGCTGTGCGTTTGTCACATTTGCTACCAGGGCAATGGCACAGAATGCAATCAAAACCATGCATCACTCTCAAACTATGGAGGTACTGTACCCCTTAGCACCTATTTCTCATTTCCCCCTTTTACCCCTCATACATTTTTGCTGCCCCCTTGTGTTGGAAATATGAAAAGCTTGTTCTAGTAGAAGACATTAATTCATTAGGGCTTGAGATGTATCCAAAATGACTGCTTATTACAATATCAAATAGTTTGCAAAATAATTGAATAAAAGCTGAACCGTTACCAGTTATTGTTACTTAAGAACGGATGTCCTCTATTTAGAGCTGAAAAAAACACGC
The DNA here is from genome assembly GCA_014839685.1 of Anableps anableps. NCBI lineage: Eukaryota > Metazoa > Chordata > Actinopteri > Cyprinodontiformes > Anablepidae > Anableps > Anableps anableps. The sequence goes on from CM026073.1 coordinate 13,426,482, forward strand.
TTCGGTTCTGATGGGCATCTTTGCCGCCTATCGGTCACAGTGAAAATAACCCACTCCCACAAATTTAGGTGAAAACACAATTAGCCACTCTTACACATCTTGAAAAACTGGGGCTGTGCTCTCATATTAGCCAGCGGAGTCGTTGTGGAAGTAGAGCAGCAGTAATTTGACAGCTAGGTCAGAGGCTCCCCAGTGAAGTGTTGGACCCAGTCTAATTAGGAGCTAAACCAAACAGAACGCTCCTCCTACTAGATTAAATTTAAACCCCATTGGGGGACACCACCTTTTCCTCCCCTCCCCCTTCTCCCAATATCGTTCCCTCCTCGATTTAAAAAAAAAAAAAAAAAAAAAAATTAAAAAAATTTTTTTTTTTAGCTGCCATGGGAGGTGCTGCTGGTGCAGAAGCCATTTTCCCTATCCAGCCTGGTCCCTGTCTGGCTCTCAACTCTGAAAAATACTTTTGCACCGCATGCCTTGTCCATGCGTCTGTCTGTAACAATATGTGACTGTATGTTTGCGAGATTCTGTGTAATATAATGCATTTTTCCGTTATGTCCGCTGACATCCATGTTTGAATGTTTTTTTTTTTTGTTTTTTTTTTTAAGCGTTGTGTCCATCTGTTGTGTGATATCTGTGGACTGAGTTTAGCTCTGCAGAGTGCTAAAATTATTCACTGTCTGCACCATCGTCCCATACCCCTTTTTGGAATGTAGCCTGGCTCAGCAATGCATGGCAGATGTCCTCTCTGTTAGCTTTGATATGCATGCGTGCAGTGCATATCAAGGCTAATTCCTTTTCCACCATGTGACTGTGCATTGGTAAATAAAAGGTTAATGTCTCTGTGTGCTTTGGAACCAACTTAACGTCTCTTACCTTTTCACTGCTTCAGGGTTGTTCTTCACCTTTGGTTGTAAAGTTTGCTGACACCCAGAGGGATAAGGAGCAGCGGCGCCTGCAGCAGCAGCTCGTGCAGCAAATTCAGCAGCTTAACAACGCCTCCACCTGGGGAAACCTGGCAGGACTGGGGACCCTGACACCGCAGTATCTAGCGGTAAGTGTTGAGGAACAAACTGTCTACACTTGTATAGCAGAGTTATAACTTCTAGAAGCACTTGTACCCTTTGATATTTTTTACATTACAACCTCAAAATATAGTGAAAGAAAAATATTGTTTTCAATTTTTTTTTTCTTTTTTTTGTAATAAAAATCTAAAGCGTGGAAGATATTTGCGTTCAGCCCCCTATACTCTAGTTCCTCTAAATAAAATCCAGTGCAACCAGATGCCTTCAGGTTACCTAATCATGAGTTCAATTGTGAGTAAATTAATATTATAATCCTTAAACAGTCATAACTACAGCTGAAGCGCCCAAATCTAATTGGGAATTTGTAGGAAAAACCTGAATAAAGCTGTTGGAAGAAAATCTTCATCTAATCGGCGCTTAAACTATAATGCAAGAACAAAGTGACAATAATTTTAGTCTTTAGATGTGCAAAGCTTGAAGAGACATTCCAAAAAAAGATGTGAAAGTGGTTCTACAGAGTATAACACCATGGTTTATTTTTTTTTTTTTTTTTTTTTTTTTTTTTTTTTTTTTTTTGGTTGTTTTTTTAAAAAAATTCTTTTGATATGGCTCAGTTTTCGTTCTGCTACACATTTATGCTTTATTTTTTGTTGGTGTATCATAGAAGATCCCAATAGAAAAAAATGTTTGTGGTTTTAACAAGAGAAGGTGATCACGGAGTAGATATCTTTTTGCAAACCCCTTACAATTTGACTAAACGAACGAAGCAGAAAGTGAAAAGGGCAAAATTTCAGCACTGATGTTTTGTCTGCTATGCTGACATTTTTATTTATTTATTTTTAAGTGTAGAAACCTGATGTATTGTACAATGATTAGGTCTAATCTATACACCCATTTTCTTGGCTCAGAGTAGAAAACATCTTCACTCCCAGTTTGTATTCTGGCTAATGAGGAAAGGCATGTGACTTGCATGAGTGTTTTGTAAGTCTGAGCCAAAGACCATGTGAGTTGAACATGAACAGACGAGCGGTTTTGTTTTTGCCAAGAAAATGAGGACAAAAAACTGGCAGGCTGCTATTTCGTCAATCTGAAATATGCATTTTAATAGAATGGCAAAAATGCTATGCTAATTATGCAAAATTAATCTTGAAATATGTTGGATGTCCATTGGTTTCTATTTATATAGATTTTAAATAATTCAGAGGTTAAGTGAGTGCTCTAATGTTTGTTCTCTCTTTTTTTTGTGTGTGTGTGTGTTCTTTCTCAGTTGCTCCAGCAGGCGACATCAACCAGTAATCAAAGCAGTTTTAATGGTATTCAGAGGCTAGGAGGTGAGTTTTTACAATCAGATGTTGAAAGCAGGTGCATTTTCCATGTCACCAGTTTGATAACATGGTTCTTTCCACCTATGTATTTCAAGTAGAATAAATCACATTGCTGCTTTACATCAGGGGCCTAGAGCTATTGTAATACTGCAAGGCTTACGTATTGACAGCACTTTTCCATTAGTCGAGCTAATGTAGTGCAGCTGTTAGTATTAAAAAAATGATTTCAAGTCTAATATATCTAAGGATGTTTTTTTTTTTTTTTTTTTTTTTTTCCCCCTGCTGTAGCAGTAATTTATCAGTTAAAAACGTGCAACTCTGTGTGAAGGTACATTTAACCGCATTCAATAAAAAAATGCTTAAGGCTTTTTGTTCCCTAAGAACTTTTTCTTTTAATAATACAATAATGGGACTAGTTTAAAGCGAAGTATAATGGGTTTTTTTGTCTACCAGAGTACTTAAAAAATCTTTTTTGAGAGCACATTGTTTGGACCTTTGCAATGTGGAAGGAAATTGTTGCATTCAAAATGATGAAAATAGAGAAGCAGTTCTTTGTGTCCACAGATTAACTAGGATGACAGTAACAAATTGCAATGAAAGAAAAATCCACTTTATTGTAGAATTGTTACTCTCTGAGTTGCGTCGCGCCGCTTTTTTCACATTCGAGGTTTTAAGTCTTTAACTGTAATCTATGCTAATTTGATTATTATTAGAGAAGTCAAAATCCTTAAATGTTATCTACATTGTTGGAGTACAGGGTTCCCATGGGGTCTTTTTAAAAAATCTAAAATTTGAAAATCAAAATTTAAGCCATTAAAAGTCTTGAAAATGCCCAGATTTTCATCCGAGGTCTTAAATTTAATTTCATCAAGTCTTAATTTTTATTTATTTATTTATTTATTTATTTCGATCATTACCGTGAAGCATTGGCCGCAGAAATGGCCCAGTTTACAACCAGCAGCGGTGTGTTCAGAGTCAAGCCGTCTGTACTTTAAGTGGACCAGTATATTCTGGTACGTACTACCGGCATTTTAAATTTTTACCTCGAAACTAACCGGGACTTTTTTTCCACCGTATAGTATGCACTGGGAGCTTTTTCTGGTGTTGTAACAGCTGTTAAGTCAGTCTGCGTTTCCCATCAGTATGCCCCCCTACTGCTCGGCACCACACAAGCGGTAGAAAATGCGCATGCTCGCTCCCGGCCCGTAACCAGCGCGCTGTGCTCACACACAGAGGGACTACAATAAGTTGTCAAGCTTCATGACGAAGAGACAGAGGCAATGCGCAGAAAGGCACTGAGAGCCTTTATAGAGAAATTTGATAAACACAGGAAGAACAGACCAAAGAAGTAGATATGAATCAGGGCATGGACAGTGAAAAATACACAACTTATATCAGTGGCAGAGCAGTTGAAATACATGGGATGATGAGGCAGCGGTAGGTGAATAACATCAGTGAAGATTACTGGTGAGTGTGAATATAATGGAAACGTGAAGCTGACTAACGACATGAGAAACTAAATAGGATATAATAAGCCAAGAAAGGCCAACATGAGTCTGAAGAAACTAAATAAAACTGTACAAAGAATAAAATGCAAGATTAAACAAAAAGTAAATTCAAAGGAATAAACCTGTATGGCAAGACCCAGGAACCCACACAACTGTGAAAGCTCAAACATCATCTTTTTCTTTTTTCAGAAAAAAGCAAAAAAAAAATTTTTTTTTTGCTAAACTTCCATAGGTTTGTTGAGGCAAGCCCTGATAATGAGAAGAAATATATTTTATAGACCATCAGTGTAAGAGGCTTATTGAACTCTTAATTGAGCAAAAAAAAACTAAAGCTGGTAGCCTATTATGACATCACTTCAGATTCAGCCATTTTTGTAGCCTTTCAAGTGGAAAGTGGAAAGGTGAAAGCCCGATTGACTGCAGTGCCTTTCTTGTCCTGTTCTAATCTCTAAGTTGTTGCCCTCATTTTTTTTTTTTTCCAACCTCTAAGCCCCAGTTTACTCTTTGTACAAAGAAAAATTGCCCCTACTTAAAACCATTGAAGCTGAGATTGGTGCTAAAGAGGATGAACTCAGACATATGTAGGGTGAGGTTGTATGTAGACATATAATAGTGTTGTGTTGGGAAGGTTACTTAGGTTAAGAAAATAACTGTTTTGACAATTGGATCTTTTTATAATATCATTAAAATCAGCTTAATTAAACTTGAATCTTTCACTGACTTGATAAGATTTGTTAAAAATGTTAATCTGAATGTTTCTGGTAACGTGTCGTGTTGGTCTTAAATTTCATTCATAATCGTCTTAAAAAGTCTTAAATTTACTGAAACTTGCAAGAACCCTGGAGTAGAACGTCTTAAATGTCTCTTTTCCAACATGGGTCTTAGGTTGTATGTTTATTTGCTGCTTAAATTTGTGCATATTTTGATACTTCCATTGATTTAATTTACTTTATTTTTTGTCTCATTCTGTGCATTCAAGTTGTGATGGAAGAATGATGGTATTACTTTGTTATAATAAGTTAAAGGCTCATGTTTCAGGCTTGTTGGAAGGAGCTTATTGCCTAACCTCCATCCTTTTGTATATATTTATAGTTAATGTCTGAAAGCTAAAGTAAAATTCCTTGTTTTCACACAATCTTGACAAATGCAGCTTATTGTGATGCTGCAGTTACTCAGTACAGTATTAGATGCTGAGTAATTTTTCATAATCCATGTAGCTCTTAAGTTTTAAATCCTACTAGTCTTAAAAAGGTCAAACTTACTAAAGCTCTGTCTGTAGTGCTGACTGCCAAAAAAATGTAGCTTGATGTTGGATTTATCAAAGGCAGCTGAGAGAATATATTCTTCATACTTAGGTTCTGGGCAGAAAAGTGCTCTGCAAGAGAATTTGAAAAGGCAAGCTCCTGCAGGAACAGGAGCCTAAACATGGCCATCATCCATAATTACCTCTGCTTCTTTGTATTTTCAGCAGGTGTGAATCCTCTTCAGCTGCAAAACTTGGCCACATTGGCTGCAGCCGCAGCTGCAGCCCAGAGCTCTGCCAGCCCGACTTCAACCAGTGCTCTGTCAACCAACAGCGCAGCCCTGGGGGCTCTCGCCAGTCCAGGTGAATTAAAGTCAAACATAAGCTCGGATTAGTGGGTTTTTTTCTTTTATTAATATGCATTAACAGTTGTCGAGATGGATTTCCAAACCCTCAGAATGAGTTGAGCAGGATTCAGATCAAAGTTAGATTGTTTTACTTGAACTACCTGCTTATTAGGGGTTTTTAAATTAATGTGGATGGATTTGTTGTATTTATTCTCTCAACATTGTTTCCCCTCAGATATATTGAAAATTTCTGACCAGTTAAGATTTCCACATCAGGCACCTGTGACTCCTCTCAAATGTCTCCCACCAGCTATTGTCTTAATGACCCTCAGCCCCTGCTCATATGTTTTATGTTACTTGAGCACCGGCATCAAATTTTATAAAAGCCACAATTTCCATTTCAACAGTAAACATGGATTAGTTCAGTAATTGGACACTTCTCATCATGAAGCTGATTTATTTAAATAAAATCAAAAAAATCTAACTGCAGGTTCAACAGCAGGGTCCAGTGCTGGTGCTGCCATGAACACCCTGGCCTCTCTGGGCACACTGCAGGGTCTTACTGGCACTTCTGTGGGCCTCAACAACCTTAACGCTCTCACTGGCGGTGTCAGTGGTGAGTCTCCTCATCATACGTCTCAAAATACTAAATAAGATATGCGAACAATTATAGAACCATTTATAAATATAAAATGTTTTTTTGTGCAGCTCATCAGTTTATTTTGCCATTACAGGTATGGGGGCCATGAATGGAGGCCTGGGAGCCTCCATGACCAATGGTTCGGCTGCAAGTTCCATGGATGCACTGACACAGGCTTACTCAGGGATGCAGCAGTACACAGCCTCAGCCCTCCCCTCCCTCTACAGCCAGTCTCTGCTGCAGCAGAGCGTGGCTGGCAGTCAGAAGGAAGGTGAATACATCCTCAACGAATACAAACACTTTCCACACTTATGGTGCTTGGATAATTTGCTCTAGACTATGCTGAACTAGACATGGATATAAACTGATGAATGCTTCCAAGTTTGTATGTAACTTTAGTTCCTGGTTTCTTACAAAATGGAGTAGGGCCAGAGGGCGCCAACCTGTTCATCTACCACCTGCCGCAAGAGTTCGGGGACCAGGATCTTCTGCAGATGTTCATGCCTTTTGGAAACGTGGTCTCTGCCAAAGTCTTTATTGACAAACAGACCAATCTGAGCAAATGCTTTGGTAAGTGCATATGCTACTGTATTCGTTGTATAGTTGGTGAGTAGGTTTGAGGTGATGGGCGCAGGACTGAGAGCCTAAATCAATGCAGGATCTGACTGTTTTAAATGGTTGGTTCATTGGTGTAGTTTTAGGTTGCTAACCTGAAGTCAAGCTTTTAGTTCTCGATTTTGCACTTTTACTGCTTGGTTTAGATGTGCTTCATTGGGGAGGAACGTTAGGTAAACCCTGAGTAAATGAGAGATTGTCTCTATGTAACGGTGAGTAAAAACGAGATGCTATTTACGTCTTGTTTTTACTCAGGGGTGGCCAACTCCTGTTCTCAAGAAGCAGCATCCTGATTGTTTTCATTATATTGCTGGTATAAAACCTGAGAGTTCCTCTTCGGCATGTTCAGGTTCTGCAGGAACCTGTTAATTAACCATTAATTTGATTCAGGCGAGTTGGACCAGAAAAACATCTAAGACGTGCAGGACACTGCCTCTTGAGAACTAGAGCTGGCCACCCCTGATCCTATAAAATTTTAGTTATTGGTGTTTTAATACAAAGACCTAACAATAGGATTAAATCATCCTAAAGCATTTCAGTTTTTTAATTAAAATGTTTATTGCGCAGCATATTAAACCATTTTGTCAGTCGTTTTTTTTAGAACACAAATAAAATAAGCTGATATCAACTGGTTAATTAGCCGAGCTATCCTCACAGGTAGCCACACCTGTCAACAGGTTAAAAAAATGACCATCATAAATTTCTAAGTGTAATTTTAAACCTGTTAACTCATTACAAGATTGGTGGCGCAATGACTGCTTTTCAAAGCTCAAACTATTTCTAAGCAGCCAAATGTATTTTTCTAGTAAGTGAGAGAAAAGTGTGGAAGCCTTCTTTTAGTCGCCTGTTGGCAGTGCACAGCCGTGTGGCTGGTTTTGGGATGAATGGGGTGCAGCAGTTCTCTGTGCTATTCCCAGCATTCACAATATTGTCTGAAATTATTTGAACAGATTTTCATTGTTTTTTTGAGCAGCTACTTTAGTCACTTGTCCATATTTTCTTTCCTTGGGTTAGGTGATATACCTACATGAAAAATGTCATTGTTTTTCAGAGTTTGTTTTACTTCACCAAGGAGAACTTCCTGATCCAGTTCAACTCCAGCCTTTTTAAAGCGATGCAAAAACTTCATCAACACAAGCAAATACTGCAGTACATTGTTATTTTTCTAGTGAGACTGCCCCCAACTGGTGACTAAATGTTATAACAATTAAATCTAGAGTCTTAAGTTATGCATACAGACGCAAATAAATGTATACAAGCATCCAGACTGTCAGAATAAACGAGCAGTATGTTTGGCTGAGTTGTGGTGGGGTCTTAAAATCTAAAAACATGGGTCTTGTTGTAAAGCATAGTGTAGTGGGTCCATCATGCTGAGGGTCTGTCTTGCTGGCGGTGGTATTGGTGCATTACACAAAGTAGATTTAGGAATGGATGAGGCAGGCTAACAGTAAGCTTGTGTTATGACCCTGACCTCAACTCTATTAATGCTTAAAAGCTACGTCTGTGGCAGGAAACCAGCCAGTTTAATCCTACTCAGAATAATGTTACATGGTTTATTTTCTGTTTTCACCAAATCTTTAAAATCTTAACTACAGTACAGCTGTAACTATAGATATTAAACAGCTCTATTCACTGGTCACATGAGATTTTCTCCTTTTATGGGTTAATATGTAACGCGTCTGTTCTTGTTTTTAGGGTTCGTCAGCTATGACAATCCTGTCTCCGCGCAGGCTGCCATTCAGGCCATGAACGGTTTCCAGATCGGAATGAAGAGGCTGAAGGTTCAGCTGAAACGCTCCAAGAATGACAGCAAACCCTACTGATCCTTGCCTGGGGCCTCCCCCCCCTCCCCAGCTCAATTCTAGCACTGCTAGGGTAAGTTCACCCTCCTGCCAAGGTCACCACAGCAGAGACTCAGGGGGTCGAGGGGACAGGAGCCCACCACAGGAGGAAGACTCACCCTTTTCCTTAAACGAAAAGAATAACAGAAAAAAAGGTTGCTAAGATCTCTCCACATTTTTTTGCTGTATTTCATTCCTGCGGTTTTATTATGTACTTTGAGTCTGAAATATTTTAATGTATATGATTATTTATGACTATCACTGGAGTCAGTGTTTGCTGGAGGTATTTCGTGTCACTGTATTTAGTGGAGAGCATCAGATGTGTTTCCATGCCACTTCATTGCCTTCAGGTCAAGTGAGCCAGGTTGACTAAGGATCAGTTGTGTTGAAGGGCTGAAGCGAGGCCGCACAGACCCTGAGCCAGAGCTTCAACCTGCTTTTGACTTCTCATCTATACTCTGTCTCATCTGTGTCGTCTTCGTGAAAACCTAGCGTCCGTAGTCTCTTCTGTTTCCCCTCTTCTGTTTTTGTCTGTTTTCATTCATTATCTAAGCTATGTTAAGCTAGGCTACCTCTTTTTCTCTATTAACAACCTCCTCCAGTCATTCCATCCGTCCTCCAAGTCTCCCACAAGGGACTGGGCTCTAGATGGATCTCTTTCGGTGCCAAGTATAAAAGTATGTGCATGTCGGAGTCTGCCATAAGTCCTAGTGGTGTCACTTCTGTAAATCGGTGTATTGTTTTGTATGTTGGGAGGATCGGGGGGGGCGTGTTTACCCTGCTGTCCTTGCTGTTATGTGGTGACTTGCATTATTTTTTTGTTGTTTATTGTGCCTCATGGCTAAAAAAAAAAAAAACAATTTCTTGTGCTGTGCCCCTAACTTTCTCTTCTCTCCTCTTTGTCCTGTCTCTCCTCTCTCTCTCTCTCTCTATCTCTCTATCTCTCTCTTCGTGTTTTTGTTCCTTTTTTAGAACAAATCTCCATGCCTGTTTGCTCATCATTAGCCTAGCATGTCTTCATGATGTTGAAAGCCAAGCCAAACCCCCTCTCCCTGGCCTCATCATCCCACCATTGTCTGTGATGTCTCTCTAAGCTCGCCTGACCAATACCCGGCCACCCACTGACCCTGACCTTAGCTCAACCTGATTTTTCTGCATGTATGATCATGTTCTTTCTTTTTTTTTTTCTCTCTTTCTATATGAAAATGTGACGGGCAGGAGAGAGGTCAAGCATATTAATGTGAAAACTTAGCTGCAATGATTTCATTGAAGAGATGTTTTTTTTTTTTTTCTGTTAATATTTTTAAAAACCTGTGGGATTTCTAATTTTTAATTTAGCTATGTATTGTTTTCTTTTTACCTCTCTCAGTAATAGTTCACTTGAAAGTTGAATACAGGGATTCGCACACATCTGTGCTATTTGGTGCCATTAGCAATATTTTGGCTTCTTAAAAAAAGATCCTACAGACCACTTTTCCAACATTTTTCAAAGTCTGACCAGTAAAAGTCGCTTTCAGCGATCTGTTTCGATCTCTACATTATGTGGGCAGTGTGACGATTTACATCAAGGCTACTTAAAATATTTTCTTTTCATTTACAAAAAATGATTGAGTGTATTTACCTTTTTATTAAACTATCAATGGCACAATTAAAGGTACATTTGCTCTGCTGAGAGAAATGACTACCTACATGAGTCAACTTTTTTAGAACTGATTCACAAATAGACAATCTGTGGTTTAAATGCACACTTAGATTACCTATATTTTGTACCATTGAATCTATAGAGGTTTAACTAACAGAACCCAGGCACAACTTTGGGTTTTTTTTGTAGATTTTTGTTGTATTGTCATCTATGTTGGGGGGGGGGGCAGTTTATTAGTCGTCTTTTTTTTTTTTTTTTTTTTTTTTTTTTTTCCCTCTTTAAAAAAACAGGACTAAAATTGAGTTTGGTGACCATTTGAGGGTCATTTGTAGTAAATTTAGTGAAATTCTGGTTTAATTAAAAATGACGTCTGGTTTAAGAATTTTAAGGGTCAAATTTTGAGGCTTTTTTTTTTTTTTTTTTTTTTTTTTTTCCTGTTATATAAAGTGTTCGACTTCAAAGGTACGTCTTGTGGACTCTGTGAATTTTTTTTTTTTTTTTTTTTTTTTTTCCATTACTAACTTAATCGATGGTTGTTTCACTTTGGTTTAGTTTGGATTGCCTCATGTTTGAAAATGATTTACAATGTCTGTTAATCATCCATGGACAATGTTGTTTGTTTTCATATATATATATTTTTTTTGGTTGTTGAAGTGCCCATGTGTCAAACTCTTGTTTTTTGAATACACAAGTTTTTTGGGGGTTTATTTGCTGTAATATCTAGTTTTTCTTTACACACAAACACACACAACACTTAATGTGGTTGCATCAGTGGGAGCCCCTGAAGAGGAGATCACTTGGACAAAAACATAACCTGTGGGTCTCTGCACATTTTAGACACTCGTTTGCTTTTTATCTAACCTGTTTGCTGTTTTTTTTTTTTTTTTTTTTTTTTTTTTTTTGTTTGTTGTTTTTTGTTTTGTTTTGTTTTCTCCTCGCATGGCACATTTGAAAAGCTCCACCACTATAGTGTTGGGATACAAATACATTCCATTATTCTGCACCAAGTTTACACTTTTTATCAGGGTGAAATTTTCTCTCTTGTGCTACACAATATTAAAACAACCTTGCTAAAATAACCACTTCACCCACCCTCCACCCGAGAAAAGGAGAAAAAAAAAAAAAAGGTTCCGAAACAAACTGCTTACCTGGTGGCGCTAAAGAGTTGTCAACTCAGGGGTTTTTATGTGTTTAAAACTTCAACACGCAGGATTACGACACAAAATGCACACTTTTCTCACCATTTTAAACCTTTTTAAGTTGGGATTATTATTATTTTTTTTTTTATTACCCAAAAATATATATATATAAAAAAAAAAAAATAAAATAAAAAAATACCAAATTTGCAACAGCGCTCAAGAAAAGTGTTCTAGTTTTGTAAGGAAATGTGAAGCACAATTGTGGGAGCTAAACACTTTGACAGAATGTGGTGAGTGTGTGTGGTTTTGATCCAAAATTTTCAAGGTACCACTGATTTCTCTTTTAATATGGGCATGTGCTTTTTACAGTGTTTTTTCTATCCAAATGCAATACAATATTCAAAGTGCCATATATAAATATATGTCTAGAAACTGCCTACATATTGTTATTAGGCCTTGGTTTAGAGGTTGCTGCAGTTTGCCTTTTTTCCATTTAATTTCTTCTTTTTTTTTTTTTTTTTTTTTTTTTTTTTTTTTTTTTTTTTTAAATTTTCTGGTCTGTTAATGCCAGTGTCATAAAGCTCTTTGTTACCTGCTCATGTCCCCACCTTTTCCTGCCCCCCCCCACTGTGTGCTGCGTTATTGGTAAATGTGTTTTGTGATGTACTCGATTTGAACAGTTGGTTTTTAAAAAAATGTAGATGAATAATAAACTTCCCAATACATTTGAAGGTTAAATGTCTCAGTGCATATTGAAACACTTCGTGATACCAACTGTTTTGTGATCAAATTTTTAGTTTTTTTTTTTTTTGTTTGTTTTGTTTTTTTTTGGTTTTTTTTGGGGGGGGTTGAAGTTGAAAAGCAAGCTAAAACATAAGTGAGCTGGGGTCACATGTTAATGCCAATTAGATTGCAGGTTTATTGCAAAGTAGTTCATGGTGTATTAAATTAAAAAAAAGAATAAAAACAAACAAAAAAAACAGCACAATGTATAGTCAGAGCAGTCCCAACAGGAACTGGACTCACTTCAGGGGCTTCCATCACAAATCTCCATCAGCTCTAACAATCACTTTGACTCTTGTTGTTTCTCATTTTGAAGTGCTTTTTTTGTGTGTGTGGTAGCTTTGCGTCTCTGTAGATGTCTTGATCTGGGGGAAAAAAGTAAAAAACAAAACAACTTATTTTCTTGTCTGCTAATCGGTAGGACTTTATTCATGTTCCACAAATAATTTAATAGATGTTTCGTCTTGTCGCGAGGAAAGCCAAAGTGAGTGCATCTTGATGTGATCTGTATTATACACACGGTAGAGTTTATTTCTGTTCAAACTTTTGGAAAGAGGGTGGGATTTCAAAAAAGTCGTATACTGGCTGTCCAATTTCTACAACTGGTTGTTCATATGTATTTTGTACCAGTGAAGCTTTTTTATATTGGAAATTAAAGGAAAAGGAAAAAAAAAAAAAAAACACCTATATTGAAAAGAAAAAAAAAACAAAATGCCTTGCCTCAACCAGGTCTTGAGTTTGGCCTTTGGCGATGTCTAGCTTTGGTTTTTATTTCTTTGTCCTGCTTTAGCCTCTCAAAGATGCCTGAGTTTGATTTTTACTTGGATCTCTACGTGATCTTCAGTTCGTTAATCAGTTTCGGGGGAGGGTTGGGATCCTCTAAATCGTGGTAAGTTTCATGCTAGTGATTGTGCTTTCCACATAATTTAATAGTCAGGATTTTTGACAACTTGTGTGGATAATTGTCTTAGTTAAACAGTTGTGTGTTTAGTTTAAAGCTTTGCTTTTTACTTGTGTAGTTTTTGGTTTTCTTCCCACCATAGCAAAGTGTGTAGCTGGAAAACTTCTTTTTCTCTTATTTTTTTTTTTTATTTTTTATTTTGTTTTGTTTTTTTGATCAGTGTTCGTTTGTGTGGTGTGTTTCTTTGCCTCTGTCTCGAAATTAAACCATTTCCCCTAATATGGACTGTGTGTCTTTGTCTGTTTTGTGCTCGTCTGGTGGTGTACAGACATTTTATGGACCTCCCTTCCCTCTCCCAATGTGTCATGTCTCTCTTGTGCTTCTCTTTGCTGTAGCCTTTTTAATGTGAATCAGGCTTAGCTGAAGATCTCCTGTCAAGGTTTTTGTCAAATGTTTGTGGAGCTAACTAAACTTATGTTAAAAAGACTGAGTAGTAAAACAAAGCACCCTATAATTTTAAAATATCACTTCTCGCAGGTCACACTTGATTTGTCCCATCTTGTTCAAATGAGGGGTTTTCCATATACTGTATGCATTACTAGACATTAAGAATTAAAATAGTATGAACCAATTACTAAACTTAAATACTACTTTTTTTTATTTATTTATTTTTTTTTTTTTTTGGTGATTGACCAACTAAACCAAACGAGATTGAAGTGGAAGGAGGATTATAGATATTTTCAAAACAGAAATTCAAAAAGTTATGTCCATTTGTATTCAGAAACCTCTAAATAAAATCCAATGCAACCAGATGCCTTCTGCTATCACCTAATGTGTCAAGCCCAGCTTTTCTGTATGGAAAAACCCTCTGAAGTTGGAAGTCGTTGAGGATAAGGTTCTTAAATACCCCTATCTGTAAAAATTTTAGCGTAAATTTCAATCCATCTCAAAATGGAGTTTAACACATTTCCAAACTTACAAGGACCACATATGGGCCAGGCAGGAAGCTGTCTATGCTAACTCTGGAGGAGCTGCAGCGAGCAACAACTCGGGTGAAAAAATCTTTTGACAGGATTGCATGCTCCACAAATCTGGCCTTTATGGAAGAAGGGCAAGAAGAAAGCTATTTAAAGAAATCCCAGTTTGCCACAACGCATGCGGGGGACACAGTATGCATGAAGAACAGAAGATGTGAAAACTCACTGCTTGCTTCTATGTATCCTAGAAATGTTCTTGTACTTCCTGAGTCAATTGTCCAAACTCATGTGGACACCTTTGTGACATTACCCAACCTTTTTGTAGATAATTACATATTAACATGTAAGGAGGTCAAAGTTGATTGCAAACCTGGTTTTATGTTTTCATTGCTTTGAGACCAAAGGGATATAAAATACCTTCAGTGGCATCACTGTCCCAAATGATAATATATCAAAGAGCCAAAAAACATGTTTTGCAACATTACAAGAAATGTGTAGGAGGAGTGCCTGCTGCCATTATGCTCCGTTTCAGCTTCGGTCTTTGAATCTGTTTATAGACCCATCTCTTGAAAGACGAGTTAAAACTTTATGAAAGCAGCAAAAGTACTTGTGAGTTGCTGTGCAACAGCCCCACCTAGTGGTGAAGTCAAATGAATCGAGTAATATAATGTAAAGATTGACATTTTAATCATTATTTTGCTCCATGACAAAGTCTTAATGTTAACTTTTAATATTTAGAACCTTATTTAGACTTAAGAATTTGATATTCGTTACAATTTATTGTTACATGTAAGAATTAGTCAAAAAGGTTTTATATGGATCCCCTTCTGCTGGATGTTTACCTATATAATCACTACTTTTCTGTTTTCAGACTAGGATCATGAGGTTTCCATATGGATAGCTGTATTCTGAGGTTAAGGACACATCGCAGTTAACAGTTACATATGAGCCCATAGGGGTAGGGTAGGGAATGATATGAAAAGTGGGCCACAGATAGGTTTGTCCCTTGGTCCCACAACAGACCCATGTTAACAGCCTACATTGATGTAGGATAACTGACTACAATCTGAACTGTTTTTCTTCGTGGGTAAGCCTGGATCTGTTGTATTTAGCCCACTCTGGTTCCATTGAAGAAGGTCATTGTAATTCAGTCCTATTTAGTACCCATCCAACCTGGCCAAATCCTGTAGACATATGTACTTTTTCATATTTTAGCGTGCTACAACCACAACAGGAATATATTTTATTGGGTTTAGCATCTAAAATTTCAAGGAGCACCTGAACGCATCAGATGTACGTTCATTCACTTGTCATGGCGGTCACTTTTAAAATGAGTCCTTAAATAAACAGAAAAGACAAATAACATTGTTTTTCCATAATATTAATGATGAAATAACCCAAACAGAAAAGCAACAAAAAACAAATTTAGATATAGTGCTTGGGTGAGGAAACGTTGTGAAACGTGTCAAAGCCATTTGGCCAATGGTTAACTGGTGCGGCATCTCCTCCCCGTACGGCAGTATGGCCGCCGTCTTCTAGCCCTCAGGCTTGGCGAGGACCATTGTTAGGCTGTGGGATTAAATATTTACTTCCCGAAACATGTCGGCCGTGCTTTTTCTGAGAAAGTCTCTGAGCAGACTGCCGCCAAATGCTGCTAGGCAGGTCTTCGGCTGCTGCTATCACACCGAGAGAGGAGTGTACGGGTACCGACCGAAGCAGCTCGGCGGAGAGCACAAGTCACAGAGGGACCGCGTCGCTGCACTGAACCAAGGTCGGTATGGGTGAAATTACAGCCCGGAGATCTGATAAGGAGGTAGGGAGCATAAATAGTGGCCATGGTAATGAAAAGTGTGTTAATTATTTGTCTTAGTGTAATGTATTAGTCTGAACATCTCCTTCTTGAGCCAGCTCTTCATCGTGTTAAGGAGGTGTAGGCAGTAGTTAGCTGAAGAGCACCTGTGTTTGCCAGGAAGAGTCAAGTTTATTCATATGAGCTTAAGTGCAGAGGCGGCACCAAGGAGGGGTCTGGGGGGAGGCAGAAAAGTTTATTTCATAAATTCAGTTCAAATATAAAACCCGTATAGGTTCTATTACACACAGAATGACAATAAGAGAAGAAAAAGAGGAATGTTCGTGCAGAAATGTCAGCCAACTGTAACAGATGTCCAAGTTCTGCAGGTTGGGCTGCTTTTCACTTGTAATGCTGCATCAGTGCAGCACGGCATGGAGGCAGTCAGCCTGTGGCTTTACTGAGGTGTTGGTTAACATCTTATCCTGCTTTAATAGCAGCCTTCATCTCATCTTGGTCTGGTATCTCTCATCTTCCTCTTGACAACGCCTCAGATTCTTTGTAGAGATTATGTCAGTACAGTTTGCTGCCAAGTCAAACACAATCATACCATGACCATTAAACCAAGTATTGGCATAACACTTTTCTATAAATTATAGTTTTTAATGCTGTTATGTAATCAAATTATCAGGTAGAATGATTTTTGATACATTCATGAATTTAGGCTGTATCATAGTTGTCAAATTTAAATACTCTGCGTGTAATGAATTTGCATTTCATTAGCTTTTTGAACTGCATTTCTGAAAAAAAAAAAAAAACTTGATGAAATTCAAACATTCTGAAAAGCATCTGTATGCATCATAATTTTGTAAGAGCAAATGACAAGTCGATTTGCAACATTTATTTATTCATGCTAGCTTCATGCTAGCTTTAAGATTTGTTTTTAATTAATACAACATTTTAAGTTGCACCATAGCAACGTACCTTAAAGGTAAAGGTAATGAAATTCTGTTATGTTGTTTGATTTTGGTGTCCAAACCTTTCTGGATGCGCCCCTGCTTAATCCCAGCATGTTTTTGTTTGCTCTCCGCTCAGATCACGGTCTCGCCCGCCTGGTGGAGGCATATAGAACACATGGACATAAGGCTGCTAAAATTAATCCCTTACTACCTCAGCAGCCCGTTGTGGACAGTGTACCAGAGATAGACATGCTTGCTGGTACTGTCAGTGGAACACTCAACACCTCAGGTAAGTTTCACCAAGACCTACAAAAATCAGAGTTCAGGATCATGTCTTACACATTCAGGAGTTTGGGGCCTTCTGCTTTATTTAAAACTTTGCAGCAGTTTTTGTATTGCTACTGAAAAGCAAACATTGGCCTTACTCTATAGAAATAAAATGGATGTTGCATCTTTTTAATACATTGGGCTTCAATCTGGCACCTATGGATAGATTTCCCCTGCTGCAAAACACAAACCTGCTGCAACCTCACAAACAGTAATTAAGCACATTTAGGTGTAATTTCACTGTTACTGCCCTTGTGCTATATTGCAGGAAACTTCAATGTCCTCACAACCCTGGGTGAAAAGCTGTTTCTCAGTCTGTTGGTTTTACTTTTTATGCCATGGTTCCTTTATAGAGATCCTAAAAAGTCTAGAAAATAATGGAGAAATATGAAACTGATTTAAGTACTTTTTTGACACTGGATAAGTATGGGAAAAGATGGAAGAAGGTTTGTATTTCCTAAATTTATTCTTTCACCCATTGTCTAAATCTATCCTTCCCGTCATTTACCCATGCATCCATCAGTTTGTCCATCTTTTCATACATTCGTCTCTGTATAGTCTGTGATTTATGTAGATTCTGTATTTTTGTTGGAAATTCTGCTCTGATTAAAAAATAAGCCTTTATGTTTATACATTTTGAAAAAATGAACTCAGAACCACAGAAATGTAAGTGTGGAAGACATTTTCCTGTCAGCACACTGAGCAGGAACTGTTCAGGATGGAGGATATCTTTCATGATTTTTTTTTTTTATTTTATTTTTTTTATTTGTTCTGTGAACATTAAGAGCTGGTGTTGTCCAACACACAGTCCACTCTTCTATTGGTGTATTTTAGATTATCATCTTCTGCACAGGGTTCGTATGCAGTCTGAAAAAGTGTGAAATTTAAAGCTGCAGTATGTAACATTTATAAAAAATATGTTTTTTGCATGTTTGTAAACTGTAAATATGTCATGACAGTATGGAAAGAGACGGATAATCTGTGCAAAAATCAAGATCCTCTGCCTTTCCCATGGCTCTGATTGGTTGTTTTTGACCGGGAGCAGTGCATTTTTGCAGGTGGTAACATTAATACTGGGAGGAGGTGGAGGAGCTTGATTTTTGTTTTTTTTTTTCCCATGGATTATCTGTCTCATACTACACTGTCACAACACAGTAACAGTTTTTCAAATATTTAAAAAAACAATTTTTTATAAGTTACACATTGCAGCTTTAAAGGAGGGGTATTATGTATTTTCCAGGCACATAGTTCCATTTTATGGCACATGGTAACTATGTTACCATCAGTTGCTATGAAAATGCAGTGTGTAGAAAAACAAATGGGGAAAAAAAAAAAAAACTTGACTTCACATCGTATCATCATCTGAAAGTTTTTTTTTTTTTTTTTGTCTTAAATCCAAAATGTATATATTCTTTGTACAGTTTTGCCATAATTACTGCTCTGATTGTGGTGTTCTTTCAGCAAATTGCCTTTTTTTAGAGTCTGTATACTCCAGTTAACGATTAATCAGTTACTAAATTAGTTGACAATCATTTCAATAATTGAATCATCACGAATAATCTGATTAATCATTTCACTCCTAATTTTTTTTTAAGGCCATACCAACCATCTCCAATCTCTACCACCTCCACTACTACTTCAGATTTAGACCTGATATTCACCACCTCATTGGTATTCTAGCGCAGTAACAACTTCGTTGTCTGGATTGAAGGACTGCTGTGATTGTTGTATGTTTAGGTTCATTCAGATATGTTGCTATGGAGATTCACTGGATGTATGTCTGTTTTTAAAAAAAAAACAGCCAGGGAAGTAAATGTAGCCAAATAATGTAAATTTTCAAAAGCAAACAATTTTTTTTATTTATTTATTTTTTTACAAATTAGTCCACAGGAATCACTCTCAAAATTGAATAGTTTAATTTTATCGGAACTAAAGGTTTTTCCTAAAAGACAATAGCTCCATGGAAAACACAAAAGTTCTCAGTGAAAAAGAAAAGCTAAAAGTCTTTCTTCCTTTTTTTTTTTCTCCTGTACTCATGATGTCATCATATTTGTTCTGCCCAGTAATGACATTGTGATGTCATGAAAGGACGCTTTATCATCACATTGCTGGGTCACTGTTGCTCTAGAACTCCTTCAGTATCCCACAGAAAGAGTTTTGTTTCAATCGAGTCCAGTTAGTGTGTGCATCTCTACGTCTTTACAGAGAATTACACTCAGCGATCAAAAGCAATTTCCAGCAGCTTTAAATTGTTTACTTGTGGGTACAGTTGAATTGACATTATTTTCATTTTTTTTTCTAAGTACAGTGATTACAGTATGAGCTTAAAGATGGAGGGAGCCACCGTTACTCCACCATCTGATAAGACTGAAAAGAGGTTCATAGGCGAATATATATTTGTCCAAAATCTCTACAAAAGATCTCGGGCTGAGAATATTGAACTTAAGAAAAGCACAGAGGCTATGAGCCTTCACATGGCCGAGCTCCAGGCTGAAATAGAAAACCTCAACCAGCAGCTCAACCAGCAGCGTCAGAACCAAAGCAGGGCCAGTCAGGGAAATGTTCAATCCAGTTACATCCCCAACGAGGTCCACTCTGATAGAAAAACTTTTCAGAGGGTTTGTTCTGAAAACCAATTTCTACAGGAGTATGCAGAAGGTCTGAGAATAAGAGTTACAGAACTCTTATCAGAGAGGGATGCTCTCATGGGAAATGCCCACCATGAAAGGGAAACTATGTGTGAATCTACACAACTTGAAGAGGAAGAAAATAATGCAGAGAAGAAGTCTTTGGAGGATTTGAGGAGTAAACTAAGAAAATACTCCAGAAAGTTGACACAGGAGATGGCAAGTTTGCAAATGGAGGAAGCAGCCATCAGAGAAAACAAAGGGGCAAAGCAAGGTATAATCAGATTGATGGATAAGGAAGAGTTTCAGGAGGAAACGAGAAGGCTCCAAGAGATTAAACCTGTGACAGAAGAGCGACAAACCTTGGAAGCTCTGAAAGAAGAGATTGAGATGGAGAAAAGGGAGATTAAACAGGCAAAAGATCAACTAGAGGCAGAAAAACAAGTGCTGCTTCAAGAAAAAACAGAATTAGCTTCAGAGAAACAACAACTAGAGGCTGCAAAGCAACTCCTTGAGCAGGGGACTAGAGACCTGAATGAGGAAAAGATAAAACTGTGCCAAGAAAAAGATGAAACAGAAGAAATTAAAAATAAAGTCAAACAAGCCATTGACAAACTGAAAGAAGAAAAGAAAAAACTTAAGAAAGACCGTAAAGAAATGGGGAATAATGAGCAGGAAATTAAGCGGCTGGAAGTGATGGTGAAAGATATTGCGAGGGATAAAAGAGTGGCAGAGTATGCCATGAAAAATGCAGAGCAGGAGATGAAGGATCTCAAACAGACTCTGGATGACGAGAGGAGAACTTTAGAGGCAAGAAAGCAAAATTTAGATCAAGAAATGAAATGGCTGGAACAGACAAAGGCGAAAGTTGATAAAGAAAGTAAAGAACTCGAGATGGAAAAGAGAAAATTAGAGACTCTGGGTGAGCAATTAGAAAGAGAACAGAAAGATTTGGAGAAAGACAAGAAACAGCTTCAGGTAGAGAAATTTGATTTGGAAAAAGAGCAAGAGAACTTTGCCAAAGAGAGGGTAAAGATAGACAATGAAATGAGGAGAATTCAGGAGGAACTATGCAATGAGAAGAAAAAGGAGGATGAAAGAAAGCAGCAAATTGAAGAACTGAAAAAACTTGAGGTGAAGACCAAAAATCAAGAGGTTCAGGAGGCAAGTGGTAAAAAACACAAAAGTAAAAAACAAAAACTTACAGAGAAACAGTTGCCAGTTACAGAAGAACAGAAAGAAAAGGCCATGAAAGCTATAGAGAAAAAGAAGAAAGTGTTTTGGAGCTCGCTATTCAAATAATTAATTAGTTAAGAAATGAAATACCACCTCCTGCTTCCTCCACCTATTTGCTCTTCATCTCTACCCCACTTTCATTCCTATTTTAAAGATTTTATTGTTCCTACAATCAAAAATGCATAAAAAACAAGAATACACAAGACACCCAAAAGTTATCTATAATATTAAAGATTTCATGGTACAAATATTCTTGCTGTACTGACTGACACCCTTTTACACCAGTTTCCATTTTTGCTGTCCTTAATTGTTATAAAATATATAAAAATGCAAGAAAAAAATGTCTTTATTTTTGAGCATATGTGTTCAAACACCTTTGATGTTTCTACTTTTACTGTTTCTGTAAACCAAAACAAGCTTCAGGAGAAACAATAAAAAGTACTGTATTCACACCTTCTACCCCAGCTATTATATTACAAGGTATTTCAATACAGATATCTAAGAACCAACAAAAACATATATCCCTCACTTTTGTCATACTAGATAGATAGATAGATAATTAATGGACTTACTGGCACAGATCTTGTCCAACAAAGTAAAACAACCATTGGAACAAAATACTTGATGAAAGAAGGCTGCATAGTTGGTAGCACTGTTGTCTTGCAGCAAATGGACCCTGGGTTCAAATCCAGGCCCTGGGGTCTTTCTGCATGGAGTTTGCATATTCTTTCTGTGCATGAATGGGTTCTCTCCGGGTACTCTCGCTTCCTCCCACAGTCTAAAAACATGACTGTTAGGTTAATTGGTCGCTCCAAATTGTTGATAGGTGTGCGTGTGAGCAGATCCATTGAGCTTCTCCTTGGCAGTCAGACAACAATTCTGGTTTCGACACTGCCAGACAGGACATGTTTAAAAAAAAAGAAAAACAAAAAAAAGCACAAAGGTTTTTATCTCTATCATTACTGAACATATTGTGGAACAATGGGTCTTGTTGCACATACTGACACCCTTAACCTCCTTTTCCCTTTTTACTGTTATAGACTGTTCCTACAACATAAAACATGAGTACACCGGTGTCCTCATGAGAGCAAAGGGGTTAAAGTGATGAGGAAATTGTAAATGCTCTACAGTGTCTTGCCTAAGGACAAGAGCAGGCGTTCCAACCAGTAAACCTACCCTACCTTCTGAGCCACTACCAAGTGGTACAGCAGTGGCTCTGGTGGTTGGAGTTCAAGTAATAAAATCATTGAATATAATGAGTAATACATGGGGCTCAGTTTGGTTTCAGGGCTGATTTGCTTCTGTTGACACAAGGAACCTTGTATTTGTTCAGGTCACTGAACCGTCCTCAGGCTAAAAAAAGAAAATCAACTAAAGCAATCAAAAGTTAAGGTGTGACTCGTGTTTAACAATTTAAAAAACTATTACGGATACCATTAAAACTTCGTTTTCAGAGATAGTTTTCCCTTTTTTTCTGGCCACTTTTTAGGTTAAGAGAAGTTTCAGTGCTTGTCTTGAAACGGAGAGACAAACAAATACCAAAGACTGAATCCCTTCGTCTTAGGAAAGGATTAACACACTCAAACCTGTTCCTGGAACTGCTGGCTCAGACTTGCTTTGCTTGTGTTTTGATGGTCCTCGCAGACAAGTATCTACTATTTCAGAAAGGTTTAACAAAAAATAAATGAATATTAATTTGGTATTAAGTTGATAAACTAGTGAACACTCCCCAGATGAACGGCTGAAACTATCTATTGTTCTATTTAGATACTATTTAACATATTTGACAAAGTCTTAGGTGCTCTTTGACATATTTGTATGATCTTCATTTTAGGAATAAGCCTACTGCACTGTAATTTTATGTTGCACAGTAACTGCATGTGAGAACTCCTCCATTAAACCTTTCTATGTTTTTCTTCCCTCCGCTCTTTGGGAGACGTATGTCTGGATTGGGTGTGGTTTTGTTACTATGTATACATTTGAAACCATATATTTACATACACCGAATAAAAAGACATACACATTTTTTTTTCTCACTAGTCTGGGTGATTGGTGCAAAAATGGACTGGATGATGAGACAACCATGAAAATTCTCACAAATGTTCGTTATCAGATAGATGCCTATCAATTCCAGAGGTGGAGCCATTTGAAAATATAGTTGTCATAGCCGCAGTTGCTAGGTAACCATTTTTGCATTGTAACTGATCACTGAAAATGAATTTGTAGTTTTATGTTTAGAAAAATGAAATTTGTTACAAGAAATATAAAGCCTTTTGTTGAGAAAGCCATTGAAAGTGAAATTTATATTCACCATTCACAGGTAACTAATACATTTTGCAAAAAAATCTTCCAAGTGATGTTTGTACACCAATCGCTCATTCTCATAGATGCATGTATGTTTTGAGAAGGACAAATATTTAAATGGTTTATTTTTTTTTCAGTGACTGCATTATTCATTTTGGGAGGTACTATTTTAATTGCTGTTTACTTTTTCAGCACAATCAGCAATTGCTGTCAACATTTGCAAGTAGCTTCTTCCAGCTGTGCTAGTCAATACCATATTTTCATTGGAAATTCATACAACCCTTGCTGTCTATTTTTTCCATCAAGTTAGACTTTTTTATTTATATATCTCTATCACACACAACTGTAGGTTTGAAGATTTTCAATAAACATATTTATAATTTCTTTCCAGATGAGAATATATTTATGCTTTTAATTAAAGCATCACAAGTTGAACAAGTATAATTTCCCATCTTAAATTCTTACAATCAACCAAATGCTATGGATCTATAAATAAGTTAAGCATATATACATATTTATATGTGTGTATGTATGTGTGTGTGTGTGTGTGTGTGTATACTATTAGTTCCTATGTTCTTTTTTTTTGTTGTTGATTTTGTTGTTGATTGGCAAGATTCAATGGTGGAGTTAGCTTTTTTTTTAATATTTTGAATGAACTCAAGTAAAGATCAAGTAAATAAAATGAGCATTTTTTTAAACTATATTTTGCAGGGTTTTTTTTTTTTTTGAGTCTTAAAATGTCTTATAAATATGGATTATAATATGATCGGGTTGTTCCAGCTGTCTTTTAAATTACATTTAGTTATGTGAAAGATGTGTTCATTTATTGCTGCTTCCGTCCTTTTTTAATACAATAAGTTAAATAAGTTATTTCTTGAAATATATTGCACCATTAAGCCCATAATTATTCAATTTTAAAAAATTCAATTCAAATTCAAAAACACTTTATTTATCCCAAAGGGAAATTAAATGTTGATGGAACTCATTTAGGCAAGGAGTTATTATAGATGATGATGGCTGCGGGCAGGAAAGATCTCCTGTAGCAGTCTGTTTTACAACCAGTCTGAAGAAGCCTTTGACTGAAGAGACTCTGTTTTCCATTGACAGTCTCATGAAGAGGATGGCCAGGGTTGTCCATAATTTTCTTGATTTCATGCAAAATCCTTCTTTGCATCATTATCTCCAGAGTTTCCACAGTCGTCCCCAGAACAGAACCAGCCTTCTTTATCAAATTGTTGAGCCTTTTTAGGGCCCTCGCTCTGATGCTGCTGCCCCAACAGATGATGGCAGGGGATATGACACTCTCAACAACAGACTTATAGAAGACCTGCAACATCTTGCTGAAAACCTTGAAGGATGTTAGCTTCCTCAAGAAATACAGTCTTCTCTGTCCCTTCTTGTAGATGGCTTCACTGTTGAGTCTCCAGTCCAGTCTGTTGTCTAGATGAACACCGAGGTATTTATATTCCTCAACCACCTCCACTTCTTCTCCCATGACGGAAATAGAGCTTGATTTAACCCTGTTTCTCCTGAAATCGACAATCATCGCCTTTGTTTTGTTCATATTCAAGCAGCAGCATCTCCTTATTTGGTTGAAGACAAACTAGTGGAAGAAGAAGAGTCCATGACTGAGGTAGAGGATAAAACATCTGAGGTGTAACAGGAAAGCTGTGGGTCAAAGGAGGGTGGGATGTCTGTTTGGCCGGGGGCAGGAGGGGAGGATAGTGAGCTTGTTCCTGAACTGAACCTGTTGAAGAATGTGTTCAGCTCATTCACTCTGTCCAGGCTTCCATCTATCTGACCCTGCTTATGCTTGAAGTCTGTGATCTTCTTCGTCCATGACCACACATCTCTTGCATTGTTCCTCTGCAGTTTACTCTCCAGCTTCTTCCTATGCACCTCCTTGGTGTCTCTAATCTTGACTTTTAACTGCTTTTGCATACTCCTCAATAGCTCTCTGTCTCGCTCCCGAAAGGCTCTTTTTTTCCTGTTTAACAGTTCCTTCAGGTCACTGGTGATCCAGGGTTTGTTATTAGGGAAGCATCTCACTGTTCTGGTGGGGATGGTGTTGTCCACACAGAAGTTTATATAGTCGGTCACACACTCAGTCATGGCATTAATGTTCTCTCCATGTGGCTTGCAAAGAGAAATCCAATCGCTAGCATCAAAACAACCCTGTAGGGCTTCTTCAGCTTCTTGTGACCACTTTCTCACAGTCCTTTTTGTTACAAGTAGTCTCTGGACAAGGGTTTTATATTCTGTGCAGAGAAAAATAAGGTTGTGATCTGATTTACCCAGAGGAGGTCTTGCTTTGGAAATATATGAATTCTTTGACATTTGTGTAAAACAAATCCAGTCTTGTTTTCTCTAGTAGAGCAGCTGACAAACTGTTGAAACGTTGGCAACGTGGCAGAGAGAGAGGCGTGATTAAAATCAGCACATATTACCACAAAAGAACTGTGATGTTGTGTTTGTATCTTAGCAACAGTGGTACTGATGACATCACATGCATTGTCAGCAACAGCTGAGGGTGGAATGTAAACAGCCACCAAAACAACACTGGTGAACTCTTTTGGCAAATAATATGGAGGAAAACTTTCTGCCAATAGTTAAATGTCTGGACTGCAGAGACGACACTTCATAGTAATGTGTCCTGGGTGACACCATCTGTTGTTGCCAAGCACTGCCAATTCACCTCCTTTCCTTTTCCTGCTACTCTTTAAATCTCGATCTTCTCGTATAGTCAGGAAGTCCGGCAGAGAGACGTTGGAGTCGGAGATATGATCCTGCAGCCATGTCTCAGTAAAACACATAATACTGGATTCCCAATACTCTTGCTGAGTCCTTGTCAGGGCTTGAAGTTCATCCAACTTGTTAGCTAACAATCTCACATTGCCCATTGTGATGGATGGCAGAGATGGTTTGAACTTCCTCCTTCTCTCTCTCCTCTTTGCTTCTGCTCTTCATCCACGACGTCTCCTTTTCAACTCCTGTGGGATTTCTGGCTTCCGTTGCATTATTTCTGCTTTTGCAACGTTAATCAGCTGCTCCCTGTTGTAAACCACCATGTTGCTATGGTTACGCATCATAACAAAAGAGCAAAATATAGAAAAGTATTGGTGAAAAAAATCAATCTAGCACAGCATCCAAGACAAGAAGGAACAGTGGTCCAAAAAAAGCAATTTTTCCAAGAAAAGCAGGAATGAAATTTTGAAATAAAAAAGAAAAAAAATCTCATTGAAAGTTACAGAGCTACTCCAACGTGCTGCCACCCTGAGCGGCGCAATTCTAGTACAATTCATACCCCTCCCAGATTTAACTTTAAAATAATCCATTTTACTGACATATCTGGAAGTAATGTTAAAGTTTCAGAGGGTCCTAGCTAGATACCTGAGTTGAATCTGATTAGCTCTCTCCACAGATTTCCAAAGATTTAGATGATGACAGGGAGGCCTTCCAATCTCAACGACTTGACCCATTGTCATAGAAATCATCAAAATACCAGTGAAAACATGCAAAAAGCTGCTCAGCATTCATAAGAAGGGTTTGATTGCTGTAATGCAAATAAAATGTTTTCCATTGGTTATTGGGAAGGTTTTTTTTTTTTTTTTTTTTTTAAATTGTAAATAAAAACAAATTCTAATAGTCATTTTTATATTGTTTTATTAACTTTTCAGAGATGCCTTTCATTTTCTTTTAGAAATAAACTCCTTAGTTGAATGAAAATAACTTCACATCAAAATCTGCCCAAGGTATGAATATTCTGCAATTAATTGCACTTTTAGTTAATTACAATTACAAGCATTCATCAAACATTCGCTCATTTAAACTCATTCAAAGTTTAGTTTAAAAACAAGGAGTTCAGTTGTTAGTTAAAACCCTGTCATTATGAAGCTTAGTGCTATAGGAGGCCATAGGCGAAATTTAAGTTGACAAAAATTTTCATTGTAATTTCTGCAGTTATTCAGTTATTTTTCAAAGTTTAAGTAATCGTAGTCCTAAAAAGTTTTTAAAAAGTCTAACTTGCTAAAACCAACTAAAACGGTGTTTTGGGCTTTTTTACTAGTTCTTTTGAGATTTGTTTACTTTTTTCTTTTTATGCACAAACCTAACCTTTAGGTATACAATGCATGTTCTTACTTCCTAAGGCCTGCGCCACTTTGGGAAGGCTCAGGGATCAATGGAAGAGGTTCAGACCTACCTGGAGCAGGTCTACTGTGGCCACCTGTCCGTGGAGACCAGCCAGCTGAGCAGTCTGGAGGAGAGGGAGTGGTTCGCTGACCGCTTCGAGGAGCTCAAAAGAGAAGGCTTCTCTGCAGAGGAGAAGAAGCATTTGGCTAAGCTTATGCTGGAGTCTCAGGTAGGTGAAAGAGGAGGTGTGAAGGTAACAACCACATCCAGCCTGGTGGTGGAAAAAGAGACGTGTTTTTTTTTTTCATCTGTGTGTAGGAGTTTGACCATTTCCTGGCCACTAAATTTGCTACTGTGAAGCGTTATGGAGGAGAGGGAGCGGAGAGCATGATGGGATTTTTCTATGAACTCTTCCACCGGTTGGCCCACAGCGGAGTTACAGACATCGTCATCGGGATGCCTCATAGAGGCCGTCTGAACCTCCTGACAGGCCTGCTGAAGTTTCCACCAGAGGTTAGAGAGATGCACACTGCTGTAATTAAATAAAACATTGTTGCTACAGGTCATTCATGACAAAGCTAAGATTGCTCATGTTGCATAATTTATAATAAAGTCACAGTTTGCTTCTAAGCTGGAGACTGAAATCACAATAAAGCAGTTTGTTCTCGTGTTGCCGTCCCCTGCAGCTTATGTTCCGTAAGATGCGTGGACTCAGCGAGTTCCCCGACACGTCCCCCGCTATTGGCGACGTTCTCTCTCATCTCACCTCCTCAGTGGAGTTGGATTTGGGAGCAGGGCACCCTCTTCATGTCACAATGCTGCCCAATCCATCTCACCTGGAGGCCATCAACCCTGTGGCCCAGGGCAAAACTAGAGCAAGGCAGCAGCTGAGGAAAGAGGGAGACTATTCACCTGAGGAGAACGCCTACCCTGGAGACCAGGTCATCTGTCTACAGGTACTTACTGCGTCTTGACTTGCATACATTTAAGCACAGACGACATTAGTCATGAATATCTGCTACTGAATAGTCTGATCCAAGTAAGAAAGTTAATTAGGTTAGTCGCCGATACAATCCTGCATCAAGTCCCTAAGATGCCATTACAATTTGAAGAGGATAACTTCTGTACTGTTTGGAAAAATTATTCTTCCGCTGGGAAAAAAATCTTCAAAAATTTCAGAACTCTCATTGAGAGAATAAAAAAAACTTCAGAATAAAGATATTGTGGAAAATCTCACTCTGAAGAACAAAATAAATCTAAAGTATGAGATGCTATTTTGCCTCCACCCAATGAGTTCCAATTGATGAATTGACATTTCAGGCTGACACGGCCTCTTTATCTACAAGCGACTCCACCCAGTAGTCTGGTTAACACCCCTTTTTCTTCTTTTCAAATAATTTTTTTACCAGTGGTATTGCATTTCTGGTCTCGTAACAGAGGTGGGCCAAGCAAAGCCCTCCCCGTCACGTGCATGTGCCAAGTCTGCACTTCACAGAAAGTTTTACACTCGGGTCAAACTTCTGATTCCAGCCAAAACGAGACCTTCGGAAAGCTGCAGGGTTCAGTTGATAATCAACTGGGAGTACTTTGTGCTTGAATAGTTCAAAGGTCAGAGCTAAGTGGCTGAACAAGTAAAAAAGTAAATGAACAGATAAATATGTAAAATTAAAAGATTAGAATAAATCCTGACACTGAGAAAATAAATTTATGCGAAAGTAGTGGTGGTTTGAAACGTTCACAAAGAAGGGTATAATCTGAGCTAAGATGAGCTGCTCAGGCCACAAACACCTGTAATAAAACATATTTAGAGGCTTATTTGTATTAATATTTTTAGAGAAGCCTCAGAGTAAGTAAATGACTTTTAATTGTCATTTTAGGAGCTAATCAGTTTACCGAGACCTAAAAAAAAAATTAAATTAGTTTGATTACTTTAGAGAGAGGTAATTCAGCTCTCCAGCAGAAATGCATCTAAGACATGCTGGACACAACCTCTGGGGGATTGGAGTTGGACACAACTGGACTACAGGAAGCCTTATATTGGTTTCACTGCTACTCATCCTATGCTAGACACTGCAGAACTTTCTCTGTGTATGGGGCCTAAAAATATCAAGAGCATGATTTTAATCCAAAGTAGCATGGTAAATCCTTTTCTGTCCTACCATCCCAAACATAAACATGTGAAGTTTGTTCCACTCTACTGGGTCTTTACCTGGAACCATTTTCTTTGGTCAGATGAGACTGAGATTAATCTTTTTGTCAACAAACACTTTAGGTGGGTTTGACATAAAAATAAAGAATGATTATGTGGAAAAGCACTCTTTGTGTGCTCCAGTATTGTGAAATGCTAGTATTTAAAGACTTAATTCCTGTTTGTAAAAGAGGTTGTACAAGTACATCAGTTGTACATTATTTTTCTTTTTCCCTAAAATTTTTCATGTTAGATTTTAAGGTAATAAAAACTGAGTTTATTTTAAGGCTTTCTGCACATCTTTACCATGGCACTGTATGTCCTTTTCAGTATGCTGAAGTGACTAAAGAATTCTGTTCTTCCTGAAGCAGATGTCCTCGTAACTTTCTGTACTGTTGAATCTTCCTGTGAGTTTTAAAAAACATTTTTTAAATATTTTCTTATTTCCAGGTTCATGGTGACGGGTCTTTCACCGGTCAGGGGATTGTTCCAGAAACGCTGACCCTTTCAAACCTACCTCACTACAGAGTGGGTGGCAGCATTCACCTCATTGTGAACAACCAAGTGGGTTACACCACTCCATCAGACAGAGGAAGATCCTCTCTGTACTGCAGTGATGTTGGTGAGTTAAACTTTCAAGCTGCATCTGCAGCCCTCAACATAGGAAGTTGATGGATCAAAATAAAGCAAAAATCTAGATGCCAATCATGTTGTAATTATGGGTGTTATTCTTTTCCAAAGGTAAGATGGTGAGCTGTGCTGTGATTCACGTCAACGGCGACGATGCAGAAGAAGTTCTGCGAGCAGCTCGGCTGGCTGTGGACTATCAGAGGCAGTTCAGGAAAGATATCATTCTGGACCTGATCTGCTACCGTCAGTGGGGCCACAATGAGCTGGACGAGCCGTTCTTCACCAACCCGGCCATGTACAAGATCATTAGGTTGGTTAATTTTACCCCTAATGATCAATGATTGATTTAAATAAATTTTCTCAAAACCAGTTCCAAATCTGTTTGTTTCCTCTTATCAGATCCCGTCAGAGCATCCCCGACTCCTACTCAGACCAGCTGATATCCGAAGGTCTGATGACGGAGGCAGAACGTGCAGAAATCAAATCAAGCTACTACGGCATGCTCAACGACAAGCTGTCCGGCATGACCTTGTACAGCCTTCCACCCACCAACCTGCAGGGCCGCTGGGGGGATCTGGTAGAACCCCAGGCCAGAGTCACCAGCTGGGATACGGGCGTCCCCGCCCAGCTGCTGCAGTTCATCGGAGCTAAGTCTGTTGACATCCCTGAACAAATCTCCTTACACAGCCACCTCCTAAAAACCCACGTCCAGGTACAGCAGTGGTCCCAGGTGGAGGTTCTTGTGTTGCCATTGCAGGCTAAGTGATGTCATTTTGTTTCATTTTGAACTCAGTCTCGGTTGCAAAAGTTGGAGGAGGGTACCAAGCTGGACTGGTCGACAGCAGAGGCCCTGGCTTTCGGCTCTTTGCTCTGCCAGGGTGTGTGTGCCTTTACAGCATTTCCTTTGTGTTTCCAGGTGTTATTGCTGCTTAGAAACTGATTTGTAAATGTTGCAGGCTTTAATATCCGAATAAGCGGCCAGGATGTTGGAAGAGGCACGTTCAGCCAGCGACACACCATGCTCGTGTGTCAGGAAACCAACGACACATACATCCCTCTGAACAACATCAGCCCCCAGCAGACAGGATTCCTCGAGGTACTACTAAAACAGAAACTCCAGTCTGGGAATAAGTTTAAAGGGGAATTTTGGTGTTAATTTGGAAAATGATCTGAATGGCTGTTCAGGTGTGCAATAGCCCACTGTCTGAGGAAGCAGTGCTCGGGTTCGAGTACGGCATGAGCATCGCTCAGCCGAAGCTGCTGCCCATCTGGGAGGCTCAGTTTGGGGATTTCTTCAACGGGGCTCAGATCATCTTCGATACATTCATCTCAGGAGGTCAGCTTTCAGTTAAATTCCTCCCACTAAGATTAAATTAAATCAGGCTAATTCAACGGAGGGGGGGGGACTGTTTTGTTTGCAGGTGAAGCTAAGTGGCTGCTTCAGTGTGGGATGGTGATCCTGCTGCCTCACGGTTACGATGGAGCCGGCCCAGAACACTCGTCCTGCCGCATGGAGCGCTTCCTCCAGGTCTGTGTGGCTGCAGCCCTATGTTCCTGTCATCCTTTTAAATGCGGACGTTTAAACTCACATTTTGCGTGTTTGTAGTTGGTTTTACAAAATTGTGCTGCTTCTTTAACTGTACCTTGTTTTAATTCAGGTTTTAACTTTTTCACTGACATAATATTCCATTTAGACTATTATAATTCAGTAGTACATTACATTACGGGACTGCAGATACTGGAGTCAGTTTACAGTGTGGGTCAGAAGTTCACATACACTTTTCATTGGGATCAGTTTGTTTAATTTCCATCTCTTACTAATGCCTTTGAGCTGCTTTTTTCTGGGAAGAATGATGATAAAGCAAAAAAAAAAAAAAAAAAAAAAAAAAAAATCATTAATGTCATTATTTTAAATACAAGCATTTTCTGCACAAGTTGAAGTTCATTGTGGTATTTTTAAATCCGCACAGCCTCAAATATAAAGAAACACCTCCACTAATATTTGTACAATAAAAACAAACATGACAACACTGGCAGAAACATCGAAGTGTCACAGTGCTATTATGTGCTAAAAGCAGTTCTAAACAACTATGTTTTAGCTTAGCTTTAAACAAAAATAGATCATTGATGGTCCACAATTCAAAAAGTAATGAATTCCACAGCTTTGGACCAGCTACAGCAAACGAACGGTCAGCCCACTGTTTGGACTTTGACCTGTGGACCTCCAGAAGATGTTGGTCAGCAGAACGAAGAGCTCTGACTGGGTAGTGAGCTTGTAAAAGGTCACATAAATAAGAAGGTGCGATGCCATTAACAACTTTGAAAACAAACATTAGAAGTTTAAAGTCAACTCTACTGCCAGCCAGTGGAAAGAGTAAAGTCAAGAAATGATGTGACTGTGTCTCCTAGTGTTGGTCAGCAGGCGAGGAACAGCATCAGGACCTGTTGGAGCTGATTGAGGGAACCCTGGTTATTCCAACATAAAGTGCTTTACAATAATCAATACAGGAGCTGATGAAAGCACGTATAGCCTTTTCAAGGTCCTTTTGAGTGAGGAGGGATTTAACTTTAGCCAGAAGTCGGAGCTGAAAAAAGCTGGCTACTCCCAAATTCCTCACCTCAGCTCTGCAGTAAGGAGTCGGTGTACAGGGCATCAACAGGCCTCTGGGAAAATCTAACTGGATAATACATACATTTTTTTTTTTTTTTTTTTTTTTTTTTTTTTTTTTTTTTAGGTTTGAGGTTTTTGTGTGTGTTTGGGATCATAGTACGGCTGAAACACCCTGTTGTGCCCAGATTTCAGCCCTCTGACCTAAACTGTCATTTCCAGGTGAAAGAAATTTGTTTGGCTTACAGGAACCACCAAGTCAATCATAAACTGTCCACAGTGAAAAGTGAAAAAGAGTGATCAAATTTCCATCCAGGATTATGTCAGGAGCTTGAATACATTGATTCAAGCTCCTGACCACATACAAAAAGTGTGTGGTATCCCTATAATGTGCTAAGGGACATTTATCCAAACGTCATTGGTAGTGTATCTACATATTTAAACTGTTGTGGGTAATTTTTTTTTACTCATTTACATATTATAGATAAATCCACAATAATGTCAAACATTTGCATTCAGTTTGTTGCTTTAAAAATTGTACCTTGTATCATCAGTCCTCCCAGGAAAAAGAAATGTTTTAATAAAGCTTTAAAAAGCATAAATTAATGACATTCATCCTTGTTATCAATGTATTCAAACTTCTAAGCCCAAGTGCATGTGCGTCTTGTAGTTCCCACCATTTATTAGTGCAAAGGAGTTGCTGCCCAGATATTACACTCTGCAGGGTTAATGTTAAGATATCTTACAGAGATTATGATGATGTCGCTTAGATGTGGTATCAGGTTAAAGCTGAGTCTGTTTCATCTTTGCTCTGCACCAGATTTTAGATCACATAATATTCTAAATTAAAACTTTAAATATCAGTGCTTTCATTTAATGTCAAATTCGGAAGGAAATCAGGTTTAGCTTGTTTGCTTTTGTCTGTCAGATGTGCGACAGTAAAGAAGAGGGAGTGGACGGCGACAACGTCAACATGGCAGTGGTCAATCCCACCACTCCCGCCCAGTACTTTCATCTCCTCAGGAGACAGATGATTCGAAACTTCCGTAAACCTCTCATTGTGGTCGGACCCAAAACACTGCTCAGGTTTTCTGTAAGAACTGTTAACCGTGAAAAGAAGATTTTTACATCATCTGTTGCTTCTTTTTCCTCCAATATTTGCATCAGAAGGAATCAAAGATGTTTGTTTATTCCAGGGAGCAGTGTCCAGTCTGAATGAACTGGCACCGGGAACGTCCTTCAGGCCAGTGTTGGGCGATACTTCTGTCCCTGCAGAAAGGTACACACCACATAACTTTTAACTGGGAACAGAGAAGCAGTAATCTAGAATTTGTGGCTAATTTTGGATCTCTACTTTTTGGTATTATCAAGACTGCTGTCTCCTTGTATATGTTCTAGAAAAAGTTGGACGCTTAACTCAGCTTTGAAATTTCTAAAAGACTGCCAACATTTCCAAATTCAGAATATTACTTGACAGACGGATGTTGAAAGCCCAAAAAGATAACGCAGAGAAACCTTCCTGATTTTCGCTGAAGTCTTGCTTTCTCTTGCTCTGTCGCAGCCAGAATAAATCGAAAGAAAAAAAAACGTTTCATTAAGAAGCGTCTTACATCTCTGTGTTTCATCTGACTTAATTTTTAAGCACTTCAGTGAAACTGAAAATAATTAACTTTGTTCTTCGGTCAGAGCGTCCAGATTTTAGGATTGTTGTTCAAGGTAGCACTTACTGGTGGTGCATTCACTGATGGAGAAAGATCAGATGTTTTAGTCAGGACCGATCAATCTGAATATTCTGGTCCAAGCCAGTTTTCTTTTATCCATCTCAAGTCTTTTATTTATTCCACATTACTTATACATCAAAGCTACTTGAACAACATTTTGAAACACCGGATTTTGTCTCATTTAAGGTAGATTAATAGTTACTTTGCTCTTTTCTGTATGTGAGGGATCCTATGATGCCTTTTAACGACAAACAAGTATTAAATTTGTTTTGGGGAAAAGTGTTGAGGATGGAAAAACATTTCTTAGTCAACACTTCAACCTCTTTTGTCTGTCTGTAAAACAAAAATCTGAATTGCTTCAAAGAAACATCGCAAACAGCTTAATGAACCCAAACTTCTCTGCCACAACTTAGTCCAGCTGTAAAGTTGTTTAGATGTGATCAGGATCATAGTCTTACAGAATAAGTAACAGATATATCAATATTGTATTGGAGAAGTCTTGAAACTTATAAAATTAGACTTATAACAATACATGTTTTTCAAAAGCTGTTTCTTTTCTCTGCTTTTTCATTGCACTGCCCAACAGTGACTGAAAATATCTCCTTCATTCTCATTCCACCCAGCATCCAGAAGGTGGTGCTGTGCTCTGGAAAGCATTATTACGCTCTGCTGAAACAGAGAGAGGTGTCAGCAGCTACCCAGAACACAGCGCTCGTCCGTGTGGAGGAGCTGTGTCCGTTTCCTCTTGAGGCTCTGCAGCAGGAGCTCAGAAAGTACACTAATGCTAAAGGTAGTGAGAGCCCACACCCAAACACAGCACTGCACACCGACACACACAGACCTTCACTCATAGAAGGCTCTTTAAAGGTGCAATCATGCCTACGGTTGACTTTATCTTTATGTGAGTGCAAATCAAATTGAAAGGCACCATATTTTTTGATCAAATTACTGTGCAACTAAAAACTGATCATTTGCAAGTTCCTATTTCCAAATTTCAGTTATGTAGAGTACTTTCCAATTGTCTCTTCAGGTGTCAAAAACATAACTGATTTCTTCTTTTTAAAAGCTATTTTTAGGCTAAAGTATTGTCTCATATATTAAATGGTACATTATGTAAGTGCAGCTCTATTTTTTTTTTTTTTTTTTTTTTTTTTTTTTTTTTTTTAGCCTTAGAGAGCTTCCTGTTCGCCATCAGGTTACCGTTTTCTGAAGTCTCTTTGTGTTCAGGGTTCGTCTTTGAAAACACGCCTGTCTCATGTTTTGCATGTGCCTTTTTTTTAAAAAGGAATTTCCCTTCGCAACAGTAGGACGTTCAGCACTGTCTATGACTAGAAAAGGGAGATGAGGGGGGGAATCGTTTCATAACGCTGACATTAAGATTTTTAGTCAAGGTAATAAAAATGTTTAATTATCTATTCACTGTGGAGCCTTTCCAAAAGAGAGATTTTTAATTGACAACATGAGTGGAATAATACTCTGCAAGAGACTTCCTCTTTAAAAAGGTGGCTGTGAGCTGTTTTGGGGAAGAGAAAAACAAAAATCAGCCAATCCTTTTTCTAAATGTTATAATCAGTGTAATCAGGGTCTCTTAATGGGGCTCATTTTTACGTCAGAGTTTGCTGTTTTGATGTACAGTTAAAACAGTCCATAGTTTAGGCTCTGTTTCTTTTTACCTGTGTGGCTTTTTCTCTTTGGCTGCTGTCAGCTGCTCTCATAGCACAGCACCTCCCCACAGCTGCTGTCACTCAGCACTGTAAACTCATTGGCTTTAGTTCTTTGCTTGTTACTTATAAAATATCTTCCTGTGCCCTGGAGACAACTCGCCGATTTAAAGCTTATGAAGTGGGATTTAATGTTCCTGAATCACATTAATATGTTCCTTAGGTTAGGGACCTAATTTTACACTCACTAGTCCGATCAGAGACATTTTTATAGCATTAAAGTGGGAATTTTATTAACTCTGATAAGATAGTTTAAAGCATAATTGAGGAAAATTCATCTCATGGTAGCATAAAGAATCAAAATTAATCATGGTTAATGTCATAATAATTTATTGTTCTAAAATCTTACACAAGTCGAAAAACAATTCTGTCTTTTTTAACTGAAATATGTGTTTTAAATCTTTAAATTAGGCTGTGAAAGGAGCGGTTTAAGATACATAAAATGATTGCTTGACAGCCACTATTTTTTTCAGTTCGTCTAAAGGAGTCATTTTTCCTCCAAAAACTAAAAGATATTTTTGGTTTTTTTTTTTTTTTTTTTTTTTTTTTTTTTTGGTGAGCCAAATTTGGCATTTATTGCAGGCCACAAAAATGTGAACCAAGACTTAACAGAAATTAAAGTTTGAAATAGCATAAAGTGGCATAAACAAAAATGATATATGTGTTTAAAAGTAAAAAGCATGATTATTCAGCATGCTGTATATAACAAAGATGAGAGAATTTACTGGAAACAAACCAAAATAGATCTCATTTCAGTCAGAGTGCAACCCCAAAGGAAAAAGAGTCAGTTTCTTTTAAACCCAGCTAAAAATGGAACAATAAACACTTACATGTAACATGCATATCAATGGCATGTATTAACTTTATGTATTATTTAGGAGCTTGTATGGTTTAAATGTTGTTTGAGATAATAAAATCACATTTCATATTTGATGTAACTAAACCAGGCAGATGCACATTTGGTCCGGTCGGCTGCATAAACTCTGCACATTAACACATGCAGGCAAAGCGTTAATCGATGAAGCGTGGGCCCAGGCTTTGACTTTTCTGTCGCCTCATTAGCAGCATCTGATGCTCAAGCATCGCCCTGCACGTCTATGTCAAACCAGTAAATCTAACAGAGCTTCCAAAACATCGTTTGTCGTCTTCTGGTGTTAAAACATTCACAGAGTGAAGACTCTTTTGGTCTTTAAAAAAGTTTTGTAATCCAGGTAAGACAGTTTATGCATCATAAATGTATAAAGTACAGCTTGGACGGAGCATAACTCAACTGACAGATGCAACACATACCTCTCACACACACACACACACCTAGGACGCCTGCAGAGTGCAGCCAGGAGATTCTCCACACAGAGTGGAGGGGAGGAAAAAAAGATGGCAGCTTTGTTGAAATGTTTAATACATCAAAAAGACTACATTATGAAAATTGCTTATTAATGTTGACGTCATTAAATTTGTCGATTAGTCTGTAACTTTGTACAATTTCCCATTTTCGTTTAAGAAAGTTCAAACATTTGTTTCTGGTTGGTGCCGAGCTCCATGGAGCTGGATGTCATTTTATGGTTGTATGCTGAAGGAAAAATAAAAGTCTTTTTCTTTTGATGTATGTTAGGAGAAAAATTCAGATTTGTCACTTTGAATCTGAACCAAAATGAAATAATCTCAGAAAGCTATTTAATACTGAAGGGTTTAGGAATTCAGTTTGAATTGAGACAAATCCCAAAAACTGTAATTTCATGGTACTTTACATAAAACCAGGGCAGGTCCAATTCAACGGCAGTTTAAGTTTCTGTCTCCAACGCCATATTTCTTTTAATGAGTCTAATAACTTTCAGTTAAAATTCTGTTAAAAACAGATTCAGTGCAATTATACGGGAAATGATCAATCTAAGATGCCGCCTAAACGGTGCTTTTTTCCCCCCAGCTAAATTCATATGTCGATCCAGTTTGAACGACATTACATGTTCTTACATCAGCAAAAGGAAGCGTTCCTGTTTCCTGTCTCACTTACATTCACACCCCTGTCAGCTGTCGAGCTGCTGGTCTGACTCAAGACACTGCAGCCAGGTTGTTAGATCTTCTGCTGCACCCACATCACATCTGTGGCACACCCTTATATCCATCATGGCAGTAAAGCAGAATTAGGACCTGCTCCTTCTCTCTGCCTGCTGCTGAACGGGTGCTTTAATTCTAAGTTCAGGGTTCCTGCACAGTCTGAAAAAGTATGGAATTTGATTTTAATTTTCCACGTATAGATAAGTATGAAAAAGGAAAAATGAACATGGGGAAGTATAATATTTGATTTTTTTGTTTGCCCATCATTGTCTTTTCCTTCCTTCTTTCCCCTGTCCTACATTATTTTTTTCCACCCTTCCTTTCACGTCTTCTTTCAAAAGTATTTTTATAAAACAAAGTATCAATGAAATGTACAACAATGGAATCATCAGAATTTTCCAGTTTTAATTTTCTCCCTAAGCATAACGCAGACAACAATAAATCATTGGCAGCCAGCTGCCCAGCTAAATAGTGAACCACACAAAGAAAAAAATAAATAAACATGTCGTCTTCTTTCCTTCTTTAGTTCCTTCTGTCCTCCTTCCCTTTCCTCTTTGTGTCCTTCCTTTCATGTGGCTTTCCATTTCTTAATTCCTTATCTCTTTCCTTTCTTTTGTTCTTCCTTTCATTTTGTCTCCTTTTCTTCCTTTCCTTTTTAAATTTTTTTAACATTTCTTGTGTAGCACTCAGAATTGTTGTCTGAGTGCTAAGGAGAAGCCCACAGATTTACTTTCACAAGTGGAGCATTACAGCGTTTGCTGTAATGCTTCACTGGATATATATGTAAAAAACTTTATTAGCAATAGCTTTGGGTTTATTTTAAATGCAATTGATAGTGAAAACCAGAACTCAAAACAGCTACAAAATACTATGACCTGCACAGTTTTGCAAGCTATGCACACAGAAATACACTGATTCTTGAAAATAACCATCACAAGCTCAGCTGCATGGCTTGCTTGGGGTGCTTCTGCCAAGAATCAAAGACAGTAGATCAGCAACAGGTGTCAGGAGTTTAGTTTAGTCAGTTACTCCAAACTGATACAAAAAAAAATCTTAATTGACCCTGAACCGATACCTGGGATTGGATCAGGACATTCGTAGTTATAAGTTTACCATATGCCATAAACCGATGATTTATTTTCTTATGTGAATTTACAGAACTACCATAACAGCTGAGATTACATTGTTTTCAAGTGTGTCAACAAAAGAAATCGAAAAACATAGAGTGAAAGCGAACTTAATAAACACTTAATAATCATTGTTTTCTTTGTGGCTTCAACATAATCTCTTAAAATCAATGAATTTGCAGTCATTACATGAAGCCAAACTGAAGGACTAACAAAACTGGCTTTTACAATATGAACAATACTCAAATCTTTTTTCCCCCAGCACACTTAAAGTGCTCTGGTAGAAGAGTAGCAGACTCAAGAACTATCCAGTGTGCTTTAAACCAAAAAGAAAAGGTTAAGAGCAAAGATAAGAATCTAGTAATTATGTGGAAACTGGTCACATGAGGCCTGTAGATCACTTCTGAGTTTGGTTTGAGTTTCTTTCTGATGCAGTTTCTCGTTACGGCAGCGTAATGTGAGAAAACCCCTCCAAGATGAACTTCCTAGTCCCATGAGAATGGCACACATGCACTGTGGCTCTCTCCTTCTCTGTTATGAGTAACATTAAATTTGACCAACATCAGAAGGCCTCAACTTGAACAGGCTGATGGAGCAGAGCGGTTCAGTTTTAGCCCTTTAAACTGTTTTGTTCAGAACAAACAGCAGAAAACATCACCGATGTCTCCTTCATGTGTTTTGTTGAAAATGAATAGGTTTTTCAAGGGCATTCTGTAACAGTGTTTTCTCATTAAAATTTCAAGGTGATAATTTACCTTGTATTAATATTAAAAATAAAAGATTTAAGGTTATGCTGTTGGACTCAGAGGAAGCAGCAGCCTTTCACAGTTTGTGGCAGCAGAGAATCATTTTCTTTAAAGCACTCTGTACTTGAAATTG
The DNA here is from genome assembly GCA_014839685.1 of Anableps anableps. Lineage (NCBI taxonomy): Eukaryota > Metazoa > Chordata > Actinopteri > Cyprinodontiformes > Anablepidae > Anableps > Anableps anableps. The sequence continues at coordinate 13,466,767 of CM026073.1, forward strand.
ATTTTCTTTTTTCCCCTCTTTCCTTCACAAAGAAATTGTGCCATTCAGCTTTGAGTTTTGGGTAAAAAGAAACAGTCATTTAAGAGAAGTTAGAGGTTATGGAAAACTGAACACCCCTCAGGAGCCTCAGTGCACTGTTGCTTTGGTCTTTACCAGTGTACTCTTTCACCCAATATTATAAATTCACTGAAATTTCATGAAATGTGAAAACAGTGGGCTCATTTATGTAGTAAAACTGTAAAAAATCAGCCCAACATGCATCTCACAGACAAATGGCAACATTACAGGTTTTGACCTGTACAGGACAGAACAGACCCATCCCAGCAAGGCTGGAGACAGGTGGAACCAGCTGAGGAGTATAGATCCAGCATCATATGGAGCAGAGCTAGAGGTAGTTCTGCCACTGAGAAAGACAAAAATATAAATAAAATCTGATGCATAAATTTGAGGAAGAACTGCTGAGGCTATTACAAGTGACTATGGGACAGTAGCCAACATTCCAAACCTTCCAGCTAACCTGCTGCAGTTCCTGTATAGATAAATCAGTGACCTGATTTTGTACATTTAAACCTAAAACACAGCTGTAGGCATCAGCTTTGTCAGCTTCTAACTTCCCATCCATCAGGTGAGCTATGCTAATGCTAGCTCGCTAGCTATGTTATGTGTTAGATTTGGTGACTAGAATTAAAGATAGTAAGTTCCTTGATGTTCTCCCAGAAAATTAAGTTAATATAAAAACAATTTTTGAATGCAGTAAAATAACAAGATCCACTATTTACCAATCCAGTCGGGTTCCATGGTAGTACATAAAAAAGGCAGATGGCTATTCCAAATGAACAGAATCTTTAAACCAGAGGTGTCCACAAAGTGTGGCCCAGGTGCAACAGGTGGCCCCTGGAGAGATTTTGTGTGGCCCCCAGCGCAATTCAAAAACATATTTGGCCTGCTGGCACTTGCTTTTGATGCAGATGGAGACTGGTTTTTTTAAATTAGCATAAAATTTTTACTGACAAATTGAAATCATTTTTAAAAAGGACAATGTTTGGTACAACACAAAGTACAGTGGACCCCTGCCTATTCGTGGTTCAGTATTCACAGAAAATCCACCTATTCGTGGATTTTTTTCCACTGTGCATATGTAAAATATTGGAGAGAAAATGTATCTTGGAAAGCTGAAATACCTGGGCCAAATGCTACTTGACATGCTAGTGGCTGGCGTTTGCAAACTAGCCAATCCAGGAGTTGCATTTATTTTCCTTAGCGCTGATTGGCTGTACCCTTGAGAGTGGAAATAAGAGCTCTTAGATATTGGCTTCTGCTGTGTATTAATGCTGATTAAGGTGTATTTGGTGTTTCAGCGATTAAAAATAGGCAGTTATTAGTGTTTTTAGACGGGGTCTCAAGTATTTGTGGATTTTAGGTATTTGTGGGTGGCTGTGGTCCCCAACTCCCACTAATACAAGGTGTCTACTATACTCATTCTCTAATAATCACACTTGTTGCTTTCTTTTTTACTGCCATAGTGAATAGGAGCACAAATTTTCAGCCACTTACTCAAAAGAAGACCTGGGTGTACCCAAATCTGAATTCAACTGATTTATTAACATTTGTGAAATATAGCAAACATTTTGAAAGAAAGACTGACCTAAATCTTGTTCTTGTTGCTGAGAATAGACTAGAAAATAAAAATCAGTCATCTTTCTCATAAAAATTACAATTGATGTTGCATGTGTAGTGTTTTGTTCAGCAGGCAAAAAAATTTGCAGTATCTTGGGGAGTTTTTTTTATTTAAAAACAAATCATATTTTCGAGGCTCACCAGGACTTTCAATGATTTTGGCCCATATGCCAAAAAGTTTGGACACTGCCGCTTTAACCCTTGCTGTCCAACAGGTCCTCCCCTCGTTATCCACGATTAAACCAAGGCGAAGCTGCAAAATGCCACATAAGGTGAAAAGCCCCAAAATAAGTTATGAGCAGCAGGTTTGACATGTCAAGATGGAGTACTGCCTGGTTTATCTCAGTTGGATTATATTGCTGTAATTTATATCTAAGTAGCCAGAAGTTTCCCAGGGTACACTACAAATCTACAACACCATGATGTAAACAGTGCTGACCTGCTGAGAATACAGTCGTTTTACTGTTAAAACATCTCACTGTCTAGTGTTCATTAACTCAAAAGTAACTGTTGTGAATACAGTAATTTTACTGCAGCTTGGGATTTTAGGTTATGGATCAACACAAATTAGTGCATATTGCCAAGTGAAAGGAAGATGATGCATTTGAATGCAGCTCCCTTAACTAAATAAAATCCTGTGTAACATGTTGCCTTCAGAAGTCAGAATGCAAAAAAAAGTTTGAAGGGTATGAATACTTTTACAAGTTAATACATTAAAGTGTTGTGGATTTTTTTTTTTTACACTTTCTGCAGCATTTTTATGTAAAGACTGATAAACATTTTTACATGGAAAAAAATAGCAGCTAAATACACGTTTATATTACAGAAAAAAGAAGTACATTGCACGTGTGTGTATTTCTAAGAATTATTACCCAATATTCTTTAGTATGTCACCTTAAACATGAGGAAATGTTAATAAACCTTATCTGCTCAAAGTATAACGCTGTACTCACAGAGCTCCACATCTTTCATCTGTCAAGGTGATTGTGACGTTTTCTTTTGACACGAACCTTGAAAGTCCTGGTTTCACTTCAGTTTTCTGAAGCATTGTTTCCAGAAGACACTGAAGTAAGACAGTTTCTGGCTTGATTTAAAAGGAGAAAGAAACAAAAAGCAGCACCAGAAATTCACCTTAAGAACATAAAATCGTTTCCTCTTTTTCTCCTTCCAGACTTTATTTGGAGTCAGGAGGAACCTCAAAACATGGGTCCCTGGTCTTTTGTAGCCCCCAGGTTCGAGAAGCAGCTGGCCTGCAAGGTAAACAGCTTGAAGTAGCTTTTAATGTGAAATCTTGCTGTTCCATAAATGACTCATTCTTGACATCTTTGACTGCCTCCTTTGTCCACATCAGCTCCAGTTAGTGAGTAGACCTGCTCTTCCAGCCCCCGCCGTCGGCATCGGGACCCTTCATCACCAGCAGCAAGAGGCCATCCTCACAGCTACCTTTTCCTGAGACTCAACAAAGCTTAAACCAAACTAAGCAGAAGCAGCAGTTCCACACCATCTTTGGGACGGCTGCAGAGCAGAGACATGAGAGCTTTGCACAGCGTGTTCTGAATCTACAGGGTCAGTGGTATAATAATAAAATCAAGGAATGTCTTCAAGTGAATAATGTTTAGAATTTAAGTTGTTCTCATATAGTTTAGCATGTTTATTCTAGAGTTTTTGTGTTTTGAAAGCAATGTCTTAAATTTTACTTGTCCGTTAAGCCAGTTTTCTGTTTGAAGTTAGTCATCTGAATCAAGGCCTTAGAGATCATGTTTACATGACGATTGTAGGGAGAATGTAGCTCGCTGTTCTGTTTTTAGTGTTGGAGGCTGTATTTGCATAAATAAAACCTGTACAGGTTCCCTTCTTCAGGAGTCCAAACCCTTTGGTCATCTCACACAGAAAGGCCTGCAGGAGGCATTCAGTGTTATACCGTTAAAAGCAGAAAATATCAGTTTAGGTAGTTTGACATATAGCCTTAATCTTGAAGTGTGATGTGGTGCTGAATGAATATAACTTAGAAGCATTTTCTGATGAAATACTGAAAATTGTTCCAGTTGTAATCTTTATGTAGAAGATGTTACATTTGATCAAGCAAATCTTGTACAATGAAGGTTCTGAAATTATTTTATTCTTGTTTACACTAAGTCGGTAATTGAAAGAAAATACGGACCTTATAAACAGCTTATGTAAATATGGCAAAACTGTTTTTAAATAAATCTATTTTCACGTTTTCTGGTCATGTCATTAACCTTCCTTCATAAAAGATTTATTACAGTTTGAGAGCCCTTCATCAGAGATCTGATTGTTCCATATGTTCCTAACAGAACGTTTCACTCTCAGACTGCAGGTTTCCTAATGGTTCCTCAAGGTTCTAAAAGTAAGATGGGAGGCAGACCTTTTCGTCATCCGGCTCCCAGTTTTAGTCCATGAGGCAGACATCCTGTCTAATTTTAAGACTAGGCTTATAACTTTCCTTTGTGATAACGCTTAGAGTAGCTTAGGTTATCCTGAGCTAGCTATACTGATATCGGCTTAGACTGCTGTTCTCTCTGTGTTTTTTCTCTTCATAGAAGCTACTCCTGCCCTGGCATGTTGTTTAACTGTGACACCTGAGAGGATTATTGCCTGAGCTTTTTCTGCCAATACCTTTATGTTCTCTCTATAATACACTTCACTCTTTCTTTCTAAGTTTAATTCTCTCCTAGACAAAGCAGTTGAATAAGCTATTGCTGCAACTAACCATATGTAGTCATCCCATAGATGTTCTACTGCTCCAGAACTTAGACGTTTAGCTGGGTTTCTCTCCTAGACATAGTCAATTTGCTTTGTCTTTAACATAGAAGGTACTCCTGGCTCAGTGCTTCTGTGCTTTTTTTGTGAATGCTCTGTTTTTTCAAGACACAATGTGATTAGCTGCTACTGTCGCAATATTCATGTTCAGGAGGAGGGATTGCTAGAAAGCCAGTAACTCTTTGTCATTGACTGGGTTTCCTTAGACAGAAAAGCTTTGACCAACTCGCATGATAAATAAGCTGGTTTGTAACAGACTTTGAATCCGTTTATATGATTGCATCATATTAACTATACAAATCTGTTTCTGTTGTAAAATGACATGTTGTGAATTGGTGCTATATAAATTCTGAAGCCAGTTGCTTGAACTGGATTGTTTTTAACTCTGCCAGAGTAAATTTAACTCTGCCAGAGTAAACGGTGAATACAAAGGTACACCACATGTTTTTTTGTTTTTTTTTTTTTTTAATTGTTTATTTAAAAAAAAGTAAAATCACATATATTCCTTTCACTTCACAATAATGCACTACTTTGTAGTGCTTTATGACATAATATAATAAAATATAACGTTTTGTGGTTGTAAGGTGAAACAGTTAAAAGAGGATTCATATTCTGTCATTCTGTAAATTTAAAATGTGTCATTTTTCCAGAAGCAACAAATTCCTGACTTGGTGGGAAGAAAGTTTAGCTGACCACACCCCCCCCCCCCCCCCGCTGTTATACTTCAGTGAGATTCTTCACTCTGGGCATAAACTCCTCTAACTGCTCCTACTTATGCAAGATATTCTTAGTCTGGTTCCAGCCTTTTGAATTGCAGCCTTATACTCTTAATTTAAGTAATTCAAACAGGTCTGGCAGTGTCATAAATGGCCATTTCCAGTTGATGAAAAAGCTGAAACAATCAGCACCTTTGTGGGTTTGAGCTGAGTTTATTACCTGACTGCACCAGATAAGAGGGGGGAAATGAACACGAATGTTTACCCTAATATCAACTCTCAAATCAGAGCAACAATAAGCCCTAAAAGTGTTTCTTCAAACGAGTGTTGTTTTTTTTTTTTTTGTTAGACGTTTCTTCCGGTACTTAAAGAAATGAGTCAGGTGGGTTCAGCACTCAGCTTTCTTAACCTTGATTGTCCAAACTAGTTTTCTTTTTTCATGCACATGAAATCAAAGAAGTTTGGGGGAACAAGTATCATGCAAGGAGTGAAGGAGTGAGCATTAGTTGTCAGGAAATATGTTCTATTATTTAAATGGGTGGGTGAAGTGTCTTGTCCAAGGACACAACAACAGAGACAGACAGAGCGGGGCTCGAACAAGCAACCTACTGATTATGGAAAAAACTCTTACCACCATTACCTCCATCACCCCAAATCAAACATTTTGTAAAACTGCAAAAATAAAATATGGACATGGGGTGAAACGACCTGCCCCTGCTATTGTAGCTGCTTGAATGGACAACAGACATGTCTCTTAAGAAATAGTTTCCTTTTAAGTAGCATTTGTGCATTCATTCATTTAAAACATCATATGTTGTGTTCACTGATTAGAAAAAGACCATATTTTTAAATTTCTGACTGGGGGATGTCACTAAACCGACCAATTTTTTTGTGCATCTCTGAGAACAATTAAGCTTATCTACTTTTAAAATTTTAAAATTCTAATATATCTAATATGTTAGATTGGTATAGTGGCAAGCATGCAGTTCAAAAACATCTTTTTTAATCAACAGAATCCAGTTCAGAAATTGAAAGACCTTGTAGAGCAGTGGCAACACAAACATCTAACACAAAGGTGTGAACGGATTTTGCAACTTTGATTAACACAAACTGCCTGAAGCTAATATTTTTTTAGCACTCTTCTGTAAAAGTAGTGTATTATTAGGTTAAAAAAACTACGCTGATCTATTTAGTCCATCGTTATAGCGACAGACAACATTGGAAGTTCACATGGTCCAAGTGTTTGTCTATATTTCTTTTCCTTTAACCTATGATGTGGAGGCAGATTGGCATCCATACTGGTTCTGTTGGAGATTTTGTTCTGTTAAAAGGGAGTGGTTCTTTTCCACTGTTGCCTGCCGTCTTGTGCTTGCTCACAATGTTCAATTTCATTCATCAGAAGATATGAACATATTTAGCCCCTTTACTCTGATACCCCTAATGCACTGCAGATTTCCTTAGCTAAAAATTACTTCTTACTAACTGGCGTTTTATGATGTACAGAGTCTGAATGTTGTATTTAGATTGAATTTAGTATATGTTATTAATCCTGTTTGCCTTCAGAGACTGCAATGGTGCCATATACATAAACTACTCCAAAGTGACCTGAAAATGTTTTAGAAAAGGATACATGCAGTGTGTTTTTAAAAAAAAAAAAAAAAATCAATATAGGTACTGTAACTTTCTGCCAACATCAGTTCAGTGCAGGAAGAATGACCTGTACCTGATATGCAAACTGTCCTCCCATAAACTAATCCCTCATAGATAAACAGTGACGCATATAGTGGTTTGCAAGAGTGTTCGTATCCCTAAGACTTCTCCTATTTTGTCATCCTAAAACCACAGTCATCAGTGTATGTCATCGGGATTTTATATGACTGACTGTTTTTGTTTTTACAAATTACAACTGGTAAAAAACTGTGGCTTGCATATATGTTCATTCCCCATCCTCTAAATAAAACCCAGTGTAACAAGTTTCTTTCAAAAGTCCCAGAATTAGTAAACCAACCCAGTCTGCTTGTAATATAATATCAGTATAAATCAAGCTGTTCTGCCTCAGAGGTTTGTTAGAGAACAGTAGACAAGAAGGACCATAAAGACCTAAGAACACAGCAAACAGGTCAGATATGAAGCTGTGGAGAAGTTTAAAGCAGTATTAGATTATAAAACAATAACTCAAGCTTCAAACATCTCACAGAGCACAGTTCAATCCGTCATCCAAAAACCTACCAGGAAACTGACAGACCGGTCAAGGGGATCATTAATCAGTGAAGCAGCCAAGAGGTGGAGAAGCTCTGAAGCTCTGTGGACCTCTGAAGCTCTGGAAGAGCTTCAGAGGTCCACAGCTCAGGTAGGATAATCTGTCAACAGGACAAATATTAGTTATTAACTCTGCCTTGCACAATGTGTGTTGGTAATAAATGATATACATGAAATATGCAAAGAGGTAGAACCTATGCGTTGTAATCCAATTTTCAGCCTGCCTATAATTGCTGTATCACACACTCGGAAAATTTACAGGAACTTGGGGGGGGGGGGGCTATTTGCTGCCCCCGGACCTTAATATCCCCTTGTTACACCCCTGCTACTGAATCTGAAAGCACATTCAAACAAATAAAACTCGTTCTCGAGCATCAAAGCCTAAAAAAAAAAAAACAAGCCATGCGGAAACGTGCCCCAGCAGAGACGGATCCTGAAACGCTGTGGACTTTCCACCTTGCTCTGCGGTTTGGTGCAATGCGAACAGTGTCAGATAGTAAGGCGGGAACCTCCCACTCCTCCTATTGCTATAACAACCACGGGGCGAGAGAATCGGTCGGTGTGACTCGATGGCACAGCGGCTCCAGCGCCGGCTACCATCCTCCGACCTCCCTGCGCTCAGCATCGCCGCTCCGCACTGACTGGTCCCCGCCCCGGCAGCAGCAGCAGGAAGAGGCGGAGGAGGAGGAGGGGGAGAGCCTGCATGTGTTTCCCAGTTCGGTGATGTGATCAGCGGGGAGGCTCTGGCTCAGGATCCGCTACGTCAGACAGATTAGTCAAATAACCTCTCGGGGTAGGACATACCTCCCCACACCCCCGCCACCCCACCTCGGGCTTGCCTTGCATGGGTGAGACAGACAGACAGCGCTGACAGATAGCCAGAAAGCTTGGAGCCATACAAAAGTGCACCACTTTTATTTTTCTTTCTTTCTTCCTTCCTTTTTGGCTGGGTGAGACGAGTGTGGTGATCCTCCAGCAGCGTCTCCTCATCTCTTCTCCACCATCCTCCCTCCTTCCCTCTCCCACCAACCCCGGTGCGAAATGGCGAAAGAAAACGGCGAGTCCAGCGATGGGTCCTGGAAAAAGCACGTAGATGACATCAAGAACATCTTTGACTTCAAGGAAGTCCTCGGAACGTGAGTAAAGCAGAGCCTGCAGCTGTGCAAGCGACAATCAGAAAGTTTGCAGACAGAAAAAAATGCCACATTGTGGCGTTTGAACGGAAACGAGAGAGCGGAGTCGCTGCACAGACTGACAGCTGTTGAATAGCTGCTCGGGCTGCGCCTTTTAAACTTCTCCTGCTCTGAAACAGACATTTTAAATGCAGCCAGGATCCTCATCTGCTCGTTTCTCATTCATAAGACGTGCTGTGTTTTGATGTGAAGGCGCCATGCCCACTTCATTGTGTCTTTTCATTCAGAAAAACAAAACAAAAAACAAAACCCAAACAAACTGCAGCAGCTTGATGTTGAGGGATCAACTCAACTCTGAGTCCTCAGCTTTGTAGCTGGCAGCCATTTATTTAACTGTGCTGGCTTTTGCAGAGCGGCGCCTATTTGCATACACAAAATAGCAAATGAAAGCGACATGCATGCATCATCTGCGGCGACTTTTGTGCTCAGCCGCTTTCTCTCCTCTTCAGGGAGAGGGGAGCAGATCTGAGTTGAGAAGCTTTAATGTTTGGCTCCATGATTTCCTGTCCTCACTGATGCAGAGCCCTCAACTTTTCCTCATTTTTGTCACATTCCAACCACGGATTAAAATGCATTTTATTAGAAATGTATGTGATAGCCCAACACAAAATGTTTAAGTATTTGGCCCCTTAAGCAGTTGCCTTAAGAGGTCCCCTAATTAGTAAAAGAGTCCATCAGTATAAATCCAGCTGTTCTGTGAAGACCTCAGAGATTCGTTAGAGAACATTCGTGAACAAACGGCATCATGAAGAGCCAAGGAACACATCAGGGAGACAATTGAGGAGACGCTTAAAGTTTGGCTATAAAACAAGCTGTGAAAATCCCAAAGAGCACTTTTTAAAATCTGTTGTTTGATAATGGAAAGGGGATGGTATAACTGGAAGCCTACCAAGATATGGTGCGGTCATCTTAATATAACAAGCATTTATGTTATGATGCAAAAGTGGGGGCATTAATTGTAGAAGCAGCCAAGATGACTACGTTAACTCTGGAGGAACTGCAGAGATCCACAGCCCATGTTGGAAAATTTGTTGACAGGACAAATGTTAGTTGTGTGAAGATGAAAGTGATGTTTGCAGTTTGCCACAGGGGAGGATGTAGGGGGCACAGAAAGGGGGAAGGTACCCAGGCCACACCAGACCAAAATTAAACTTTTGTTGTCCTCAATGCGAAGCGCTATGCATGCTAGACTAATGATGATGACACTGCACATTAACCTTGACCTCACCATTTCCTATCAAGAAAGCTGGTAGTGGTAGCATCATCCTGTGGGGATACTTTTCTTCATCAGAAACAGGGAAGCAGTGCTGAGCTGATGGGAGAATGAATGGAGCTACGGTTAAGCCAAAAATGATTAAACCCCCTGGTAGATTTAGGCTTAAAGGCGTCTTTTAAATTAGCCAGCATGATTCTTCTGGCTGAAAGTCATATCGAGATTTTGGGGAGGCCCAGCCAGAGTCCTGATTTGAATCTGCTGAAGAATCTGTGGAGCGTACAATGATGAGGGTGATGGCAAAGAGGCCTTCCAACCTGAAGGACTTTGAGCTGATCGCCAAAGTTAAATAGTGAAAATACCAGTAGGAAAATAGCAAAGAGCTAGTCAGTAATTATAAGAAGGGTTTGATTGCTGGAATGCCAAAAAATATTTTTTTCATTGATTATTGGGAAAAGTTTAAATTTTTTCTTGTAAAAGGTCTTTTTTTTCATTAGAAAGTATTTTTCTACTCTGTGTTTTTCTGTCGCATAAAATCGCAGTAAAATACTCAAACGTCTGTGGTTGTAACTTGAGCAGATGTGAAAAAGTTCAGTGGATGTGAGTACTTTTCCAAGCAAGACACTGTACAGCTGTAAACAGTTATGAGAACCGAGGGCCCCTTTAGATCAAGGGTTTTTTTTTTTTTTTGTCTCTTGAAGCACAGAGCAGTCAAATTCCAGAGTTTATTTTTGTCTGCAGTGAGTGCAGCCTGGTTTTATCTTTTTTAAATCTGTAACGTAACAGACAGAGATCCTATGAGAGTCACTCTGAAAGCACGTCACATGGCAGAAGCCGAACTCAGTCGAGTGATGGTTTAAGGTGCTAACGTACATTTTATGTTGTATATCTGTGACCCATTTTGTCCCTAAAGACGCATCCGTCCTGCCTTGGCTGAGAAGAAATATTATGTTTGAGATTTATTGCTGAGGAAGAGGGGTCCCTAAGGGAATTGGCCTGTTTTCTTTAATTTTGCCCAGAAAAACTGGTGTAAAGCATCACAGAAATGCCCTCTGTGGTTACAGCTGAACTGTTTTTAAGAAATGAGAAAATATATTTGTCCTGTCTTTGACACGCAGTTTTCTGTCTCCTTTTGGCCTTTCTAAGCAACAGCGCTGAGCATGCTCGGCAGTTTTGTTTTTAGGGAGTAACAGCAGCCGCATCACAAAATCCTCATCCAGATGGCTGATTCACAAAGCAGACTCCACGCTTCAGCTGTCGGATCGAACGGTCAGACGCTTCTACCTGGAGGCAGCTCTGATTTCCCCGAGGCTTTCATCCAGTGTGTGTGAGGAGCCTGTGAATAACACCAGTGAATTACAATGATGTGCTGTCCACTAAAACGGCCAGGTTGAAGGAAACGCCCACAAACACCCGGGTCACGTCTTCTCTTTTGTTGCTGAACCCCCCCCCCCCCCTCCCCCAGGCACGCTGTTACAGAATCGGCTTGTCCTGCCTGGCTCGAACTGAGGCCCAGCTCGCTTGTTCCCGAGTCTTAATCAGAGAGAGGCTTGTTGCCTCACAGCGGGGTTCACAACAGGACACCCGGGTTAGAAAAGCCCAGCAGGCCTGCAGCTTTGCCTGAGGATTAAAAATGGAAAAGGAAGGCCTGTTGGTCAAAGGCAGAGACAGATTATCTTCTTCCTCCTCCTCCTCTCCTTGCTCCACTTAGAGGTTGAGGTAAATATGTCGGGCAAAGCATGGTTAGCTTTATGTTATTCACTAAAGCTTGTGATATTTGTTCACCCGAAACATTGGAGGAGTGCAAATAAATTGCTCATTTTGCCAAAGGGAGACCAATCCCGACGAGCAGCTGGAGGCCAGTGCTGCCGCGTGCGCGTGTTTGCGCACCGATTAGATATTGATAGCGGTCGAACAGGAAGCCAGGGTCTGTGTCACAAATGCTTTGGCTGCTCTTCTCCCACGTGTGTCTTGCTGTAGAGTTAATGAGATCTCCACCGCTGAATCTAGGCCCTCTCTTGCCTTGGAGCTAATTTCAGCCCCTTAAGCTGCTGATGCTCTGAGGAAGCAAGTTAAGTAAACCAACTGCGAGCACGTTCACATATCCCAGAGGGCAAGATATTGTGAAGGTAAAGCTCCAGGCACAGTTGTCTCTCATGCCGGAGCTTTTGAGATCATCACTTGAGATATTGATTGAAATCTAGAGGCTTTGTCTTTCATGATTACCTCCCTTGAGTCAGAAAAAAGTCATAAAAGAATAATAAAATTTTATTGATAAAAAAAAAAACTGTACTGTATTAAGAACCTGTTCAACAATGAAAATGTGATCAATTATGTCTCCCGATTAAACCAAAACAACTCCTTCTGCAGGGGCATCATATTTGTCAGTCATAAACCTTTTTTTACAGTAGAAAAATATGTTAAATCCTCATTTTTCAAACTAGGTATGAAACATCTCCCTAGTAGGTATGAATGGACACATAGTCAGTATGACACCTTACACTGCAAATGGCTCTATTTCAGGTGCAAAATGACCAAAACGGCAAAGGTTTGAAAGGATGAATGTGCAGAATAACCAGCACTTCAAAATGTTTGTTGCTGTAAACACCAAGGGAAGCCTTGATTATGTGATCTAAAATGATTCTCCCCTTTGAAGTAAAAGGTTTGCTGTGTTGGCTATAGGTCAAGCCCACACTATGATACACCCACCACCATGCTTCACTGTGGGGGAATCCCTTTTTTTCATGAAAATCTCCACATTATATTCCCACAACTTTGGAGAACATACTCTACCCGGAAAAAGACAAAACTAAAAAAAAAAATTGTGCACTTTGTGGGGCTGTTGATGTGATTCTGATCAGTTAAGGCAAGATTACATTTATTTCTATTCAGAAGCACCATTTATTTGTTCGCCTAGATGTTTTATGTATTATACAGGAGTGAAGACTTTGACTTAGTGTTTTCATATTCATTCAGAGTATTGCCAAAACTGTTTAGACTTTAGAGTAAGATGGTACTGATCCAAGAGTGAAAATTACTGCTCTTTCTGGGATTTCAACACTGGTGTCGTCATCTTGGACTGCCGTTCCTGCAAGGAATAAACATTCCAATCAATAGATTTTAAGACAATGGATTTTAAACTCCTCAGTGTATTTTCTGCTAACCTTACACTGCATCATACCAGTGCTAACCTCAGTTTTTAGGCATATAAAGGCTTGCTCCAGGGCAGTATTATGATATTACATGAGGATCCCTTGATGCACCATGACTAACTCATTAAACCACTTATCAGACCACTTCAACTTTTTTTAATTCACTAAATTGACTGATGTGTGTTTCCGTCTTGTCATTTTTAGCTATTGAACGACCATTTAGGGTAAATACCTGGAGCTCTTTTTGTATTGTTTGTCCATGTGTATATAAATGGATAGTTTTTTGCCAGTCTGAACTGTTTATTCAGTCTTCTTGTTTTGCTTGTTATGTTGTTTGGTGCAGCCCCATAAACTGACTGATTTAAACACTATAAACTTGTAGAAGTGTCTATCATGAAGGCAGATCTCAGCAACTGAACACCGCACCACCACTTTAGAGTCAGATAATCTTATTTGCAGTGAAGCTGTTTATCTTGCCTTTCTGACAATCCAATGAGCAGTTCTCTCTCGAAACATTTATTTGCTCTTCCGCACACAGAAATCTGGCCTCTTCGTCCTTGCTACCGTTTCCTGATAAAATGAGGAACTGGAAAAATGCCTCTTAGAAAATATGATTTGTTGTCATCTTTTAACCTGCTCTGCCTTTCTGGGCACCAGTTATTCAGATTTTCATATTCCTTGGCAACTGCTTACAGCAGCTCAGGATTTCTGGTTGATTGGTTAAGGTTGTACACATCAGAGCTGTGAAATCTACGTTCAGTTGAAGGCAATGAAAATTGTATCCAAAAGTGCTTAAGATGTCTCTAAATCTGCTAGATATATTTCTCCTGAAGCTTCACTTTCTGAAACTTTAAGTTGTTATGCACAAACATTTGCATGTCACTGCAGCTGTTTTAAGTTCAGTAGTTCATCTTGATTCATTTCCATACAGTGAACTCAATATTTAAACCCAAGCACTTGTGTTGCAGAACACCTTGCTGTCTAATGCCCCCTACTGAATGTTAATCCCATCTGAACTTCCCCTTTTAGTCATTTTTTTGGCTCCAACAAAAGTTTTTTTTTTTTTTTTTTTTTTTTTTTTTTTTTTTTTTTTTTTTTTTTTTTTTTTTTTAAGGGGTAGTGGGATTGTATTATGCAAAATTGAATTTTTATTTTTATTTTTTTATTTTTTTAGCTTTATATCATGTTATAATGTCATTTCCTCATTAAGTACATACTTGGAGTGTTGTTTGAGTCATTCATGCATATTTTAGAAATCCTTGAATCTCCCTGGGCTGCCACTCAGAGGTGCCTTAATGCTTGCTCATACAATGCGTTACCTATTTACCCAAAGCTCCTCCTTGGAGCTTCAGTCCCCAGCCGAACTCCTGCCCTACAGAGCACCCCTCCCACCTCCCCCACACAGCTCTTCCAGACTAGCAGCAGCAGCAATTAGCAAACACCTGGTAGAACTACGTGTCTGCTAAGCTTATCATACAAACTACAACACTCCTACAAACAGATGTAAATGGCATCAATGGACAGCATGGCGGAGCACTGTTGTGATGACGTGCTGAAGGCGGAGTGTCGGAAAGAGTAGGAGCTTCTTAAAGAGACAGGGCAATTTCAAGGTGTCAGATACTGCTATGATGCAAAGTCAAAATGCTTTTAAGTTGCTCTGCACATATTATACAGCATGATATAGCATGGAAGAGATAGGACCCCACCTTTACTGAAAGCAGAATACTTTAGGTTTTTAAATAGTAAGATCCTGCTGAGCAAAAATCTCCCAAATAGAGATGGAACTAAAACTTTCTTTTTTAGGTATCCAATAAGATAAAGGTGTCGAGAAGGGAAAGGAGAAGCTGAGATAATCCGTCAGTAACCTTGCTACAGAACCGCTATTAGCAGGTACACACATGGACGAACTTGTTGGTACACCTCTGTTAATGACCAAAAAGCCCACAATGGTCACTGAAATAACTTGTAAAGTAATAATAATAAATAATAAATTTACTGAAAATTAACCAGTGAAAATCAGACATTGCTTTTGAATTGTGCTTTAACAGAATCTAAAATATATATATATATATATATATATAGAAATATATATATATATATATATATATATATATCTATAATATATATATATATATATATATATATATATATATATATATATTATATATATTCTATATATATATATATATATTTCTATAATATATATATATATACTATACATATATTCGAACTATATATATATATATATATATATATATATATATATATATATATATATATATATATATATATAATGAAACAGGCCTGGACAAAAATTATGGTACCTGTAACTTAATAATTTGTTTGTTGCGCAACCTTTCAATCAAGCTATTTCTGCAGCTGTCAATGAGACTTCTGCACCTGTCCACAGGTATTTTGGGCCACCCCTTGTGGGAAAACTGCTCCAGTTTTCTCAAGTTTGAAGGGTCCAGAAGGAACTGGGTGTCTTCTGGAAGATGACATTCTCCCAGAACCTTTATGGCTTGTCAATGTGCATTGTGGCAAATTCCAGTCACACGTTTTTATGTTTTGCTTGAAACAGGGGTGTCTCCTATGAGGTCTTGGCTCAAACAACGACAGATGGTGTGATCTGACACTGATGTACCTTGACCTGAGAGTTCACTATTAATTTCTCTGGAGGTTGTTCTGGGCTCATCTAGCATTCGTATTATCCTTCTCTTCAATCTGTCATCAATTTTCCTCCGGTGGCCATGGCCAGGCAGGGTGGCTGCAGTCCCATGGACCTTAAACTTCTGAATGATATGTGCAACTGTAGTCAAAGGAGCATCAAGCTGCTTGGAGATCTTCTTATAGTCTTTACCTTTAACATGCTGGTCTATCATTTTCTTTCTAATCTCCTGGGACAACTCTCTCCTTCGCTTTCTGTGGTCCATGTTCAGTGTGGTACACACCATTTCACCAAACAGCACAGTGACTACTTGTCACCCTTTAAACAGTGGCGGAGCCAGAAAACTTTCATGGGGTGGCCAGGCTGGGACCATTGCTCATTCAGGGGTGGTCAACAACTGATCGGTGCCAGAGCCACTTCGGAGCACAGCATCTATATTTTCAAAATAATTCACTAAAGACAGAAAATATTTTCTTGAATCAAATAAATATATGCCTATATTTATAAATGTATGCTACTACTGTCTTAATCGAAGAACAAATCTCTTTTTTTTTTCATTCCTCATAAAAAACATGAAAAAAATCATAACTGATCAAAATTGGAATCAGCAGATAAAACCTTGTAGAAATCAGTAAGTTTTTATGGGTTACTAAAAGCCTGATCATATCTACTGACTGATCAGTAATGAAACACTTTAAACTAATGGAACTGTGTCCGATAAGACTGGACAGTAAAATTGTTTATCTTGCCACCACATGGGAAAGATGGTAATGGTGGGTAAACAGAATCTTACAAAAAAAAAAAAAAAAAATAAAATTATATATATATATATATATATATATATATATATATATATATATATATATATATATATATATATAAAATAAAAAAAATTCCCTTCTCACCCTCCACGGGTGGTCTTTCCCAACCTCTGAGCTCGGGTCCTCTACCAGAGGCCTGGGAGCTTGAGGGTTCTGCGTAGTATCTTGGCTGTGCCGAGAACTGCGCATTTCTGGACTGAGATGTCTGATGTTGTTCCTGGGATCTGTTTTAGCCACTGCTCCAGCTTGGGGGTGACTGCCCCGAGGGCCCCGATGACCACAGGCACCACTGTGGTCTTCACCTTCCAGGCCTTCTCCAGTTCCTCTCTGAGGCCCTGGTATTTCTCCAGTTTCTCGTGTTCCTTTTTCCTGATGTTGCAATCGCTTGGTATTGCTACATCCACCACAACGGCTTTCCTCTGTTGTTTATCCACCACCACGATGTCCGGTTGGTTCGCCATTACCATTTTGTCTGTCTGGATCTGGAAGTCCCACAGGATCTTAGCTCGGTCATTCTCCACCACCTTTGGGGGTGTGCCCCACTTTGATCTCGGGGCTTCCAGTCCATATCCTGCACAGATGTTTCTGTACACTATGCCCGCCACTTGGTTATGACGTTCCATGTACGCTTTCCCTGCCAGCATCTTGCACCCTGCTGTTATGTGTTGGACTGTCTCAGGGGCCTCCTTGCACAATCTACACCTTGGATCTTGTCTGGTGTGGTAGATCTGAGCCTCTATTGCTCTGGTGTTTAGGGCCTGTTCCTGTGCAGCCAGGATGAGTGCCTCTGTGCTGTCCTTGAGTCCAGCTTTTTCCAGCCATTGGTAGGATTTCCTGATATCAGCCACTTCAGTTATTTGTCGGTGGTACATCCCATGTAGGGGCTTATCCTCCCATGATGGTTCCTCCAGCACCTCATCCTCTGGTCCCCATTGTTTGAGACATTCGCTGAGCACATCGTCGGTTGAGGCTTTGACCTTGATGTATTTATGGATCTTGGATGTTTCATCCTGGACAGTGGCTCTCACACTCACTAGTCCTCTGCCTCCATCCTTACGGCTCGCGTATAGTCTCAGGATGCTGGATTTAGGGTGGAACCCTCCATGCATGGTTAGTAGTTTCCGAGTTTTAACATCCATGGTCTTTATCTCTTCCTTTGGCCAGCTTATTATTCCTGCAGGGTATCTGATTACTGGCAAGGCATAGCTGTTTATCGCACGGATCTTGTTCTTGCCGTTGAGCTGGCTTCTCAGGACTTGCCTTACTCGTTGGAGGTATTTGGCCGTGGCTCCTTTCCTTGTGACCTCATCGAGGCTGCCATTTGCTTGTGGTATTCCCAGGTACTTGTAACTGTCCTCAATGTCTGCTATTGTTCCCTCTGGGAGTGAGACCCCTTCTGTGTGGATGACCTTCCCTCTCTGTGTAACCATCCGACCACACTTCTCTAGTCCGAATGACATCCCAATGTCAGTGCTGTAGATCCTGGTGGTGTGGATCAGTGAGTCGATGTCTCGTTTGCTCTTAGCGTACAGCTTGATGTCATCCATGTAGAGGAGGTGACTGATGGTGGCTCCGTTCTTGAGTCGGTATCCGTAGCCAGTCTTGTTGATGACTTGGCTGAGGGGGTTCAGACCTATGCAGAACAGCAGTGGGGACAGAGCGTCTCCTTGGTATATGCCACATTTGATGGACACTTGTGCAATTGGCTTGTAGTTGGCTTCAAGGGTGGTTTTCCACATCCCCATCGAGGCTGCAATGAAGGCTCTTAGAGTCCTGTTGATGTTGTACATCTCTAAGCATTCAATGATCCAAGTGTGTGGCATTGAGTCATAGGCTTTCTTGTAATCAATCCAAGCCGTGCACAGGTTGGTGTGTCGGGTTTTGCAGTCTCGGGCGACTGTTTGGTCTACCAGGAGTTGGTGTTTGGCTCCTCTGGTATTTATGCCGATGCCCTTCTGTGCTGTACTCATGTATTTATCCATGTGCCCACTTATCTTAGCTGCTATGATGCCTGACATGAGCTTCCATGTTGTAGAGAGACAGGTTATTGGCCGATAGTTGGATGGGACCGAACCCTTTGAGGGATCCTTCTGGATCAGGATTGTGCGCCCTTCAGTTAACCATTCAGGGTGAGTCCCACTTTGTAGCAGCTGGTTCATTTGAGCTGCCAGTCGCTCATGGAGGGCAGTGAGTTTCTTTAGCCAGTAGGCATGGATCATGTCAGGACCTGGTGCTGTCCAGTTTTTCATACCTGAGACTCTTTCTTGGACATCTGCCACTGTGATAGTTACTGGGGCTTGCTCAGGGAGGTTGCTGTGGTCATCTCGTAGAGAGATTAGCCACTGTGCATTGCTGTTGTGGGTCGCCTCCCTTTCCCATATGCCTTTCCAGTACTGTTGGGTCTCCAGCCTTGGTGGGTCTGCTCTGTTGTTATTACCCTGCCATTGAGAGTACACTTTAGCTGGTTGGGTGGAGAAGAGCCGGTTAATCCTCCTGGCTTCATTTTCTCTCGTGTACCTCTTTAGGCGACTGGCCAAGGCTTGGAGCCTTTGTTTGGCAGTTTCGAGCGCTTCAGGTATGGGCATCTGGCTGTACCGCTTGGGTACTGGTCTTTTGATTGCACCTCTTTGGAGCTCTGACAATTGGCTCACTTCCCTCCTTGTTACCTTGATTTTAGCCTCTAACCGTCTTTTCCATGGTGGGTATTGAATCTCATGGTTGCTCCTATAGCCGAGCATCTCAAGGATCACTGATGCTGAGTTGTACACCAGCTCATTGGTTTCCGTTATGGTGTTGGTAGGGATCGTTCTCAATGCTGCATTCACATCTTCAATGAGACTTTCTGATGGTACTTCACTCAGCCGTTGTAATTGGCATCGGGATTGCCTGGTGTTCATTCGGGCCATGATCCTACCTCTCAGGTCAGTTGCTGCCTCGTTCAGCTGTGATGGTTCGTTCATTATTGGGGCTGCATACCCAATCTGCGGGTGGGGAGTTGAAGCTAACTCCCCTCTGACCTGGCGTCCTGGCTCCCCCTTGCCGTGGCATTTGTGTTGTACCTCGTCTATCTCAAGTTGTGACAGCATTTGCCGTTTGCGGATGTTGGAACACTGAGCTACTAGTTGTTTGGCAGTTAGTGTTGAATGGGGATGTCGACGTAACCATTCCTCCCGCATTCTTTGCATGTAACCCCTCTGACTAGGGTTACTTGAGTAGTAGCATTCCAACAGATCCAAGTTTTCACCTCTCGCCCAATTCCGTCTTGTTCCAGTAACCCATTTTTCGTGAAGGTGCCCTGGTTCCCCAGCACCTGACGCAGACCTTGTTTGGCCGGGCGACGTCTGAGCCGGCATGGCGTGTATTCCTTTATCACTCATCATGAGGTAGGCAGTAGCGCGAAGGATCTTGCCTAAGGACCCACACTGGATATCTCAACCAAGCGACCCGGCCTGGATTCGAACCCCGGTCTCCCGGGTGAAGGTCGGGTGACTTACCCATTGAGCTACCCAGCCGCATAATATCATATTAGAAGAATATTCTTTTTTATATATTCCGCAGAATATATATTTATATATATATATATATATATATATATATATATATATATATATATATATATATATATATATATACACACACACTTTTTATATACACACTTTTTTTTTTTTTTTTTATAAATCGTGAAGGACAATGTTGTCCCCTTAGATTCAGTCAAGAAATATAGGCTTTTTGTGTTTTATACTTGACACTTGAGCTGTATTTGTCTGAGTCCCACTCTCTAACAGGAAATGTATTTTCTGCCAGATCCAAGTTCAGGGCTGAACAAGCCATAAATGTAGTCAAACCATTTATCATTCCCTCAAAGCAACTTGTAATATGGAGAAAAATTCAGACGTTTTTCCTCCCTGACAAAGCTGTGCATGTGTAACGTGGAATTGATGTGTTTGCTGTCGAGACCTTGAACACATTGAATACAGCAGATGGGCAACAAAGATGTTGCAAGTCTTTGGAAGACCACAAATTGCCATCACTATCCTTAGGCTACACTGACCATTGAAGGACACAGAGGTTTTTTTCTGGCGCTTCAGCTTGTGCTCATGGTCCTCTGGCCACTGTGGAAATGAAGCTTAAATGGCTGCACTGCATCACAGCTCAGGAGATGGAAAACCTCTTTACTGAAATACTTCACCCTCTGTCCAGCAAGCCATTCTGTGGCTTCAGAAAAACTGTAAAACATCCTAACTTTTTTCTGTTGTTTTTGTCCAATAGGAAGAAATTCATAGTGTGTACCCAAGTTTTTGTTGATTTTATTCTAAGATCATCATTGCATAAACATTGTTTGTTTATGCATTTAAGAGCAAAATAAGTGGTAGTTTCTCATTATAATTATCAGGTTTTTCAGTATTTATCCTGCTAATCACATTTAGAGCTGAGAAAGGGAAAATGTTCATTTTTAAAATCTCTGATCAGTTGATTCTTGCATTACTAGTCTGAATGAATGACAATCAGATTCCAAAAAATATATCCTTCGATCCTGTTGGCATAACAATAATAGCATCCAAATGTTTTTTATTGTTGTCATATCAGTGGGGTTGACTGAACTTGGTTGTTACTGTTCATGGTAATCAGTCTTTCTTACCAGGCAGGGTTTGTGGTTTAGTGAGGTGACTTCAGGTCTAAATGTGGGTTTTCAGGGTTGCAGAGCGACCACAAAGCGAAGACAACCCCCCCCCCAAAAAAAAAAACAAAAAAAAAAAACGCGCCATTTTCTCCACTTGGCTCCTTCTTAGAAAGGTACAGCAGGAAAGTAAGTTATGCTGGAAAAACTTTTTTTTTTTTTTTTTTTTTTTTTAATGGATTATATTTATAGTAAAAAGAAATGCTATCTACTGGTCAGTTTTCTTTGGAAAATGAATGAAAAAAAAACGTCTTTTTTGCTGCATGAACCTGTTGATGTTTTCTTTGTCCTATCAAACACAGAGAGTTTGTCTTAAAAAATAAGAAGTTATGGCGTCTTTACCATATCCCATTGTTAGAAATCTTAAAAATGTATTCTCAAAGACATTTGCATTACAAGATGTGTAAAGGCTGTTTAAGGAACCTAACATCTTGAAAGCTTGTTTTTTTTTTTTTCTTTAATGTTTGCATTTCATGATGGAAAATGGCTGATGATAGCATTTTTTTCTTTTACTTTTAGGGGATTGATTTTTTTCTTCTTGCATGGCACAAAAACGAGAGAAAAAAACCACAAAGAAAACACCTTGAGCTCCTAAATTATTTGTGATTTAATAAACACACAACTGCATTTCAGGTACTCATCAGCTTATTAGTTCATTCATTTAAGTACAGGCATAGTCCGGTATGATTCTCCCATTGTATGATGAGATAAAAGATATAGACTTGAGCTGAAATTTAGAATAAAAACCTGCAAAATTAAGTGGCAGTATTCAAGTCCTTTAATAACATTAACCCAAGAAGAGAAATAGGTGGTACAATTTTAGTTTTCACAAAACAACTGTTTTTCACAACTGGAAATATTTCCAAATAGCAAAATTTTTCTTTTCTTTTCTTTTTTTTTTTTTTTTTGTTTTAGGCAGATGACTGGCAGGGCACAGCAACGTATGTGGGAGGGGAAATGGATTAAGAGAAAAGTCTGATGATACCAGCACTTTTCTTGCTTAGTCTTAAAACCATAACTTAAAATGATGTTAGAGATAAACCTTTACATTTCAAAAAAGGGAAAGTTTTCACTCTGACCCTTCAACATCCTCCTGACCGTTGCTGCTGTAACCGATAACTTCAACATTCTTTAAATTTTACTTACTCCTAATAAACCTTTCGTAGCTGGTCATCTGGAGGCAGCATCGCCCTCACTTACATTCACTTCTTCATAGCTGAAGTTGGAAACTATTGATTAATTCACTGGCTCCTACAGTTTACTGTTGCCAAGCACTGTGACACCTCTTGACGTGACGCAGTTCTCTGTGGTTCTGAAGGATCATCAAAAGGCACCCAAAGAGTTCTAGTGCTGCTCTGGAGCACAAGCACAGACAGGAAGCCTGCAGTGACTGTAGAGAGATAACAAAGCTGCCTATATCAACACCGGGATGTAATGGCTATTACATTGTATTACTATTGTACTATTGTAGCCTACTTTAGCAGTAGCTTTTTAAGTTGGATTTAAAGTTTTTCACCATAGAAGTGTGGCAATTAGTTGATGTAGTATGTAAAAAGAAAAGTCTGTCATGAGGTAAAAGTCAATCACTTTTAAATTCTTTTAAAGATCCCATGTCCATAATCAACAAAAGGTCAGTGTGTCTGCTGCTAATTTAATAATTTTCTTTAGGAGAATAAATTTAACATTTTATGTACGTGGCAGACAGATTTTTTTGCTAACATTTGATTTTGGGTTTTTTTCTTTGTATGTGACAGATCAGGAATAAGACTGGCTCAGTAATCTGTAGCTTTTATTATTTTGTGTGGTGAATGATGATTTACAAAAAAAAAACTATCAGCCAACCAATGAATTTTTTTCCCCTTCATTTGTGTGTATGAAAGATACTATAGAGCAACTTAATTACTTCTTTTTTTTTCTGGTATTTGCTGAAGTCTGCTCCCTGAAACTCTGTAGCAGATGGATTCTTTTAGTGCCCAACTTTTTTGGGTGACCCAAAACTGGATAAGTACAGAATGGTGAAGGAAATGACCACCAATCACTGAAGTTTAGTTATCTGTTGTGGGAACCTTTATAAATCAGTTTTTTTTTTTTGTTTGTTTGTTTGGTTTTTTTTTTTTTGTTTTTTGTTTTTTTACAACTTTTGTGCTTTCACCCATATTTAAGCACCTCACCGATACTTAAAATAGCTACACTGAGTCTTCTTCTCACAGTGACAACTTCCACATCGAAGAGTGTTGTGGTCAGCGGCTCAGCGCCACTTTAAGCATTTAGGTAAGATGTATTTATCAAAGGTGAGAATAACTGGCTTTTTACATTTCTGACTGTTCGTTTACCAGTTTAGGCCGGTTAAGCTGAAAATCGGACAATTTCAGTCACCCGACGATTTTGAGGCAGATTTACACTAATTATGTGAATCAAATTCTGCTGAATAACATATTTCTCATATTAGACAGGCTCTTGACAATCATGGCAGCCCTGCACTGTTTGTAACTGCAGATTCGTGGCTGTGACAGTTGTACCACTACTTTGACTTGGGCACTTTTCAGTCTGTTTGCTCAGATGTACAGAACAAGTATATATTGTAGACTGAAGGTATGATTTGAAAGGAGCTAAATACTTGCACCCCTCTGAATGTCTCTTGGGTCTCTCCGGCTGACCTCTAATTTTAATGGACATATCCGTTAATGTCAAACTGTAGAAGGAAGACCATTGGTGGTAGTCAGACTCTGTGCGGTATGATGGGTACATCATAGCAAAAATCAAACAAACAAACAAAAAATGGTGTTGACTATTCATAAAGCAATATTAAAGAGGAAATTTACCACAGTTGGGGATGGTCAGAGGGCTCAGTGGCACCGACTTAATGGCAGCCTCGCTTTTTGTAAGTCTGCCGCAGGGCAGCTGTGGCTACAATGTAGCTGACCACCATCAGTGTCAGCAGCATAACATCCACATCCTCATTGGTGAATGGCTGATTGTACTGTATGGCGATTTGGAGACCTGGAACTTGATAAAGTGCTATTTCAGTACATGCCATTTTTACAATAGATGAATGTTAACTGTTCTGGCAGCCTAATAAACAGACATAGCCACAACAGATCAACTATAATCCTAATCCATTGTAATCCTAATCCAATTAGAAGATACCTGACAGAGAAGTGCAAGTGTTGAATAACTAAAAGAGCTCTGTGGAAAATTAACCGCATTAGGTAAACACGGTTAGTAGTTTAAATGGTCTCCATACACCTTGCTGGTAATAAAAATACAACATACTGTGGAAAAATGAGCCAGGTTGTCAGATGTGGATTCATTTAGAATGGGCCACAAGAAGGGTGGTTTTATTCTTCTTATTCTTATTATTATTATTATTAGATGAGTTCACAGCTAAATATATAAAATCAGAACACTACAGACGGTACATTTGAATCCAACAGTGCAGTGTTAAAAAAAAAAAACAAGCTGCTTGAACCCCATACAGGGGACACTCCCTAAATGTGGTCAGAATGACTGTAAGGATATTTTATGAAGGGTTTTATGGGCTTTTTCCAAAAATGACTGAGAGCCATAGTGTTAGCCAGCTATTCGTGCACATAGCTTGCAGAATTGTATCATAGGCACTGTGTTATTTTACTGATCAAACAAATCTCTGTATTTTCTAACAATCTTAACTGTATGTTATGTTTTACAATGACGTCCAGTGAAAGAGCAGTGAAAATATGACTCTATAAGGCCTGTGTGTGGCTGCACTCAGCTGCAGGCCTCCTCTGAACAGCCAAGAGCTCCTGGCTGCAGATGCTCCACAGGAAGCAGAAGAAGTAAATCAGAGAATTCTTAAAAATGCAGCATTAGCTACCTCAGTTTCCTTTAAAAAAAAAAAAAAAAAAAAAAAAAAAAAAAAAAAAAAAAACTAGCTTTATTAGGAGGAGAAACAAAACAAGACATTGTACGCTTTAAAACTGAAACCATGAGGAACGTGGAGAAATTGCAAGGGATTTGTGTTAAATGGGTGCTGGAGCAGTGGAATTAAATAGATGGTATAAAGTAAAGGTAGTTTAAATGCATTTTTGTGCCATCCAAAATTTAGAAAATGTTATATTTTATATGTAAGATAATTAACATTTGAGGTATGATGGGAGAATTTGGATTTACCTGTGATTAATTTAGATAGATTACTGAACACATAGCTACATAAAATAGAGAGCTTAGTTTGGTGTCACTAAACGGCTCATTTTCCTGAACAGAGTAAAATTCAGGTACAAGTGAAGGAAATGTGGAAATATTAAACTACCATCACATTTAAATTTCTGAAGGGTCTTCTTAGTGACATAAAATCTGTGCAACATTTTAAAAGGTTTTATTTTTACAATATTGGTTAAAAAAAAATCTCCACATATAACTGGGGGGTGGCTTGATATCCAAGCAGCATAGTTGTTTTATATTGTACAGCCTTTGCAAATTGCCCTAACATTCGTCCTTTTTCCATTTCAGGAAGGAAACAAAGGCATCCTTCTTCCCGGGGACGCTCTCAAGCTCATTCAGGCTCGTCCCACTGGGAGGACAGCCCAGGGTAGACCCAGATTACCCTTGAGGGACTTTATATCCCTTCTGACTTTGGAAGGCCTTGGGATCCCCAAGAATGAGCTGGAGAGTGTCTCAACATATGTGTTTTGAACACTTGCTCTAAACTTCAGCATATTCTAATGTGTTGTTCACAATACCTGAGGTATCAACAGGCCACAAAATCATATTTGTTCTGTTTTACCACTGGCTGACTGAGACTAATGTTATACTCATGTCATGTTCCCATAACAAATACCTCTTACCTTTTTAAAAAATACTGAGAATTTGCTAGGTACCAGTAAGAGTCATAAACCCTGATAAAGATGTGACTTTGGCAGTTTTATCACCTTCTAACCCACATCCTTTCAACTAGGTGTGATCACAGGGTTTTTTTTTGTATGAGTATTTTTGTAAAGTATTTTTAAACCTTAGATGATGAAGACGTTCAAAATAAGCCTCAAAAAA
Organism: Anableps anableps; assembly: GCA_014839685.1. Lineage (NCBI taxonomy): Eukaryota > Metazoa > Chordata > Actinopteri > Cyprinodontiformes > Anablepidae > Anableps > Anableps anableps. Next base: position 13,492,950 of record CM026073.1, read on the forward strand.
TGTCCCTATAAAGTTCAGAGACTGTCCAGTTTAAATAAAAAAAAAAAAATAAAAAAATAAAAAAAACCCTCACCTTCTTGTAAAAGTACTCAAACCTGTATCATGTTTTGTTCCACTCACAGCTTGTGGAAGAAGAGGCTCTGGTTTGATGAGAGCAAAGTTGAACTAAACATGTGAAGGCATTTTAACACATTAGTGTCATGATGTGTGGTTGGTTGTGTTGGACCAAAATGCAGAGCCAGAGAGTAGTCATTGAAGATTTAATTAAAGAACACAGGGAGCAAATGAGGAGCACAACAGGGACAAACTCAGGCACCGCAACAGAAAGGCACAGGTGGCAACCAGGAAAGTAACAAGTAGCATAACATCCACATCCTCATTGGAAGAACCAATGAGGAGCTTAAATACTGGGGAAGTGAATGCTGGAACAATGGCTGGGGCTGATTGACTAAATGATTGCAGGTGTAGGGAATTAGCTAGAGAGGAGACTGAGGAGAGAGAGAGAATGGCAGCAGGGCAAGGAGAGTAACAGGGGAGCAAGAAAAAGAATCTAACAGTAACTGGAAATAACTGGGATTACTAAGAAAAGCCTGAAATGATCAAACATAATCTAAAAGTAAATGAAATACTCAAACTAAGCACTGGACAAACCAAAGGGATAAACTAGACTGGGGAAAATAAGAAATCAATTCAAAGAAGTGACAGAAGCAAAATCTAACAGAAGCAGAGGATAACTAAAGACTACTAATCAAAATGCAGGAGAATAAACATAATCTAAAATAAACTGAAATACTCAACCCAAGAACTGGACAAACAAGAAATAAACTAGAATAAGTGAAAATAAGAATTCAACACTAAAAAATAACAAAAGCAAGAGTCCAGAAGAAGCAAGACCTGACAATTAGAGGCTGCAAAAGACTCCAGACTGGTTTGGTCCTTTCAGCAGGACAGCAACTCTGGACAGTCAGAACTATGATGAAATGTGCTAGAATGTCCTAGTCAAAGTCTAGGCCTAAATCTAGCTAATAGTCTGTAGCTCAGCATTAGATTTACCTGAGCTTGAGGTGTTTTGCAAAAACAAATGGCAATCATTTCAGTCTCTGGAGGGGCAAGGCTGAAAGAGTCACACCAAAAAAGACTTGCAGCTGAAAGTGCAGAGAAAGGTCCCCCCTTCAGTCAAGGTGTTGACTCCAGCATTATTTTGTGTTGGTTTACTGCTTAAAATGCTGTAAACAGTTTGGTATTTGTAGTTATAATATGCAATATGTTAAAAAAAAAAAAATGGTTCAAGGGATAGGAATACTTTTGCAAGGTATTCTTGATCAGGGTAGTATGAATTCTGTTAAATTGCTCTGTATAGGTCATTGATATAATAACAGGCAACTTGCTACAAAAATACATTTGTCAAGAGACTGAAAAATTGAGGTGGCAAAAGGATCCTCCATTTTGGGTCAGGTTGAAGGCGTTGCCCAAGGTGACTGACCAGGAGGCTCCCCAGCCAGTAGCTTCACCTTTATTGTCAACTCTCGACTTTTCCATCATGTTGCATAACACCCTGCCGTGATGCATCTTACAAAAGATGATTCAGTGTGATTACTCAGCAGCAACACAATACCCGCACCAGCATTGAGCATCCAGGAGCAAGCCTCTGTTATTCAATCCTGAGTTCCTGCGCCGTTGGCTCCGCCCTGCGTTTTCCGCAGTCATCCCCAATAGGCAGGTGGGGTGGTGAAAAGTTTTCTAGGCTTGGCTCACTCTGCATCTGCAGCAACAGCCGCCGGTTTCACACAGAGACAGCAGCCCACTTTCGCATTAGTCAGCCGGTTTTGGCCTGGCTGTCTGCACATTGTGTGACTGCAGACTGTCACACTCTGCTCATAGGGACATCCAGAGCTGTGAGCACAGAGCACTGCAAGGAAGTCTGAATTCATTTGTAATGCATAACAGGTTGAGATAAGATTTAAATCAAATAGAGATTTCTCTGATGTCCGGGGCTGAACTTGTTAAGATGCACCACAGCCAGCGGTTAATGTCAGCCACATGAATAAGGGCATTGTAGTGAATAACTGATGCTAATTGTCTTAATTACCAACAAACTAAAAACAGTTAGGATTTTTAACCTGATACATAACCAACCAAAAAATCAAGTAATTGGATTATATGCTTGCAAACTGGTGACTGTGGTATATGCTTGTGGAGATTCAGCAGCATTACCATGAGCATGTCTCTAGCTCACGCTGGAGATGCTTTTTTTCTGTGATTTATGACTTCATAGGTTAAATGCTTTTGGAGCTTGTAGCCTAGTTTGTCAGGGTTCATGCTCTGACAAATCAAAGGAAATAGCAGCCTTGTGTCAAGCTGTCATTCACAGGAAGTGATGTATTTGCTTGTCACTGTGGTGAACTGGGTGGGGGTACAAAATGTAGCTCAGCACACTTTCCCATTGAGATCACAGGTTTCCTGTGGTTTTCATCACCGTGCCTCTTCTCCTGCAGAGAGCAGAGAGCGAGCTCTGAAAAGAAACCCTGCTTGCATCTTCTCGGCACGCAGATGGTCGAGGAAAGGCATGCTTCTCACGACATCCACACCAGCTGTGGAAATCCGTAGCGTGTGCTGAATGGGAATGATGTTCATTGTCCCCACGGCCACAGCTGCTGTGGGAAGATAGTGCTCTAATAGGCCGACAAGTAGTTCGCCAACTGCCTCCCAGAATTTACATTTTCTCCCACATCATGTGTCAGAATGAGGTCACGTCAGAGGGGCCCACGCTCCGAGATCGCTCTGTTTTGTTTGCGGTGATTGCGTTCCACCTCATCTGAAGCCAGGTGCTGTGTTTGTGCACAGGTTGTTTGTGTGCTGCGGCTCAGACCGACCCTCTCTCTCTGTGTGATGGAGGGGTTAGTGTAGCCTTGGTGGGACTTGCAGCATTTGACTGTAGCACTGAGTTCAGAGCCTATTGGGAAGAAATTATTACACATAATCAGAACTCTAAAGAAAATGGTTAATTTTTTTGAAAAAAATAATATAAAAGTAAAAGTAAGTATGTTTTTTCTTTTATAAATACAAATCTGAAAAGTTTGACAAGCAGTTGTACTCACTGTGCTCCATCACTCTGTTAGACCTCAATAAGATAAACAGTTGTCTTCAGAAATCACCTGATTATATGGTATAAATAGCGGGATTCATACCATCCCCGTGGGGATGCTTTAACTTAACTATTCAATAAAATACCTCAAATATTTCTTTAAGTATATTAGTTGGACAAACAGCATCATAAAGATCAAGGGACACAGCAGACATCTCTGAGATGAAGTCAAAACAGGGTTCGGTATAAAACAACATCCAACCTCACAGAGCAGTCTTCAATCCTTCATCTGAGAACAGAAATAGCCTGACACAAATGCAAACTTACCAAAATATGGTCATCCACCTAAACTGGCAGACCAGACAAGGAGAGCAGTCAATAGGTAACTTTGGAGGAGCTGCAGAAATCCTCAGCTCAGGTGGGAGAATCTGTTGACGGGACAACTACTAGTCATGCACTCTGCAAATACGGCCTTCAGGGAATGTGACCAAAATAAAACCTACTGACATGAAAGGCTGGGTATGTCAAGAAAACTTATACATGGTTTGGATGGCAGTAGTTGCATCATGCTGTGGGCATGATTTTCTTCAACAGAGAGAGGAAAGCTGGTCAGAGTTGATGGGAAGATGGCTAGAGATAAATGCAGGAAAACCCTAGAAGAAAGTCTGTAAAAGGCTTGAGGCAGTTTCTCCTTCTAGAAGGAAACAGCTCTAAACATTCAGCCAGAGCTAAAAAGGAATGGTTTACATCAAAGCATAGTCATGAGTTAAAATTGTCTAGTCAAAGTCAGACCTAGCCTAAATGTTACTGAGAATCTAGGGATGGGTAAAAATTTCAAGCTGTAATTGCAGTGCAAGGTGGTTTTAAAAGCTATTAACAAAAGTTGGATAAATGCAAATGCACACCACATTTTACAGATTTTTATTCGCCCGTTTGAAAACTGTGCGTCATTTTCCTTCTGCTTTACAATTACGTTATGCTTCATTTTCTGATGATCAAATATAATCCCAAAATATTTTGGAGCTGTGGTTCCAACATAATGCAAACCCATGTGGAGTAGCCCAAGGAGATTTAAGGCAAATCGAGCTCAAATAAGCACATTGAACTCTTAAACAGAAGTAACAGTCTGTTTATGATTAGCTCATCAAAGCCAACACCTTCTCACAATGCACCGTGGTGCCATTTTAACTCAGGTTAATGCAGACATGATGTCAAGGAAAAAGCGTGAATCATCGCATCAGGTCACCTTGTGTTGTTTTGTTTTCCTGCTGTGATGCTCGCTTTCCCTCCTGGGTTGCTCTTATCAGTGAACAGGGGTCTGTATCACTACTATTTGAATATGGAAAAACACTAAAAATAATTATTTTGGTCAAAAGTGGAATTGTAATTGTTTCACACATTTAGTCATTAAGTTGTTACATTTATATCACCAGAAGAACCAAATAAGGACAGACATACAAAGGGGAATGTTTTTAAATAGTTTTTAAAATCATCCAGTTTAAAAACTGTTTTTAAAAACTGCTATGGTCTTTATTCACATTGGTCTTCCACCTTATAGACTTCTTGCAGCAAACTGGGGCCTTATGTGTTTGGTCACCAGTTCTGTTTTTTTTTTTCTTTTTCTTTCTTTAAGCTCAAGAAAACTTTCCATTCTAAAGTTACTCCCTGTCAGACCCAGTCCCCTGTCTCTTACAGTCCTTAACAAAGAAAAGCCAAAGCAAAAAGCCAGCTGTCAGTGAGAGCCTTTAAATCAATTCTGAGATTTAAAGTGATGTGTAAAGGACTTGAGTCAGACTTTGTTCTTTGAATGATCTTGATTGTCCATCGTTGCTATAAAGATGTTTCATGAGGTTTTATTGAAATAACAAGTATATGAATTCATTATCAGGACAAAAACAAAAGTTATCTCATAACAATGAAATATTTTTCTCTATATTGAAGTGACAAAATTTTCAGTATCGCCATATTTCAGAATAGTTCACCTTGTTTGTGCCTCTAAAAAGCTTTCTATGGCTGAAAATCTTGATGGACTGTGATGATACATCTAAATGGCCTATGTAAACAACATAATCTATACTAAAGTGGCTGTACAGGGTTTGTCTCTCATTGTTTTAAATGGATGCTAAAGAACTTCTGGTGTTTGCATAATCATTCCTTTGTGAGTTTATTATCGAAGCCTTTTTTATCTAGAGTTTGTTAGAAATTCCAAAAATTTGTTTGTTCGTTTCTGATTAAGGAGACGTAAGTTGGCTGATTCCTCACCGGACACTTATTAGGAACATCAGGGCAGGTGATCCATGTTCAAGCAATGACCAGTTCCAGGGTGGAAAGGCCAATGATCTAACATTCAGATCTTATATACCTTAGAATGATGTCAAACAAGATTAAACAGTGCATTAGTTCCATAGTTATTTCCTGCCCTAATTAGATATTTCTCTGATGCATAGCATGGTATGACATACGTGGTGGGTGTCCTAGATACTCCATTGGTATACCTTATTATCAATTTACATTGTCTGAGCACTGTTCTGAACAAAATGCACTTGGGGAATCATCTTCTCTTTGCTGGAGTGTGCTTGCTGTTGTATGGGGGAGAGGCAGCTATCTGTTGTTGTCCTGTCCAGTCTGTCCCAGCTGGTTGTATTATCTAAACCACTGAGTCACAGCTGATTTTCCTCGTTTTCCTGTTCTTTCAAATTGGCACTTAGATGAAAATTCATACTCCTCTAAAGGCATCCAGGCCCCACTGTTGAATTATTATTTTTCGATCTAAACAAGTTTTATCATTGGGTTGCCTAGAGATCAGAATCACCAAACTTTCCCTTGGTAAACTCTGATTGGTGATTGGAAGGCCATATGCTGAAAAACAAATTTTTCCACCTATTCATTAAATGCATCAAAACTTTGATCTGATCTGATCTTGATCTGTCGTCTGTTAGAGTGCTAACACAACACAGGTGGCTCCTCCTATGGATTGTATGGGTGTGTGGATAAGCAACAGTTGACCTGTTCAGAGTGAAACTGATAACATTTTTGTTGTACTTTGTTGTGTCACCCCCCAGGTGTGCCACCCTGGGCAGTGAGCCATCTATATCAAGAACCATAACGAATGAGGTTGGGGAAAGCTGGACAGAAAGTGAATGAAAAAGTAGTCAATATCCAAAGAAAAACTTTAAGACAGTCTGAAATACTTTATTTCAGGTGAAAAGAAAGTACACCCTTTTTCAACATTTTGTGGATTTAATTTAGAAGGAATCTAAAATTGACTTGGTTCAAAAAGGATTTAAATCTAACCTTAAGTAGAAAAAACTGAAAACACTGTTTCCACAGTCTCCTTATTTATCAGACAAAGATGATGCTAAAATGGAAAGGTTTGTGGAAAAGCTAAGTACACCCCATTAGCTTGTGTGCTTTCTTTTTACAGGGGCTACGTTAATTAGGACCACTTCAAAAGATCCCAGGAAAGTCTGACTCCCTGGAAGCAAAGTATGAAAACATTAGGATTGGTTTAAATCATTTTTATGGGAGACATTTCTCATATTTTCTTGTAAATAAAAAAAAAAAAAAAGCTGCAGTTCATTGAAGATAACTGCTGTGTTTTAGGTCATGTCAGCTTTAGTCCTGGTGATCATGACCCAAAGAGTTGCAGCTTTTTAGCAATTTCCAGGATCCCAACATGAAGCCAATCTCAACATATGCGGAGGGAAAAGAGCATGTGTCATGAGGAGGAAAAAGTAACCACTGTGCCTGCTTTGCAAGACTTATTATCTCTGTGGTATCATAGCAACAGATAGATTGCTTGAGCAAATATTCCCTTAATTCTGTATTTGCTTTGTTTTTAAATATGCTCGTGTGTGGAGGCAGATGGTAGAAGAAGACGAGCTATCTGCCCTCCTAAATGGGTGTTTTTTTAGAACGGGGGTTGTTTAAAAGTGTTTGCCATGCCTTTGGCTGCGCAGCGGGTGGTTGACCACAGTCATGGAGTTTCCCAAGTCTCAGTAAATATTCACAATATGCTGTTTGTGTACTCTGGCCCGTCTGCCTCTGAGTGCCCTCTCTCTGCTCACTGACGATGTGTCAATATTGTCTGAGCTCATATATGGCTGGACTGACGTGTTTCTCTCTCTGCCTGTCTCCTGCAGCGGTGCGTTTTCTGAGGTGGTGATGGCTCGGGAGATGTCCACGGGAAAGATGGTGGCGATCAAGTGTATCCCCAAGAAGGCACTCAAGGGGAAGGAGACGAGCATCGAGAACGAGATCGCTGTGCTTAGGAAGTATGCACCGCCGAGTGACTGAACTGTCGAGGTGTTTGCTGGAGAAGAGCTTTAGAACATGGTCACCCACCTTGCTTTATCCTCAGGGCAAGCTGTTGTTCTTTTGCTCTCTTTCTTTGCTGGTTTATTTAGTCTCAGTTTATTTAGCCATCAATGACAAACTTAAGTGGCTGCCCTGTCTAGTCCCACCTATCGACTTTTTTGGGGATTACAGAGTGTACACACCCACACACATGCACACACACATACACCTTCACAGGAGGCTTTGATAAGATTGCACTGACACCAGGTGACACATCCTCCTCCAGGGCCTGATATATGAATACTCAGAGAAGCTCAGTTATCAGTCATTTTAAAAGTGAGCCTTGCTTTGCTTGGCTGTAGTTGCTTGGTTACAGCTGCATTTTCTTCTCTCTCTTTCTTTCTTTCTCTTGGTTTGTGATCTGTTTTTCTTCTACCACTCTTTACACTCTCTTCTCATCTCTGACAGTCCTCAAACTGCAACCTCATTTTCATTCCAGACTTGGAAAGAAGTGAAGTTGTGAAGGTTGTTTGGTCCTTAGAGGCTTTCACCACCTCCTCCTCCTCCACCTCCACCTCACTCTTTTAAACACTCACCCTTTGAAGACCCTTTGTCAACTTTATTTTACATTGCCTGTACTTTTTGCTTGGCTGCCTGGGCACATGCACTCAGTGCTTTTATTTTTTCATTTATACAGGGTTTTACTGTTTAACATGTACAGTGCCCTGCAAAGGCATTCATTGCCCTTGAAGGTGCACAAACTTCCAATGATTTCATGTGATAGACCAACAAAAACTAGTGCATAATTGGAAAAACCTGTTAGATACTTGAGATTTGAGCAGAGGGTTACATTCCAGCAGAAAATGACTCCAAACATTCACCCAGAACTGCAAGAGAATGGTTTAAATAAAAGCATATTCATGTGTTAGAATGCTCCAGTCAAAGTTCAGACCTAAAACCTAATTGAGAAGTCCTGAAAGTTGCCGTCCATTGACATCTCCTTTTATTCTGAATGAGCTTGAGATATTTTGAAAATAAGACTGTGCAATTTCAGTCTCGAGATGTGCAAAGCTGTTACAGACAGACTGTACTCCTGATAGGCTTTGAAGTTTAATTGAAGCAGAATGTGGTTTTATAAGGTCTGACTCTGGAAGGCTGAATTAAAAGACAGTCTGAATTTTTTGATTTTACTTGAAATAAAAATGGAAAATAATGTATCATTTTCCTTCCACTTCACAGTTATGCACTAGTATATGTTGGTATATCACATACAATCTCAATAAAATCCATGACATTGTGGTTGTAGTGTGACAAAATGCAGATAAGTTCAACACTTTTGCAAAGCACTGTATTTGACAAGCACACATTTTTTCTAACAAAAAAAGTGTAACAGAAACAAAAGACAGATCTGTTTTCTGTCAGCAAGGTGTCATTTTAAGTGAAGGCTAAAGGAGGCTTCTGCTATTGCAAAGTGAATTTTCTCTTCTCTCCCTTCAGGATAAAACATGAGAATATTGTGGCTCTGGAGGACATCTACGAGAGCTCCAATCACCTGTACCTCATAATGCAGCTGTAAGTACATCAGCCCACCATGCTGTTAGTTTAGGTCAGCTCTCAGCCTCCCATTTGGCCCGTCATTTTGATAATGTGTTGCATGCTGAGCCTGAGTGAGCGTCTGTAATGCCCTTGAGGCATCTTTGCTTAAGTGAAAGCAGCAATGTTTAAAAAAAGCATAAATTCTTATTTCAGCTGCAGTATATGCCTTTAATATGATCTCTTGATTAGATTCAGTTGAGAATATTGATGCTTTTGTCATGTTTGAGTAAGTGAAACTGAATCAGGAGTCATCCTGTTTAATATCTAAACAAACTGCAGTTATTTTACAATTAGGACAGCAAATGTTGATGGAGAACTTACTGACAGAAGCTTGGAGGTGTTCAGTTCAAGAAATTCTCCATAAAACCAAGTTCTCTAGATTAAACATATTAAATATATTGTATATTAAATACATAATGTAGGTTTAAGCTTCAGTCTTTTCAGTTTGCTTGGATTTGTGCTGTAAAGGATCCCAAAGTACAAACCTCTCATTCACATTAAAAGGAGTTATTCTTTGCATTTCTTTCCACTTTTAGTAGCAATAAGTTGAAGCATAATTCTGTCAGTCTCTCACATAGATGTGGAGCAATTCTCTTAACTTCTTCTCTAAAGCATAGCTTCATCTCCTTGAGGTTTGCAGGCATTTGTTACTGCATAGCTCCTTTAAGTTCCAGTCACTGTAAGTTTGACTGGGCCGTTGGAGCACCTTACTTCTCTTTTTTTCCCCCAGTTATTCTGTTGTTGATGGGCAGCTGGTGTTGACGTCAACGTCCTGCTGATGATAAAGTTTTGGCAAAGCTTTAGCTATCTGACAGATAACCTTATATTTTATTCTAGAACATTTTCATATACAGATGACTTTATGGTGACTTAATGACAGGAAATTATTCACAATCTGTGACTGAAAAATAAGCCCAAATTATCCCCCCTCCACCACCATGCTCGACAGCTCCTATGAGGTGTTTGTGCAAATGGACTGAGTTTGAGTTTTGATTTTGAAGCATTTCTAGTTTGGACTGATCAGTCCAACAGACATTATTCGTAGTAGTAAATTCAGCTGTAACTTTGGAAAGCTCACACTAAGTTGTGTTGCCATGTGCCTTTCTCCCAGCGACCCTTCCAAACAAGCCATATTGGTCTTTGACTTTTAACATGTTTACTGAGGCCTGTAGCATCTGAGATAGACCTCTTTTTGTATTTTGAAATTTCTCTAAGTATTGCATAGTCTGATCTGGTGGATAATTTAGTGGTTTGGCTACTCTAAGAAAATTTGGCAAAGGTCTTAAATGTTCTTAACTTATTAATGACTTATGAGCTTTCGCTTGGAAGTGCAGTCTCAACAAAGCTTTTATTGATGGAACTTTGTTAGTAGTATCACAATTAAATATTCTCCTGGAACTGTGCAGCCATGGTAAGGATCTGAAAGATAATCACATTTTTTTTGTTTTTTTTTGTGTGTGTGTTAAATTTTAAATGATTTAGTACTGGTTACGGTAATATTACATTACTAGTCACTTTTACAGTACATCTTTTACTAAATATATTGTAAACTGTAACTCACCCCTAGTGTTGAATGAAACACTTAGCAACATTTTTTTTTATTTTTTTTTTTTACATTTTTTCTGAGTTAAATGCACATGTTCATGATTTTAGAGCTCCCTTCTCCCACATTATTTTACAGCGTTTGTGACTAATGCATCTGTAGTTTAGCCAATGACTTGCTGCCCTCTCTTTATCTGTGAAAGCTGTTTGATGTTGCCTTCTACCCATTCTTAAATAAACATTGATTGCCAGTCATCTGTGAAAGCAGGGACGTCCTCACTCTTGGTGCTAAACTTAATGAGTCACTTGTTATGCCTTTGCCTTTTCTAATTGCAGATTGAAGGAGTTCAGAATGGCTGCCTCATCAAACTCACATGCTGCAGAGCTGTATAATGTCATTATATATTATATATTATAATGTTAGCATGTCGATGCTGTTGGAAACGTTTATATGAATAATATAATAATTGGATAATTCATTTTGTCCTTACAAAAAGCCCTTAAAATAGTTTGCAATCATACCTTTTGCCAAGTGGATGTACAGTTTAAACTAGATAGTTACATACACTGCATTAAAAGACCCAATGTTTTTTCTCACTGTTTGACATTAAGTCAACCCCCCCAATAATTTGCTTGAATTTTGGCCCATTCCTCCTGACAGAACAGGTGTAACTCAGTCAGATTTGATGGCTACCTTGGTCACACACACCTTTTCAGCTCTCATTACAATATTTCAATGAGACTGAGATCAGCGCTTAATGTTGGCTACTCTGAGTTTGATTTCCTTAAAACCCCTTGGTAACTAATTTGGCCGCATGATAAGGGTCATTGTCCTTTTATAGAACCCATTTCTTCCCAAACTTTCACTTTCTGGCTGATGTCTTGAGATGCCGCTTCAATATTTCCACATAAGATAATTGCTTTATGATTCTATCTGTTTTGTGAAGTCCAGCAGTCTCCTGCAGCATCATACTCACACATGATACTACCACCCCTGTACTTCACATTCGGGATGGTGTTCCCTCTACTTCTTCCAAATGTAATGACGGTAATTGTGGTCAAACCCTTTAGTTTTAGCTTCACCAGACCACAGAACCACTCCCCAAAAATTAAGGTCTAGTTTCCTGAATGTATTTGTATTTTGAAAGCTGACTTTTTACGTTGCATTTGGAGTGAAGGCTTCTTCCTGTCTTAGTGGCTTTTCTGCCCATGTTGTTACCAAAATCATTCAATGATTCTCTTGCCAGCTTCTGTCAGGATGTTCACAAGGCCTTTTGCTTTTTCTTTGGTTGATTGGCACATTTCACACAAAATCACATTCATCTCTGGGACAGAGAGCAAGTCTCCTTCCTGAAGAGTATGATGCCTGGACATTCCCATGCTCTTTATACTTGCATAAAATAGATTGAACAGATGAACGTGGCACCTTCAGGCTTTTGGAAATCGCACCTAAGAATGAACCAGACATGCATGGGTCCGCAGTTGTACTTCTGATATTTTGCATGATTTTTCATTTTTCCATGATGTTACACATGGAAGTATTTTTGAGTTGTTGCCTAAAAATACATCCACAGATGTGTCTCCAATTAACTCAACTTTTGTGAATTACTCAGAAGCTTACAAAGCTTGACATCATCAGCTTGGCTTTCCCAAATTCTTTAAAGGCCTCGTAATCCTAGTGTTCAGTCTGACTTGGAAGAAAGTAATAAAAAAAAAAAAAAAAATAAAATAAAAATCTGTAAAAAATAATCTTTCTCATTATTCGGGTATCCTAACTGACCTAAACATGAAAAGTGTGGTCTCATTTAATGTCAGACAGTGAGGAGGAAAAAGGCCTGATGCCTGTCTCCAACGGTCACAAATCGAGAGATGGATTATACCCTGGATAGGTCCTCTGTCCCTCTCCTATATTGATTTAATTTTTGAAAGAAATATTTTTCTCATCTTTTTGTTCATTAAGTTGATTTTTTGCATAAATGTTTTTTATGATGCTTAGCATAAAACCCATAATGTGGACTATCCTATTGTGGTGATCTCTGCAAAAATAATAGAATTGCTTGATAAAAAGTACAGTACAGGTTAATAATCCTGCATTGAAAGACAAAAACTCTGGAAACTTAATCTCAGACAAATTTCGATGCAAACTGATATTTTTGGAACCTTCGATCATTACTGTGTATTCAGTCATCGAAGTGAATTTTAAAAGGCCCATTTATGCAAAATTTCTTTCCTAGTTCTGTTGTTACATGAGAGGGCATCAAAAACAAACCTGACCCCATCTATGACCAATAGTATTAGCATAATAAGTAAAAAGACAACCTAGTCTAAATATGTTGATCTATCTATGCAAACAAAAAAATGTGTCTGAACAAAGTTTTGAGTAGAGTTTCCACTCAAGATAACATTAAAGTACAGATCTGAAGAAGGATACAGTATTTCTCCAGCTTTTAAAGTGCTTCTAAAACACAGTGCTTTTAATGATACTAAAATAGTTACATCTGATACTCATTTACGACATCTGGCTGGCCAGATAACACAAGTTATGGACCCCAAAGGATATTAATAGGACAGGTGTCCAACAAGCTTATGAGGTCCATAATTCTTTATGGAAATGAGAGAAAAACAAATGAGATTTAACAAAAGAACCATCATGCAAAACATTGCTGCTATGATTTTACCTGAATGATTCTCAATGACTCAAAGAATTACCATCAATACGTCTCTTAAAGCGAATTTATACATATTTTGTTGCTTTCTTTAGTTTCAAAGAGTATAGAAAAGTAAAAATGTGAACTCTTAATACAAGATTATTAAGTCACAAGATTGAGTCAACTGAATGCTGTTCAACCTGTAGTTCAATAATCAGCTGCTAACCTCAGTTAGTCAGTTGCAGTGGTCTTACAAAAGGCATCCACAAAGCTGCATAAAAGTTGGTTTAAAACAAACTTATGTAAAGGGTTTAAGATATAAATTACAGTGGGTCATGGTCTATGTTTGTAAACTTCAGCATATCTATGTAGGATTTTTTTTTTTTTTTTTTTTTTTTTGCCTGTACGAGTCATTTGTATGCAGATGTTGATTTTGGGCTTTTAAAGAGTCCCTTGAACTCCTCTTTTTCCAGAGTGGAATGATGGTACAAATTTCAAATTTGAATACATTTTAAAAACAAGAAATGGATCTGCATGTGTGAATTCACTGTAGGTTTTCTCAACTCCAAATAGGGTCAAAATTATACATACAGACTGAAATATATAAATACACCTCCACATAAATTAAAAATGTATTTTAGCAGTTTATGTAGCCATCAACAAGCTTAATTCTGGCAGGATATTTGACAGCTTCTCATTGGAGAAATGGTGGATTTGATTCAAATTGGTAGGTTTCCTGGCCAGGACCATTCAAAAAGCTTAATTTTAGACTTCTTTATCTCTCACAAAACCATCTTTGTTGTTTGTGTGAGATTGTTATCATATTGGACATAAAGAACATTGATCATGATGTTTAGCAATAACCCAGAAACCCCCAAGCCCATAATGTCCTCAGTGAACTGGAAGGTGCTGGAACACCTTCCAGTTCACTGAGGACAGAGACACTGTCCTCAGTGATGCACGTTTTACATCACCAGGACTGACATCTATAACTGCCCACAAGGACAAGCCAAATGCCTTCTGCAGCTGAGCTTTATTATCAGAGGAGACAAAGCTATGTGGCCACAATGACAACATAAGGTTTCTAAACCTTTAAACACTGTCCCAACTATCAAGCATAGTGGTGGAAGCATCACGAGGGTCTAGTTTTCTGAATTTTGCACAAAGTAGATATAACAAAGAAAGACGAGGACTACCTCCTCATTCTTGAGTTTCACAACAATAGCTAATGGTTAAAACACGGACAGAACTAGGACGATCCTAAACAAACACCAGAACTGCGTTTGGAGTGAATAAAGCAGATTAACATTCAGCTTCTGGAATGGTTCCAGCCTCCACCCTTTTGAACAATTATTGACTATGTTTAAAAGCAGAGTTTATACAGCAAAGTAATAACTTTAAACAATCATTTCTGATAAAAGTCGTCGTTAAATATTTAGACTAAATGAAGCCAGAATCTTGTTGATGGCTGCAAAAGAAAAGCAACATGCAACATACCAAAGGACAGTTTGTCTCCGTGTGGGTTTGAAAAAATCTGTATCAAGTTTTACAGTCTCATGTTTTTAAAATTCAATGAAGTTGTTTGTGAAATCTTCATTCTACCCTATTATTAAAAGCCCAAAATTTATGTGACAATCATGGCACTGATTTCTGACTAGTGCTGGATCTTTCTCGCTTTATTTGTTCTTTTTTGTGTAATTTCTGAACAAATAGGCATATATTTGGATGACGTTAGATTGGTTGCTTTTTGTCCTAACAGGGTTTCTGGTGGAGAGCTGTTTGACCGGATTGTAGAAAAGGGCTTCTACACAGAGATGGATGCCAGTCGGCTAATTCGGCAGGTTTTGGATGCTGTCAACTACCTTCACTCCATGGGCATAGTGCACAGGGACCTGAAGGTACAGCAGTATTTTATATTTGGCTTTGAGGTGTTTTTCTACCTTAAACGGGGAGTTCCTGGCATTGAAACCTGCGTGGGTTCAGTCACATGTTGTGGTGATCTTCTGTTGAGGTTAAATGTCAGGGGATTTCCCTTCCCAGTAAACTGTAGAAGGGTCTTGATTGAGCTGTGAAAGCTCTTTAAAAGACAAATCCACCTGACTTCTTAACCCGGGTGATTTAAGACGAGGGAAAACATGTTTAACTACTGGCTGTTTCCTGTTTGTGTTTTCAGCCAGAGAACCTGCTCTACTTTAGTCCTCATGATGATTCAAAGATCATGATCAGTGACTTTGGGCTGTCAAAGATGGAGGGCACAGGTGGCGTAATGGCCACAGCCTGCGGGACCCCTGGATATGTCGGTAAGGTTGTCCTCCCAGCTCTGGCTTTAGTGAAAATTGAAGGTTGTGCTTTGAAAAGTATTCACACCCCTTTTCATGTTTATTAGGCTAAAACCTCAGTTTATTTCATTTGGAGTTTCTGTGATTGACCAACACAAAGTAGCATGTAGCTGTGAAGTTGAAGGAAAATTATATATGGTTTTCAAATTTGTTTACAAATGAAAAACTGAAAAGTTTAACATGCAGTTGTTGTTGGCCCCATTTTTCCTTAAATACCCTTAAATAAAATCCAGATTAAGCTGCTTCATTCAGAAACCCAAGCATTTTTCTCCAGCCTCTGTCTTATTGTAAAAGGTTCCTCTGCATAGATGAAAGTATTTCTGACCAATAAAATATTTCATTGTTCCAGCTCCTGAGGTTCTGGCGCAGAAGCCCTACAGTAAAGCAGTGGACTGCTGGTCCATTGGGGTCATTGCTTATATTCTGTGAGTACTTGTAGTTATCTAACATTTAGTTTGTGTGTTTGAAAGATGTTTTAGTTTGCTTTATGAATGTATGAGGGATAACATTTGCTCAGAACAGAAACCAACAAGGAGATTAAACATCTTTTAACTGAGAAAGAAACAAAGTGTGACACCAAAGGAAAACTATGTAAAATAAAATGACATTTTAAGAATCAGAAAGGGTCCTAACCTTGATCACAGCTTTGTGACATATTCAAGATCACAAATGTTCAGCCAGGATTGTCACTGACTGAGGGATGCCATTACTCAAAATGTGCTGTTGAGATGCCTTGAAAGTATAAGCAACATATTATTGCTTAACCTGAAGTTAATTATTGAAATGCATCCAGATTCCTGGTCAAAGCCATTTGTCACTAACCCGCTGCTGGATCTAGTGGTGCGCAGCCCGAGGGATCTCAGCAGCTCCAGTAATACGGAGCCTGAAAGGTCTTCAGTAGGGAGTGTTGCATAAAGGTGCCAGCCTTATTAAGCAAAAGGGTTTCACTTGTTTGCAAAAAAAATCCCTGATGCTGCAATCCATTCATTAAGTGATTGCTTTTCTTTTTTCTACATCTGTTTATAGAAAATGTACAGTTTTATTTTCAGATGAAAAACCTAAATTCACTGCATGGATTAAGCTGCAACTGGAATGCCTATTTTTCTCTATATATAAACATGGGATCCCTATTTTCCTGTTTTGTTCATGTTCTTGAAAATCCCATTGAGCCATCTTCTGTTGCATTGTACAGGGAAAAAATCCAACTGCCTGTAAATGAGATTAGACCTCTGTAAATCCTTTTAGATTCGGGTTAAAGGTTCTAACATCAGCAGGATAATAACCTTCATGCCCACCGTTGTGTAATCATTCAAACTTGATCCTTCCAGGCTTTGTGGCTACCCTCCTTTCTACGATGAGAACGATTCAAAGCTTTTTGAGCAGATTCTGAAGGCAGATTATGAGTTTGACGCACCGTATTGGGATGACATCTCTGACTCTGGTAAGATGAGTTTGTGTCTTTGTTGTCCCACTGTGTTTGAAATAAAGGGTAAATCAGGGCCCCTAGAGATTTTTTTGTTACATAACTCTGCTGAAGCTAACAACCTTGTGTTTAAAGCTGTATAACAAGGCAAAAAGTAAAGTAATGAGGGGACACAGTTCAGCAGCTGCCATGGCAACTTAATCCTGCAATATGTCTATATCCCACGTTTGGTGTCAAAGCATAACAAGCAAGCTATTTTAAAGTGGACACGAATCAGTAGCTGCATTTGGTATACTTTAGGAGAGGGGCACCAACCTAACAGTTTGTCAAGTTTCAACTCTTTCAGTAAAACTGAATTTAAATAATACATATTTAACATGAATGTTTTTAGACATGTATACCACCATCTTCTGGAAAGTACAATTCCACAGAAACAAACGTGGGACTCCTAATTTACCTAAAATAGTATCATATTTATATCTTTTTCTTCTGGCTCAGTGGAAAACAAAGAACCCCAGCCAAAAAAGTGACAGAAGGAGATCTTCTGAGTGGAGTCAGAATTTTTATAGCATCAAAATCTAAATCATTGACTTTCACAGCCTTCTGTCAAAGAGAGAACCTCTCTTTGATCAGCTCACCTACATAATAAGAAAGAAGGCAATGGACGTTTGTGTGGCACCATTCATACACAAGATAATTCAAAGTGATTTACATAAAAATAAAGCAAGAGATATAAGAAAATTAAATTTAAATTAAGAAATGCATCAAAGTAGTGTCGCATAAGGTAAATTAAAATGCAACTTAAAAAAAAAATATTCTCATCATTGGAATACTAAGTGAACAGGTTTCTGATGACTTGAGTCTACATGGTTCAATCCTGACCAGCCACTCTAAAATATATTTAGGCCTAAGACCATTCAGTGCCCTATTGATTATTAATACAGTTTTGAGTTCCCTTTGACAAACAGGGAGCCAGTGCAGTAATTTAAGGACTGGTGTAATATGATCCAATTCCCTGGTTTTAGTCAGGAATCTGATAGCAAAATTTTGGATGAGCTGCAGCTTCCTTTATTTATTATTATATTATATTATATTATATTATATTATATTATATTATATTATATTATATTATATTATATAGAAGTAGTAGTAGTATTACAGTTTCTTTTATAGACACCATTACAACAATCTAACCTACTAAAAATAATGCATACATTAGTTTTTCAGTGTCCTGTTTTGATAGGAAATCCTATCTGTAGGTATTCTTACAGTGGTAGTAGGCTGACTTGTCTTTTGTAGCTATATTTAGTCTTGTTCAGTTTTGATCTCTAACCTTGCATTTTGGGACCAAAAACAATGAATTTTTATCTTTAAACTGCAGGAATTTCTGAATCACCCCTCATCAATATTATGGATACTGACTGAGTTACTGTAATGAACTATGGTCAAGTGGTGACACAGAAATATAAAGTTGTATGTCATCATCTTAGATAAATGTAATGCTCCATAATCTGAGCTAGGAGGTGTTGAATAAAAGTGGCCCAAGAATGGAGCCATGAGGACACCCACAGGCGATCTTTATTTGCTCAGGTTTGTAATTACCAAATGACAAAGTTCCCAGTCTGCCAAATAAGATCTGAAACAGTTAACCACATTATCAGACAGTATCAATGGAATATAAAGCGTTTAACACAAGTATTTGCACAACCCTTTTATCTTTTAACTATGTAATGGACCACACTGCCAACACAACATGTTATTGCAAGTAAATCATTTGGTTTGCTACCACCGGTTATGTTACAAAAATGTAGACTGTTTAAGATGTCATTACATTGTTTTTTTTTTTATTTATTTATTTTACAATTTTACATGCCAAATAGCTAGCATTGACTAATATTACAACTACACATGTTGAAAAATCTGTTAAAAACACATTTTAAATGAGATTTTATTGTATTCCGTGTATCCTATTTCATAACCACGTGGTAGCTCTTTTTCATACTTCCATTTCAAATTCTTGTCCACATATGTTCTTTGTCGTTCAGTATTTTCATGGTTTGTGGAGATTAATACTGAAGTCTGAGGTATATTTAATTTATTTTTATGTTTAATTTGAATTTTACCCAAGTTACAATTAGTTTGGTTCTGACCCCCATTTTGGTTAGTTGACTCTTAACAAATATGAGAGGTTATGACCCCTGATCAAACCAAAATAACTCTAAATGGATAGCTATAATTAGAATATAATTTTAAATCCTTGGCTATCAGAGAATGTGCAACATCCCTATGGTGGGAACAAATTGATGCCTTGTTGATACAAAATGACCAGAAAAAGTTAGGAAAGAAACAGTCAGAACTGTAAAAGTACAAAATGGCAAAGGGGCAAAATAACCAGAACCCTAATTGTCTGATCAAATAGATGAACAATTATTCCTCAGAGCATAGCCCTCTTTGTTATTGCACCACTTTTTCATCAAAATCTTGTTCTGTAAAAGTTGATGGTTTGTCTTTATGTACCAAATTTGGATTAGCTACCCATAGTTCCTGTTTGCCAGATTTAACCCCTTGTTTCAAATGACACTTATTTTTGTAAAACGTGGTCTGGAGATTTTAGTCATCATCTTTAGTCACCAAATCCTGCAAATACATCAATTGTGAAAATGTGGCTGATGATTCAGACAATGCATAAAAACCTAACCCTCAGATGGGCACACACATGAATCTTGTTCAAAAGAATTTGGTAAACACCAATCACCAGCAGACAGTAAAAGAAAAATTATTTATTAAACTAATGTATTTTCCTGTTAACCTTAGTTCAACCACAAACTTGTTTTAAATGTCATCATTTTATGAACTGAGGTTTTGTCATTTATGTAATGCAAATTTTATCCATGCAGTACTTTCTGCATCCTTTTCAGATTCTTCCGATCTTGGAAATGAAGGAGTCATAACTATTTTCTGTAGTGACTCTCTGGCTGGAATCAGAATAAACAGATTGAGATTAAGCATATTAGGAGACTGTAAACAAAGTCTGCAACACATTCACTTCTGATCTTAAAACAGTTTTCTGACATATTTTTGTGCATTTTAGACTTTATTTGCAAACATTTAGTTCTAAGCCTCTGTAATTATTTTTGTTTCCGATCACTTATCGGTTGTTTAAAAAACATACATACAAACCTTACCAACACTCAAGAGATAATATATGTTTTTTTTTTCTTAAAACAAAGAAAACTAAAGATGTATCAATAAGGCTTTTACCAGCAGATACATATTTCCAGTTTTCAAAGGTCTGACCTGCTGATTGTGAATTGGTCAATTTATTTTTAATACCCCCATCACACTATTCTGTATTGCATTTCACTAATACTGTAGAATATGTTGCTTGGTGTCCAACTAAGCCAGGTTGCCACAGATTTTTTTGCATGTTGTAAAAATCTGAGCCATGAGCGCTGCAGCTCTGAGATGCTAAATACAGGTGCATCTCAATAAGTTAGGTTTTCATTGAAAAGGTAGTTGCTTGGTAATTTGATTTAAAAACTAGAATTCAGATAATATATAGATGCATTATACATATTAATATGTTTCAAGCCTTTATTTTTGGTAATTTAATTATTATGGCTTACAGTTAGTGACACCCAGAATTCAGTTTCTCTGAAACTGACTAATAAAAACTTATTTTTATGACCCAATGTCTCATCTGCCGCTATGCAGACACGTTGTCTGCACTGATGAAGGTTCACTCACCTCAACATGCCCAGTGCTTGAAGTGGCTCCAGCAGCAGGGCTGTCTGACGTAATTTTTGATTAATTCAGCTGAAACTTATCTGACTGCTTGGAGAACACTGATGGTGTGTAGAACATAGAAGTTTTAGCCCAAGAGGATCAGGTGATCAATAAGTAATAGAAAAAGAATCTGTATAATGCAGTACATTTTATAAACCTCTTCCCAATACACAAGCCATATACAAAATTGGTGCATATTATAAGTGACACACATACTTCATACATGTGATCACACTTTGTTTCACAAAATGGGCTTCATTTGTTTATGTGTAAAATCTGTTTTATGATTTGCTAATATACTGTACATGACAAGGTAAAAAAGCAAAACAATTGTGACCACAGCTATAAGGATTAGAGCATGTACAATTCATGAGTGTAAAATGTAACCACAGAAAAATGTGCTGCAGGTTGCTTAATAGAAGTTGTAGATTTAAGATGATTCCCCCTGATGTATCAATGCATATGTCTCTGACTGTCCCCTAAATTTTTAACGAAACTCAAATCATAGTGTATCAAAGAACGTATTGTGTGTTGATGCATTTACAGACCAAAATAAAGTGGGAGTTTAAAGTTTCAATTTATTGAACAGGGGAAACAAGATTGCTTAGTGAGATCCAATCAAGAGAAATTGACGTGTTTCGTTGTACATCGTCATAAAATCCTTCCTGCTTTTTCTACCAAACTCCATTGTTCTTTTCAGTAACTGTGAGTCCTGCAAGGCTGTGTGGTGCTTAATGTAAGACATCAGATGAAAATGTAAACCCTTGAGTGCTAGAAAGAGAAGAACGTGTCCTCAGCTGAATGTGCTCTTGACTTTTTTCTTCTCCTCTCTGCAGCCAAAGACTTCATCAGCTGCTTAATGGAGAAGGACCCTGAGAAGAGATTCACATGCGACCAGGCTCTTGAGCACCCCTGGTGAGGAACTCAAACACCACGCTGTGCCACAGCAATATAATCAAAGGGAACCACATAGACACATTGCGATTTCATAGCGGTGTGACGCAGATTGCCAAGCTTACGCATGTGTCATGGAGAGCTTGTCCTCCCACAGTCATCTGTCAGCATGGCTCCAAGCAGCGAGCCCACCTCTGCCGGGCACTGCCAGCTCTCAGGGAGAAATTCTCTGAATAAATCCCCGCCAATTAGTGGCTTGTATCCTCAAGGATCCTTGAAGAATCTTGAAGTCTTAATGAACAGCCAGTATGTATTTCCAGGTCTGCGTCAGTCCTAATGAGACAGAGATGGTGTGGGCTGACGTATCCCACTGAGGGGGCAGTAAATCTGTTAGTGAAGTAATGGGCATTTTGAGTTGTGGGCAGGTGGTCCTTCTGATGTGAATGTGTGTTACATGATGGCGGGAACAGATGCCATAATGGAGAGAAATGGCTTTCATTGACAGGGTTTCAGATAGAGATATGATGATGAATGTGAGAGGGAATCCTGCAAAAACAGCAGCCCATCACTCAAAAGTTCTGTTGCTGAATGGAAATAAATGCAGGAATGTGAAAACAGCATGGCAATAAATCTGCAGGCAGGATGGATCCAAGTATATAAATCAGCTGTGCATGCTATTGTGGTGTGTGTGAATGTTTACACTGACTGCTTTTTTTTTTTTTCTTCAGGATTGCTGGAGACACTGCTCTGTGCAAGAACATACATGAATCTGTCAGTCGACAAATGCGCAAAAACTTTGCCAAAAGCAAATGGAGGGTGTGTGAAACTTTAAGTCTTATTTATCAAACATGCAAAATAAAAAAATAAATTAAAAAAACAGTTTTCTTCTTTCTTCTTGCTGAAAAAAGTATAGTAATTTATGTTTTGCACCTTCTCTGTTTAGCAAGCATTCAATGCAACAGCTGTGATCCGCCACATGAGGCGTCTTCAGCTCGGCACCAGCTTTGGAAGCAGCATCCAAAGCGCCAAGTCTGCACCAAGCCCTCAGAGCCGAGCTCCGGCCAAGAGCCAGTCTGTGGACTGCGCCCCGCTCTCCCTGAAGGACTGTAAGTGACTCTACAGATGCCAGCTGTGATCAAAACAGACATGTTTAACTTTCAGCTCTGAGTTTAGCCGAGCCTTTATTCTGCTGCCTGGTCCATTAAGATGATCAATTCATCTGCTAGCTTTGGGTTTAACATATCTCTAAAAAAAGATATAAAGCCCTGTTACAGCAGCGCTGATATCAAACATACGATGTCTTGCAAAAGTATTTACACCCCTTAAACTTTTTTCACAATGCAACCACAAATCTAAATGTATTTTAATAGCATTGTGTGTGCTAGATAAACACAAATCAGTGCTATAAGTGGAGGCTTTTCCCCTTCCAAAGTCTTAAAAATCAAAAACTGGAAAAAGCATGGTGCACCTACCTTACTCTGATACCCCTGAATAAAATCCAGTATGACCAAAGGAAAAGATCATCTTCCCGCCTCTGATTTAAATAAGGCTGTTCTGTGACAGCCTTGGAGGTTTGTTGAAGTGAAGAAACAGCATGAGGAACAATTGCTAGATTTTTTAAAAATGTTTTTATAACAATCAGGATATTAAAGATTCCACACATCATGAAAAAAAAAACATTGCTGGAATTTGTTTTCCATGTTCAGAGTGTGATGTAGGGTCATTTCAGCCCTTTTTGGCCATCTGGACTGAAATAAATCAAATTAACTCCCAGACTTGCATGACCTATGAATAGGGACTGGAGTATCCTACACTATACTTAAAAAAGTACAGTTTGTGAACATTGATTGTTTATTCTGTGAAAGAATTAAATGATTTCAAATAATAGCCAGCTTCATCCTATTTTTAACCAGATTAAGATGTCTGAAGTCCTCAAAATTGAAAAATAGCCCCTTTTTTTATTTTGGAATGAGTGTGCCTTTAGCCAGTCAGTGAACAAGCCACGATACTGATGGGTAATGTGTTAAAATCAGGTTGTGATGTGGAAAGTTAAAGATAAAGCACAGGAGTTGAAATAATGCTGAGTTGAATAAATTATTATTATTTAAAGGTTGAAAGAAGTCTGGTATCCTAACATTTTTCTGTACACAGCTAAAAGCAAATGCCAAACTTGATGAGAGTTTTTCAGACTGGATTAGAACCCTGTGCCCTGCTTACACCATCACCACCATGAAACATGGTGGTGGCAGCATCATGCTGTAGGGATGTGTTTGTTCAGCAGGGACAAGGAAGCTTATCAGTTAAGATGGATGGAGCTAAACACAGGACAATCCTGTAAGAAAACCTGTTGGAGGCTGGGAAAGACTTGAGACTGGAGCTGGGCTTCACCTTCCAGCTCTAGTAAAAAGCTAAACATAAAGCCAAAACAGAAGAGTTTGGATCAAAGCGTTTTTCCTGTGTTAGAATGTCCTAGTCAAAGTGGAGACCTAAATTCAATTGAGAATTTTTGACAGAACTTGAAAGTATTGGTTTGCAAATGCTCTCTGTCCAGGCTGACTGAGCTTGAACTATTTTGCAAAGAAGAATGTATTCTAATCCAGATGTACAAAGCTGGCAGAGACATACCATACAACACTTGCAGCTGTAACTGCAGCACAAGGTGGTTCTAGAAATCATTGACTCGGGGAGCCTGAACAACACCACGCTTTTTAGATTTTAATTTGTCAGAGAAAAAAATTTATTAAAAATTGTGTTGTAACTGGGGTTGGTTTTAAAATCCCTCAAAATCAAATCCAAATGAATTACATCAAAGTTGATGTTTGTCTTGTGACAGAAGGAGAAAAAGTTCCAGGGGTATGAATAGGTATGCTGCTAAAGCTGGGGGGAGGGGGGATTATTGCTCCGTTATAGACATGTACATGGAAAGTAGTTAATGGAAGACTGTTATGCAGATCTGAGCCTTCCTAAAGAAACATTATACCCTTCAGTATTTCTGGATTCAACTGTGTAATAAGAATCTCCTGCTTTGTTATCCTTATTATTATAGGGGCTTCGGGCTCAGTTTTAAATGCATCATGTAACTAACTAGCTACTCTTTGTTAAATAAAGTAGTACAGTTGATTTTTGGTTTTAATTCATGCAATGTCACCCGCAGGTCCTCCTATAGCTCCTCTTCCATCCGTTGTTAAAGTGCACAACCAGGACTCTGACGTTCCTGTGCCCCTAGAGGAGCCCCAGGTGGTGGCTGAACCCGCTCGACCACGCCCCTCCACTGTCACGGTCATCCACACTGGGACTAAATGACGCCAGGTTCCGCGGGAGGTGAGCTGGGAGACCACCGAGCTTTGAGACCTCAGTTGGGGGTCTCATGATGCGACATGGTTGCCCAGTTTGCCCATCCCGCTGCCTCCCATCTGTTAATGCCAAACCCTGAGGGAGGAATTTGAGGAGCCCTGGCTCGGCCTCATTTAGCACGGCTCAGTGCAACACCCACTGCTTCCTTTACATTGTAACACAGACCTGGAAGTTCAGAGGGGGGAAGGGAAGACTCACCTGAAGCTGCTGCTGTGTGGAGACGGCGGTTTGTCTGGCAGGCGAACAAGCGGCTGCTGAGGGAGTAACAGGACTAAAGGGAACTCTCTGTAGGAGCTGCTGCCAGTCTTGGCTGTGAAAAGTTGTTCCGCTGTATGCCTTGTTTAAATATCCTGCCTGGAACCGTTCTGTAGAGTCATGTTATGCAGGTGAAACGTAAGCTTCAAGCTGTGGTTAATGCTTGTGCCATCATCTGCACGTTGAACCTGCTGTTGTTCAGACGGCTCCCGTCCAATCCGCTGTGGTGTTTGCTGTGACGGCTCACAGCATCATAACTTCCAACAGTATGGCCGTCAGTGTTGTGTCTTTGCTTTACTTTTTTTTAGTTCAGTAACAATCAAAGCAGGACAATGTGTATCGGTCATGGCTGTGTTTCCAGAGAGAGTGCAGATTATTGATTATCTATTGGAATATTTATTTTCTTATTATATATATATATAATGACTTTTTGTAAGAATATAATTTGCTGAGATGTGTAAATGTTTATTAAAACTGGACTTGCAGTTATTGCCACATAAATACAATATCTAATAGATGTGACTTTATAATTGCTGTTTTATTTAACTAGTTTTAATGTGACTGTAAAGTCCTCCTTTATCCACAGGGGGGCGCTTTATGAGTTCTCAGGGATCTGCAGGGATGTGTGCTTGAATCTAACCAAACGCCTCTGTGTGATCAATCACAACTGACTCATCCAACTCACTCAAAAAGATAAAAAAAAAAAAAAAAAAAAAAAAAAACATCCAAATACAGCTTTTTATCCCTATGTGCCACAGGGATAGATGTTTACTTCCTGACACTATGTTTCTTCTTGGTAAACCTTGAATATGACAGAATGTGGAGAACAACCAGTAATGTGAAGATATTCTGGTTAATTTTGCTCCCATTGCAGAGTGAGATGAGTGTACAGTGGTGCAGTTGAAGTATCGTGCTCTGCTTCCGCTCCTGAAGTGGCTGCTCTGAGAACAGCTCAACTCTGTGTTTAATCACTGTGCTTTCATACCAGCCTGTTGAATTTAGCTGAAAGACTGTTCTTTTCCCCCCTACTGCTCTGTTGCTCTATAAAAACTGCCTCTCTCAAAGAAGAGAAGGGGTCTGTCTTTGTATTTTCTTTGTGCTTTCTTTACTTAACTTTAATCACTCAACATGAATGTGGAATTTAAAAAAAAAAAAAAAAAAGTTTAGAAAAGTAACAAGTGCATGGCCAGCATCTAAGGTTTTGCCAACTTTTAATCAAAAAATGTGGTGAATATCAAAGATTTTGGAAATATACTTACTGTAAATACAAAAACTACAACATTCACCAGTCTTGTGTGTTTATTTTGTCTTTCAGATATTATTATGCGAAAGCAAAACATGAAGCACTGAAAGATCGCTCATTTTTTACACTGGAAAATCTTGACAGTTTAACAGGGATGTGTTGTATTTTTAGAACAAAAAATACTCTTTGAAGGAAAGTAAATAAAATTTAATTTGCATGCTGTTACACAGCAGTTACATAGGAGATTTTTAACATAGATACTGTTAAAATTAAAGTAATAGCTTGTAACCCCTGCTGAACAGGAATAAAAAAATACAGACATGTATTGCTACTTTAAAATAAATGTTAGCTTAATATTCCATGTATATGTTTGCAAACAATGCCTAAGCTTACATTTCTACAGAGTACTGAATATTAACCCTACTATTAACTAAGGAAAATTATTATCTTCTTACTTGTATTTTTTTTTTTTTTTTTTTTTTTTTTTTTTTTTTTTTTTTTTTGACTATGAATATCCTGGTGTAACAAACTTTGTCTTCCCAAACAATTTTGCTGAGCCAAAAGGACTTCAGACTAAAACGCTCCTAAAACTCCATCTGTGATACAGAGGTGGTAGTATCATGGTTTGGCCTGCATGAAGTCCATGATTGGAAACCATATATCACAATTGAATACATTTGGTCCAGACAAATTAGCAGAAATACATCAGAGCTTACAACATTGGAGGTGTCAAACTATAATTTTTTAGGCCATGATAAAATAACTCAACATTTATATATGGATTTATTTTGGTTATTTTTTCCTATTTTACTGTATTTATGGAAAATATGTTGTTTTGTTTAGAATTTGAACACATCTGAAATTACTTCTGTGAATTCAATTTTGTTTTGAATTTCTAATAAACCACCTGATTAATGACAAAACAAATATCTAAATTACAGATTTGATCTCCTTCCAAAAATATGAAATATTTTGATCAATGATGAGGATGAGATCTAAACTGTAAAAAAAAGTTACAATAAAAATTGGAGAACATTTTGGCTAAATATCCACATTTGTCCTCAAAACTAATAAAATTCATGTTTTTAAAAGAGCAAAGTGTGTTATTCAGCAGCTGTCAAATCATTGACCTGCTGCACAGGTCTCAGGCGGCATGACGGTTATAATCGTGGGAGGGATTCATCCCGTCATAGTGGAACTCCCTCCACTGCTCAGTGCTCTCTCTGGTCCTCTCATTTTGCTCTGAATAGATCAAGGAGAGAAAGATTAACTTAAAAATTGTCTAAGCTCCTTTTCTCCCCCCCTTCAGCTGCATCTGTTCAACGTGCAACACATACCATCATTGTCCTCCTCAGCATAGCTCTCAAACTCATTCCTCTTCTCCTCATGAAACTCCCTCTTTCGCTCATCTGCAGCCAAAACCTGCCTCTGCTCCGCTGCAAACACAGCATGAAAGAAATTAACCAAGAAAGTAATGATCTAGATTTTAGATTCAAAAGGGCTCTGGGCTATGTTTGTAGTATCTGGCAGTTGCTTAATCAGACTAGGTGCATGAACAGTATTTACAGAACATCAGCTTAAATTAGTTTTTATGGAAATTATTCTATTTGAATGATGTTAGTCAAAGGAAAAATGATATATGGTGCAAGAACTGGTCAATCCATCATCCAAAAATGGAGAGTATGGCACAACTTCTAATCCACCAAAGACATGATTTTTCACCTAAACATACAGGCTGGTTAGGAGCACATTAAAAAGAGAAACAGTCAAAAGACCCATAGTAACTCTGGAGCAGCTGCAGAGATCTACAGCTCAGGTGGTAAAACTACTTGTTATGCTTATTGCAAATCTAGCCTTTATGGACGAGTGGCAAAAAGAAACCCAATGTTGGAAATAAAACATTTATACAAGCCACGTTGGAAACACAGCAAATGTGCCAGATCAGACCAAATGTTAGATTTTTGGTCCTCATGCAAAACTATGTCTTAACACTGCACATCACCCTGAATGCACCTTACCCACACTTAACCATGGTGATGGCAGCATCATGCTGTGGAAATACTTTTCTTTTGAAGAGGCACTGCAGTGGTTTAGTGCTGATAGATTTTAATAAAACCCAGCCCACTCTTTTCAGACTTGTTTTTGGTAAAAGATTTATAGTCACATATATCATTTTCTATTCACTAAGCAAATTCGCACTGCTTTGTGTTGTATCATATAAAATCCCAATAAAATATACAGAAGTTTGTGGTTGTAACATGACATGTGAAAAAGGTAATGGGAAATGAATTCTTTTGTAAGACACTATATAAGTATAGACAGACATATTCAATGGATTAGAATATTGTTGAAAAGTTCATTATTATTACAGTATCTTAATTTACTAAGAGAAAGACATTATACAGATTAATTAAACACAGACTGATGTTTTAAAGCCCTTGTTTCTGTTCATTGTGATGATTTTACAGCAAATAAAAATATGGCAAGTGAGAATATTACATCAGGACAATAAAATAATATTTTTAATACAGAAATGTGGGCTTAATGAAAAGTATGACTAATCAGTAATTAATTCAGGTTTCATTTGATGAAGTCAAGTTAGGGTTGGTGAAATTAAACCATGTTTGTCATTTGGATGGTAAAGTTTTCTCAACATCACACAATCTAAAATAGATGAAAACGTCTACCTGAAGTTGATGCAGAGCTTCGAGCTTTCAAACTTGTGTCAGAAACAGAGACTTTCTTTGACTTAGCCAGTATGTTTTCATCAGCTAGATTTACTCCATCTGATCAGTGCTGCCTTACTTTTTATCCAGACAAATTTAAAGAATTAAAGCCAAAATAATGATATCAAGATTTTACTACGGACTAAACTCGACTACACTGCTGTTATAAAGAATAATACACAGCGTGCTGAAAGGTTATCGATGAACAAGCTTGTTATATATACCATTTGGGGGCATGGTCATGGTGCAGGGATAAAGCGTGCAAGCCCTGTCTACGTGGCCGTCATGGGTTTGTTGACTTTTACCGCATGTCCCCCCACATGGACAAAAACTCTGGTATTAAACTTTGGGCAAACTTGAAGCATCATTTCACATCAAAGTCTACATATATTTTTTAGATACAAACTCAGAATCAAGCATCGTTTCAAACTATTCATTAAGCTGGAATGATACCCACAGTTATGCCCTGCTCAGGAAAAAAATAATCAGTTTTGGCTTTTTTGACCAACTTCAATGTTTCAAATCCTCAAAATAATTGTAATATTAGACAAAGATAACCTGAGTAAAAGCAAGACGCCGTTTTGGTATGATCATTCCATTTATTAAGGGGGAAAAAAGGTATCTAAAACAACCTGACCAAGATAATGTCACAGTTTCTCAATCGGATTTTAACTAGGCCACCCAAAACTTTCATTCTGTTGTGTTTTTTGGGGGGTTTTTTTTGGCCATAAAGAGGTGGACTTACTGGTGTACCTTCAGATAATTCTCCTGCTCCTTAACTCAAGTGTGGCTGTTCGCAAAGTTGGACTGATCTTCCGCATTTTCTTCTAGAAAGCTGAATTCATTCCATTCAGGACTGCAAATTGTCCAGCTCCTGAAGCAGTTAACCTGCCCCAGACCATCATACTACCACCACCATGTTTGAGCGCTGCTATGATCTTTTTCTGAAATACTGTGTTAGTTGTACTACAGATGTAATGGGAGAAACACCTTCAATAAAGTTCCACATTTATCTCATCAGACCACATAATATTTTAACCAAATGTCCAAGGGATCATCAAGATTTTCCAATTTTATTTTGTTGTTGGGTGGGGTTTATTTTTGCTCTTGATCTCTCCCATGGATGATATTTTGTTATTTTATATTATATAAATATATATATATAAATTATATTTTTCTTCTCATAGGAAAATTAACTCTCACTTTAACTGAGGTCATGGAGGCCTGCTGTGCTTTAGATGTTGTCTTTCAATCTTTTGTGACGTCTTGTATAAGTTGAGGATGTGCTCAGGGAGGATGACCACATGGAGAAAACTTTGGTTCGTTGGAGTCTCAACGTCTCAGAAATAGATTTACAGTTTTTAGACTTATAAAGGTCACTGCATTTGTTTCTCTTCCGTTTCTTTAGATAGGAGAATGATGTTTGGTTTTGGGACCTTTTAGCTTTCTTCATGTTATCAGGTTCTATTAAAAGTTATTTCTTGATTTTACAGATCTGGCAGTATTTGGGACTGGAGGTGTCCAGTGAAACTGGGTGGGTAATCACCATTACTAACAGCTAGAAATAAATAAAATACTCATTTATTTATTTTTTGTGTTTCCTCAGATCATCTTTGTTTGGTATCAAATCTTATTAGCTGATCTGAACATTTAAATGGCTAAAAAAATAATAATAATAGAGGGCTCATGTAGTTTTTGTTCACACCATTGTATTTCTGAAAGCTTATTTTGGCAACCAGGTTGTCAGTGTAACTCACACAGTAACAGTGGAAACATCAACTCTGATTGGGAAAGAGATTGCAGTGTCAATCTTTCCAATGAAAGGTCACGGCCCCTAACCTTTTCTCACTCAGACTTCGCTGCTCAGGTTTATGCTTTTACTGGGAGCTGCAGCACATGCTGAGACTGAACAAGGTTCACAGACTGAGGGTTATTTCTATTTTCTTCTTTTTATTTATCATTATTTTTGTGTCTGTGGAATGGAGGAAAGACCATTCAAAGTGTGCAGCCTGTTTATCCTACTTGTGTGTGTGTGTGTGTGTGTGTGTGTGTGTGTGTGTGTGTGTGTGTGTGTGTGTGTGTGTGTGTGTGTGTGTGTGTGTGTGTGTTGTTTTTTTTTTTTATTTTTGATCCCTGTGTGGTTGTGGCTGCAAATTCCTCATTGGACTCCCAACCACTCTCCCACCTACTCACTCATTCATTGCTGCTCCCAGCTTTTTTTTCTTGCTCTTTTTACCTGCAGAAACTGTCACCTTGTTGGCAGACGCTCAGCATGTTACACAACATCACCCCTAAATGCTCTTGAAATTGTCAATCATCATACAGAAAGTGACTGCTTGTGGTGGGGCGAGGGGGGGCTTAGAGACATGTACTGGTGTAGGTGTGGAAGCTCCATGCTGTCCTGTGACTCCTGCTGCAGCAGAGGAACAGGTCTGTGCTCAGTCCAAGTCCAGAAAATAGTCTTACAAGCATCGCAGCAGCAGGTTATTTGTAATATAACTAAAGACGGAGCCTAACTATCAGGTATCAAGGGTAATTATTATTTATACCACTACACCAACCTGTCTAGGTTCTGAAAGGGGACAAAAAAATGAGGGAAAGGTGATTGTATCTGTCTTCTTAGAAAGCAAACACCATAACAGACTTGTTTTCATCTTGATACTCGGTGCTTTGACTGAGATCTCTTATGTGCAGCACATTTTCCATTTGCACAATGTTTTAAATTCACCAAAAATATGTTGTAATTTTCTAATACTTTTTAGTTTGGACAAATTGTTAAGACTTGACAGAAATCAATCCTAATCCATTTTTCTATTTTTTTTTTTTTTTTTTTTTTTTTTTTTTTTTTTTTTTTTTTTTTTTTAGATTTTTGGCAGCTTTTTGTAAAATATATCTATCATCTATGCATCTAATGTGCAAAGTATTCCAATACATTGGCAATAATACTGGCCAGTGTTCATTATCAGCTCAGTATGTTTTAATGACTGAAGGATTGCAAACATGTCAATATATATTTTATGTTTATATACTACTACTACCAGTACTAATACAACTACTATTACTACTTCTACTCGGGTCAAGGTTCCTCTCCTGTAAAACTCTCCTCTCCTTTATGATAACACACAGATTCCCACAGTGACCACATTAACATATCCACATGCAGCAATACCCCACAGCCTCTCTGACCAGACTTTCCACAAACTCACCGTTGATCTCGTCCTGGGATTTCACAGCTCGTCTGCTGCGTTTCCTGAAGAAGTCGGAGGCATCAGCTTCTTTCATGAAGATCCTCCTCAGCGGACCTAAGGTGGGGGAATAGGTTGCGATTTTTCAGCATTGAAGGATAAAACAAGAGGATGCACAGTGGTGAAAAGCAGCTCCACACCTGCTAGACTTTTTGGATCTCTTATGCTGCTGGCCACAGCTGCAGATTCAGCCTCTGGAGACACTGCGTTTGGAAACAAAAATGAGACAGGTCTTACTAAAAATAAAAAACATATCTCAGTAAAACACAAACAAAACAGTTAATGGCAGAGTCCCTTCATAAGATTTCGTATGCACATGAAAGCATTAGACTCACAGCTCAGTGCAAGCAACACTGCGAGGAGAGCTAGGAGGGTTGCATACGTCCAGGACATTTTTAACTCTGTGTCTGACATGTTCAGAGAAACCAGCGGTGAAAGACAAGCAGGAGGGACTGAGATGACTGAGACTTGAATTAGAGGTGGGTTGGAGAGTTCAGAGAAACCTTGACTTCTTGTCAGGGGAGGGAGAGAGGGATCCTGCAGATCTGAGAATAAAAGCACCATAGAAAGTAATAAGAAAGTGCATGAAGGTTTATTTTGATTTATTAAACAATGTAATCCTTTGTTTTCTTATTCATTTAACTAAGAAAAAAGTTTGAACCCTGGGCTAAAGTGTTCTGCAGCCTCTAACAGGTTTTCTTCCAGGATTAACATCCATTTGTCAACCCTGATCAGCTTCCTTGCATCCTCTCAAGAAAAGTGTCCCCTACAATATGATACTGTCATGTGTCCAGAGTGTTTTCAGGGTAATGTACTGAGTGTTAGAGTTCCACCACATATAGGGCAACTAAGAATAATTTAAATAGGCTTTTCAGTCAGAGAAGGATACAAACCCTGTTATACAAGCTGAGTATGAAGTAGTGGTTTGAGTAACTCCAGCAGTAGGAAAAAGATGGACAGAGCACAAATAAATATTGAACTTCCAGGAAAAGGAAGAAAAGTGACAGAAAACAGCTGAGCTGAAGAACTGGTGCACAGATTTCCACCCGGACGTCTCCTGAGTGTGGGCCCTCTCATACGGGGCGCACACTCCCTCTGCTCAAATCAAACAGGGGAGTGAGCACCCCTGTGCATACTTGACTATTTTCCAACCTGGATCGTGGCTGTGCCCCAGAAAACAGTGAATGTCCTAATGTTTTGCGAGGAATTTGAAGCTGCTGGTATTTTGGCTCACAGGAAAGTGAGAGGAAATTGCCGGGAGGGTTTGAGAAAGCGAGACAGAAGTGAGAATGGTTCACTTAGTTCAGTGGGAAAGCTGAAGAGAAATATGATTTTGATTTGGATAAATGAAACCAAATTGCCACATTAAGTTTACCTGAAATATTTGTCAAAAAATTTCAGAAGATACATCTATCCATTTTGCTCTACTTGCTTTCAGGGTTGCAGCACGGAGTACCTAACTCCAGTGGATAATAAAAACACTCTGGACAGGTTACAGGGCAACACAGAGACTCAAGGGAGAAGGACAAGCAATTATTGATGCATATATAAAGTACTCACACCTAAGGACAATTTACAGTGGCTGAATAAACTAACATGCATGTTTTAGTCTGTATGAGGAAACTGGAGTACCTGGAGGGAACCCACACATGCTTTGAACAAACGCAGTTCCACACAGAAAGCATCCCTGTTGCAAGGGAACGTGCAAACAAATGCGTCATCGCTCATTTTTGAACACCTTACCCACAGTGCTAACTATGTGCTTCTGTTACTATCCTATAAAAACATAACATAATTTGTTATTTTTGGCACTATTTTATTCAGCACCAACACATTAATTGTTCATTTCTAAATATTTGAAGTTAAAGTTGTGCTATAATTATCTGGAGGTTCACAAGTGCCACAATTCAATGAAAAAAAAATAAAGCTATATAAAGTATTGAAAGATAACTTAAATGTGTTAATGTCTAATTAAAACTGAATACAAATGCATATATTGTTGAAATATATAGTAGGAGAAACATATCTTGAATCAATGTATTTTATTTAAAAAAACACACCTTGAATTATTTCACTATTTATTGGTATATGAGCCAATATAGAGGTCCAAAAGTGCCATTGTTAAAAAATATATTAAATAATTACTTAAATGTGCCATTTAATTAAAACAGAAAACAAATGCATAACTTATTTAATAATAAATATTTATGATTAATACTCATGGTTTGGTAAATCTCTCATAAATCAGATGTGCACCTATTGTTTTTATACAAAACATACAAATATCACTTTTAATTTGCTTATGAACATTTGTACATCATTCATTGATTCAATCTCTCTTTCTTCTCTATTAAACTCAGTGCAAGCGTAATACTTCTCCAGTAAAGATAATTGGTTTGAAAGTACCTTACTGTGAAGATCAACCAATCAAATAATTGGGTTTTTCGAAAAGCCACAGTGAATATGAATTATTTCATCATGCACTACTACAAAGGAGACATGAATTCATTCAATAAATGCTAAACTAATTCTAAATAATCTCAATTTATAATTAATTCAAATTGTAATCAAAGAATTTTAAATTTACTGATAATACTTTTATTTGTGTAAAAAGAATAAATCCTGATCCCTTTAGTTATTAAACTTTGGAACTTTTGACTAATGATAAATGAAAAATGTATCCTGTGCTTATAATTTCAAAGTGATCAATAACTCTTAACTGTATTTATTTTTATACACCAACAAAACTGTTGATTGTTTGCAGAATGTGAATATTTTTTGAACTAATTTTTGTACTAATTCAAATGAATTACGTGAAGTCTTGATTTAAAAATGAATTACACTGTTTATGGCTTGTGAATCTGGCTAAGCTGTTTTAAACTAAAAAGTAGTAAATCTGCGTGTTGTGTTTAACATCTCACTGCTGAGTAGGTTGGCATGGTATCTCTGGTTTTTTGAGAAGCATGCAAAAATATCCAAATACCTTCAACTTTTGAACGTTATTTCAAGTTACAACAACAAACTTCAGTGTTTTATTAGAATTTAATATAGACCGATACAAAGTAGTGCATAACTGTGAAGTTGGAGGAAAATGATATTTGGTTTTCTGAAGACAAATTCTTAACAGGATTTTTATCTGGGCTTTGACTGGGCCGTTCTGACACAAGGATATGCCTTAATCCATCATTGCTTCTTGTTTTTAAATCTCTTTTAAAACACATGTTGGCCTTTCGTGAGTTGACATGCTCCTTTTAATGTGTGTATTTTATAAGAGTTTTACCATCTGTGTTATCTCCCAGTTTCATATCTTTTATGTAACTTATTTTGTGAGTAAATTTGTTTTTAAAACATACTTTATAAATAATATGGACATGGACTTGTAGCACTGGCTGTATGGTTAGGGTCATTGTCCTGCTTACACCCAGCCCAGTCTCAAGTCTTCTTGGACTTCTAACTGGTTTTGTTACAGGATTTCTTTGTAATTATCTCCATCAGACCTTCCCTTTCTCTGCTAAAGAGGAGCATCTCCACAGCATAATGATGCCATCACCATGTTTCACCATGACAAGGGCATGTTCAGGATGATGCATTGTGTTAGCTTTCTGCCATATGTAGTGCTTTGCATTTCAGCCAGAAAGTTTGCTTGTGGTTTCATTTGATCAGAGCACCTTGTCCACATGTTAGCTGTGTTCCTACATGATTTGTGTACTAGAGCAAATGTGCTTTGCTATGGCATCTTTGTTGCAAACATAGCATCTAGTCTTTTGGTGTATGTCTCCTCTCTTTACACATCTAAAGACGAATATTTTTGCACAGCAAATAAATGTCCTGGGATCAGATTCTCCCACTTGATCAGATTCTCCCACTTGACATATTCATTCGAACATTTTTTTTTTTTTTTAGATTTTTCTTAGAATTTTATTGATAAACCATTTTGAAAACCCCATATGCTCTCACTTCCACTTTGTAGCGTCACAAAATATGAAAATTTTCAAATGGTGTGAATTTTTTTCTACAGAATTGTAATTATATCAATATTTTCCAGCAGATGTCGCCGTTGAATCGCGTTTGGAGTTGTGTATTTTCTCACAGCTACCAGTAGATGGCGCTGTTAAGACTGTGGCGGCTCTATAGCTCAGCGGCCGTCTGGTGGCAGAAGGCAGCGTCAGCTGGCGTAGAGGGACTGACACAGATCAACTAGTAATCGCTGCCGTCCCTCTGCCATGGTCTGCTCGACGAAAAACCCTTCGACGGAGCCTCCTATACTCTACAGGAAGCCAAACTTTAAAGTGTAGACCACAAATCATGGTGCTGGACGTTACGACCCCTCTGATATAAGCGACACTGCGGAGGAGAAAGTATCGACCTCACAGAAACCACAAAGCAGAAGCAGCTGCTTCGCTGTATTTCTTTTTTTCACGCTCGGAGGGAACGACGGCATCCGGCCTGAGAAGAAGACGCTCCGAGGTCGGGGACTCCGGTCGGAGCAGCCTCCATCGCTTCTGGTGAGGGTCATTTAGTAAATTTCTGTTAAATTGCCTCAAGTTTGAGCTTCTCGGACGCTGGAAACGAAAAACGGAAAGCTTTATAGCGATACAACAGTGTAAAAATGTGGACTTTACACACAGTTTTAACGCAGAGCTTTTGAGTTTGTCTTCAGTGAATGGCCGCAGTTTACAGAGACACAACCAGGGTAGCTACATGCTGCAGAACTAAGTTGAGAGGGGCAAATAGTTTGTGATTTGTGCTCCATTGAGTTTATAGGGAGACAGTTGTGTCAGCTTTGTTGTTTCACACCACCCAGAGCTCCACAAACAGTCTGCGGGGAAGCTGTCAGTGAACTGTATAAGACAGGAGGGCTGGCTGACCGGTTGCTCTACGTGGATCATCTTGCATAGCTGCCACCCAAACATCCAGTGACCCACTTTTCACAGGTGTCCTGTTCTCGGTCTCCGCTGTTTAACACTGGCCTCAGACTTCACACACAGCCCCGGAAGAACAGCTTTAAGCCCCGGCTGAGCTTCTGTGTGAAGGCCCGGACCGAAACGCTCCAGCAGCTTTCTGTGAATCCCTACAATCTCCTATTGATGCAGGGATAAAACCTGAGAGGATGTTGCAGAAGATTCAAAAGGTCGTTTGTATTTCAGAAGTACAAGATGTTAACTTTTTTTTATTAGAAATGAGCAAAATTAGTTTAATTTTGAGAGACTGTGCAGGCTGCCCTGATGAACCAGATTATCTAGCTCCAACCTTTGACAGGAAGAGTGAGTAACACAGCTGATTTTTATCTCTGGAACTTGGTATTCTCATTGATTTTACTTTATTTGCCATCCAAACACTTTTTGCAAACCCGTGTCAATTGTTCTCTTCCAGCTGTACAGCTGTTGAACCCTCAAAGACATCCATAAGGAGGCTCAAAAAGTGCTAAAATCCACTGATTCCTCAGTTGTCAAAGTAGGTGCAAAAGGTCCCCTTGACAGCTCCAAGTTGAGGCAACAAAATATGGCATGGAAGACCCTCCATTGTGCCAGAATAAGAGATTAAAACTACAAAATGACCTGCACTCATTACCAATGCTTGTAATATTATCAGAATGAGTGATGGACTGAGCGACTGGGTTATTTTGTCTTAGCATGACTGGTGATTGGTAGGTCAAATACTGAACTGAATTTTTACCTTTTCATTAAAGGCATCAAAAAGGATTCCTCCTACTTTCTTTTTTTTTTTTTTTTTTTTTTTTTTTTTTTTTTTTTTTTTCTGTAAACGGATCAACAGACAGGATGTTCTTTAATGCGCTTTGCTTTGTCATGATGCATAAAAGAGGATAATCTTATTTTCTGTAGGATTCAAAACTGCTGCATCTAATAAGGAACCTGGTCAGTGTTTGTTTCAGTTGAATTAAAGCATATTATACGCAAATCTTTTGGCATTAGGCACAGGCTGGCTTGAGATGATGTATAAACACCTTAGCTGGTATCCTGGTATTATCGTGGAAATAATAAAAAAAGAAAAGTATTATGAAAACAGAAAGGCTACAATCATCATGACTAAAACTAATGAATCTAGCATACTGATTACTACGGTTAAGGTATTGTCTATAACATTAGAGGAAGGGCAACATTGCCTTAGTCTACATCACAAGTAAACTCCAGGCAACAACTTCTTTTGCACTGAAAAATACCTAAAATATAGGAACTATGCTTACAAATAATGTTTAAGGAGTTTTGAAACAGCATGGTTTTAAAACCTTGCTAAAAAACCATGCAATCGGTACTGGCCAGTAAAACCCTGATCAGTGTATCTCTAAGCAAAAGTTGCTGATTTGATATTAACTTTGGCTCCGGTGTTTTGTACTGTTGAATTATAGTTGCATAATAATCTAATATTATAATGCAAATAGTAAAAAAAAAGTGTTTGCATCTTTCTAAAAGTCAACAATTAAGCTGAAGAAATGATTCAGATTAAGTGACTAAGTATTTATGTTATCAGCAAAATATGTAGAAGCGACTTTTCAGGCGAAAGCTATCTGATACGAAGCGGAAAGCTCGTTGGCATATAAAGTAAGGCCTCTTCTACATGCTCTGCTGTCTTACATGTTTTCTTGAGAAGTGAATGAAGGTGCAGTTCAAGCGCTTCTTTTCATGCTCACTTCCTGTGCACAGGTTTCATTTTGACAACCACAAGCCGTCAGACGACCTGGCAACATGCTTGTAAGCGAGGGCCTTTCCAGAGTGGGTCAGTGTTCAGCTTACAGTCCCCGCTGTAGGGGTCAGTCGAAACGGGAAGGCAGGGAGTTGTTGGAGGCAGGAGGATGCACCCATGTGTGCTGTTTTGACACGGGGCCGTTTCCTTGGTGAAGGCCTTGGGGATAGTTGGTGGCAGGGTAACCTGACCCACTGTGGAAACAGCTGTAGCCTGCCGTGCTTATCCTCCCAACTGAGTCTCGGTGCAGATCAAATGATGGTCTGGTATAGGAATGGGCGTGTGAGGGTGTGTAAGCATGCACATGGGTGGATTTCATTGAAATATATTTTCAGTCCGTCCAGCTCGGAGTTTATTTCCATTTCTTTTACCTTTTACAGATGTAGAATATTCTTTCTGTGAGCAGGAGTCACTGCTTTCTTACCACAAAAAGGCTAATGTTAATTTTTTTTTTTTTTTTTTTTTTTTTTTTTTTTTAACAAAAAGCTTCTCAGAAGATGTTTTGTGAAGTCCAAAAGAAGCATGTGTTTTAAATGTGTAGCGTCCCCTAAAGTCCAGGAAGTTTTACTGTCAGTGAGGTGAAGCTGCAGGCTGAGACAGCTGGCTGAAGGTTAATATGTCACTGCTCACTGGGGGGGGGGGCAGCTGCTACTCTGGTGTAGCCTCCACTCCCGTCTATAGATAGCCATGAATACAAACTCTTCCTCATTTTCCCTGCCGCATTAACGTCGGCATGCAGCATGCATGTCGGGCAGCCTCCGCTCCCTGACTCTTTGTCTCTTTCTAAATCAAGTGTCTGTTGATCCTAAAGATCTCCATGCAGCCTGGAGCCGGTCGGCTGAGGACTTGTCTAACTCCTCCGTTAGTAACTTACTCTGCAACTCTATCGTCATCTGTTGCATTAGTTAGAGACAGGTGATGGACGACTATTGCCTGGTTTGTTTGTTTTTTGTTTGTTTTTTTTCCTTCCCCTGTCACTCTTGGCAGGTTCAGCGAGAGATGCTTGAACACTGGTCTGGTCTTTATTTGGAGACAGAGACACAGGTTCATTTGAGCCAGTGTTGTTAGAGACAGCAAAGCTGTGCATATTTCCGATGCCCAGTGTCATATGCTCATAATTAACTTCTCTGTGGTTTAATAAAAATCCAACTCGGATTTCAGTGTCTATTTTGCTTTTTTTCAGTCTAAATTTAAACCCCCAGTACTTCAAATATTTGGCTTAAGATCAAAGGTTTTTCTAATGAGATATTGAAAGTAGATCAGAGTTCAGCAGTTCATGACTAACATTAGCCTCTTAATAATATGGCAACATTTCCAGTTTCTTACACAGTTTTGAGGACCAAAAGGATCAGTAACAGAGCTGAGGCACCAATAAGAGTTTTGTGGCTGTTTTTGACAGCTTTGACCTGCTGATAAAACTTTAGTCAGTTCTGATTTCTTTTTAAGAATTACATAAAAATAAAAGAAGATATAAAAACAACATCCAAATTATTTAGCAGTCCTTTTAATTATTTTTAATAAGAGGCGGCACCGCAATACGGAGTGAGAGAGCAATGGCTGTAAAACAGGGTTTTACAAAATGACTACAGAGTTGACATTCTTCAGCATCTTATATTAGCAATGCAGCTTACATTAACAAAACAGCGGTCTCTGGGTGTATACCCGAGATCCGTGAGATTTGCAGAAGGCTGCTGGCATTTTAAAATCCTGCATATTCCATGACAAAGACAGGTTGCAGCTCAAAAGGATCAAACACAGCAGCTTTGGTCACGTCTTGCTCTCTCTCGCGCTCAGATATGATCAGAACAGATAGAGCTGAAAATCGTCCAAACCAACATCGGTTTTCTGAATGCATTTCAAGATTACAGTTGAAGCAAATTGATAGTCCTTTTTTTGATTTATGTTTTATTAATTATCGAGATTAAATCTCATTCTCCTGGCTGGCTCTTGTTGTGTAACAAGTCACTTCTTGTGTTGTTTTTCTGACTGCTTGCTGTTTCCTATAATTAAGTATACAATTACATTTTTTTTGGGGGGGGGGACTTCTGACTCACAACCTGATCAGGTCTCGGAGTTTGCATGTAAGAAACCAGTGCAACCGCTTACCTCGATGATTTCATAACCCTCAAATCAGCTGCCAAAAGCATGATAACAATCACTTTACACAACAAACAGAGGCAGGCGCTTGCACCTGAAAAGCTCACCCTTTGTGTGAGGATGTGGATGTTTGATGATTCATTTCAGCTCTTTTTTTTTGTTTTTCAGTGCCATTTCAAATTTTAAAGATTAGCTCAAAAGCAAGTTCAGTTTATTTAATCGCCTAAAAAGGTCAGGAGAAAAGTTTCAAATTTCACGTGACCAGTGCAGCACGCAACAGTGACTGACATGCAGGCTGCCCGAAGCTGCTACAGAGACCGCTCTTTGTGTTTACACTTTGATTTAAACATTGATATTCTGAAATTGTCGTTGTGCCGTCCCAGCTGGTTCCCAGCCTGTTGTTCCCTTTTTACCAGCCATAACGGGGTTGCTGCTGCAAGGGCGAGCTCATTGTTGCTCTCTCTGATGCTAATGTTCGGCTCACAAACGCAGGACCGGCAACTCTAGAGTCAAAGCGTAGATCAGATGAGCCTGATTATTTCCATAATGAGCCAAACTGGTTGCAGTAATAGCACCATTGTACCTGAAAGCAGTTGTATTGACACCTCTGAATGTACATAAATTTTACTGTTCAGTGAAATCTTCTTAAATTTGTAGGATCCCAAATAAAAACGATTAATAAAACAAAATTTCTAAGTAGTGTTTAACACCAGTCTGTCTGTTGACCTCTAAAGGATGCAGGGTTGACAGAGTTTAAATGTCCCATCTGAGGATGACCCTTTTTTTCCTTACAAAAACACTGTCTCATGAAGACCTCATTGTGTATAAACTGTTGCATTTTTGATTAATTTTGTCTTAATTCAATCCTCGGCTAATTATGTTTCAAAAATCAGGCTTTTGTGGTCATGTTTTTCTCTAATGCATGCTTACTTCTCAGAAGTAGTTCATTGTTTTGCTTTGAACTCACAAAAGGATATTTATGGATTAAAGTGTCAGTCGTCCCAGTGACAAATCACATTACAAAGTCATGTTATGCAACCAAGCACATTTTGGAACTGGTTTAGTGAAGCAATTAATAAGGCCAAAATGTTAGTCATCCTCTTGTGCCACATTTCACAATCTGAACTTTTCCATGTCTTTAGAAATTACTAATCAAGGGACTAGGGATGTCCCAGTCTAGTTCCAGGTATCACTGGGTCTACCCTAACAATCTAAATGGGTTTTCACCTTTTACAGTAAAAGAGAGACTTTACTTGCTGCTGCAGCTCTTCTCTGTCTGCGTAATATGCCCTCTGTTCACTGTGTCCATATAGCTGTTGTT
This sequence comes from Anableps anableps, assembly GCA_014839685.1. NCBI lineage: Eukaryota > Metazoa > Chordata > Actinopteri > Cyprinodontiformes > Anablepidae > Anableps > Anableps anableps. The sequence continues at coordinate 13,535,502 of CM026073.1, forward strand.
GCCAAGTGTAGTCAAAGCTCTACTCATTAAAATGTTTAGTATTTAAAGCAATTCACTAACTTCCTGAAGTAGGGAAACTATGCTGTAAGTTCTGTCTGCACATGAGTGACTGGAGCTGCACTGAAACATGCTGCATGGCCAACTTTCAACAAGTCATATCAAAACAGAGAGTAAACAAGCTAATGTTAGCCTAGGACTTCAGCAAACTACATTAAAACATAATCAGCAGGAGCAAGATGGGACTTTATTTAAGACTGTGGGCTGTCCTTTAAAGAACTCCTGTTGGGTTAAAATATCTGTCAAGATCAAGACTTTTCTAATAAAACTGGCCAAATATATCAATAAAATAAGCAATCGGTTAGGCAGTAGTCTATTATATTTCAAAGAGCCGACAGATACCGACAGCTAATCTTAAGAAAGTGGTCAAAGTGCTAAACATACAGAGAACGTTTTGGGAACAAAATTTAAAGTTGGGTTTAAAATGAGAAGAAATTACAAGTTGACACTATTTACCAAATTATCACACATTACAAGAGTTGCTAATGTTGTGCAGCTCTGGTTGAGTGTGTAGATTTCTGCAGAGACTGTATATCTCACGGTTGTCATTTAAAATAGCGCAAATCTTATTTTCCGCAATGCTGGATGTACTTTATGCAAATGTGTCACTTTTTTACATGGTAGCTTGTCTTCATTACAGCCCTGACACCTATAATTACAGCCCAAACAGTAAACAATGTTTGGGCTGTTGTTCAGGTACTATGAGCAATAGCTGAATGTGCCATGTGATAGCTGCTACCTGCCTACTACTGTATTGATTAGTCATACTTTTGAAAATAGTGTTACTCATCATAATTTCCTGGAACACAAGGGGATTTTTTAAAGATTTGATTGTTTTTACGTGCTAACGAGAGGTCAAATCCGAGATTTCTGTGGTTGATTTTTGATCTCTGATTTTGTGGAGCTGTTTTCAAAATAAAGTGTTTATGTTGAATTGAAACTATTTTTTTTTTCCTTTTCAAAAAATACCCCAAACTCAAATCAAACCAAAAACAGTTAAAATTCATGACAGCATTTTATGATTTAGCAAACTTTGATTCTTCCTCCTGCAGTATAAACATCGTATCGATTCAGACGCTGTAGCCTTTTCCATAAAATCATGTTATTGGGATAGAAATTAACTTAATTTTTTTTTTTCAAAAGCTGGACAAACTACTCACTATGTATGTTAACAATGAACTCAAAGCAGAAAGACACTAATATTTAGTTATTTTTGCCCTTGCCCCCTCCATCCACATCTTTCTTCTCGGTGCAACACTCTGTCACAAATCCATTATCATGGTATTATGGCTCGTGGAAGTTTGCTCCCGTATATGTTTGAGCCTGAAGCATCATCTGAGGATGAAGAAGACACTGTGCCTGCACAAAGACGCATGGACATGGAGGATTTCTCAGTTACAAACACACCTTCCTTATATTTGACGTTAATGTGTGCTTCTGGAAAAACAGGCATAAATCTGGTTGTTCACACACTGCTGAGCACACACATAAGACTCAACGAGTCTCAATTTATTGAGCCACTTTCTCGAAACCAAACAACCAAGTAAACCTTGGTGTCAGATACAAAGAAAGATTTTATCTTTGAAAATATATTCACAATAGAGCGTATAAGACCATCATATGTTAGTATCATGGGCTCTTCAGACACTGCACATATGCTTATTAGACAAGACAGCATTAAGAAAGTAAATAAACTTATGGATAATGACAACGTTGTGGTCGCCCCCTTCAGTGTTGGTACAGAAGTTTTTGGTTTTTTTTTTTCAAAATCGCATTGTTCGAAAACCCTGACTTGAATTCACCATGTTCAGGAAACAGTCTTCAGTAAATGCGCTGAACATAGTCCCAAATTGGGGTTATAATTGCGTGGTACTTCCCCCATAAATGAACTTCAGCCTCTTTTCTCTGATTCTCTCATCCTTTGGGAGGAAGTGGAAACTTCCATCCGTTTTTGAGCTCCCTCGGACATAACAGCTCCGCTTTTTAGTAGCCTTCCTCTTCTCAAGTGGAGTAGTCAGACATGCTAGCATAACTTAGCCCTTAAATTAGCTGGTGTATCAGCTGTGGGGAGGAGGGAAGGAGAGGGCTGTTTGCTTGATGGTGTGCTCTAATTGGAGAATATGAATTACGTAGATAGGTAAACTGTTTTCTGATTCGTCCGTTTTTGAGCAAAGAAACAAAACTGACCGTCTATGAGCAGGGCTTTTGATACCAACCCTTGACATTCACACGGCTTCATCAGTGCACAACAGATAATATTATACCTCCAAAACCACAGAAAAATGAAATTTGTTGTCATGACTCCTTTAATATTTTGCTAGATTGCTCCTAATTCTTCCACCTCCACTTAAATAGTTGGTTAAAAAAAGGGGGGGGGGACACGATTGGGTGTTCCAGCAGGACAATGATAGCACAAACACATTACTAACTATAACTGGTTTGTGAACTGTGACTAGAAGCCTCTGCCTAGATACCAACCAGTTTAAATGAACTCTACCAGTTCTGGTAAGAAGCATGGTCTAAAGTAGTCAGAATCATGTCAGGAACTTGTTCGTGGCTTGAAGTAGCTGGATTCTCTGAGACTTGCCAAAAATGAGTGGTGGTGAACAACTATGTTTGAATTTGTAGGTATATTAATTAATCCTGTGACGATTAGAGAAAATCCACAATATGATGTTACAAATCCTTTTGTTGTAAAACTGGTCCGTCCTGTTGCAGGTTTGCTGGATGTCAAACCTGGGTTAGCGAGCCGCAGTATATGTGGAGCAGGCCTGTCACTCAGGCTGCTGTAACTATAGCAGCTGTTAAATCAGCTGCTGTTGAATCTTGTTGAGATCTGTGGCATTACATACAACCCAGCCCCCAACGCCCCCCCCTCCTTTTTTTTTTTTTTTTTCTTTCCACCTTGTTTCCCACAAGCATCAGCTCTGACCTGTCTGTCAGCCTCCAATCAAGGCTTTTGTACAGTAGCAACACGAGCGACTGGTGTGATAGCGCTGTGAGTGGGAAAATATGTCAGAGAGAGGATAAGAAACAAATGACACATTACATCAGTGAGTGACGAGTGCATGCTTGTTTGTTCAGCACCACGCAGCGCTGCCCTTCATATCTAAGGAAGGCGCCCACTATTCCTACTCAGCACAGTGCAGCCTTTATGTTAGACCCCCATAACAGACTCAGCGCCATCACTCGTGTCCTCATTGTCTCGGTCAGGTTGGAGAGAAGGCTGCTGTTTAGAAACCCGAGGCTGAGCTCACCCTTGAATCATGCCAACTGTCATTCTTCTTCCATGTTTCATTCTCCTGAGTGTGAGTGCAGCAGCCGGAAAGGAGACGTGGGTGTTTTCTGGGGCCCCCGTTGTCCTTTTGAGGCATTGACGTTAGGAGTTTTACTGATCCCTGCAGGGGTCATGTGGGGGCTGTGACCTTGCTCGTCCTGTTTAGTGTGCTGGCCAGACGGAAACTCTCACGTGGCGGTTCATGTCCCAAAAAATATGAGCCGTGTCTCTGTTCGTTGTCACAAACATCAGGAAAAAGGACAGAATCCACGTCTCTTCGGTGCAGCATCTGCAGTGATCACCTCCTCCGTTCTTTCTGTTTCCCTGCATCAGCTCCACCACCTCCTGCTCTTACTGGAGCGGAACATTGTTGGGCTAGAAGAGAGGTCATCTTCGGCTGAGGTGATCAGAAGAAACACTGAAACACGGGGGATCTTGGCTTTGGATACAAGACGAAGGGAATCTGAAAATCAGCACATATACAAGCCTCCTGTGGTGCTCTGCATTTTCAGCACGGAAAATACAGTGGGGTTGCCGTGGCAACAAATGATCCTGAAACGGCACAGTATTCGGACCCCTCTGTTCCCCTTCCTCCTCCTCTTACCCTCCCTCCTTCCCACCGCCACACACAACCCCTTCCCAGTGCAAATCTGGAGCCCAGAGCTCAGACCAGTCTACTTACGGGAGCAGGGATAAAGCTCAGAACAGGGATCATGTCCAAAGCTCCACACTCAATCCCAGAACAGGAATGTGGGCCAGTGGACTCGAGTGCTAGAGACACTCTTCTGCTACAGCTCCCTTTAGTTTTTCACTGCGGTTTGTTTTCTGGATCCGAGGACATTTCTGCATAGATTGGAAAAGTTTTAAAGTTTTGAATTGAATGTTGGTAGCTGAAAGTTTTTTTTTAAAAGTATTATTATTATTTTCAAGTCTAAATGGACAAATATTTGTATTTCCATACTCATCCATCCAGCCAGTCAGCCGGCATTTGCATCTTCTTCCACCCATCTATCTGTTAATCTGTTTGTCCATCCATCTATCTGTTCATTCATCCATCTATCCATCCTTATATTAAATCATTTATCCATCCCTACCTCTGGAAAGCTGATTCTGGATGGGTATGACATTTTTGACATGAAAAATGTGTGGAGAACCTAAATTATGCAACCTTTACATTCCTGTCATCTACAATATATGCATTAGCAGATGGATTCTGAATAAAACGCAGGAAAAGAAGAAAAAGCAGTAAAAGGGTTGTCTGTGCTCATTTGGTGCCACATAATCCCATAATCTTATCTCTTTGACTGTTAACACAGACAGGATTTCTGCTTTCCAGATTTATTACAGCAATATATTTGGCCCGCAACTATCAGTAATGGTTATTACATCCATCTGCGGTTTCTCTAAAAATTACCTGTAGCCTAAAGAAAAACCTTCATGTCTTTTCTTAGATAAGCCAACACCATATAAATCACAGTCATTATCATAATATTATTAAAGTTATAGATTAACTTACTATGTTTTTTAAGTGGTGAGTGCTCTATTGGGGAAGTTATCAGCTTCAGGGTATGCTTCAGCAGTAATTAATAGTATTTTTTTTTTCTATGAAAAGTCGAGTTATGAGTGTGCTGCACATATGTTGCAGGGTGTGTGTGTGTGTGTGTGTGTGTGTGTGTGTGTGTGTGTGTGTGTGTGTGTGTGTGTGTGTGTGTGTGTGTGAGAGAGAGAGAGAGAGAGACTGCAGCGGGAGAAGTAGGTGACGCACTGAGCTGTGCAGGAGATGACTGACTGCTCGTCCATGCTGCCGCTGATGTGTCTCGAGGCGGAACCGACAGATCTAATGTTATGACAGGCGAGTCGACGTCCTTTTCCCTCGTCTTGGCTCGCGGAAAAATCAGAGTGATTTGTATTTTTACTAAGAATAACTTGGTGAATAACTAGCTGGGAATAAATTAAGGAGAAGTTACAGAAGCAAAGATTATTTTATGAAAATACTTTGTTGTGATGTTACCTGAACATGATTGAAGGACGCAGCGCAGGGATTCAAACGAAGTGTGGTTTGAGTTTTCTTCATTTACTGAATGAAATATTTAAGTGGTATTTGTAATTATTGCTGATATAGTCTTCTTTTTCACTAATAAACCTTCTTTTTAAATACTCTTCTTTCAATTTTGTCTGAATTTTAACTTTTTGGAGTGATATATATGTGCTGTAGATTTTCTTTGAGTTCTGAGTTCTTAATTATGCATAAAAGAGGGAAAAATGTGCTGCAGGTTCTGTTGATGGGGTTAGTAGGTTCAAGCTGCCAAATGATTGAGTACATGTATTTATAGACCCAGAGTTATTAGTTTTGATGCATTTGCTAGACGGTGACGAAAAAGGGCAGATTTTTTTTTTTTTCCGTTTTTGGCCAACCAATCAGAACAAATCAAGCAGAAATCAGCTGATTTGGGTCTCTGGCCAACGTCCTGGTATATTTTTGATGTTATGTTCAATTAAAATAATTCAATTAAAACTGAATTGAAACATTCAGCAACAAAAAGAGGGACTGCAAAATTCTTGACCGCACTTTTGTGCAGTTGGAAACATCATCAGTTTACCATTATCATCACAACATAACATAATTCCAACGCACTCCCCCCCCCCCAAAGTATTTGGTAAACGGTGCGTTGTCCATCCGTGCGTCTAACTCAATCAAACTAGGAGTGAAGGTCTTTGTAACACTTTGTCCCGAGGAATATCACTGGATGCAGTAAATTAATGTTGTTTTGCAGAGTTCCTTTTCAGGTTGAACTGCTTATTTTTCCGCTCTCTTTGGATAAATGGGTATACTCAGTTTTATGTGGAGCTAGATGTACCGATGCATGATGTACAGATTAGTATTTTGCTCTGCACTGTCCCCATTTGCTTTGGCCCGAAGCCCAGGTGAGCAAGGGGCTGCTGTGTGTGGAGTGAATAAGGACAGGCTCACTACTTCTCACCTCATAGTACAGATTTGAGAAAAAACCTAAATGAGAATAATCTTGTTGATCATGTAAATCTACTGAAGCCTTTAGGTGAGTATTCTGACAACTCTCCTCTGCAACAGCTATAGTTGAATAAAAACATTTAATGTTTAAATGCCAAAATATTCACAGCTTTTCAGTTTCATTTGATCATTATCCGAGTTGGCTTGTGTTATGAACTGTTGGTTTCTCAACGTAAGCAATTTGGTTCCCACAGTGTGAAAATAGACCTCTGTTCAGTCCTTTCAATTTGAAAGGAAGTGTAGATGAAAAAAAAAGTGTCAATTTCAGCTCCATTTTCAGACTAAGTTGTTAAAAATAAGACTCGTCTGTCATGCTGCGATTATAGATGACACAAGTGAAAAGGCTAAAAGACACATATATTCAGCAGATTGATTACATACAGTGATATGTTTGAATTACTTATTTCAGTTCATTTTGATGACCACAGCTCAGGAAGACTCCAAATCTGATTTTGAATTAAATACTACATTTGACCCAAAACAAATATTTCTTAGTGTGATATTAGGACAATGTTGAGTCCTATACAATCATTTGGAAGACTTTTGCAAGAGGTTACTTAATTCTCGGAAAGTATTAATTTCTAAAAACAGCGGTGCGTGAGCTGGTTCTCTGGACTGATCTCAGTTTATAAGTGATATCTGAAACCCTGTTGCCTAACAGTGAACCTTGAGGGAGTTTTGGCTCCTCCTGTGTTTTCACGTCTGGCCTTACTCATCAGTATCACAGACAGACACATGTCTAGATCTGCTGAAGAAGTCTGGATCCCTACATGAGCTCATGGGGAGAGGCTCTTGTTTAATCTGCAAATATAATCGGTCATGATTTAAGTTCTTTTCCACTCTCACATACACACACACACACACATACCGTATCGCTAGATTCTCCCCCTCTGCACACACTCGTACCATCTCTAAACTCCCCCAATCAGCCGCTCTCGCGCAGCCTGTAAATGAGGCTGGAATGTGTGATGTGTACTCAGTGTGGCCCAGGCTCGTCCTGAACCATTCAGCAGCTAATCCCAACTGGTTTCTGTGATTTGCCTTTATGGTTCATCGTGCCAGGAACTGGTGCCGTAAAAAGTTGCATGTAGGAATCTCTCACCAACCTATCATGCTTTTAGCCCGAGGGAGAACTGCAGCGTGAGAGCTGAGTCATGATTACAGTCATGGTGTTGATTTTATTGTTTCATTGTTTGCGCTGTCAGATTCCTGGTGATCTTACTACGTGTTTCGGCCTCAATGTGGGATTGCGAAACATGACAGCAGGTGGATGAGGTGTCTTCATGTAAAACAGGTTTATGTAACAGATTTTAGCGTGTCAAACGTCAAGGCCTGTATCAGAAAGACAGCCTACAAGCTGAATCTGTTATCGCTGCTTTATGTTAATGCTGACATTTGTTTTTCAATTTGTCATTTTGAAGGCCTCCCCTTCCTGAGAGCTCCATGGAGAAGATGAAGCGGTTCAAGCGGCGCCTCAGTCAGACGCTACGAGGCAGCCACACCATCGACGAGTCTCTGTCTGAGCTGGCTGAGCAGATTACAATAGAGGAGAATGGACTAAAGGACAGCGGTGAGGTTTATTCATTGTTTTTAAATGCTGAGTTGTGTCATGTAAAGTGGAATGCATCACCTCTAAATTCCTATCTCATAACCTTGCTGGTTCAGAAACATCACATCAATTTGACTAACTCAAACACTATACTGCACACTAGCTAACAGCGAGCTAATGTAAAAATATTTTTTAAAAAATGACGGAGGGGCTTTGAGACCAACACATTACCAATCATAAACATACATTTACGAAACTTGTTTTTTATAAAAGTGTATTTCAAAATAATGATTAGGGGGACAATAGAGGCACTTCCTACCAAAACAAGCACAGTATTGAATCCAGTTTCAGGAAATGCAAAACAGTCCGGAGACGGTGAGTCCATTATAACTGGCCAGGGACGGTGCCGTGCAGAGGTTTTCATTATTGAACTTTTTCATATTTTAAACCACTGACTTCAGTGCTTTTCATTGGGGTTTTATGTAACAGACCAACACAAAATAGGATTGTTTTTCTATCCACCAAAATGATGGTAGAGTATACCCTTTAATTTTAGTATAGATGCCCTGAGCACACCATCCCCATGGTAATACAGGGTGGTGGTGGCGGTGTTATTTTCTGGGCAAGCTTTTGTTTAGCTGTCCTTTGAAGACTGCAGAGGTTTGTTTTGAGAACATTAGAGAACAAACAGGAAGACCAAGGAACAAAGCAGGTGGGTCAGGGATTAAGCTGTGGAGAAGTTTAAAGGTTTAGGTTGTAAAACAATATCCAAACCTGTGGAAACAGATTGGTGTGGGTAATCTGTTGATAGGGCAGCTATTAGGCATGAGGTACACACGTCTGGCCTTCATGGAGGAGTTTTCATTTTCTCAGGTAAGAAAATTATAAATAGTAACAAGAATTCACATTTTCAGTTTGCCACATGCCACGTAGCGGACACAGCAAACATATGGAAGAAGGTGCTGCGGCCAGATGAGACCAAATGTAATTGTAAATGTAGGCTAACACTGCACATCACCTTGATGTGCACCATTCCATGGTGAAATATAGTGGTGGCAGCATAATATTGTTGGGGTGGTTTTCTTCACCAGGGACAGTGATGCTGGGAAGAATTTAGCTAGTTTGCTTGGATGAATCAGCCAACATTTCATTCTGTAGAAGTGCAAGCCTGACATTCCCCAAAGCACTCCCAGCTGTATCTGCAGCAAAAGCTGGTTCTAAAAATTCTTGACTTTCTGTGGCTGAATACAGATGCACACCACACTTCAGAATTGTATTTGTGAAACATGTTGAAAGCCATGGATCCTTTTACTTGCACTTCAAAATTATGCTGTACTTTGTTTTGGTCTGTCACAAATATGACAATGTAAAAATGTCCGAGGAGTTTAGGGTCAGAATAACCTGCAACTCTGCTGATAACGCCTGGATCTTCTTGCTTTGCCTCATTTAAATGTAAATTTTCACATCTTGTTCTGTTTCAAGGGTAAATTTTAAATCATTTACTAAGCTTCATGCGTCACTTTTTTTTTTTTTTTTTTTTTTGTGAAGAAAGTATTTATGATCTTTTTAGCTTGATGAAGTTGTGGTGCTTGCTGTGAGCAAGATGTAGAAGTCTTGCATAACATTAGCAGGTTAAGAGTGTAAAGAAACTGATTCTCTATTTATATAAATTCTGCTGAAATCCCAGCATTGGAACAGTGTTATAACAGTAAGTTATATAAAAGACTGAAAGTTTATTCCGCTGTTAATTCTCCGAGGAGCTGAATTTGTCAGTAAACTGCTTTCACAGTTGCTTATCTCCAAGACGTGTCTCAGAGAAGGTGAGGCTGGCAGCATAGTTTCCCACAGCAATGCTTCCTGGCAAGAAGTGCATCACCTTGGTGATTTTCAACAACACAGATCTGACTTTATCTTGTTAAATCACAGCTTCATAGCTCATCTCCCCGTTAATATTTATATATGGCAGAGTTGTAAGACAGAGAACACTTAATGAAGTCTGTTTTATAGGCTTTTTTAGACTTTTTGTCTTTTTTGTAAAAGCATCAAAACTAAGCATCAACCAAACCGGAGGGTTTTTTTTTTTTTTTAATTTATTTAATAAAGATCAAATATAGTTTAGGGACTTTTTTTTTAATACATTAAGGGAGTAATCTTGTAATTCTTTCACTTAATCAAAACTCCCACCTGCAGCCCATTTTGCTTATGTGTTGTTTTTCGTGAAAAAGGAAATCAGTTGATCAGATTTCACATAAAACCAGAAGTGGGCATGAAAAAGCTGGATCAGTGCCTCTCTAATCTTGCTCTTCAGTTTGTGTTTATCAACAATACAGACTAATTTTGTAACTGTAGTAGTACTTTTACTTTGTCAGCTGTTTAAACTCAAGCAGTCCTTAAGCTGTTTTTCTTTAGTTGCTATTTGCCTATAAAGAGAGGAGTTGTAGAGAAATGACTCCTTTCGCTGCGCAGCTCCATACTGCAGCCACTTTGCTGTGTTTTAATGTCAGAGTAGAAACATTTTGTACTTTTCTAGCGAAGCCTGCAGTTGCTTATTGTTCTCCTGAATCCTATTGAAGGTTGTGGCCTTCGAGGCGTTGGGTAAAAGCAGGATGGCACGGTGCCCCGCCTCTTTTTTTTTTTTTTTTTTTTTTTTTTTTTTTTTTTTTTTTTTTTGCAAAATCTGCAGGGAAAGAGAAGGGGGGGTGGGCATGCCTCGGTGTGCTATCATGTCGTTGCTATGGCTCTCAAGGTCTGGAAACAGTCTTGAATTTCCATGACATTGCCACGGCGACTTGGCTGACTTGGTGCAATCATCCAGGCATCTTTATTCATGGCCTCCTCTGTTTTTAATCCCTGCACCTCTATACTCTTCGTTCTTTTTAGTTTTGGCTCCAGAGATTGACCCTCTGGTCCCTCTCCCCCATTTTCTCCTCCCCTCCACCTCATTCTGAGAACGGCCTGGGCTTTGTAATGAGCTTTTTGTGTTGTGATTAACACCGAGTTTGGAGCGTTCTGTTCTTGTTTAATGGGAATGCAGATTCTCCGCGTGTCTGTGGGAGAAAGAAAGATTGCATGGAGGGACTTAGCAGCCTGTTTAACAGTAAGCAGGGTTGAGGCGAGACATAATGGAGTAGCCAGATGAGATTTGATCTGAACTGTGTGATTGGTTCTGGTCCTGATCTGCTTATGTAACACTCATAAATCAGGCCAGCAGCACCAGCAGCAGCTGCCCAGAGATAAAGGGGAAGTGACAGAAGGACTTAGAAATTAAATGGCTGTATGTATACAGTTTTCATCTGAATTCTAGGAACTTTTTTTATGTCCAAGTAAGATCAGCTATGTTAAAAGAAAGGCATAGAATTAAAATACACTTAAAAATAAAGCTAAACATAGGCAATCTAGTTGCTTTCATTGAATACAGAAAAGCAAATATTTTTACTGCTGCAAAATAACAATAATGTACATTTTTACTGTTATATTAATATCTAACTTTTGTTTTAATTTTCTTCCACAGACTTGATTAGAAATGTAGAATAAATACCCAGTGAACTTGGTGATAGTTTGCATTCTTCTTATTGTATAGAATATTATCTTTATTTTTTTTGTTTTTTGCTCTGCTCTTTGTAGAGAGACTCAAGTCTGACAAGCCGGCATTAGTCGGGTTATTAGTTGGCCAGTCCTCTCCAGTAGCCAGCCTCATGCTGCTCGAAGCCCGCCAACCTTTTTTTTTTTTTTTTTTTTTTTTTTTTTTTGAAACAGCATTACTTGAATAGAAGGTATAGGTGGCACTCCTGTAGTTTTTCCACCATGACCAAACAGGGGTTTTTTTTTTTTTTTTTTTTTTTGGGGGGGGGGGGTTCTTGCAAACAATATTTCCACACATCTGAAATTGTCTGGGGAAAAAAGAAAAAAAAAAAGAAATTGTCTGAAGCTTTAAACCAGTGTACTAACCTACTTTCAGCCAGCTGACTGGGAGTGCTCAGCAGCTGGTGGGGGAGGGACAACGCTGTGCTGCTTAAAGCCCCATGCAGCTACGGAACAATGCAAGTGCTCCAGTACTGTCTTGCATTTCATTAAAAGGATTTTGAAAGTAACTTTTAGAATCTAGTCCATGCATATTGGACTACAGTGTTAGAGGGAAATACGCGCCTATTTAATTTCCCTCCCAAGTCTTCAGTTATGATTGCTGGAGCTTTTTTTTCGTGTACATTTTAACAGAATTTATATTTCTTTCATGTTTGAGGGCCCATACCTAAATAGAAATAGGGCCGCATGAAGGAAAATGCCAGCTGTGAACTTCATAAGCTGTGTATGCAGTTGAATTTCTGCTGATGAAAATCAGCTTTTCATGTTGAGAAAGACTTGTGCATCCATTGTGGTGTGTGGCCTCTGAGCTAAGCTGTAGCATTTGAATCTGGAAGCCAGTCAAATCCATCAGTCATAAACACATAAAAACATGTTTCCCTCTTACCCTGAACTGACACACACTAATCTGCGTAATCCATAACTCTGATAAAACAATCCTTCTCAGAGCTGCAGCCTTATGCTGCCTCCAAGTCATACAACATCCCTCTGGCTGCTGCCCTACTGCCAATCAGCTGCTTCTCTGCAGATCCAGTTTCTCCTCAGTGACGGGGCTGGTGTCTCTCTAGACACCCCCAAAAATCTTTAACCTCTGTCTCGTCATTTCTTACAGCGTAGAACAGATAGTGCTGTTTCAGCGCTATGTTTACTTTTGGTAATATGGAACCAGTGGAAGACTGAGGGAAGGATGTCATAGTATATAAAAATTCAAGCATTTTGAGGATAGAAAAGCTCCAATAAAATCACTTTTGACAGCCTTTCTAAGTCACACTTCTTGTGTTGGACACAAACCTATAAAAGACGGGATAAAAACATCAGGTTTATTTACCTTGTATAACTGTTTTACAGAGAGTAAAATATTAGAAAATGTTCTTATAATATATCATAAAAATGAACTTTGGTCTAGTTGTCTTGGGTTCAGGGTTGTGTTCAACTCCAGGAAAGGGTTAAGAATAAGACAGTCTCAGATTATTTTAGAGTTTTTAAATCATAGTGTTAACAACATTTTATTGTTATTTTTTGTTGGTATTTGACTTATAGTTCTCTGAAAATGTTCATTTCTCAGTAAAATTGATGATCAGAATGTTATTAGAAAATTGTTAATACAGGTACACCTCAAAACATATGAAAAGGTAAAAATGCTCAATATTTTGTGTCCCTCATTCCAGAGATTGAAACTTGTTCCTTGATTCCACAGCAGGGGTCAACATGGGTCGGCGGGGTTCTTGTCTGTTTACGCTGTAAAAGCTGCCCGTACAACTGACCCCTAATGCACCGTTCCTGGGCCCCCTTCAGTTGCAGGGCCATAGGACAATGGTACACTATGGTTAGGGTGGAGCTACTGGCGTCACACAACACAGTCCGTTGACTGGAAAACAGAAAAACATCACTGCTTGTGACAAGCACGAGACATATTAGTGCGTCACGTTTGCCATCGCGCTAGTATGGCGCCACATTAGGCGTTTGGGTTTAACCGCTCCTGCCCAGTGAGAGTCCATCTGCTGGTGGAAAGACGCTCATGAATACGGTGGACTACAAAATAGTGCACCGACCCATGCCCCATGGCTCAGTGGAAATGAGGCAATATATATTATATAAATTCATTTCACACAGTGTGAAATATTTCAAATCTTTATTTGTTGTATCTTTGAGGATTATCGCTTATTAATAAAGAAAACCCAAAATACACTGCCTCAGAAAATGTTAATATTACGTAAGATCAAAATAAAAAGGATATTTGAAACTGAAATCAACTGAAACGTAAAGTAGGTTCATTTCTATACACTCCTTAATTGGTTGGGGCTCTTTTTGCATGATTTAATACAATTATTACAAAAAATATTTAACTTTTTCAATATATTCCATTTTTTTAGTTACCTGTATATTCAAGTTGTTAATAATTTTATTTTTTTAATATATTTACCTTTTACATTATTTAAAGACTAAAGTTTAGTCCTCGTTTTTAAGGTAAATAGAAATTTTCTCTGTTATCAAAGTCAGCCTTTTTTCAGCAGTTATGTTGGTTTTATGACACATTCTTGTGTTTAGTCCAGCATAGATGTGTGCAGGCGTATAATTTCTAACAGAAAGTTTCCTCTGTCCCGCAGAGCCCATGGTGAGGAATGGCCGCCCTCAGTCAGCCCACAGTGTCCACTCGTTTCTTCACCAGTACTCGGGCTCGTTTAAGAAGCCGCCTATGAGACGGCCGCAGAGCGTCATCGGAGGAGGTCTGGGTTTGGTCATGCCTCGCAACGGCAGCCGCCTTGGTGAGCCACCCCGATGCTGTGCAGTCTTGTGTTTCATTGGGGTTGAAAACAGGGCTGGAATTCTCAGTTTGTTCCCATATTTAGGTTCTGCCGACTTTGCCCCAGTGAGTTCAGTTAATACATTTAAATTAGATTCTGAATGTGTTATATTTTAATTCCCCTGAAGAAAAACAATTCAGCTGTGTCTAATGAGCACCATCACAGAGCAACAGACTTGTGTGTTGTGTGTGAACACATGCGCGCACAGAGTTCACAAAAACCTCAACGAAGGCCCGTTTTTCTTTCACGTCTCTCACTAGTTATGTTTATAATAAACAACTAGAAATAATGGAGAATTTTCAAGGCAAAGCAGGGGTTCAAGTTCACAGTGCATCATTGCTTTACATAAATATAAACCCCAGAGCGAATAGAAGTGTGCTTTGTTTCTGAATGTGCTCAGGCATGAGGAAAATTATATTTGCTGCTTGGATTTTTTTCTCACAAGGCCCATCGCCAGTGAGATAAATAAAATCTGCCAGACAGATTTAACCTTATTTACTTCCTCTGTGCCCTCTGCCATATACACACAAAAGGCTACAGTAGAGATGGAGATCATAATGATGAATTTCTGATGAATCCCATTGACCTGTTAACGTCCAGCATGTTCCTAGTCCTTACTGCAGGGGTCTGAAACCTTCCTGCTCTAAAGAGCCATTATTTCGCAAACAAATAGCACTTGATGCCTTGTAAATGTAAGCTGCTCCAATTTCTAACAGTGAAAAGGCAAAGAGAACTTTAACTTTATAAGTAATTTAAACTTCAACGTGACCAACTAAATTACTTCTCATGTATCAACAAATTAAAATGTGATTTGTGCACAAGAATAAACAAAATAGACATTCAAACACATTGTTTAACCTTGATTAATGTAATCAGTTTTATCAGAAAACATGAACATTACCCAAAATTATTGCAAATTTAATGTTTTTGTAGAGCTGCTAAAAATGTCTGTTAGCTAAGTGTTGTTGTTGTAAATGTCTATTTTTAAAAATAAAAGCTATTTACATATGAACTTAAAACACAATCAGCAATACTGTATTAAATTTATTCTAACTTGCAGCAGCTATAAAGATCATAATACATTTTATTTTATTTTATTTTTTTTACGGCGGCCAATATTTTGTTCCTTTTTAGAGTTTCTGAACACCTTTCTTTGCTCGACAGCCGTAGCTTAATCAATCGTTTTTAACTGATGACCTGACTGAGCAAAAAGCCACACGCTGCCTGTCTGACTTTCTATCAGAACAAACTTCTTGGTAGAATTAAAATAGTTTTAAATGTAAATCTGCCAGAGGTACAACTAGTTGAAATCTGGACTATAGCTTATGACACAAACTAATCTATTTCTATAAAGTGTTCTAACATAGCTGTTGATTGACATACCTAAGCTAATGCTACCAATGCAGTGGTGAAAATAATGTGGACACTGTGTGTTTATAGCAGCTTAAATATTTGGTAATATGGTCTTTTACAACGTCAAATGTGGTTACTCCGGTGTAAAAACTATATATTATGCATGAAACTATTGTATTAAAATCATAAACATATTAAGCTTCCTGTGTATTTAATTTAACTTTAACGTAAAGAGACCCCCTGCAGAGGTACTTAAGAGCTCTGTGTCGGTCCAGAGCCGTATGTTGCACACCCCTGCCTTACTGTTTTCCTTTCTATTTTCCAGATATTGTCCATGAGAATATAAATATGGGGTCAGACGGGGAGAGCGATCAGGCATCGGGGACGTCCTCCGACGAGGTGCAGTCGCCCACGGGTGTCTGTCTGAGGAACAAAGGGAACAGACGCATCTCTGCTGAGGTGAGATTAGCTTCAGTCTCAGTTTTCAGACTATTAATGTCCTCACTTCTCTTCCCGCTCATCAAACTGTGGACGTCTTGTTGGATGTGAGTCATCTCTCTTAACAAACTTAACAAACTCTGATGCATGAAAATGCTCCAACATATTAACTCAGCCAAGTCTGGTGCCGTCTGATTATTCAGCCTTTTCTTTGTGACTGAACGTATGTTTTGAAGATGTCAGTGGAATAAAGAGAAGTCTGATCATCTCACTGAAGGTTTTTCTGCAGACAAGCAGCTCCAAAGTGTGTCACTGTGTAGGCGTATTCTCAGCATGAACACAATCCCTCTTCTTCCATTTATTGTTCTTCAGAACAGAGTTTTAAAATCTGGTTTGAAAGCTTTTACTATTGTCACCATGTCCGCCTACTCTGAGGCCTTTTTCTCCATCTCTCTCTCTCTCTCTCTCATAAACATGCGCACACATCCTGCCAAGAGCAACCTGAGTTCGACGCACCTCCGGTGATTGCATAATGTGAAGACATTAGGGAACAATCTCTGATTGTGTTTTTATTTCCTTCATTTTCCTGCTCTTCATTACAGTTTTTGAAATCACTTGCGCAGTAAAAGGTTTTTCTCCTCTTTTATGAATAAAATTGGGGTAAAAAAAAAAAAAAAAGTCACACTGGATTTAAAATTATTAGGCTAGATTGATATTACTAAAAACAAATATTTTTATTGATATAACCTGTAAAAAAATAGATGTTAAAAAATGAAAATCTGCTAATGTAGCTTATAAAATCTGAAGGAAGGTTTTTTTTTTTTTTTTTCTTCATTTAAATTTAGCAGCTGTTTCACAGAACATCTTGTTCAAGATAAATAAAAGTACTGGAATTACTGTAAACTGTATTAAGAGTGACAAAAAAAATCATTTAATATACTTTTTAGTGTTATGTTGGTTTCCTCTATCAAGCTATAGCAAGGTTTTAAAAAGTTTAGATTTGGGGGGGCTGCATGGCGTGGCGGTAGAGCAAGAGCCCCATACATGGTGGCTATTTGAAGTATGTTTTTATTCCTATTTTACAAAATATTTAACTGATTTTGTTACTGTAACAACAAATCTAGTTTTTTGTTTTTTTGTTTTTTCTCTTACTGCAAATTTTGACTTGATGTTTTAGGTCTGATATGTATTTATCTGAATAAATAGAGCATGAAGTCCATCTCAGATCATCAGAGGCGAATTCGACTCCTGCATGCGTGTGCTGGGTGCCTCAGGTTTTAATGGGCTGATGAGATTTAAAGGATGAACACCTGACATGAATCAGGAATCAGGCCAAATGTCTGTCGCCGAGTTACTTTTCAGAAAGCGGAACAAGATAGCAAACACATCCCTCCTTCATCTTTTACATTTAATAGAGATCATTTTTGTCATTATGTTGAACAACATGAAAGAATGGAAAAACCTGCATGTTCCACTGTCTTCACGTGTATGTAAGGGTTCTTTGCGGTTCCAGCTGTGAACGTGAGATAAATGAGTTTTAAAAAAGACGAGTTCATCATATAAGAGCAGTTGTTTATGCAGAGTATCTGTGAAGACAAGCCATGCATGGAAGATTGCATGAGGTTGGAAATAAAACCCTTGTGTACTTGTGGTGTAAATTTTGTGTTGCCCACACATAGATCTGAACTCTGAGAGAGCAGCACAGCTCATACTTCCTGTGACTGTTTCACAAGCAGAAAAGGTTTATTATGGTGAAAGTTACAGTGAAATTCACAGATATCTGGCAACAGTACAAACTTACTCCTGGATTATTATTAATGAGGAGCAGTCTTTGTGGTGGCTTCACGATCTAAGAAAGATAGCAAAGTGAGTAATGAGAGCATCCCTGTGCGTGCTCAGGTGGTGGATCGCGGTTCTGCAGAGGAAGCCATGCATTGGGATTACATCACCAGGATTACTGTAATACGGTCCAGATGGGCCTGTGTTGTAAGGGATTAGAACGGGACGATTGGACGGCTGGAGGAGGGTGGCATGGGTGCAAAGGTCAGGTTATGGATGGACGTCGCATGGACAAAACTGCCAAATCTGGCCGCGCGGACAGAAATGACAGGGCAGCGGGAGAATATTTCTGAAAACATGCAAACATCCCAGCAGCCTGCCACCAAACCGAGCATCTGTTAATATGTGACTGTTGAATAATCTGCTATCAGCAAGTTGTTAAAAAAAAAATGCACAAAAGAGTGACAGATGTCCATTCAAGAACCTCAGGTTTTTTTTAATGGCTTTAGATGAAAGCAAACAAAGACAGCAATGATCAGGATATTAACATCTAGAGCGTTTTTTGCAAGGAAATGTAGAGATCTAATTTAAAAGCATCTAGTTTATTCTGGAATAAAACATTTTGACCAAATATCTATTGAAGTTTTTTACACATTTACACATAAGGTTTATAACCTTATTAAATATAATGGTGTGCTTCAATGAAAAAAAAATCACACTCTTTAAAGTGATTTAGTTATTCAGTAATCTTTCAGTTTAATTTATACAGCAGTTTGCATTGATAAAACCTAATTTATCTGAAATGTGTATTATTAACATGTTTACAAGTGCAATTCCCAACCATTTAAAAGCGATATTTCTGTTTACCCTGTGCAGCGGATTATCAACCTGTTTTGCTTTCTCCTTCCTGTAAGTCCCACAAGTGCCTCAGTGTTTGAGCTGCAAACAGCAACGGTGACAAAACCGTGGTCGCTGTTGTTTGGATGAATGGCTGAAGGTCAGCTGACCGGTCCAGGTGGCTGGTAGAGGTTCATCAGTTTCCCATGTGCTGAAATATTAGTTGCATAAGAGTCAGCGTTAGCTAAAAAGAGAAAGTTTTGGTGAAGAGTTAAAGCGGTGAGAGAGGCTCGATTAAAAACGGTGATCTAACAAACTGGAGATGCATTTTGGGAAGGATCCAGATGTTGAGTGTGTTTGAGTTTATATAACAAGTCAACAGGATCACAGCGTAATAGCTGAATATCCCAGGACCTTTCTCGGATTTCTCATGCTGTAATATGACATAAGGTGCTTTAAAACAAACAGAACCATTCTTCTGCAGGTGTGTTATGCAAACTTATTCTGAAATGTTTCTTGACATTCATTTTGATTTGATTTCAGAACTGTTAAATTTTGCTGATTCCGATTATTATTTAAGAACTGTGATTTTAACACTAATAAAAATGGCTGTCAAAATATCTTTCTGGCATTGCTTCCCTGAGCAGTTATTAATTATTTGTGTTGATTAGGAACAGGGCTGCTCAGGGGGACGATTGTTAGGACTGCAGCAACAAGGTCTTGGGTTCAACTCCTGGCCTGGGTTGTTTCTGGGTTTTCACCGTGCCTGGGTGGGTTCTCTCTGGGTACTCCGACTTCCTCCCACAGTCCAAAAACATGACTGTTAATTGGTCTGTCCAGAATGCCTTTAGGTGTAAGTGTATGCGCATATGGTTGCTTTTCTTGTGTGTCTCTTTGTTGCCCTGTGATGGACTGGCGATCTGTCCAGGGAGTACCCCTCCCCTTACCCAACAACCACTGGAGATAGGGACCCTTGCACAACCCTGCATGGATATTAGGAGCAAAGGCGACGTTACAATGTGTGTGTGTAGAAGAGAAGTTTGTGTAAAACAGACTAAATTATTAGCGTTGACTTTTTAAGCTGTCTTTAGTGTCTTAAGTGTCTTAAGTTAGCTGTGCTAACCATGAAAATTTCTAATATTTCTCAAACATTTCCAAAACCATAGATCCTAACCTTTAACTCTAAGATTTTCAAAAAGATTTTATGCTTAAAAGCTCAATAAGGTATCATTTTGCAGTAATTTATTCAGCTTTTTGCTGAAAGTCAAGCTCTCTCTCACTGTTTTGTTGCCAGATTGAACAGCAGATATGGCCCCACATCCTGTAGAAAATGCTATTCTGTTTAAAATTGGTTGTTACGTCTCTGTGCATGTTGAGAAAAAAAAAAAAGTTTTTAATGTTTCAGACAGGCTGGTCACTAGTCAGGACTAATCAAGCTCAAACCTGCAGATTCCTCTCAGCAGCTGATTTGTCTGTCTTATCTAGTGTGAAGGTTTTTTATTTTTTTTTTTATTATCATTTTTGCTTAGGTTTCCTAAGATCTGTCTCATATTTTTATCTGGCTGTATTTTCAGGACTTGAACAAACGTCTGTCCCTACCAGCCGACATCCGGATACCCGACGGCTACCTCCAGAAGCTGCAGTTGAGCAGCCCGCCCTTCGATCAGCCACTGAGCCGACGCTCCCGCAGAGCTTCACTGGTGAGGAGGGGGAGAGTTTAATATCAGTTTTACTACGCCGTGGTCCAGAAATGTCAAATAAAAAGAGGCAGCAGTACAAATCGGCTCCAGTTCTCAATATAAAACATGTTTAATAAGAAATTGGGATCACAGTTGATGTCTTTTGGTCAGAAACTTCTTCATTTCAGCAGTTTTGTTTTGATTAAATTATTTGACTGGAACATGCTTGGACCTTAAGAAGCCTACACTTTAATGAATTATCTAGTTGCTGAAAACGGTCATTTTGATGTTTTTAAAAGCCGTTTTGTTCTGTGAGAGCCGACATCGCATCTGTCGCTCTGAATGTTAAGTACTAGGGGAGTGTTTAAAAAAATGGGAAATGGGAGAAATGGCACAAGGATTTCTCTCAAACGTGTTAAAATTGAAGTTAAAAAACAGATTCACTTCTGTAGAAAACTTGCTCTGTGATTCCATCAGACTTTGCATCTGGGTTACAAATTAAAGTCAGGGTGTCTTTTTTGTTTAATCTGACATTTTGTGGCGTCAGCCTCTCTGGACAACATCCAGAGTAAATGCTACTTTCTCTCTGACACAAACCTACGTAAATAAAATCTAAGAACAGCAAAGACGAGTGGTGTGAGCATGTTGTTTGATTAGATGACTGATACATTTTCTCCCTCCAACTGGAATACAACCAGTTTGGACTGGACCTTGTGGGCTTGGTTCACAGTACATGCAACTGTCTGGGGGGAAAAAAGCTGATAAGATTTCTCCCAGGGGCTTGTTATGGGAGCAACATTCCTGCATAACAATGAATCAAAGCTGAAACTGCTAGAATGGTAGGAGTTTGTAAAGAAGAAAAATATCCAGGCCAGATATCTTGTCTGACTTGATATTTAAAGAAAAACAGAACAAAATGACCCTTCAGAGAAGATCTGTCTTAAGAAAGAAACGGGATCATCTGAACCAAGCAGGATTTCATCAAAAACATATTAAAAAAAAAAAGTTTCATTTTTAAAAAATATGTTTGAAGTTGAATTCTAATTTTTCTGATTTTCATTCTAAACACACTTGTACTCGGGTAAATGAAGCTATTCAACAGACGTTTTAAAGTGTTATTGGACTTGCTGCTTCATTGAAAATGTATTTTTATAGGAAATCTTATAACAGCCGCCTTTGAAATTACACACAGCTAAATTGTGTTCCTTCTGCCAGCATCTGAGGTTGATGACCTGTTAATAAGAGAAATGAGAGTTTAATAGAAACGGAGCGGTCGGGTCACGGCGAGGCTGCTCAGTAATAAAGCCAGCTGTGAGAGGCGTGTTTAATTTAAAAGCAGAAGTGAGAATCTGATCCTTCCAGCTTGTTGCTTTGTGTTTAAAATGCTGCATTCACTTTGTCAGCAGCTTCTAAAATTGGCTTAAGATTTTACTTTGAATTTGCGTTGTTAAAAATAAGAAAAGCAGAACTGTGGAGTACGTAACCCTGTTCCCCACCCAGTTCGCTTCATTAGCATACACACTTTCCTGCAGGGTTGTTTATAAAGCTTTGAATGGCTTCAGTCGTGTGTTAGACACCCTGACCTTTCAGCTCAGCAGGCGCTTTGGCTGCTGCAAAGGCTCCCCTCTCCATCGCATCAAATTCATACATGAGAAAACCTCAAGTTTAAAACAAATTTAGGGAAGATTTTTTTTTCTTTAAATGTTTTCCTTTTTTAAAAAAAAAAAAAAAAAAATCACATTGCTGTTTCTCCATATTGAAGTTTGAATCATTATAACTGGAGAATTTTTCATTGCTTACCTTTCCTGTTTGCAAACTGATTCCAAAAGCGAACTTTCTTTTGTCACGACTGATTAGTTCTGATTTGGTTTGTGGCGTTTGACCTCCTTATATCGCCCCTCGTTTCACGCTACGAGGCAGTCATAAGGATTTGTTGCCACGTCTGTTAATGTTGTCGTTGCTAATAAAGTTGCTGCCCACATTAATGATGTTTGTCCTTTTTCTTTCCTCCAGTCAGAAATCGGATTTGGGAAGCTGGAGACGTACATCAAACTGGACAAACTGGGGGAGGTATGTGAGCCGTCTTTTCTCTCGTCACCCAGGCGCGAACGTTGTCATTGTTACTGGTAAAACCAACACAGTTCCATCCATCCAGTTTTTCTGGATCCTTTATATAAAGCCTGCCTACTGAAAACTATCTGCCATAAATTCAGGATGATCTTTAAGATTTGACATTTTAAGAGGAGCATGAAGGACTGAGAACTGGAAATCTGGGTGTGTGGAAAAATCTGCAATTTTTTAACATGACAATGTGAAGGAAGGCTGGTTACCAACAGAACATGCTGCTTCTGTCCAGCTGTGAGGCCTTTTTGTTCATCCCTCCTCTCCTCCTGCTCTCCAGGGCACGTATGCAACCGTTTTCAAGGGAAGGAGCAAGCTGACGGACAACCTGGTGGCGCTGAAGGAGATCAGACTGGAGCACGAGGAGGGGGCCCCGTGTACGGCTATCAGAGAAGGTAAGAAGACTTGGGGGTACTGTAACAAGCAGCCAAAGCCATTTTGCTGCAAAGTAGTAAACTTAATGCTAAAAAGCTTCAGGACAATTTAGAGGTCAGCTGTGTGCTACATTAAAAGCAGATGCATGCAACATGACCCTGATACACTGCGATGATGGGTGCCGCATCAGTCTAGCCTCGCACAAGTAGTTATTGCCTGTGACCTTTACATTTTGTCACATTACAGCCACTGCATCATGGCATTTAGGTCAGGGATTATCCTGTGGAGAAGTTTTAAGCAGTGTTAGCCTTCTTGAACAACATCCCAAGCTTTATTTACAGTTTGCTACAAGCCGTGTAGGAGGCACAGCAAAGACGTGGAGGCAGCTGTTCTGGTCAGATGAGACCAAGGTTAGACTTTTTAACCTACACAGTAAATGCTATGTTTGACAGGAAGATCATACTTTTAACACATCTTCCTTACTGTAAAGCACAGTGGCGGCAGCATCATGCTCTGGGGATGCTTTTCTTCAGCATGGAGAATCTTTGGCGAAACTTGGAAATCGCTGCATTCAGCTGATATCCATCCAATCTGACTGAACGGGAGCTGTTTAGGAAAGAGGAATGGGTAAAACTGTCAGTCTCTGCTCTCAGCTCCCTTACAGTCTGTGTGATGTGATCCACTCAGCCGAGGCCCAGCTGTTCCTCAGACTGGCAGCCATGCAAGAGCACATAACCAGTTGCTCCATATTGTACAATAATTAAATTATGATTGTGTTGTATAATATGATGATTTTGGTTAACCTGCATCTTCCTAATTGTTCTCTTTCTATTCTATCATCGCAATGACCCCAACGCCCCCCTGAGCTTCAGCTTCTCTATCGCTAGGATCTAAATTAGGTGCTGTGGTGACGGTCATTCCAGCTGGCTAGATATATTATTGGCAAACAGAGTTTGAATGCATGCCACCTGAAATATTACAGCCAACAATATATTGCATCCAAGTGGTCCCTTGGAATTGTGATTTTGTAAACGATTGAAACTACAGTGACTGTTGCAAGACAGTTTGTTGCGCAGCTCTAAGTATTAGTTGTTCCCACGTTGAAAGCAACACACTCAACAACTTCTTCTATAAGCTTTGTCTGTGCACAATAAAATGGGTGGAACTGCAAAGAAAACATGGCATAAACTAAGTTTATGGAGTTGCTTTAGCCTGGCAAATGCTTCCTGCGCAATGATCCTCAGCAGAGGCAAGATGTGAGTTTACCAAAGACTTTCTGACAGCCCACATGTACTGAGTGAGATATTAGTTTAGGAAGTCTGAATTCTTAAATTTAATCATTGCAATATTAGGCCTTAAACAGTCTTAAAAACACCAAGAACTTCAATACTTAGTCAGAAATTACAATTAGTGTCTTAAATTTGCTCACTGTTTGTTTTTGTTGGGCGAAATCACATCCTCACTATAACTTTGTCTTCTATTTCTTGTTTTAGTGTCTCTACTGAAGGACCTGAAACACGCCAACATCGTCACATTGCACGATATCGTCCACACAGACAAGTCGCTCACCCTGGTCTTTGAATACCTGGTGAGGCATTCAAAGACCTACCTTCACCTCTGCAGTCACCTTGTTCTTGACTCATGCGTTCGTCTCAACACGGATGCTAAAATTTATGCATTTCATGACGTTTATTATTCATGACTTTATGCAGAGTCAGGGTTTGTTCACCAACTGTTGCAGTTCACGGGCTCTTCACCTCTCTGCTCTAACGGCCTCGCTCTCTTTTCTAGGACAAAGACCTTAAGCAGTACATGGACGACTGCGGGAACATCCTGAGCATGCAGAATGTTAAGGTGAGCCTGCTGGCCCAGCTGCCTTAATGAACTGTCAAGATTTTTTTGTCTGTTGGTGTTGGTTTAACAAACACTGTTTGTGTGCCCCCTGGTGGCAAAGTGGGAAAACTAGAATAATCAGTGAAAAATCTTAAAGATTTTCATGTTTTTCTGACTGAAGTCAGCAAAACTTTAATTGTTGGAAGGAGCAGCAATTTATAACGCACTCATGGGCTTTTAGATTTTTAGTCTATGAATCTGAAATGCAGCAGCAGCATCTGTTACATATTTGTTTTATTAATCGCTGAAGCTGCTTTGTGTAGATTTTTTTGTACCAGATCCTGCGAGGGTTGGCCTACTGTCACAGACGGAAAGTTCTCCACAGAGACCTGAAGCCCCAGAATCTGCTCATCAACGACAGAGGAGAACTCAAACTGGCTGACTTTGGTAAGATCCAACGCTTTAATTACAGATTCGGGTGGTTTTTAACTCTTCTTCTGTGTTTTTTTTTTTTTTTTTTTTTTTTTTGTTTTTTTTTTTTTTATTGTGAAAAAATGGTTTTTAAAATCCAAATACTTTCTGAACACTACCTGACCTTTTTTTTTTTTTTTTTTTTTTTTTAAGAGTAAAAAATTTCATGTCTGGTTCTTTTATAAACGTGCTCTCCCTCCACAGGC
This sequence comes from Anableps anableps, assembly GCA_014839685.1. Taxonomy (NCBI): domain Eukaryota; kingdom Metazoa; phylum Chordata; class Actinopteri; order Cyprinodontiformes; family Anablepidae; genus Anableps; species Anableps anableps. The sequence continues at coordinate 13,560,891 of CM026073.1, forward strand.
CTAGCAAGGGCCAAGTCCGTGCCCACTAAAACATACTCCAACGAGGTGGTGACGCTTTGGTATCGACCTCCTGATGTGCTGCTGGGCTCTTCTGAATACTCTACGCAGATCGACATGTGGTGAGTGGGCCTCACTCTGCGGGGGAGATAGCTACTGTTAGTCTTTACTTCCATATGTCTGCACAGTGGAGGAAAAGGCAGACAGATTTCTAAAACAGGGAGATTTTCCTGTAAACAGCTCAAGCCTGGTCTATGTGGAAGCTGTGCAGCTGTGTAAGGCCTCTCATTTTATTGTGGCATGTGTTACACCTACACTGTCTTGCAAAAGTACTCATAACCTTTGAGCTTTTTCACATTTTATCACATTAAAGCCACAAAATATAATGTAATTTATTGCCTAACACAAATTAGCATGTATTTGTGAAATGGAAGGAGAATTTTTTTTTTTTTTTTTTTTTTTTTTTTTTTTTTTTTAAACGTTTTGGGCACTAGTGGCCATTTTTTTTTTTTCTTCAATTTTTATCACAGTTTGGAGACAGAAAGGGGGGAAAGAAGGGGGGAGATGACATGCGGCAAAGGACAGCCGCAACCAGGACTATATCCTCTGCATGCGGGGCGTCCTTGCTACCCGCTACGCCACTCGACACCCCAAGAATTTTTTTTTTTTTTTTTTGACAAATGCTGATGAAAAAGTGATGTTGTTTTTCTTTAATGCATTTGTGTTCAGCGCCCCTGAGTTAATACTTTTCTATCACATTAATAAGCTTTAATCTAAATCATTGCCTCGTAGCTCTTCCTGTATGGTTCATTTTCTTGCCAAACAGGTAAACATACCCTGCCCTTACTGAACCCCACAACATGATGCTGCCACCACCATGTTTCACAGTAGGAATCCTCAGGGTGAGAGGGTCATAGGTAAAGTTTCCTACCATGCATAGTGCTTTGTGTGGAAGCCAAAAATTAACAATTCAGTTTCATCTGACCTGAGCACCTTCTTCCCTCCACACAGGATTCTTAAAGGTGCTAGAAATCTTGAAATCTTTTTCCACTGAGCCCACATGCTCTTTCAGGAGGATAGATTGCTGCATCCCAGTGACTCTATGATGTTGGCTGGTTTCCTTAGAAATCGTTTTATCAATTAACATCATAATCTGAATTTCACTGCATTGTTTTATGATTATGGTTGAATTGGAGCGTATATGATTGAATTTAAATCAGTCTGTAGGATTGACTTGATTAGATCTTGTAAAGTGCCCTGAGACAAAATTTGGCACTATATAATTACATTAAATTGAAAATGCTTGAATTTTAGATAAAGGGCTTGAAGTACTTCATATTGCTGCTAAATGTGTCTCTGGGCATATGGATGGATTGCACTGATAAACTGTTACATTTTAATCAATGAAATTGCTGTTACCCTGCAGCTCCTTCAGAGTCCCTATGGGTCTCCTGTCTGCTGCTCTCAGTAATGCTCTCCTTGCCTGGAAGTTTAGATGATAATGCTTTATAATCCAACCTCCAATCCACTTTTAAACTTCTCCACATCTTCATCCCTGACCTGTCTGCTGGGTTCGTTGGTCTCCATGATGCTGTTTGTTCTCTTAAACCTCTGAGGCCTCCACAGAACAACTGGATTCATACTGAGATTAAATGACACGCAGCTGGACTCTGTTTACTAGTTGGTTGATCTCTGAAGGCATTTGATTGTACTTTTATGTTATTCAGGGTTATCAGAGTGGAGGGTGAAAACAAATGAAGAACACATTACTCAGATTGTTTTGTATAGAGAAACGAAACAATGAATCATTTTCCATCCACATAGTATTTTGTTTCTAACTTGACAAAATATGAAAAGGTTTTACGTTTAAAGTCTAAATAGTTCACCGATGCTTTAGCTGTCTGTACGTTTTATTAGTGACAGATTGAAAGCAGCCCATGAATGTCCAGCTCTGGGAGCCTGATACAGAACACTGGTGAAAGTTTAACTCGGTCTGACCTCCTCCCCTCCATCTGTCGACCTTTCAGGGGAGTGGGCTGCATATTTTACGAGATGGCTGCCGGCAGGCCCCTGTTCCCCGGTTCCACAGTGGAGGACGAGCTGCATCTCATCTTCAGACTGTTAGGTCAGTGCTGCCCCCTGGTGACAGGGGGAAAAAAAACACTTAGACTTTAAACATGAGCCTTTAATCGCATCAACCCTGGCATGTAAACCCCCCCAACCACACACACACACACACACACACACACACACACACGCTTTAAGTGCATGAAAAAGCCCCTTCAGCTGGTGCAGTGAAGCCTGATTCCGATTAAATGTCTCTGCACAGGCACTCCTACAGAAGACAGCTGGCCTGGAATATCCTCCATTGATGAGTTCAAGTCCTACAAGTTCTCAAAATACAAGCCACAGCCTCTAATCAATCATGCACCCAGGTAGGACAGAGATTCATATGCTGTTATCTTCTTGATGTGGGTTTGTTTTTGATATTAATGCTGCAGTTAATTACCGTTACACTAACAGAGCGCCCTGCTTCTTTCTGGCAGTCCTCTTACTATTGAAAATGGGAATGAGCAAGTATTTCTTGTGATGCCGAGGTATAAGAGAAGAGCTGACTGGAAGAAGTTTTGAGCTGTTAGCTCTAGATTCGTGTTACTGGGTTGTTTAGTTAGGAGTGTGTGTGCTTTGTCACTTCCTGTAAGGAAATCCTGTGGAATAGTTGACTCTGTTTGGCTGAGTTTCCTTCCTTACAGCCGCCAGCATCTGTGACTCACCCCACCTTACTGACCCCACTCCCCCTTCTCCCCCCACCTTTCCACGCAGGCTGGATAACGATGGAATCGAACTGCTGTCTTCATTCCTAAAAGTGAGTCACATGTTACCTGACGAAATCGATGCAGTGTTAACAGCAGAGCAGCTATGTTGAGATAATTTTTTTTTTTTTTTTAAATCATAACAAGCCAACGCAGTCATGTGCCATCATAAGATGTCCTTTAATAACTGTAAACCAACACTTTGCCCCAAATATCAGTACGAATCCAAAAAGAGGATCTCTGCTGATGAAGCAATGAGGCAGCCGTACTTCAGGACCCTGGGGCCGCGCGTGCACACGCTGCCAGAGAGTGAGTAATCGCATTGTGATGCAGAAATGCAGCCAAGGAGGTACAGCTCATAAGATATTCCAGAGAGCAGAGGGGATCGGTCGGAGCTTCATAACGAAGACTCTTCGGGTGACCGACTCTTTCTCATCCGCAGACATGTCCATATTTACACTGAAGGAGGTGCAGCTGCAGCGAGATCCAGGCTACCGGAGCTCCTCGCATGCCGAATCAGGTGAGACGGTCGGAGTAAGCTGAGATATTTTTGCAGTGTGGCCTTGGCATTGCTGCTACACTGCCTCGCAGAAGAATTCACACCCCTTGAGATGCTTTTTTTTTTTTTTTTTTTTCTTTCCCACATTGAAAACACAAACTTTTATGTATTTTCTTTAAATTTTGAAGTAGACCAACACAACATAGTGCACGATTGTAAGGTGGGGATGATGAAACATGGTGGGTTTTTTTTTTTTCATGGTGGTATTTTTTATTAAAACCCTGTCTTCAGTGAGGCATGCATTCAGCCATCCTGAGTCACTGCTCCGTGAAACCATGTTTCACTAGAGTTACAGCTTTTGGAGTAAGACTCTACCAGCTTTGCCACAAATTCCTAAATTTGATGTAGATCTGGACTTTGACTGGTCCGTTCTAACACAAGAAGATGTTTGCTCTAAAGCATTCCCTTGTTTCGTGCTGGTATGGGTACCTCTACACTTGTCTCAAGTGTTTTGCAGCCTGTGACAAGTTTCCCCTCAGGATGCAGCACCCTCTGTATTCCCATGCGTCCCCATAGCATGATGCTGCCACCGCCCTGTTTCACCTTAGGGATTTCCCACCACAGATGATCTTTAACCCCACTTAAACATCTCTACAACTTTATCCCTCACCTGCCTGCTGTGTTTCTTGGTGATGTTTGTTCTCTAAAAAAAACTCTTAGGCCTTTAGAGAACAGCTATATTTATACTGAGATTGAATGACGCACAGTGTGACCCAATTTACTAAACAGGTGACTTGTGTTGAGCTATCAAATACAATCAAAATGAGTTACATTGACATCTGTGGTTTGAATGTGACAAAATATGAAAAGGTTCAGAGGGATGAGCACTTTTGGAAGTTATTTTAGTAAATATTTCATAGGAGTCAACTTTTTCTCAGTGGGAATCAGAACCACAGTCACTGATGATGGTTTGCAATATAATTTGTCTTCTCAAATCCAAACATTAGATTTAAATATTTTAGGATTTTTATTACCAGACTACAAAGATAAATGACCTGATTAGCAATTTTGAAGAACACGGTATGAAGTGGTGCGTTTAGGGGTACAAACTGGGGGTACAAACTTGCAAAGGGTTAAATTGACCACAGACTCACTTGTTGTTCATTTATTTACTTACATAAAGCCTTGAAAGTAAGAGTATTTAGGTTTTCAGGAATGATCTCAGTTTTTAGACAGAATTTTTCTGAAAAGGTGAAGAGCACCCCTCCCTTATGTCACAGTATTTAAAAGGCTTTGATGGTGGGAGGATGCATTAGTTTCATAAGGGATGAAACGTGTTTGTGAAGGTTTGTTGTGGAGTTGCGACTAAGAGACGGGACTCATTAGCTCTTAGAAATGGAGAGATTTCAGGGGTCCACCTTAGTTTCCGCATGTGTTTTTATTGGCACAATAACTACTGAGATGAGTAGTATATAAGTCTTCCAGTATATTACGTTGTACAACTGTTAATAATTTCTAATTGGCATACAACTATAGTAAAAAAGTCCTTAGAATATAAAATACTTTACCAACACAACAACCATAAAGTTGTGCAGTTTGATTCATACAAATATTTGGCTGATATAATTTTCAGGTTCAGTTTCACATGGCTCACCATGGTCTGATTACTGCCTGCCGTTTACAATCAACAGAACACTTAGACCGTGTCTGACAACAGGACTTTTGAATATCTGGAACATGTAATGGTGACAAAAAAGCAAAAAGAGAAAAAAAAAAATCTGAGTGTGTAAACACCTTTGTCTCATCCTTGTGCATTTTAAGCAGTCATAAACAATTGTAAGTCCATTTAAATTCAAACTACCATACTGACATTATTTCTTAATTTATGCAGACCTTGTGCTAATGTTAGCACTTATTTGATTAGTTTATCACTGCGTAGGTTTAGAGGTAGAGTGGGGATCAGTAATAGCTGATTATGTATCAGCTTCCTAAAGGAGTGTCCTGGTGCAACAACTACCTGAATAAAGCATCAAATGATACATTTAAGTCCTGTTTATCGTCCTTGTTTTATTTCTATTCATTCATCCATAGTTACGTATTGTGGCTAGAAAATGTAACCATGAATTGGTCAACAGTGGTTATAATAATCCCTGATTCTCCACAATGTATGTTAAAGTAGCCTGGCCTCTGTGTGAAATAAGTTCAAGCTCTAAACTGACTCATTACCCACAGACCTTTGAGTATAGTAACATAAAAAAAAAACCCCAACAAACTGCCTTCACTTTTTGAAAAAAATATTGCATTTCTTGTTTACTCTGATTATTTTTATTGCCTCCAATATGTTTAAACCTAAGGGTTTAAACACCCGCCTGCAGGGAATTCAGTGTCTGGCTTTAAAACATCTGTTTTAAATCACAGAAACCGAGTTTTAATCCTGCTTTTTGTTTTTTCTTTCCACCAGGCAATGGAAAGAACAGAAGACAAAGCATGCTGTTTTAAAAACTCCGGACCGGACTGATGCTTTGGGGGTTTTTTTTGTTTTTTTTTTTTTTGTTTGTTTTTTTTGATGAGAAGGACATCCTTGCAGACGGATCAATTCCTAGAGATGGATGGATGTGTTGAAATGATCTTCATCACGCTGCCTCCCCCCCCCACTAACCCTCCATCCTTCTCCCAGGTTCAGTCCAAACCTGGCTTCGATAAGAGACGTTTATTTACTGTACATTTATATTTATTGAGAGAATTTGCTGCTAAATCCAACTACTGTTTAGAAATCTAACTGGCTCAGTCACTTTAATGAATACATGCCATTTGTATAGATTTTTAACTTTTTTCTTTTTTGAGTTTTGAAGTGGTATTTTTTGTCTTTTTTTTAGTTTGTTTTGTTGGCTCACTGTTAACACGTTCACTCCAACTTCACAGCTCTTTGTTGTGCATCTGTGGTTTACAGACTGAGCGATGTTCCTGTAGCAGCTCAGAGGAGGTCAAATGTTCTGTTATAAACGGTGCTGCATAAATCATCTGTGACCACTTGCTCTGAAGGCTTCTGGTTCTGAAGGCCAGGTTTCATGTAATAAGCAATGGCTTTCGTCCCGGCTGGAAGATGATACCCGAGCTGCAAAGCTCAGGTCATGTTCTAGGATGCCGCGGTCTCAGTCATGACCAATGAAATAAAAGTAGGGATAAAGGACTTGCTAACAGGGGCATTACTGGAAGAAATCCTAGTTGAAACACCTCAGTGTTCCACTTTATTCTGAGGGGACATGTGATTTTTTTTGTTTTGCCTTTTTTGCCTCCATTTATATGTTGCATGCCACAGCTAGCGAACTCCTAACCAGGAAGATGCTAGCTCTAGTCCTGCCCTCCCCCTCAGTGAGTCTGGTCTCAGTCACCGTTCATCTACCAGTGTTACAACAGATGTTTTGTATGATATTCTTTAACTTTATTTGTGAATAATGGATAACAGTGTGGGATTTTGTTGGAGATGGCTCTCCCATTTTTGAGTTGTTTTTTTCAGAGTAAAAGAAATTAAATTTAAAGTTTAAACAAATATCTTGTTTTTGTGTTGGTCCAATCGCCTGAAATCTCTACCAAGCTCAAAGGGGAGTGAATACTTTTGGAAGGAACCATTTAAAAAAAAAAAAAAAAAAAAAAAGTATTCACGCATTCAATGTCTCATTTATTGGAAATGACATGTTTTTTACAATACAAAACATATACAGAATGCATAACTGTATGCCAAGTCCAGTATAAAAAAAAAAAGTACATAACTGTTACAAATGGTTTTATTGATCAGAAATCTCGTCTTCATTAAAAAGATTTTGTAATAAAGTAAAAAAATAAAACAAAAAAGACAATAAGGCACAGCTGGTACTATCTGGAAAGCATAGTGCATACATTACATTACCACATTAGTGAAACCAGCGGTTTCACCTTGTAAAAAGGGAAAAATGTTTGTACAAGATTAAAAAACAAGTTTCTGCAGCGAATGAGCCTGTCCGTGTATAAAATGTGCTATTCCTCCACCACAGACGTCTCTGAGACATCGTGCTGTATGGCTTTTACCAAGTGCTTTCAACAACTAGAATCTGGAGCAACTCAAGTGCAAAAAGGAGTGAGGTCACGTCTCACTATTGTTTTTATTTGAAGCAGAATTTGAACATGAACTCAACCGCAGAGGATGACTGGGAAACTTTAAGCGATGATGCTCGGAGGTTTTCACAGTCCCTCGATCAGGATTTGTGGGTGGCGGGGGACAGGAGCAGGGAGGAGGGTGTTCCTTCCAGGTTTGGGAGGGGGACAGGCATGTGTCCGTTGATTAGGCTGGGGAACTGTGGAAGGAAGAGAGAGGGGCCGAGAGTTAGCGGGTGGCTGCTTTCCGGTAAGGAACTGCAGCATTGTCACTGCTCTGCTTTCCTTTTTTTTTTTTTTTGTTGTTTTTTTTTCTCTTCCTTTTTAATTTTTAATTCATTGTGCCTCTTCCTTCCTTCCTTCTCGTCTATAACCCTAAAACGCCACTTCAGGATGAGTAGTCTGTATTATTTGTGCAAAAAGCATCCACTGTGTTATCTATGTGTGTGTGCCTGCGGAGGTAGTGTCTTCAGTGTGTGTGTGTGTGTGTGTGTTTCATAAATGAGGAGCAGCTCTCAAACCAGTCCACCCTGTTCAGCCTGGTTCCCCTGGGCTCAAACAGGAAGTATTCACAGGATTTCCTCTCCCTCTCAAGCTCTGAAACAGGACACCTCTGCAGGACCTGCTTACAAAGTCTGAACTTGTTCCTCAACTGTTGGTATCTGCTGCTTTGCAAATAACAAAAACATGCCAGAGATCATTTTCTATACGCTTCCTTAAAAGTGAAAACCTGCTTCAAAACCAGATCTTAACCATTTGGAAGAGCAATCATTTTTGCAGAAGCACATGTTTTACCAGCGTGCCACTTCCTCCTTCGTCTTTTTGAGAACTTTCAGCAAACAATCATTCTCTGTGCTACACTTTCTGTGCTTCTCTTCTGCTATTTTTGGCCGTTTATCTTCCGCCATCTGCGCCACACCTACACATTCTGTGCTTCTTACCTGGAAGAGGGAGCCGTGGCCCTGCAGCCGGGCGGGGCTGAGCGGGGCGACGGGGCTCAGGCTGCTCCAGAAGTGGATCCCCGACAGCAGCGGACTGGGAGCCAGCAGCAAACCCGACGGAGTCTGTGAGCAATAGGTCCAAACACATAAAAGGGAAACCGGTAAATAAAAGCTTTCTCAAGACTAAAGCAGAAACGGGGTTGGAAATGTTGCTCAGAGGGGTTGAATAATGTGAAACATGCTGAAACTGTAAATGGATGCGCTTTGGCGTTTGGAAAAACAAACTGAGGGAGCAGGAAGGAAGTCTGTGGTTTCTCCTCCAGAATACAGGGGTGGGGGTGTGGGCATTGATCCTTGAGGGAGAAAACATATGAAATCAATTTCTACATCTATTCCCCTCCCCCACACACTTCTCCCTGTGTCACCTCAGCGACGTGAGCCAGAGCTGCTGTGGAGGGACCCAGCCCTACTCCCATTATTAATGGAATTATTGGAGCATATGGCATCACTTAGGGACCCCCCCCCCACACACACACACACATAACCCCGTCTCTTTTACAGCCTGGATTTGCTGAAGATTTCAGTAAACTGCTTGTTTTTCTCTGATTTCTGCACCCATAAACACATCCTGGGAAAACTATCAATACCTTTCCTAATGTGCACAAGACCGCTGATGTGGATGTTGCACGATCTGTTGAAAACGGCTCCACAGTAAATATATGTTATTTAAAGCAGATGATCAAAAATGTGCCACCTTAAACGAATACAGAAAAGTTGAACATCACTGACTAACTTGTCGGGTCATGAGGCAGCTAAGTTAGTTCAGTCCCATAATTTATGAGCTAACTGACATTTTAGACGAAACTGTGACGAGTATTTGAGAAACAGACCTGTTGCTATGAAGGTTCTTTACCTGCAGAACACCTTCTTCTAAGAAACGTTTATGGGACGTTTCTTCGGGGGGAAAAGAAACAAGACAAAAACCAGGACAAATGCTTGTAAATCAAACTGTGTTGGTGTAAACTTCATGTCATCACACAAAATGATTTCACTTTTTAAAACCTCTGGAAAAATGTTTGACCCAGCTTACTTCTAACAGGATGTCAGAAAATTCAATGAGACTTTTTAAGCCCAATATTAACGATTTGAATTAGTGCACCGATTGCAGTTTTCTGGCTGATCACCGACCTTTAAAAAAGGATGACCTGCCAATTCCGATTCAGGCCGATACCGATTTTTTTTTTTTTTTTTTTTTTTTTTTTTGGCTGAAAAGTTGCTAAATATAGCAACAAGGTCATCAAGTTGGCAATAGTGGGGTGGGATAAATATCTTATTATATTTAACAAACTTAATAACGCAAGTCACATTTAACCTACTTCATAAGTTCCTGTGTAATAGTTTGATCAATTATATTTTAATTACTTGTTAATTGTATTTAATGTAATCAACAGCTTAATACATTGTATTTAATTTTGTAATAAGTTAAGCAAAAATATCTTAATATAAATTTGTGAACTGAAACTTGTGTTTTAATGTCTTAATACTTCTGTACTGAAAGCCTCATATTTTCTACTGATAAGTTTTAGTTAGTGACTAAAACATGAACTATGATTCACTTTTTTATGTTGAAGGAAAATCCCTTCGATTAAAAAAAGAGGTAATCTATAAATCTTTCATTTTTTGTTAAATTAGAATCTGCAGCATTTTTCTTCCTCTTCTGGGAAAAAACTTGACTCAGTCAAAACTGGAATTGGCAGGTCAGACTTCAAAGAAAGCCTAGAAATGGATATCAGCCAGGAAAAGTTTGATCAGAACATCCATTCAGAGGGAACTGCTTTCTTATGTTTTTGTGATTTACGAGTCTGCCTGCTTTAGGCTGGAAGAAAGTGACAGAATCCAGTTTGACTACAGGTACAGAAAGTGGGAAAGAGAAGGGCGTGGAAACTTGTTGTGACAAGTTTGAGGTGAAGGCAGTTTCAGAGCACAGATCACCTCACACACTCAAATCAGTAAATTATCAGCCGCATCATTAAAACACCTTCCTGAGCATGTTTAGTTTGATCTAAAGCGACTGGCAGGAAACGGGACCGGTGGTCTGGAATGATTTAGAGGGATTCAGTTTTGATCCCAAACGTGATGCTGACTTCCGTTTGCTTCACCTGTCCGTAGTTTTAATGTTGTGGTTGGTTGTGTCACTTCTTTGTCTGAGTATTTGATCCACAAGACGCTGGAAAACACCTTACGAGTCTAACATAACTGACTCAGTATTTTCCATAGCTCTTTACCCGGTGACTCACGTCTAGAAACGAGGAAATGGTGGCACTTTTTTCATGCATCGAGCTTCCTGACGGAACTTTTTAATGCAGCTGTGTGTGACTGAGATAAGTGCTTCACCTGTGCCGTGAAGAAGGCAGGAGTGAGGGAGCCGGACGGCAGCGCCGGGCTGTTGAGGGCGATGGAGCCGATGTCGCTCCCTGCCAGGAGCAGGGACGGGCTGGAGATCTCCAGAGCTTTGGGCTTTTTGCTTTTGGGTGGGAGTTCATCTCCTTGGTCCCCGCTGCTGTTCGTGGAGCTACTCCTTCCACTGCTGCTGCTCCTCTTTTCAGGAGGCTGCAGGGCGCGCTCCCTGTGCCCTGAGGAGAGATTGAGGGGCTGAGCATTCTGGTCTGAGTCCTCCGAGTCCTCTTCCTCGGCAGCGGGGCTCCAGCTTCGTCCGGGCTGGATGTGCAGCGGGGAGGACGGAGAGTGGGAATGTGAGGGGAGTCTGGATGCCCTGGGGGAGGCGTAGGATTCTGACTTGACGGAGGGAGGGGAGCTCCTCCCGCTGGCGTTGGTGCCAAAGCGGATGACGGAGCGCGGCTCCTCCTGACGATCGCGCAGGCTCCTCTGCAAGGAGCTGATGCTGAAAGATGAGTAAAGGCCCGAGTGGAGGTAATCCCTTTGGCATTGCTGCGCCCCCAAGGCGGCCAGGGTCCTCCTTTGGGCCTCCTCCTCACTATCCTCCTCCTCTTCTGTTTCTGCGTCCAGCTCAGGGGCCTCTCCTTCTTGGAGAGGAAACCTTCCAGAGGCTAAGCCCATCTCCACCGCCTGTGGGTCCATCTTCAGGATCTCAGGGAAGGACACAAACTTATAGACAAACTTCTGGCCGATCACCTTTTTGATGATGTTCTGCAACACAAACATTACCAACAATGAAGAAAAAGTGGCAGAAACCTTATTACAGCTGCATCAGGCGATAAAGAGGAAGTAGGAAGTAAAGATTATTTTCAAGAAACTACAACTCTCAACCCCCTGCAGGGCCCCGATTAGTCAGGCTATTGCGGTGGGAGAGGTAAGCAGCTCATGATTAGCTGGAATAACCTTGTCATAGTAGTAGCGCAGGGCTCTGCTCAGCTTGTCGTAATTCATGTTGGTCTTGTTCTTGCGCAGCCCCCACAGCTTGGCCACCTCCTCCGACTTGAGGAGCTTGAACTCGCCGTCTGTGGACGTCCAGCAGATCAGGTGCTTGTGGCTCTGGTCGAGCAGCAGCTGCAGCAGGAACTGCCACAGAGTGATGGCGCTGTCCATACCTGCAGCAAGCGGAAGGCACACTCGTATCACACTCACTTTCTGGTTCAAATGTATTCCTGCCAACATGGTTAACTGCATGCAGGCTGAATCTCATTGCGGGGCGGGGGGGCGTCCGAGCGCAGCCGTCATGAATAGAACAGTGTGTGTAAAAGAATATGGTGTAATGTAGCAGCAGCAGCAGGGGAGAGGAAAAAAAAAAAACATGAGGAGGAACAACAGCTCAAGCCAGAAATATGCTGCGGTTCAACCTGGCCCTCTCTCCACAGGAAGTATGACGGGCCCAGGGTGGGTTATTCCTTTAATGGAGGAATGTGCAGCCTCCGAGCTCCTGTCTGCCGACTAGGAGCTTTCTGTCCCCAACAACTCGACTGCATAAAAAAAAAAAAAAAAAAAAAAATCCAGCATCCCTGTTTTGCTTTAGTTCTCACAGCTCATGGCAGCAATGTGGAGCTCAGATGGTCGGTTTGTTAGCAGACGAGCAACAGAGGAGCGATTGGGAAATGCTGCTTGTTTGTGTTACAGTCAGGAGTAAATATGGTCAGGATTTATAATGATATAATAAACTGGTATGTTGATAAGGGATTATGGCTGAATGTTTTCATGGCCTTGCAAAAGTATTTTATTCGGATCTTATGTGACTGACCAGCACAAAGTACTAAAAAAACAGATCAACCCTATGGTTACATGTCTTTTAGGGTATGTCTCTAGCAGCTTTCCACATCCAGAGTCTGGTACTTCGACTAGGCCATTCTAACACACCAATGCTTTGACCTAAACCATTCCACTGCAGCTCTGGCCGGGTGTTTCGAGTCGTCCTGCTGGATCTTGAACCTTTTGCAGCCTCCATCAATCTTCCCATCAACTCTAACCAGCTTACCTATCCCAGCTGACGAAAACCATTCACGCAGCATGATGGTGCCACCACCATTCTTCACTGTGTGGATGGTGTTTATGAATGAGATGCAGATCTTCAGTCTCACCTTTCCCCTCTTGCAGAGATGAAATTACAAGCAGGTAGACTGTTGACCATTTAGGTGTCCTCTAAAGGGAATTCTCTACACTTTAAAACCAGGCATCCTTTCCCCATTAACATTCTTTTTTTGTTTTGTTCTATTGCATCATATCCTACAAAATGCATTGAGGTTTGTGGTTAATACATGACAAAATTTAAAAAAAAAAAAAAAAAAAAAAAAAAAAAAGCAAAAAACGTGGCTTTAAAACTTTTGCAAGGCTTTTTTTTGCACAGACTGATTTAAAAGATAAATTTTATCTGAGAAGCAACAAGTGAGAAACACCAGAAGAACTGTGACAAGAGAGAAGCTTTTTGACCGTCCAAAGAGGGCTGGGACCGGTTTCCGACACGAGCTATGCCCCAGAGTCTCCTGTCTGCCATGTGAAACTACAAACCTGTCAAAGTCAGGACTTCCTCCTATTCTACTTCCAAGGACAAATGGTGAGTTGAGGGGATCCCACAGCAGGGGCCCCTGATCCAGCCACACTTCCCACTACAATCCCAGAGGGAGGAGGTCAAAAGATCACATCATTGTCCGATCTTCTCAGGTCCACCCAGTGACCTGCTCTGAACCTGGACTTCACTTTGGCTGTTAGACAAAGTGAAGCTTGCCCGTTCAATGTCAACCAGCTGTAGGACAGAAGATGCAGCACTTCATGTTGCACAAACCTCACAACTGACACAGTGACCCGTAAGAAAACTGTGCTAACCTGCTCTTTCTAGGAACATCTCTGCTGTGTTTTGGGGAGGAGGTGAGGATGAGGAGTCCAGCTGCTGATGCTCGGATGAAGAAGAGGTCTCTCAGAGAGCACAAAGCCATGCAGTGTGTTGGCTGAACGGAAACTCCTAATGAGATTAGATGGTGTATGCAGACATTATTTAGCCATGACCAAATCTGCTCTCTTCCTGTTCACAGACGGTGGAAAACTCAACAAGAAGCCGTCAGATGGGCTTCTCGGAGCGCAGTGGTGGTCTTTCACTGATCTCTTTAATCTTGTGCTCCACACCAGAGAGGTTTCAATGGGTTTTTATCCACAGAGGTCTGCTTCATCCTCCTGCCCCACTGACTCATTTTCAAGATGTTGCTCGGACCGGAAGAAGGCACCGTGTCCGACTCAAATCTCTACTTTTACAGCTTGAAACTCTAAAAGTATTTCTAAGGAAGTTCAACATGAAGCAGAAGCTCGCAGTCGCGACACTTTCTAATGAAGTCGGCAATAAGCACCGCTGATACTTCAGTCTGCATTGTTCCTGTCGCTACAGACCTCCCGATAGTCAACAAAGCCCCCTTTTTGTGCTAAGAAACGCCAGTTTTAATCTATTTTACCTGCGATCTCCGGCTGGGTCTTTTCACTCCGCGAAACTTTACGTCGAAGCCTGTGTGATCCCTTGTTTTTCCATGCTGACTCCTGGTCTGCACGGCTGTGCTGGACTGAAATCGGATCCTGGGCTTTTTCTTTTTCTGAGCAGGAAGTTGGAGCAGGCAGACGCAGAGCCGGCTGACTTCCTCTCCCCTACGATTCCCCAGGCAGTTAGCCGTCTGTGTAAACACACTTTTCCTCCCCTCGTCGACGGCCAGCAGTGGGCCTACTCTCTGTCGGCACACATGCTGGCGGAAACTCCTACCGTCCGTGAACTGACATCACCGGTAGCGCTGTGATGCTTTCAGGGACGCCTCGTTGGCTTCATACTTCCTCAATACACGGGTCCAAAAATCATATTAATTTTTTTTATTTTTTATTTTTTGTATCAGAGGTGGGTACAGTAGCCAAAAAATGGTAAGAATAGTACTACTTCAATATATTTCACTCAAGTAAAAGTAAAAAGAAGCCGTCCAAGAAATTACTCCAAATAGTAATCTCAGAGACATTCAAAAATATAAAGTTCTGGTATTTTAAAGACTAAAATGAAAAATAAATAATAAATAAATAAAAATAATAGTGATAACACAAATAAATAACATAGTTATAAAATAACAAATTTAGGTAGAAGAAACGCTCTAGCAATACTTCATAATAATATTACTCAAGTAAAAGTGAAAAGTATGATGTGGTAAAACTACTCCTTAAAGTACATTTCTCCCTCCAAAAGTTACTCAAGTAAATATAGCTAGTTACTGCCCACCTCTGATTACTATAAATTATGCAAGCGACTGTTGATGAGTTACCCTGACATTACTTCACCCAATCAACCATTTGTCAGGCTTTTTTGACTTGTTTTGGCCTGCTTTGCTGAAAAAAACATTCATAGCATCAAGACTCTAGGGAGGCGGCAGTTTTTAGTATAGGTAATAAGGCTTTTTGCTCTGGGTGACATGGCCAGGGAGCACCACAAGTCAAAAAACAGTTATATCCTGGCCCATTTTGTGCAAAGGTGCATGTTCTGTTAGGGTGTGGTTCTCCTCTGACCCCTGTTCTTTGTGACTTGAACCAAGGCTCCAACCAGTGTTCTGAGGAGAAAGGGCAGTTTTTTGATGAAGCCCTGTGCCCGAAGGTTTGTCAGTAGGCCACCAATCTTATTGCAACCCAATGTATTGTATGTATGAGACTAATGCCAACTGATGCCATCTAGCATTCAGAGTTAATTTGTTGTATTCCAACTGTCTGAATTGAATTGAACATCTGCATGACAGTAAAAACACAAACACATCATGTTTTTATGTAATTGTAAATTAATTGAGGCAGTAAAGGTTCAATGCAGTCTGGAGTGTAATAATAACAACCAAGCAATGCATATGACTACTGATTAATATATACTTCTATGTTATTTCAATATAAGTCAGTCTAGTCAAGGAGTCATAATGCAGAGCAGGATGGAACAAACATTCCCTACACTCCCCACACCCAGTGTCACTTTGATCATAGTAGTTTCAGGTAACAACTTAAAAAATATTTACAGTTTATCATGTATGATTATGTATTTTTAGATTTTTGGCTTATCAGAATTCCTTTATTAGTCCTCCAAGGGGGAAATTTACATTTTACCAAGTGTTTGCAAATAAAGACACACACCATTTAAGAAAAGGGGTGGAACAGAGCAGGGCGACCTAAAACATTGGTTTATAAAAATAAATATATTTCAATTACATCTGCATTCAAACAACTGTTGTCTCCCATCTATGTTCCTTTATTTAGGCCTAAACTCTAAATATATTGGAAATAAATTTATTGAAAAATAAATTTATACACGTGTGGATTCAGTTATCCAAAAAGCAACAACTGCAAAGATTTAAGCATCAAGCAAGCCATGTTCAGACTTTTGACAATTTATTGTAGTCATATTTAGCATTTGATCAGCAGGGGGCACTGCTGTATGGAGCATACTGCTGAGCACTCACAGCGTCTACAAATGAAACATTTTCCAGCACAGTTTTATGTCATGCTTTAAGTCTGGAAGAAGCTTCATGTGCCCAGGCCTGCTGAGACTGCAGATAAGTGGTCCCAGTTCTTGTATTAATTACAGTAGTTATCACCTGTTACGATGACAGTGACAGTAAAGTTTTTGGCTGGGCAAAAAAGGATAAGAATCCAAAGATTTTTCCCGGAAAGCATCATGGGATGGCTTTAGTCTGGAGAGGGCTGAATCAGCACTTTGAATGAAGTTTAAAGTTTGTATAAAAATGGAATTTACCCAGACTCCAGACTCTCATCTACCAGCTAACAACAGAAGTGGTGTGACAATAATACACATGCTTGTGTATCACAAAATACAATGCATGGATGTGCCAAAAGACAGTTACAAAGTTAGCCTCCAATCACCTGAAGAACATTTCCAGGATTAAAGGACTAATGTCCCAGTGAGATCTAGAGAAACTTATCCATGCGTTTATCTTACAATTAAGTAAAGTCAAGTTTATCTGTATAGCATATTTCAGCAACAGTGCAGTTCAAAGTGCTTTAGATCATGAAAACATAAAAACATCATAAACAGATCAGTCCCTGGTTGTGAAACCAGTTATAAACATTACATTTTACCAAAGGCCATCACTAAAAACATCAATACACATCAAATATGTCTTTGGTCACATTGATTATTGCAACAGTGTCTCCACAGGTCTGCCTAAAAAATCAATCAGACAGCTGCAGCTGATCCAGAAAGCTGCTGCTTGTGTTCTCACTAAGACCAGGAAAATAGAGCACATCACCCCAGTGCTAAAGTCCTTCCACTGGGCTCCCTGTAGCTCAGAGAACAGACTTTAAAATACTTCTGTTAGTTTATAAATCACTGAATGGCTTAGCACCAAAATACATGAAAGACCTGTTGTTGCCATTGTATCAATCTTCCAGACCACTCAGGTCTTCTAGTTCTAGTCTACTCTGCATCCCCAGAACCAAACATGGAGCAGCAGCATTCAGTTTTTATGCTTCACAAATCTGGAACAAACTTCCAGAAAACTGCAAAACAGCCAGAACACTGAGTTCCTTTAAATCTGGCCAAAAGCCCACCTGTTTAGAGCTGCTTTTGACCCATAATAACTGAAACATTGACTAACATATTTGATGTGTCTTGATGTTTTTAATGATGACATTTGACAAAATGTAATGTTTGTCACTGGTTTCACAACCGGTGACTCTTTGATGTGTTTATTATGTTTTTATATTTTCATGATGTAAAGCACTTCCAGTTGGTAGCACTGTTGCCTTCCAGCAAGAAGGTCCTGGGCTCAAATACTGGCCTGGGGTCTTTCTGCATTGAGTTTGCATGTTCTTCCTGTGCATGCATAGGTTCTCTCTGGGTACTCCAGCTTCCTTTGACAATCCAAAAAACATGACTGCAAATCTCCCTCTTTCTAATTTGCCCTTGTGTGTCTGTGTGTGTTTTTTTGCCCTGTGTGTCTTTGTGTTGCCCTGTTACGGCTCATCAACATGTCCATGTACCCCGCCTCTTGCCCAATCACAGCTGGCACCAGCCCCACTGGGCCGCCTAAGGAAAAACAGGTGTAGACACTGGAGTGAAATTTCAACAAGATCTAAAGGTTCACATGATTGAGAAAATGATACTTCCATATTTCACAAAGAATCTCCAGGTCATAAGTAACATGGACTAAAATATAATAAGGTTAAGTACTGACATAATGAACGTTGATATAAATAATGAAACAGACTGGCTTGCAGTGATCAGTGTTTGACTTTTGAATCAATATTTGTTTGGAAGGAGTTTTTCCTGACACTATGGTTACTCTGGGAGAAAGGCAGCGTAAAATGATTAATTTATCATTAAATGAATGAAATATATATACAAGCTTTAAAAGATTCGGTAAAACACTTCTGGGACCAAATCTGATCGTGTACAAATGAACAGGTAAGAATGACTGAATTGTGACAATAAACTAATGCAACAATCAGCATAGTTCATATCTTCATAACTTCTGTGAGCTGGCATTAGAAGCTTGCTCTTCAACATAAAAAAGTTAATTAAAAGCACCGCAGTTGATGCAGTGAGATATTTCCGCACAGATCTTGATCACAAAAGAATTTTTGCAACATGTTAATCTTACTGACCTCGATGAAGCAGTCACATGTTCAGTGTTCATTAATTATAATATTGCGTTTGCTAAAAGAAATGGATAATTAACAAGAATGCATTGATTAAAAGCAACATTCACCTTCGTTAGTGCATGAATATTCTTGCCACAATCACAAAAAAAGCATCTACAAACTGATGCTATACATCTATTTTGCCAGCATTAATCATTTCTATTTCAGCAGTCATTTTCCCTCTTTAAACTAGAGCACCTCCACGTGTAAGGCCTCCCCTCGGCTTGTTGTAACTGCATTTGCTCGATGAGATCAAACATCTGTGTGAACGACCTGTGGAGGTCACTGGACTCTTTAAAAAAAAAAAAAAGAAAAAAAGGTGCGACTCCGGCGAGGCGTGTCCTCCTCTGCCGCATCTGATTGGTGTAGGTGAGTTGTGCGGCTGAAGGTGGAACACGGGGAGCGCAGAGCGCGGAGCTCACTGGAACCGGGTCTCGCTGACTCGCAATGCCTCGTTTCACCGTTCACATCCG
Source organism: Anableps anableps (assembly GCA_014839685.1). Lineage (NCBI taxonomy): Eukaryota > Metazoa > Chordata > Actinopteri > Cyprinodontiformes > Anablepidae > Anableps > Anableps anableps. The sequence goes on from CM026073.1 coordinate 13,579,864, forward strand.
AGATGAATGGGTGGCAGTTGCCTGCCGGGACACCTCCAACAACATCCAGTGGCTCGGACAGGAGGCGCTGAAACGCTACATAAAGAACAAACCGGACAACGGCGGCATCAAGTCTGTGAAGGAGACGCGGTTCATTGTGCGCAGGTGCCAGGGTTTGGGCTTGTTGGATGCTGATGACACCATCGATGATGTGCTGGAGGATAATGACTTTGTTGAGCTTGGTAATAACTTTAGGCTTAAATGCAAGACATTTAATGAAGGTTTATATGAATAAACCCTTACTGTGGGTAGACTGCATATATGTAAGGTTTGATTCATTTAATATCTTTCCCCCCTAAATTGCTTCCAGCAATTGAAGGAGACACCATGTCTTCCGACTTCATTCCATGTGAGCCTGGAGTTTCAAATATGTATCCTTACACCAGCAAAACAGACATTAGAGACATGAAATTAAATCCAAGTTGCAACAACATGGACACATTTGAATGACATTTATCCTTAACTAGACTACAAAACAGCACAGCAGCATACAAAGAACCTGCAGAAGTACGTATATTTTCTGTTGAACGCCTAAAAATGATGTCAGATTTGTTTTTTGTGACATACATTTGCTTGTGCAGTACATTAGTTTGGATGGCAACAGCCTGACTTCCACAGATCTAGTCAACTTAGGGAGAGGACTCTACAAGATAAAGGTAATGATCAAACACTGTTGTACTGTTCTGTAATCCCTTACTTACTTACTTACTTACTGTAATCCCTCCCTCCATCAAACTTTTTTTCAGATGACTCCAGAGGCAGAGAGAAAAGTTGTGCAATCACGAGAACTTTTGGACACCATTGTCAAAGAAAACAGAGGTAAACCCGCATTTAATAATTAATTAACTGCGGAGAGTGTGTCATAAATCAGTTATCGCAGAATTTCTTACTTTCACATATTGATAATGCAGTTATTTTATTTCTCTGTATCTGTTGTACCTGGAGTTGTCTACGGAATCACGACCGGTTTTGGAAAATTTGCCCGCACTGTCATTCCCATCGGCAAGCTCAAGTAAAAGCAACATTTCTGGTTTAATCTCTGTAAACTGCTGCAGAATGAGCCTCTTTTATGTGCCACACACTTTCTGTTCCACAGGGAGCTTCAGGAAAACTTGGTGCGGTCACACTCATCAGGTAATGAAGTCTGTAAAGCTCACCATGAGATGACATTTCTGAGCTAATTTCAGTATGTTAGACATTGTTGTATTGGAAAAGGCTTTAGGGTTTTACTGGAATTTGTAGGTCTGGGGAACCCTTTGAGCCCTGAGAGGACCCGCATGCTGCTCGCACTGAGGATCAATGTTTTAGCTAAAGGTCACAGCGGGATTTCTCTGGAAACTCTTCAAGCCATGATCCAGGCCTTCAATGGTAAGCTTTAACTTGACCCATCAACCTCAGTTTACTCAAGCTGATATGTTATAATCAGTCTCTCAATCAACTCTGAGAACCTCTTTAAAAGGTTCAGTGTTGCAAAGCTGACTGTCATATGAGTAACCCTTGTCTCCAACTTACTTTGCCCCCACGCAGCCTCCTGCCTGTCCTTTGTTCCAGAGAAGGGAACTGTGGGAGCTAGTGGAGACTTGGCCCCTCTCTCACACCTTGCCCTGGGACTGATGGGAGAAGGAAAAATGTGGTCCCCCAAGAGCGGATGGGCAGATGCTAAATATGTAGAGTCACCTTTCCATAGTTTCAACACACCAGCTTTATAATAACTGAAGGAAAAGCAAGAGGTTGCTAGGTCCAAGGGGAAAACATGTTTGCTTTTTGATGACCCCTGACTTTGTACATGTTCTTTCTCCTTTTACTCCTGGTCAGGTCCTGGAGGCCCACGGACTAAAGCCAATATCACTGAAACCCAAAGAGGTAACATTTAAAACTATACACGTGGTATAGTATTTGTTTATCTGAGATTAAGGGATCAAAGTACACAACTTGTTGTGACAATTACAGGATACATTTTTTTTAATGTATACTAAATATGTACTTGACAACTTAAGTGGGACAGACGATTACCGAATAATAAATCAGTAAATACACTTTTATTTATGAAAATCCAGGTTTTAAATAAGATAAATAAAACTTGAATAAAGTTTGTTTAATAAGTTTACATGCAGTCATTGCAGGCATGAAGGTCATATAAATGAATGAGGCATTTAAACCATTCTTTTACTGGTTGTAGATTGCTCAGGGACTGAGGAGTGGTTATTATATATTATTTAAACCTGTGTGGATTATAAAAAATCCACAGTAAATGCTAATGTGTGCACCTAATTTTTGTTTTTAAAAATCATTGAAACTGTATGTATCTTCATACCTAAAAAATAAAAATGTAAAAGTTTATTGGAACACCCAGATTTCTGTCATATTCATTCTGGTGAGAAGTACATACATTTAACCAGTTGTACTGTGACTGAGTTGATGTATTTAATAACATCTCCCTATTTTGTGCACTGTCCACTACCTCATAAACTGACAAACTTCATCATACCCCCAGGGCCTTGCTCTGATCAATGGTACCCAGATGATCACCTCTTTAGGGGCAGAGGCAGTTGAGCGAGCCCAGGCAATCGCACAGCAGGCAGATATTGTTGCTGCTCTCACGCTGGAGGTGCTGAAGGGAACCACTAAGGCCTTTGACAGTGGTGAGCAGCAGCAGGAGCAGATGTGGATAAATCCACATAAAAGTTTTACTTTTTCACATCCTACATTACACACAATTCATGTTAATATATTGCTGTCCTCCCACAGACATCCATTCACTGCGACCCCATCCAGGACAAACAGAAGTTGCCCTACGCTTCCGTTCGCTGCTGGACTCTGATCACCATCCCTCTGAGATTGCAGGTTAGCAGTCCAATCCAAAGTCAAAAGGAGAATTAATGTAATGATACCAGATTTTTATAGTAATACACATCAAATTCATCACCCATAATAAGGTTTGTGATGGTGGGAACTTCTTTTTTATTTCCACCCACCATCAAACTGCATTTTGGTCTTCTTATGTAGGACTTGTAGAAGAAGCTTTCAGAACTCCAGTGTGAATTCCCAGATCTTATTTGTGTAGTTAATAAGCTTCAAACACATACCGTGCTTTTGTCCATGTGGATTTAGGAAAACATTGTTTTGTTATATTATGTGTCCACTGGACTTTTAGGTATTTTATTCATGCATGTAATGTTAATGTCTATTTTCAGAGAGTCATAGGTTCTGTGACAGGGTCCAGGATGCCTACACCATGCGCTGCTGTCCTCAGGTAACTTCAGGTCAAATTTAGTTCCATTAGTCAGATTAGCAAAACATTGAAGCTTCGCATCTCAAAATTTCCACGACAGTCACATCATTTTCACTTAATTTGGGTATAAATTTATCTGAGACATTCTGAACCAATTATTTCCTCTGATCATCTTTCCCAGCTTACGGTAAAAACAAACTAAGATATGGTACTTTGTATTTATTATTATCAGCAATCAGGATAAAACAAATTAGAACCTTGAGATTGATCATGTACAGGTATATCTCAATAAGCTGGACTTTAAGTGAAAAGATAATTTACTTCAGCAATTCAAAAAGTGAAACTATGGAGATTTACACACAGGCAGAAACATTTTAAGATTTATATCTGTTAATTTTGACTTCATAAGCTCAGATAATAAAACTCAAAATACAGTTTCTCAGAAAATTTGAATATACATAAGACAAATTTAAAGAGGATTTTAAATAGTGAAGTGTTATGTTCTAGCCATGGTATGGCTTATGCAATCATGGGAAAGACAGCTGACTTAATAGATGCTCAGCAGATGGTCTTTGAAAACCTTCCTCTAGGAGGAAAAACCACAAAAGGTCATCCATCGCTCAGGAAGCTGGCTGCTCACTGAGTTCTGTTTCCAAGCATCTTATTAGAACGTTTAGTGGAACAAAAACATATGGTAGAAAAAGGTGCACAAGCAAGAGAGATAACTGCAATGAAGCAAGTCAGTTTAGCATTCAGTGCTAAGCCAGTCCTGAACTGGAAACAATGTCCAAAGTGTCTTACTTGGGCTAAGCAGGAAAAGGACTAAACTATTCCAAAGTCATCTTTTGAGATGAAAGTAGATTTTGTATTTCAGTTGGAAATCAAGGTCTCAGAATCTGGAGGAAGAGTTCTGACTTGGACTGCTAAAAATACCAATACCTGGTTTAATGAGCATGGTATCACTGGACTTGACTGGCCACCAAACTGGCCTGACCGAAACCCCACAGAGAATTTATGGGTAAATGTCAAGAGGAAGATGAGTCTGGAGAGAAATTGTAACCTGGGCTTTCTTCACACCTCAGCAGAGCCACAGGCTGATCACATCCACGCCATGCTGCATAGATGCACTCATTCATGCAAAAGGAACCCTGAGCATATATTGAGTACCTCTACCATGCCTATAAAAAGTATTCACCCCCTTGGATGTTTTACCATTTATTACTTTTACAAATCAATCATGATCAACAGAATTTGAGTTTGAGTTCAGTGAGTGTGTCTCAAGTGATTGTTGTGTAAAGATACCTGTGTTTGGAAGGTCCATTCACTAATTAATCAGTATTCCCAGCTACCATTAGAGCATGAAGACAGAAGAGCACTCCAAACAAATCAGAAAAAATGTTATTGAAAAGTCTAAGTCAGGGAATGGATGCAAAAAAATCTCTAAGACACTGAACATCTTCTTGAGCTCAGTTAAATTCATCATCAAGAAATGGATGAAGTATGGGACACGTGTAAATCTGCCTAGATCAGGCTGTCCTCACAATCTGAGTGACCGTGCAAGAAGGAGACCGGTGAGAGAGGACACCTATGACTTCACTGAAGGAGTTACAAGTTTCAGCAGCTGAGATGGGAGAGACTCTGAATACAACAACTGTTTCCCGGGTTCTTCACCAGTCAAAGCTTTATAGGAAAGAGGCAAAGAGAAAACCAGTATTGAAGAAAACTCATTTCAAGGCTCAACTAGAGTTTGGGAGACTCCATGGTCAAGTGGAAGAAAATTCTTTGGTGTCATGAGACCAAAATGGAACTTTTTGGCCATCAGGCAAGATGCTATGTTTAGTGGACACCAAACACTGCACATAATCACAAGCACACCATCCCCACTGTGAAGCACAGTGGTGGCAGCATCATGGTGTGGGGATGCTTCTCGACAGCAGGCCCTTGAAGGCTTGTAAAGGCAAAAGGTCAAATTAATGCAGCAAAATCCTGGAGGACAATTTTTTCCCATCTGCAAGATGGAACTACGGCTTCAGAGAACATTTATTTTCCAGCAAGACGACTCGAAGCACGCAACTAAAGCTACACAGAAATTGTTTGAAGACCACAAGGTGGGTGTTCTGGAGTGGCCGAGTCAAAACCCAAAACTCAATCATATAGAAATTTTTAAATATGATTTGCATTCTGACAGAGCCTGAACAATTTTACAAAGAAGAATGGAGGAAAATTGCAGTGTCTAGATGTGCAAGCCCGATTGAGACCTATCCACAAAGATGTCATGCTGTGATTGCAGCCAAAGGTGCATCTACTAAATACTAATGTATTGAGGTGCAAATGTAGCAGTACATCTGAACTGCTGCAGCAACAGGAGGCAGCCTTCTTCCCACCCACTCTGCCTTTTACATCTCTAATTTAAAAACAACCTTCTACACTGTGATAACAATCACTCTGTTATATTAATGTATTCAAATATGTAGTGTTTAGATGGCTTTTGATTAATATAGTTCTACATATGCAGGTCCACGGAATAGCAAATGACACAATAAAGTTTGTCCAGAACATCATCAACACAGAAATCAACAGTGCAACGGACAATCCTGTATCCTTCACTGTCATGTAAACTAAACAACAAATGACTTCCAAGAATTCATCAATTTTTCTTAAAAACAACTTCTTAAAATTTCACATGGGCTTTTCAGACAAGCTTTTTTCCTTAATGGCCATACAAGATGGTTTTTGCAGAACGAGGTGAAACCATTTCAGGTGGGAATTTCCATGGAGAATACCCAGCAAAGGTTTGTGGGAAAAAAAAGCTTTGCGATCTTTGAGGATTTAATTATCTTCTAATGTTATATTTTTTCTGAAAGGCTCTAGACTTTTTGGCCATCGCTGTCCATGAGCTGGCTTCCATCAGTGAAAGGAGGATTGAGAGGTTATGTAACCCCTCACTGAGTGAGCTGCCAGCCTTCCTTGTTAATGAGGGGGGGCTCAACTCAGGGTTCATGATTGCCCACTGTACTGCTGCTTCTTTAGGTTGGTTTGTGAGTATAACAAATGAAGATGTTATCTGAGATTATTTTTATTTCTATAAAATCCCTTTTCAAGTTTCTTAGTAATGATTATATCTGAGTAAAAAAATTATTTTAATCTCTGTTCCTATTAGTTTCAGAAAATAAAGTTTTGTGCCATCCTTCGTCTGTGGACTCCTTGTCCACCAGTGCAGCTACAGAGGACCATGTGTCTATGGGAGGCTGGGCTGCTCGGAAAGCCTTGAGGGTTATGGAACATGTGGAGCAAGGTGAAATGTTCTCTCACTTCTTAGCACAACTGGGATATTTCTAATAACTTAAACAGATTGACAGTGACAGCAACAGAAAGCAGAATGCTCTAAATATTGAACTCAGTGTCCTAGTAGAGGAGAGAAACAAACAGAAGTGATCAGACAGTCCTTCAAACAGTTCATTGTATACATTTTTATTGGTTTTAATGGTTTTCTAGAGTAAAATTTCCAAAGTTCTCAGGTTTTTAAAAATTATAAAAACAAACGTTTACTCTGAATTTATGGCGAAAGCAAGGCAAGTTTATTTATATAGCACATTTCAGCAACAAGGCAATTCAAAGTGCGCTTTACATGATGAAAACATAAACAAACAAAAAACATTACTTTGGAGTGGCATAAAACAGGAAAGTAAAGAAAAATTAAAAACAGACTAAAGTTAATGATGTTTCAGTTAATATTGATCGAAGGCAGCACTAAAATGGGTTTTTAGCTTTGATTTGACGGAACTTAGTGTCTCAGCAGTTTTGCAGTTTTCTGGAAGTTTGTTCTAGATTATCGGAGCATAGAAGCTGAAAACTGCTTCTCCATGTTTGGATCTGATTCTGGGGATGCAGAGTAGACTTGAACCGGAAGACCTGAGTGGTCTGGAAGGTTGATACGACAACAGGTCTTTAATGTAATTTGGTGCTGAGCAGTTCAGTGATTTATAAACTAACAAAAGTATTTTAAAATCTATTCTCTGAGCTACAGTGAGCCAGTGTAAAGACTTTAGAGCTGGGGTGATGTGCTCTATCTTCCTAGTTTTAGTGAGGACACAAGCAGCAGCATTCTGGATCAGCTGTCTGATTGACTTTTTTGGCAGACCTGTGAAGACTGTTGAATCAATTCGACAAAAGGTGGATACATTTTTTTCAAGATCTTGTTGGGACATTAGTCCTTTATTCATGGAAATGTTCTTCAGGTGATAAGGCCGACTTTGTAATTGTCTTCATGTGCCTCTGAAGGTTCAGGTCTGAGTCCATCACTACACCCAGATTTCAGGCTTGATTAATAGTTTTTAGCTGTAATAACTGAAGTTGTTTGCTGACTCTTATCACTCCTCTTTTGGTTGAAAAATAATTTCCTTAGTTCTGTTTTTATTTAACTGAAGAAAGTTATGGCAAATCCACGCATTGATTTGTTCAATGAATCTGCTCAATGCTTGAATGGGTTCATAGTCACCTGGTGACATTGTAATGTACAGCTCTGTATCATCTGCATACATATGGTTACTTAACTTGTTATATGTTATATCTGAGCTAGTGGGATCATGTAGATAGTAAATGGGAGGGACCCCAAGAGGGAACCTTGGGGAAACTCATGTATGATTTCTGTCAGCTCCGATGAAAAATTACCAATTGACACAAAGAAGTCTTGTTTTTTTAAGTAAGACTCAAACCAGTCAACTACTGTACCAGAAAGTCAAGGATGGATTGATGGATGAAATTTTTAGAGACTGGCATAGGGAATATAGTCTGGAAATACAAATACTTATGATACCTATTCAGACCTGGAAAATGCTGGAATCATATTCCCTATTTTTCCATACTTTTCCCAACTGTACAGAATCCTGGTTCAAACACTGCTGATGTTGAGCTTTGAAAGCATTAAACGTCTATATTTCAGGTTCATGGAGACAAACTGGTAAGTTTCTGATGTGTCTGTTTCAGTGGGTATAACCAGTTAGATCCTACCTGTGTATACCAGCAACAACCATCAAAACAATATTTGCATGTTGGTAAAGTAAAGCTGCTGAGTTTAGTAAATGTTCAATGAATGCAGTGCAGTGCCAAATCTTTGAATCATGCCTTATTTCTTAATACTTGCCTTCCAAGTAGCAAGATTTTCTTTCAATCTTTCAAAGTGGTCTCAATATTTTTTCATATTTTCTGATGATCTATTTCAGATTCTGGTTGCTTTTTCAGTCATTTTCAGTCCAATACTTGCTCATAATAAGAGGAATGTTTTGGCTTTGACTATGATGGGTAACTTATTATTCAGGCATAAAAAGCTCTTAAACTCAGAGGATGAACCAGTGTTATGTTGACACATAACAGCAACAGCAGAGAACCAATTTATAATTACATCTTGTGGCATTTTCATGTTGTCTGTTAAAAAAATAAAACATTTCTCTTTTTATCACAATCCATGATAAATATCTAATAAAACATTGTCTTAGAGGAAAAAAAATCTTTTACCACCAATAAGGATATTGGTGGTTAAAAAAAAAAAAACAAACTTTTGTTAATTTATAAAACATACCATACAATAGATGAAGCTTCCTGTCACAGGATCTGAGAGATGCTTCAGAGAGATATTTATCTTTGCTGGGTTTTTTTGTGGTCGCTGAACGACATGGCTATAGATACAGTTCATCAGCTGGACAGTTGTTTTAGGCTTTACACTCTTTTTTCCCCTCGTTATAATGTACAGAAAATGGGAAGTCAAAGTGAAAGAAAAAAATCTGAGGCCTTCAGAAAACCTTAAGCACTGATAAAGACCTATTTTAAAGGTTACAGGGAAGTCTACCCTTCGGAAGGAAAGTATAAATAAAAATGTGAACTACCTCACTCCAGTTGTGCTGGAATTAACTCAAACGTTAAAACAAGCTCCCTGAGGGGGAAACATTCAGAAATGTTTAAAACAGCTTGTTAATCAGTAACCCAGTGTTAGTCAGTGTTGTTTCTACACAAGATCTGGCCCTACCAACAATGTGTCTGTTATGCAATGTTGGAAATGACAGTAACCTATATCCTACATTTTAGCATACTGAACAGATGATTTTTGTGATCAGTTCTCGCCATAGAACTGCTGGCAGCCTGTCAGGGTATCGAGTTCCTCCGCCCACTTCGTACCACCACCCCGCTGGAGAAGGTCTATGACCTTGTGCGCACTGTTGTCAAGTAAGTCAGATGGATGTGGCAAAGATAAACAGATTACAGTCCACAAAAAAGTTATACACAGGGTTGTTAACATTCATCCCTTTTTTACTCATTTTCTGCTTGTACTGCAACAGGCCATGGATTAAAGACCGATTCATGTCTCCAGACATTGAAGCTGTTCATCGTCTCTTACTCGACCAGAAGGTAAGAGCTAAAATATTTGAATTAGAAACATTTTGTCATGTTAAAACTAAAAATCTCAATTTATTTTTTTTTGGAATTTGATGTAAACGACCATCAAAAAGTATCCCACAATTGTGAAGTTGAAGGAGAAGATTTATCAAAATGTTTTAAAAAATAAAGCCAAAAATTTACTGCCAAATTTAATTAATTGAATTTTTATAATTTTCTCTCAGGTGTGGAACGTAGCCAAGCCTTACATTGACAAGTATCAGACAGAATATATCCCAGAGTCTCGACCCAATTCCCCCACTGCCTTTTCCTTGGATTCCCCTGCATCACCGAGGAAACGTGTCCGTCACGAGTGAAACAGCTTCAGATCAAATTCACCTTGTTTTTCTTGTTGTTCTGCTTGAGTATTTTTTACTGATCAAAGACTTGTGAAGATGAACTATTAGTAAGACTCTGGAAAATTCTTGACATGAACATCTGTAGAGATACGTTACTTACTTAGACATACATTATTGTCAGAATTTTCTCTGGGAAATTAAGTGTTGTAATTTTCTACACTTTCCCCTACAACACTGCAGTAAACTTATATTACTCTTGGCTATTCTTGCTAATAATAGTTTTTTATAGCCACTTTAGTGCTTCAGCCTTGATATTGCACTAATACTGGTTGATTAAATAAAATTGTTTTGTGTGTAATTATTCGCTGGTAGGATGTTTATGCGTCAGTCTGGTTTTAAATTTTATTTCACTTGTCTTTAGATTTTACTATTATTCATTCATATTTTTATCAAATTTTTCTGTTATATTTCTAACTTTGCTTCAAAAAATTGTTATAAGTTTCATTGGTATTTCTGCAATCAGTGTCCTGGTTGAACTGTAAACCTCTGATCATGTCTATAACTGATTAAATAAATTATATTCACATATATACAAATGTTTACATTTTATTTCTTCGACATTTTCAATTTAGTACCAGAAGTGGATAAAGACACTCTTTGTTGTAGGTGCAACTGAAGTATCAATTCTGTATCATTAAAAAATTTAGAATTATATGGTGCCACAACAATTAACAGCACATTACACAATTACATCTTTGTGCTCTGTTGTATGGATGCATGTTTATCTGCAAGCAGATTTAAAATGGAACTTTTCAAAGTGTGTGGGTATACAGAGCAATTAAAGTTGCTCAGGGTCTCATCCATGACTAAATATATGAGACAAGCTTTATAAAAATTGGTACATTTATTCAGTGGGGGGAAAACACATTCAGAAGTATAGATTTTTGTTTTTTACATTAATTCATGTGTCTCAGGATTTGCATCCTCCAGATGTTTAAAGTCTAAAGATATTTCTTTTACTGATAACGTGGCCGATGAATACACTTAAATATAGAACACAACAATGAGAAAGTTGGCCTGAACTTGGAGTACTCTGACTGTGAGAGGGTATAACAGCGTTCAAACTTCAAAATAAAACCTGTATTTGCTGAAGTTACTCTGACCTTTCTGTTCAAACTGAGAGCCAACTCTGCCACCTTGAGGTGAGAGACTCAAAAATGCAGAAAAACAAGTAGCATATCACTGGTGTATGAAAGAGGCTTTGGTCAACAAATTCAAAGGTTAATCGAGAAGTTTGTAAACATTACACATGGCCTGAATGAAATAAGAAGAAATTATATCAAAAATTTTAATAACAAATGCTATTTTAAAGGCACATTTACAAAAATGTATGATTGTTTTAAATGTATATATATGTGAGTTTTATACATAATCATTAGCAAATTCAGAAATCTATTATATCTAAATAAAGGGATATTCTAGTGGCAGAACACACATTAATCAATGCGATTGATCACTGCAGGTATTGTGTTTCTGTCTTTCCCCAAAAGAACGAGAACCTCTCTATTTCACTTGGACATACAGTGAATGTGACTATTTCTTCTTCACTTGTGTTTCTGCACCGGCTAATATTCAGACAAATTGAACACAGATCTAGCAGGCTCCTGCGAACTAAACAATCTGTGCCCAACAGATCACTTCAGCAATATCCCACATCCCCCCACCTTTAAAGTATGTAATCAAACAAACCTGACATAGAGCCATGAAACAATATATTTTATCAGACTATTTCCTCAGTGCTCAAAACACAATCACTGAATCACAAAATTTCTGCCCCGCACTTATATTCTTTTAAGTGCTCATTATCAAAATAAACAAACCATGTACACACAGGGCCAGCACTTGACCAGGTTTTTCCAGTGGCTCCTCTTCTCCGATATATTCTCCTCATATGTTCCTCCTGAAGATAACACCATTTGCAGTTCTAACATCAGATGAACATGGTTCCACTCTTTTGTTCATTCTAGTGACGTGCCAAGAACAAACTCAGACAAAGGTTGTGAATTGTGGTTTCTGTCTGAATCCAGAGATGGAGCCTGTCAAGCATCATCTGTCTCGCTTTTCGTGGAATCACGGTCTTATCACCAACCATGATTATTCCATCCCTGATTGTCGGTATATTACTGGCTCCTGTGAATGATACTCCTGTTACATGAACATTTTCTTCACTGTTTTATTCACAAAGTCACTTCTATAAGGGCCTCTATTACACCCTCTATATTTGACCCCTCTGTCTGTGTCTCCTCCACCCTCCACTTTTGAAAAAATTAAGCTAATAACCTTATCCTGGCTGCAGGAGATTGTTGGGCAGATGAAATCATCAGGTTCTCCTACTGATCTGGTTCCTCCATGTCTTTACAAAGAGGGTTTTTCCCTGCTGAGGGCATCTGTTCTGGCAGTTGTGAACAATAGTTTAAACTTTGGTGTCTTCCATACAACATGCTGTGGGGCAACCATTGCTTATAACAGCTAGTTTGCAAGTTGTAACGTATCAACACACACAAAATGCCAAGAGGGGTGAATACTTTTAAAAGGCACTGTATTTCTCTTATTACATATTCTACCCACTGTGAGTAACTTTACTGAATGAAGAAGAAACATATTTTAACCAAAAGTGCATGAGACACAGACTCACCTATAATTTATGTTTAAGTGACACTTGTGGTTTGTAAACAAGCTTCATTGTTGTTGTATTGTTTTATATCTGCCAAGTCATATATCTATATATATTACCAACTGTAAGTATAAGTTTTATGTTGAAAAAAAAAAAAAATTGGAAAAGTGTTTCTTCTGCTTGAATTTTTTAAATTTGCTATCATGTTTTTATTGAAATATTTTTTTAAATAATATTTTTTAATCTTTAAGATTCCAGAATTTGCAGACAACTTTATATTTTTCTTTGTCTGATGACAGAATTTAAAACATCAAATCAGATATTCGATCAGCTACTCAATTCTCAAGTAGCCTTTAAAATAAATACTTTTTTACTCTTACTTGAGTAATTTCTTGGGACAGGTACTTTTTACTTTTACTTAAGTAAAAATATATTGAGGAAGAGCAACTCTTACTTAAGAACAATAACTATTACACTCACCTCTGATTACAAGCTATTTATTTTACTTAAGCAGTTCATCTTTACACCACTAAGTGGTGACAGGAGCTTACTTTAGAAACATTTTAGCTTAGGGATTTTTTTTGCCAATTCCTAACATTTAGACAAGTACAATCTTAATTTAAGGTCTTGTTAAGGGCTGTACATTGTAAGTGAGTAGGATATAATCATCAGAGTGATAATGTGATGGTTGCAGAAAGCCAACACATGGGTGTATTGTTTAGTCCTTCCAGGATGTTGCGATTTTTTATGATCATTAAGGCCGCAATTTACTGATTTTGTGGCACCTTTTTCATAAAATTACAGTCAAAGTTGCATATTTTTTAAGCTTTATATTTGCCATAATATGGTTTTACAAAAAAGTTGAAATTGGTGCACATAACCTTCCCTTTCCTCCTCTTTTTCTCATCAAGTTATAATCCCTCCTTACCTGAGAAGACCCTAAGCATTTATTTGTTCTACTGCAAAAGACAATAAAAACATGCATCAGTTGTCTACTGGGTTTCATGTGCACTTCTGACTCCTTCCCAAAGCTTGGCAACAATGTGCACCATTGGTGTTCCATTGACAATTGTTACACAATAAAGAATCCAATCATTTTACATCATCTACTAAAACATTCTGAGATGTTAACACCTCTTATCAGGAACTTAGAAACTGTAAGAAAATCTTTTCTTATTTACTTTTAAACATTTAACATGATACACATACCTGCAGAAGACAATAAAAACACATATCAGCTGTCTTCTGGTTTTCATGTACACTTCTGGCTCCTACATGTAGTAAGAAAGAAATGACAAACTAATGAAGCACAATTACAGTCACTCGCCACGAGGAGGCTGAAAGTGACGCTCACTGAATGTAAAAAAAATACGTTTATAAAACCTATATTCACTGCCAATAAGAATAGCCAAGCATCCCAGTAAAAAACTTTAAATAAATGCTGAACAATATTCCATGGGGACTATGACATAAAAGGTGATATTTATAAAAGCTGATATGGGCAGGAAAAAATAAGTTAGCGGTCTGTATCGCGCTTGAGTCGAACCACCAACACAAGGATTTCAACTACAGCGGTTACAGTCCTACAACCTGGGCTATTTAACATGGAAGAAGGCTTTCCCACGCCATGTAGCTGTTCTTCTTCTTACAGGCTCTAGTGAATGTTACCCCCGTTACGAGGCGACCTCGTCGGAAAAGTCGAGATATAATATTTAACAATAGGCAACAGCTGCTCTCCCCGCGGTCCAGCAACGATAAGCGGATAATTGACATTGGATGGATGGATATTATTTAGCCAGAAACTAACTACACCTAATTTCCACGACTCAGTTAATTTAGCTAGCAATGCGATCGATTAAACTTAATTTTTAAAGTTTCCAGACTTTATTCCTTAAAAGATTATCTGATACATGATTATCTAAATATAATCTAATATATTAAAAAGAAAAGAAGGAAAAAAAATAAAATGTGAAACTCTGAAAGATAAGAGGTTTTTCATTTATATTTAGATGGCATCCTTTATCTTGGATTTGCCACAACACAACTTAACTTTTTGCGCTTTTATTTTTGAGTCACTAACAGATAACCCATAGATCATCGCATCCAAGCAAATTCACTTACTTTTTGGACTGTATCCATTTGAAACATTTAGATAACACAACCCCTTTAACTTGTTTGGGGCTGAATAGGATATAATCATCAGAGTGCTTGTTTAACAGATGGATACAGAAGACGAGCACATGGTGAACTGTTTCTGCAGCATTTACTTGCTCTACTGCAGAAGACAATAAAAACACTCATCAATTGTCTTCTGGGTTTCATGTGCACTTCTGACTCCTTACAAAAGCTTGGCAACAATGTGTGCCATTAGTGTTACATTCACAATCGTTACACAGTGAAGAATACAATCATTTTACATCATCTACTAAAACATTCTGTTTTAAGATGCAAATAACTTTTCTAAGGAGCTTAAAAACAATAAGAATTAACTGTCTCATTTACTTTTTATTTAAAAAAAAAACATACTTTACTTCGAAAATACTGCTTAAACAGAGTATTGTAAAATCTAGAAAAAAACACGTGGAACTTCCATTTAAAATTAAACATATAACATACACATACTTGCAGAAGACAATAAAAGCACACATCAGGTGTCTATTGGGTTTCATGTGGACTTCTGGCTCCTGCATGAAAACAAAATGACTTGCACAAGAAATAACGGCTCACTAAAGAAGCGCAATTACAGTCACTCGCCACTAGGGGGCCGAAGGTGGCCACTTAACATAAACGGATAAGAAAATACTTTTATAAAATCTATATTCACTGCCAAAAAATAGCCGAGTTTCCCCAGTAACACTTTAAAATGAACTCTGGACAATATCCCATGTTGTTTACAACATAAAAGGTGATGTTTGCAAAGAAAGTACAGAAAAAGCCCCAATATTTTTTCTAGCTAACTTACCCTCACAATCCTTTGCGGCAATGTGCGGGAGAGGAAGTCACGTAGGCACGTGGAAAAGTGGACGCAATACAGGATCTACAAAATAAAACAGCTCAAGAAGAAAAAAAATCACACATTTCCAAAATGAAATTATAAACAGTGACATAAACTGGTTATTTAACAAGGAGCATTTTTAGCTATTTTCCACTTTGAACTGCTTTGAATGTGGTATGCAAATAAACTTGACTTAACTTTTCTTTACCTTACCTTGCTGTTGTGACACCTGAATTCCCCTCACTGTATGTGAAACAATAAAGGATATTTCTATTCTATTCTATTCTATTCTATTCTATTCTATTCTATTCTATTCTATTCTATTTTTCAAAATTATAACTATGGTCCACTCTGAGGGAAAATATCACCATGAAAACAAACAAGCAAATACATGAATCTGACATGAATAACATGCTTGTGTTGAAGGCAGGTAATGATGCACAAGACTTTCTGTCTGCTCTCTGTCTGTCAAGGTAGTTTTACCTGATGATAGCCTTCCAAACATTACGTTCAGTAATGGACACCTACACAACAAAAACATTATGTGTGGAATTTTGTGATGAACACTTTCAAGAGGCTTTACAGTTTATTTGAATGTGGCTTTTTCGAATTAGGCATGCCCTGTGAGTAAACTGCGGACTTGAAACTAAATATTTTTTCAATCTCTTTCTCTGTCTGAGACAAGGCAGGCAACAATCAAAGTAACCAGCGTTTTAGTCTACAGTTTCTGGATACAGACGTCTTAACTGACAAATGTTTTCCTAAGTATTGTGGTGTGTATCTACATGGATTGATATGCATACAGCACTGTGCATGTTGTCTTTTGATGTGCATACAGCATTCCCTCCTTAAATTTTTGTATTCCCACTTGATCCTCTTTAGTGTCGTGGGGAGCTCGGTGACTGTCCGTTCATTGGGGAAAGAAGTGGGGAATATCCTGGATAGGTTACCATAGATCCCACACAGAGAGACATTAAACAACCATTCTTACTTAAAAGGAATATATAGAATCCCCATTTATCCGACTGTGCAAGTTTTTGCACTGTACAACGTACCGGTACTGTACAGTAAGGTCGGGACTGGAAGAAAATGTTATGCACGGGGGATCATGCAAACCCCATGTAGAAAAGCATCCCCTTGTGACAATAAAATAGGATTTCTACGCTTTTCCACGCTTTTCCACATTGTTATTACATTAAATCTTTCGCACACAGAAAGACACACAAACACTCACTGTATGATACAACTTGCTTTAGCTAACGTGTTACAGGTAATCAAAGTACGAAAGTTTGAGAGCTATAGTGTCATAGCATTGTGAATTTAAAATAGCGTTTTTATAATAAATACTATTAACAAAAAACATTCGGCTGGACAAGAAAATTGTCTTCCCCCGAGCCGGAGTCGAACCAGCGACCTAAGGATTTCAGCTGCAGCCTCTACAGTCCTCCGCTCTACCAACTGAGCTATCGAAGGGACACTGAGCGTTCCCTACCACAGTATTCATCATATCAATCTATTTTCAATCTTTCTATGGTTCTGTTATTGATTCCGGTAAATTTTACTTCCTTGAGTTATTACATGATATTCAACCAGAAGCTTGCTAAAGCTAATTTCTTTGATTCATCGAATATAGCAATTCAATTCAATTCAGTTTATTTATATAGCGCCAATTCACAACAAATGTCGTCCCGAGGCACTTTACAAAAAAAAAAAAAAAAAAATTCTATCATAAATACATTCCAGTTGATCCCAGTTATCAAACAGTACAGTAAGCTCAATTAATTATTCAAGGTAGTGCAAAACGTTTCTCAGGAAACCCAGCAGATTGCATCGAGTCATTGTCTTGCAGCATTCACTCCTCCTGGCCGAGCACGTAGCGACCGCGTGGTGTTGTATCGTTGACTTTACAGCAATCCCTCATGTCGTGCATTCATGAAGACAGTGGAGAGGAAAAACTCCCCTTTAACAGGAAGAAACCTCCGGCAGAACCTGGCTCAGCACAAGCGGCCATCTGCTATAACTGACTGGGGGTTTGAGAAGACAGACCAGAATGTTAATAGCAGGAGAAGGAGAACGACCAGTTGATGGCAGCAACATCTCAGCTGAAGCGCTTCTTCAGGAAGGTATCACAGCCAAACAGAACACCAGACCAAGTGTAGCTTCTATGGAGAGAAAATAACTAAGAAAACAAAGAGTTAACAGCTGAAATAACAGCAAATAATGCAAACTGGAGAGTAGTAGAAGAAGAAAGTGAGAAAAAGTGGTCAGTTTGTCCTCCAGTAGCCTAAGCCTATGGCAGCATAGCTACAGGAATAGCTCAGGATAACCTAAGCCAGTTTAAGTATCAGATACATCATAAAGGAAAGTTTTAAGCCTAGTTTTAAAAGTAGACAGGGTGTCTGCCTCATGGACTAAAACTGGGAGTTGGTTCCACAGGACAGGAGTCTGATAACTAAAAGATCTGCCTCCCATTCTACTTTTTGAAATTCTAGGAACCATCAGTAAACCTGCAGTCTGAGAGCGAAGGGCTCAGTTAGGAACACATGGAACAATCAAATCTCTGATGTATGATGGAGCTTGATTATTAAGGGCTTTATATGTGAGAAGGAGAATCTTAAATTCGATTCTGTATTTAACAGGGAGTCAATGAAGGGAAGCTAAAACAGGAGAAATATGATCTCTCTTAAATTTTCATCAGAACTCTTGCTGCAGTATTTTGGATCAGCTGAAAGCTTTTAACTCCATTCTGTGGACTTCCTGATAGTAAAGAATTACAGTAGTCCAGCCTTGAAGTAACAAATGCATGGACTAGTTTTTCAGCATCACTCCTGGACATAATATTTCTAATTTTGGTAATATTCTGGAGATGAAAGAAGGAAATTCTAGAAACATGTTTATTATGGGACTTAAATGACATATCTTGGTCAAAAATAACACCTAGGTTCCTTACTTTATTATCTCAGGCCAATTTAATGCCATCCAGATCAAGTGATTGACTAAGCAGTGTTCAGAGGTTCTGGTCCAAAAACAACCACTTCTGTCTTGTCAGAATTTAAAAGAAAATTTAGTGTCATCCAGGTTTTAATGTCCTCAAGACATGCCTGTAATCTACCGAATGGATTTGATTATAAATATATATATATATATATATATATATATATATATATATATATATATATATATATATATATATATATATATATATATATATATATATAGTAAAAAGAACTGATCCAAGCACAGAGCCCTGTGGTACTCCACAAGTAACCCTAGAGTGAGAAGAAGATTTATCGTTCATATGAGCAGTGCAATAAAATTAAACAATATGGGAAAGTCAAAATTTAACATAAAATCCTTCTTCTGTGATAAAACAGTGCAGAAAATCCAAACTAATGCTTGTACAAATCAGTGGCTTAATTAGTAATTCTAACTCTGGATAAGGATAGAAAAAATAAAACAGACTATGAAAACATAGTTTTCCAGACTTTATTCCTTATTTCATTACCTAACTGTTTAAATGAAATTTAAGTAATGAAAAAGAAGAACAAACAGTAACACGACACTGAAAAATAAGAGGTTTTCATGTTGATTTTTATTCAGATGACATCCTTTACTTTCAATTTTAGTCACTGACAGGGAACTGCACAGATAAGTCCATTTCACTGCCTTTTTGGCCTTTAGATCTTTTTTGATTGACCTTTTAACTGGACCCATTGCTTACGAAGAGTAGATGTGGTTTAGATGTGAAACAAAACCCTCAAATTCCTACTTTTTTTTAATTTTAAATAAAAAAGACATCCCAGATCACATTCTTTGGTTGGACTCTGTAGCTAATGGTACATAATCCAGTCCAGATTCTACCAGTCTTAGTTTTACAGACTTTGAAGTAGAGCATATCTGAGTTGGCTCAAATGTAAAAAAAAAAAAAAAAAAAAAAAAAAAAAAAAAAAAAAAAAAAGTTGTGAAAAAGTACTTTGCCATTCTGCCAATATCATGCAGCTAACACAATAAATGTTTTCATCTCAAATGTTCAGAATCTTATAAAAAAAAAAAAAAAAAAACTGAAGGAAAAAAAAAACATCTGAAAAACTGAGTTTGGAAAAGTATGGAATTTTGAAATGGTAAAAAACAACCCTGTATTCGGTTATTCAATTTTTGTGGTGTTTGTAGTATGATTTTTATCTGTAGCATGATCAGTTACAAGCTTGATTAAGACTTGTTGTCATGTAACTCACTTATATGGAGTTGCAAATGACTGAAAAACTGATACAAGCCCAGGTTCTCTGATGTTAAATCAGGCTTGAGCCCAGTCACCTGTTCCTCTCTCTCATTCAATATGTGAATGAAAGATGTACTTGACAGGAAGGAGCCTCACTGTATAATATAGCACAAAACATTATTGCTGAGGCTGCATCATAGAGAGTTGTACTTCTATTCTACGAAAAAAGACTTTGTTGGAGTTTTCTCTCTGAAGTAATATGACATTTTATGGCTGGTAGTGTTAACAACGTTAAACTGGCATCGGGGAGACAGCTGCCAAAGATAAACATAATAAAATGAGACGAGAAGAAAAGCACTAATGATTAGTCTGTGGTCTTCTCTGGATGGATCATGTCAGCCTCCAACTTAAGCTCAGCCTACCAGTCTGGATGCCTAAGATTTCTTAAATAGAGCTGAAGTTGAGCTCTTTGGAGACAAGTAGAAGGCTGCTGTATAATGTATAATGAACTTTTAGTCCATGTGTGTTTGAGTTGATTCTCAAGTTTAGAAATGAACATGCAGTTATCTAGATGTATTCTAATGAAAAACAATGGATACAGATCTTTATAATTCCATCAATCCTAGCAAAAAAAAAAAAAAAAAAAAAAAAAAAAAATCAACACTCCTGGTGTAAGCACACTCCATATCATGACAGAGCCACCACTGACCGAACAAACTGTATAAAACAAAACAAAACAAAAAAATCCCTGTTTTAATTTTCTCCTGACTTCAGGTCACATTGTTAAAGGTTTGAACCAAAAACCTTCAAATGCGGATCCATTTCTCCTTTCCATAGATCATCCAATGGTGAATTAACTAAAATAAATTGTAAAAGCAGCTAAGGTCGTAACTTAGGAGTGTTTTAAAAATTGCAAGATGTCACTTGAGTATTGAATATTGTCAACTGAAATATCAAAAAATGGGAAGTGTGTTTAAAATTTGCTTAAAAGTGGTTATGCTTATTCGGTTCTCTTTAAGGGTCTTTGAACAACTTTATCTGAATCTCTGTAAAATTTTATGCACTAGTCAAATCACATAATTAGAGTACTTTTTCTGAGTTGAATTTCTGAGCTTCAGAGTTTGATGGTCAGATTTGATTGATTTTGAACTAAACCAAGTCATCTTTTATAAATAATTATGGCTGTTGGCTGTAGTTGTAATAGTAATATTCCACTCCCTACAGTTTTTCTTCTTAATATGGGTAAATAGAAACTGCTGGGAGTTTAGGAGAAAAAGGAAGTTGCTTGTAATGTGCATAGCTTTCTTCCAGTCAAGGGAATACAACACAGATCAGCCAAGATTAGACATCCTTCCTGAGACAGTTTTCGCTGTGATCTCTTGGAATTTGAAGGAAAAAAAAGGAGTGATCTGGGAAAGATTGAAGTGCACCATGTAAATCTAGAAACACTCCACGATCAAGCCTTTTTCCTTTTGAAGCGTCACTGTGACGAGAGTTGCAGAATCTCAGGAATGTTCAGGCCCGGATCCTTTAGGGAAATAAAACTATGAATGTTTATGATCCCCCCACATTGTCCTTTGACAAATGTGAGGCTGATTAATAAAACAGCTAATTTTCCCAGTGTGAACAGACAGGCTCTGTATTCATACTGTGTATGTATAGCTTGTACTAATTATCTTGACAAATCTTTTTGGAGTAAGTCAGGTGATGTCACTTTAAAATTCATAAATAGGCCAGAAGGCATGCATACAGCTGCATGATTAATGGGTCAAGGGTTGTTCTACTCCCCAGGTCCAGGGCTGTTGTCTGTCTGAGGAGACAGACGAGGTGTGGTTAATAAATACCAGGTAGTCCTAATGATACGTTTCAGGAATGTGCAGGCAATCTTCATGTCTCAGTTAATGTTTTATACCACCAGCAGAAGTTTTAAAGCTTCTCCTGACAGCATGTTGATCATATAAAAATGAAGTCCTGCTTTGTGCTGGAACGTACTGTTCAATCTAATGCTACTGATAACTTTAAATAAAAGTCTAAAAAAAAAACCAGGACAGGCCTGATGCAATACCTTGCACAAGTATAAATACCTCTTGAACTTCTTCACATTCTGTCACATTACAGCCACAAACTTCTATGTATTATTTTTGGATTTCATGTGATAGACCAACATAAAATAGCACATAAACGTGAAGTAGAAGGAAAATATTACATTTTTTCCCCTATTTTCTTGTTACAAATAAAAATCTGAAAAGTGTGGTGTGCATTTAAGCCTCCCTGAATCTCCACATCAGTCTCAACTCTTTCAAAGCTTCCAAAAGGTTTTATTCCAGCATTGTCCTGTATTTAGCTCCTTCCATCTTCCATTCTAGTCTGATCATCTTCCCTGTTCTTGCTGAAGAAAACCATCCCCACACCATGATGCTGCCATCACCATATTTCTTCATGGTGACCAGAAAGTTCAATATATTTCTCACCAGACCAGATAACCTTCTTCCTCATTTGTTCTGTTTCCATGACATGGCTTGTGGAAAAGTATAGAGCCTTGAAAAGCATGGAGTATTTTTTAAGGATTTTCTGGGTCTGGATAGTTATGGAAAAAAGGCTGAGTAATAAAGTATATGATCTTCCAGACTTTTTTCTCATCTTCAGTTATCTAAAGGATAACAGAGTTGTTTGTTTTTTACACTGATTTATATGTAAATGTTACATGACTCATTTTTTGAGATTTTACACTTCAGTATTTTGGTTGTTGATTTACTGAATAAATTTGCAGTCATTAAAAAAAAAAAAAAAAAAAAATCTTTTTGAACTTTAGAAATGTTCAGATTGAGGCTGAATTATGTGTCTTGTGAAAATGCCAAAAATTGCAATAAAACTGCAATGTGTACATAATGTGCTTTGCATAAACTGAATGTATTTTAGGATATTCCAAACCCTATTTAATAAGTGCATAAGCTACATAATATATAATAGACTCTGAATCAGTCTAGATGGCAAAAACAAACAAACAAACAAAAAAACAGCATACTGACCCAAGATCACTCTCAGAAAATCAGAAGATAGTTTCAGAATTGTGTTTTTGTGATTTGTGGAACATAGAGATCAGACTTCTACTCAAGCAATTCAAAGTGAATATTTAGTCCACGTTGTTGTAAAAACTACATAAAAGGTTGTAAAAATGTGAGAGTGAAAAAGTAAGGAATTTCAAAATGAAATATTGTTTAAGAACTCTGCACATTGCAACTGGGGCTTCTTCACACCATTCTTCAAAAAAAAAAAAAAGCTGTGGATCTCAGCAGCTCCTCCACAGTCATCTTGGGCCTGTTGGCTGTTTCTCTGATTAACACTCTTCTGAGCTGCCCTGTCAGTTTAGGAGGATGTCTGTGTCTTGGTAGCTTTGCAGTTGTGCGGCACTCTTTCTATTTTTAGATCATTGATTAACCAGTGATCAGTGGGATGCTCAAAAGCTTTCAGCATTGTTTTATAACCTGATCATGCCTGCCTTAACTTGTCCACAACTTCATCCATGGCCTGTGCACTGTGTCCATCGGTGCTTTTTGTTCATTAATGTTCTCTAACAAACCTCTAAGCCCTTCACAGAAAAGCTGCATCAATAGTGAGATAAAATTACACTCAAGTGGTCTCCAATTATTATTTAGGGGACTTTTGAATGCAGTTGGCTACAGTGCATATTATAAAACATACATGTTTTAGATTTTTTTTTTCATCAAAATTTTTTAAAACAATGTATCTTTCTCTTCTATTTCATAATAATGCCCTACTCTGTATTGGTCTATCACATGTTATCCCAGTAAATCACATTAAAGTGTTAAAAAGTTCAAGGGGTATGAATACTTTAGCAAGGCTTATTATTTGTTGGATACGTCGTGCTATAGCTCTTATTATTAGAGGTATAGTAGGAGGGGTCTGAGGAGGGCGGAGCAAATGCCCTTAAGTGCCCAATGTCAATGAAACTTTCCACTCAGAATCCTGAAGTGCATGGGATCATGGAATGACGTGATAAGTACCGCGGAGCTCTAAAACAATATTAGGATTAACTATGATTACATATTCCCGGAGATAGATGTGATCTTAGTGCTGTAAATATTTCGAAACTATTTCTTTAAACCAGGAAGAGGCATGTAAATAATGCGTGGCTTTCCTAAATCAAACCATTAAATGCTCTCAAGGACCTAATGCAGCGGATTATTTCACACTTGGTGGAAGTTACCTCTCCTACAGGATGAGACTGGGGACTCTCTTAGTTTTTATTTTGATGTGCGCATCTTCCTCTCTGTCAGCAGCCGGTGAGTAACAGATTTAAACTCTTTAAACTCTTTGATTAAACTCCCCCCCCCCACCAGAATAAAATGATGTTTTTCATTTTGTATGAAATTGTGCTGCTGCTCCCTCACTGAAATATTCCACCCCCTTTCTCATACCAGAACTGTCTAAAGTGAAGGGTTCAGGTCCACATAGCCGCTGCCTTGACCGAGCCTGCAACCCCCGCATCGGGAACCTGGCTCTGGGCAGAGTGCTCAGCACGCAGTCCGTCTGTGGCTCCAACTCATCGGAGCGCTTTTGCTTCTTTAAACAGACAGCCAGGCCCCGAAGCAAGCAGTTCTGCTCTGCAGCTAAATGCACCCGCTGCAACGCTGCCAAGCCCAGTCAGGCGCACCCTCCTTCAGCTATGAGCGACTCCTCTTTCCGCTACCCGGACACCTGGTGGCAGTCTGCAGAGGGGGTGGAAGAGGAGACGCTCCAGCTGGACCTGGAGACGAAGTTTCTCTTCACTCATCTGATTCTGGTGTTCCGCTCCCCCCGCCCTGCTGCCATGGTGCTGGAGCGCTCCCAGGACTTTGGACGTACGTGGACGACCATTAGATATTTTGCCCATGACTGTGAGAAGATGTTCGGCCTGGCAGAGGGTTCATCTTTTGAGGAAGGCGGGGCAACCTGTACCTCTAAATACTCAGGAGCTTTCCCCTGCACCAGAGGAGAGGTGAGGGTCCCAATAGCAATAGGCCTACACAACAACGGTGGGCCAAAACAGAACAAATATATTCACCACAGCACATAATAAAATACAACCTAAATATTTTAAATTTTACAGTTGACTTAGGCTATAGACCCCAAAAGACACTAAACAGAGAAAACAAGCAGGAGAGGAAAAAAAAAAAAAAAAGAAAAAAAAAAAAAACTATCCCTGTGATGTCTAAACTTAACTAATTGCTAGATGTTTTTCTGTTGAAGGTTTGTGAACCAAAACATTTCTAGCTGAATATGGAGAGAAATATGTGTATACAATGTTACTATACCCAAATACACTTTCCAAAAGTTGTATTATGGTGAACAACTGTACACAGACACAAAGCAGAAAACTGCCTGTTGATGTTTAAATTACATTCTTAAATGTAGTTTTTTTTTCTAAAGATGTAAAGGGCAATTGATTTTTTCTTCCAACCAGATTTATTCATTACAAAGCTTGTTTTACTATTAAAATTAATTTACAAAATCATTCTCAAAATCCTATTTTCTCCAATAGATTTAATTAATACTGTGCCTTGCAAAGGTATCCAAGACCTGGAACTTTTTCACATTTTCATATGTTACAACCACAAAATCCAACATATTATATTAGCATTTACACAGAGATACACAATTTTACAAATTTTAGATAAAAATTTAAAATGAAAGGCATATATTTGTGTTCAGCCACCAAAGCCAATTTTTTTTTTTTTTTTTTTTTACTTTTGTGAAACCATCTTTGTTTCAATTACAGCTGCAACTCTTTTCAGGTATGTCCCTTCCAAATTTGACCATCTGGAATATTTACCCATTCTGCTTGGCAAGCTCAGTCAGATGGGATTGACTGCATCTGTGAACATAGCTTCTCTATTCTTACCTTGGATTTTCCATTGGATTTAGGTCAGGATTTTGGGTCATTCAAACACATTAAATACTTTGATCTAAACCGTTCCATTGTGGCTCTGACTGTATGGGGTGTCTTGCTAGAAGGTGGACCTAAGGCCTGGTCTCAAGTCTTTTACAGCCTCTAATATGTTTTCTTTCTTGATTTCTGTGTGGCCATGCCCATTCATCTTCTTATCCACTCTGACCAACTTTCCTGTCTCTGCTGAATAAAAACATCCCCACAAAACTTGATGGTGCCAACGCCACATTTAATTGTGGGGATAGTGAATTCAGGGTGATCTGCAATTATACGACAGGGATGTGAGTGTCCACTTGAAAACATCCTGCCATCCTGCCCCAGTAACAGCACATACCATCTGCTGCTCCCCTTTACTCTCCATTTATTGCCAGAATGTTGATTTTGAGTCCTTTCAGATGGGCCCCTCTTTCTAAACGCCCCTACTGCTTGGCCATGCGTATTTATAAAGTCAGGGTTCACTTTTACTTTTATTATTAAGCAGAATAGAGACATGCAGAACCTTCACAGGGGTCTGAGCCACAAAACTGTTTGATTTACACAGATGGCTGCAGATGGATCATATTGCCAGATATTTTCTTGGCTAAGAAGAACCTCAGAGCTCAAAGGGTTTTGGTTCAATATGTGAATCATTACCTGATTTCATAATTGGGGTCCGGTCAGAACAAGTATGTGTTTTGCTAGCTTTATAATCTTTGCTCTGCAGCCTTTTTACAGATGAGCTTCAAGTCACTGAACCTTTTTGTGTCTTAGCACATAGCAAACCCATTACGGTCCAGTTTTTATGTTTTTCTAATGAGCGGATTTACGTGATATTTGATGGACCTTTTGCTACATCTGATGTGGGAACAATTCCACTCTTTATTCCTTATGTCTATTGTGAGAAAATGTCTTCTAGAACCCAGCTTAAATTTGTGATCTTACTATGTATCGAAAACATAAAAATAATGCATGCAAATTCTGCAGGTGCACTTCAGTAAGTTATCCTCAAAAGCTCTTTTATTTAAGTAGTCATAGAAAGTCATATATAGATTCATTGCACACAGACTGATATATTTCCCATGCTTATTTCTGTTAATTTAGAAGATTATGGCTTAGAGTTGATGAAAATCCAGAATTCATTTTCTGAGAAAATTAGAAATTTATGTAAGACCAATAAAAAATATTTTCATACAGAAATATGGGCCTACTGAAAAGTGTACTGAACAGTCCTGGCAGGCAGCTGCAGTGACTTTAGTCTTGTGAAAACACAGTGAACTAACAACAGCAGATGACATGGCTCTGCCAACTATCTTTCACTGTGAAAATGTCTCACTAAACCTCAGGCTATTTGGATTTTGTGCCTCTCAACTCTTACTTCAAACTCTTGGATGTTGATTTCTAGATCAAGTTGAAAATGCTTTGGGAGGTTTTTGTGACTTATACTGTAATTTTCTGAGAAATTACATTTGGGTTTTCAGTAGCTGGAAGCCATTACCGTTATAATCAGTAGAAATTACACTACGTTTTATGAATCTCGATAATAAATTAGTTTCACTTTTTGAATTGAATTACTGAAATAAATTAACTTTTTAATAATATTCTGATTTACTGACTTGGAGGTATATGTTTATATTGAAGCTAGTTAAGTTTTCTTATATTAGCAGCTATTAGTGGGGCAGGATATCAAAACTGGTGTTTTTTATTTGACAGGCCAAGAAAAGAGACCCAATTTCTGTTTTTGTCACACTTATGTTGAAGTTTCTTAGAGCATTTTGTAAGTAAGGTTTCCATTTTGCACTGTCCTTTAACCTCAGGTAATCTATCGAGCTCTGTCACCTTGGCACTCAGTGGATCCCTATGGACTGGCTGCGCAGAACCAGCTCACTATCACCAACCTGAGAGTTCGTCTCTTGCAGAGACAGCAGTGCCCGTGCCAGACCAAACATCCTGGAGCTGCTGTTCTCCCAATGGATCACTATGCTATCTATGATTTTGTTGTCAAAGGCAGCTGCCTTTGTAACGGACATGCTGACCACTGCGTGCCAGCCAGGGGGTATCAACCAGGCCTAGAAAAGGCTAGTAGTATGGTGAGTTTAGATTTAGTGAACACTGACTCTGCTCTAGTACCACTTTGTATATGCTGCCTGAGCTGAAATATGAAATGAAGATTTATTGTCAAACCATTGTTTTACCTACCATTACAGGGATTTAACGATGTGGAAACCTCAATTATAGTATTCAGCCTAAGACTTTAACAGCCTATAATCTTAGGTATTCTGTTCTCTGCAGCCGACTGGTTCATTGGCAAGAAACTTAAAGGAGTTTAGATGTGTTACACTGCCTTTTTATGCAATTTAAATACAGTTAGTGTGCAAATATTGCAATACTACAGCAGGAGGGCGACTTCTCTAAAATCTAATGCAAAGATTTTTGAAGTAGGCGCACATGTAATCTGACTGCTGCCAATCATCCAAAAATCTTATTTCTAGACACAGTTCTCATTACCAAAACAATTTTCTCTCTTTTTGTCTTATTGGCAGGTCCATGGCAAGTGCGTTTGCAGACATAACACAGCTGGTGATCACTGCGAACGCTGTGCCCCTCTCTACAATGACCTGCCATGGCAGACAGCCAATGGCATCATGGGTACACCACATGAATGCCAGAGTGAGTGATGGGACAAGAAAGTCAAAAGCAGATTGGGAGCCACTGCATGTTGACATGACCTAAAAATGAATAAGGTGTCATAAATCACATGCAAGCCTTCAGCCACTGATGCATCATGTGCATTGCATCACAAAAGTGCTCATACCCCTTAAACTTGTTTTTATTTTGTTGCATCAAAGCTGTAAACCTAAATGTGTTATATTAACATGTAATGTTAACAAAACGGTGCATATTCGTGAAGTGAAGGGACAATGATGTATGGTTTTCAAATTATTTCAAAACTAGAAAATCTTTAAGGTGTTGTGTGCAATTGTATTCAGTGCTCCTTAATCAATATTTGTACAACTGTCCTTTTCCTGCAGTTACCAAACAGTTTTACTAGAATTAGTCTTTTGTAATATATTTCTATTGGCTTTGCACATCTACAGACTTGAATTATAGGTCATTCTTCTTGGTAAATTGGCCCCTTTAAAGTTCTCAAAGAAATTCTCAATTAGATTTATGTCTGGACTTTGACTAGACCATTCTAACACATGCCTTTATTGAAACCATACCAGATTATGTATTTAGGGTCATTTTTCTGCTGGAAGGAAAATGTTTGACTCAATCTCAAGTCTTTTGAATCTTTGACCAGGTTTCCATCCAAGATTGCCCTGTATTTAGCTCAATCCAGCTTCCCTGTCTCTGCTGAAGAAAAATCATTCCCAAATCATGATGTTGACACCATCATCTTTTTAATTTGTCAAGTCTTCACAAAGCATATGTATTTATAGAGATTTTGTTACAGACAACTTTACTTTATTTACTAATTAGACTAATAAGGTGCTTGGTTTCAGTGAATTTTGTTTTAGTGGTATCCGAGTAAAGGGGGCTAAGACGAAATGGATGCAATCTTTTAAGTTATTTAATTACAAAAACGTCCACTTTTGCTTCAGAATTGTGATTACCTTTGTGTTTGTCTGTCACATAAAATCCTAATAAAATATTTTGAGATTTGTGGTTGTAAAGTGGTAAAAAGTGAAAAAGTTACTCATGTAAGGCAGTGCAAGTTGACCACCATGTTTTTTATTGTACTGTGCATTTCTATTTGAATGTAGAATGCAAGTGTAACGGTCATGCCAGGAGCTGCCACTTCAGTCGAGGATTGTGGCTGGCTACAGGACGGCGAAGAGGAGGTGTGTGCGACAACTGTCTCCACAACACAGAGGGGCGTCACTGTCAAAACTGCAAAAAGGGCTTCTACAGAGATCCAGGCCTTCCCAAAACGGCACCAGACTCCTGCAAACGTAAGAGTATTTAATATTAACCTATTCAGAATCCACCTTTTTTTGGCCTTACACCATAAATGGATGCCAGCAAAAAAGACTAATTAAGAGTGGCTTTGAATACATCAGATTTCCTCGTTGGCCTCTAGATTAAGACACACTGATCTCTCTGATAAGAGCATTTCCATTCATTGCTGCTTTATCAGTAACGTGACAGGATGACCCCATCCTTATCTTAAGCTGTAATATCCGTTATCCCTCCTGAACTAAGTGTGTCACTATTTTGGAATGTGACTGTAATGTCCAATAACAGAGGAATTTCTCATGGTCCATCTGAGCACATTTTTCTCATTCTTACTTCACCACCCCCTCTGAAGGAATGCTGCTGCATTTGTTGAGGAACAAGCATGCCATTTTTGGAAAAAAACAATGTCACAAATTTGGAAGATAGAAACACAAATGGAACAAGGAGATAGGAATTCTGTTAATATTTGTTTTTATGGCATCCTTTGAAAACATGTTAATCATTCTTTCAGCTTGTTGCTAAAAAAAATATTTTTTAAGTAGGGGTACAAAAAAGCAATCAGTATCTAACCTGCAGTAGACAAAAGTCAGAATGATCCCAGTTTACAGAAGCAAGGAGAAATCTTCATTGAGGAATTAAGCTAATTGCGTCTCAGTGCAGCGTCCATACGGCTGTTACTTTCCACCGTATCAAAACACTGAAACTCCAAGCTTTTCAGCAGTCTAAGCAATTGCTATTGTAGACTTTCAATTTCCTCACTACACAATAATTGTGTTTTCACATTCTTGCATGAATGCTCCCCTGGGCAAACCACCTTATCTAAAAAAAAATAATTTTATTACGTAGCTTATCATAAATGTTACAAGCTAAAAAGATATTTATCTGTTTGATAAATAATCTTGTGTTTCACAAACATAATTTCATAGATGATCCAACCACAGCTGTATTTCTGATTTGAAGTTTTTGTATTTTTTCAGGTTATCTTTCATATTAAAAGTTGTTTGGTAATCAAAAACAGTTAAGGGTGACAAAAAAGCAAACAGAAAAAAAGTCTAAAAGAGGCAGAAATACTTTTTCACAAAATTGTAGGTGAGGGTTGGAATACAGATGGACTGGTAAATTAAGATCTTTTTGGCATTCTGTTGAGCTCTTTCCACAACAGCCTGGACCTGCATAGCTGCAGACAACTCCCAGTCCATCTTTTCATCAGAATACTTAACTCCTCTGCTCAAAGCAAAGACTGAGAATTTGTCTATGTTTCTTCTGTCTGCTGCTGCTAAGACAACAAACTGTCCCTTTAGCGTTCATATGGCTGTGAGATCATCAATCTTTAAGTTTAGCTGTCCCTTGTATGATGTAATTTCCACTGTACTCCAAATCTCCGCAGCTCCGTGCCAGAGGTGCAGACATTACAGAGATATTAACATGCATTTCTCTTGTTCTTTCACCTGTCTGCTTCACAGCCTGCTCCTGCCACCCTGTTGGCTCTGTCCCCTCAGGTGGTGGCAACCTCTGTGGCCCTAGCACCGGGGAATGCACTTGTAAGCCTGGTGTAGAAGGCCCCCAGTGTGACAAGTGCATAATGGGATACTGGGGGCTTCATGAATATGGCTGCCGTCCATGTGATTGCAAGGGGGAATGTGACCCCTACACTGGTGACTGCATATCGGGGTAAGAGCCTAAACATATTTGTATTTATTAGCATAAATGAATCAAGATAGGGCAATGCATACTGTAAAGGTCGATATTTTTCTGTATTAGCACTGTCTCTAACTGATTTTGCCTCTGCTGTACAGCTTGGATGCTGGGGTGCTCTATGCAGCTGCTGGAAACCCAGGAAACAGCAGCAATAATAGTGAGACAGCACTCTTAAGAGTAGAGGAGCTTTTCTCTGCACTGCACCACTCTGGTGAGGAGCTAGTCAGATAAAACTGTGCCTGTTTCTATCCAAAAATCTGATGAAGAAAATATTATTTAATATTTATCATATTGGTTATGTAATTTTGTGTTGCAGAGAAATGTGAATGCATTGAAGGTACTCTGGGCAGCCCTAAATGGTTCTGTGTCACTAAGTTTGACTATGGTAAGCAGAAATTTTTAATTATTCAGAACTATGTAAGACAGTCATTATACAGAGGGAAGGCAACCATATAATCCAGATTTAATTAAAAACTTGCTGAAAAACATGAGGTGTTACACATTAGTAGTGTTGATATTAATGAACTAAATGCACATAGATAAAAAGCAACATAGTCTCTGACAGCCTAACCTGTTTCGTTAATATTCATATATTTTTAAATCAAATGCCCAGGTAAAAAAAGAGCCTTTGTAGCCACACCTCATTCAAAACAAAAAGACACGACTACTCAGACCCATTCAATAAATTAGAATATTATTGAAAAGCCCATTGATCTTAGGAACTTTATCAGTGAATGAAACACATTATATAGATATATAGACTCACTGGGATGTACTTTCTAATCTATTAAATATGACTGTATATGGGTGATGAAATGTCATCTAGAACTTTAGTGGGGACTACATATTGTACACCAAAAAAAGAGTTGTTTTCCAGACACAAAAGAACTGAAACAGGACTGTGTGGGATGAATTTTTTGCTGCTTATAGAAAACTCAGGAAGGTTTGAAGTGAGCTGTCACCCACAGTCCCAGAGCATTGACATAATTGATGTGATGTGTTGTTTGTGAGCATAAAGTTTCTGAGAGGAAAATGAGCTGTTTCATTGTGGTTTTTATTTTTATGTGTCCCAAAATATCTGATGACATCCCAAAAAGACTGTACCCAAAAGATGTGAAAAGAGACAATCCAGATGTTGTGTATCATAGAAGTCCACATGAATGAAATTCCTTTTCTCAACGAGAAATAATTTACTGTATAAAAACTCCTAGCCAGCAAAATACTGATATGTTTTGTTTCATGGGCAGAAAGTCTGCAGGAATTTAATAAAGTTTGTAACGGATTCTTTAAATCTACTGTTTGTGTTGCAGTTCTGGTGGTGAAGGTGATGTCTGCTCATGATAAAGGCTCTCATGCCGAGGTGGAGGTAAAGATTAAAAAGGTTCTATATCAGAATCCCCAGATAAAGATCCAGCACGGAAATGTCACACTTTATCCCGAGTCTTGGACTGTCCGAGGCTGTACCTGCCCCATCCTCAATCCAGGTTAGCCAAACTCACTTCCAAAGAAAACCTGGAACCAGCTAGTTCAAAAGTAATATCATGCATTGGTCATTTCTGACAACAATCCAAGACATAAAGATCAATAGCTTACATCCACTCAGCATCATCATAAATGTCATAATACTTTAGGCCTTTTTAATGATTTATTTGAACCTTTTTTCATGGGTGGAATGATGATACAACAAATAACTTGAAGGAATATGAAAAAAAACCAAGAACTAAGTGCATAAATCTGAATATTTTGTGAATATCCTCCAATTCACAGAGATTCAGAATTATACATGTACATATACATACACTTCCCATAACAGTTGGTTAAATGTACTTTGCCAAATTGTAGAGAAATCACACAACTTTTGTGATAATCAGCAAGTTTCTGGAATAATTTGGTTGCATATTGGACCACTCGCCCTATGCCTTATTTATATTGGATGGTTTCTTGGTACAGACCCAGCTATTTGTCATGATCCACACTTTTTTAACAGGGATAAGTTCAAGGCATTGAGAAGGCCATTCTAGAAGTTTAACTCAAGTCTTTCAAAACCAGTTGTGATGTGTATTTGGAAACATTACCTTATCACTACAGCCAGTTGTGTCCAAGTTTCAACCATCTGACCCAAATCTGACCCAACTTGTCAGCTTCATATGAAACAAAAATGGTTATATTGTTCTGGAAGAACCCAAGAACAAAGAAAGCTCAAGCTGATCATGAACTGGAAGATGCTGGAGCAGTAGTGCCAGTGCCAGGTTTAATCATCAAGTACTGAGATGGTGGCAACCTAAAAAATATATATATATATATACCGGCTCTAAAATCAAATCCTTAGAGCTTGACAACAACTTGCAGGTGCATAAACAAGTCAAATGCCTTCTGGAGCAAGGTTTTATGGTCAAATGAGGTAAAGATTGAGCTATTTGGCCTCCATAACTGGAGGAATGTTTTGAGGAGTCAAACTGAGCCTTTCAAACCTAAAAGCACTGAGTCAGTTGTCAAGCATGGTGATGGTGGCATCATGCTATCCCATTTTACAAAGTGAATGGAACAGCTAAAGGTCCATACCTATTTTGGTAGTTAGGAATCTGGAGATGAAATGTACAATATATGCTATTGAAATGCAAGCTGTTTGTCTTTTTTGGGTCAAAAAGGAATGAGGAGAGGGTGAGTTGATTATTAATTATTGTTGGATAATTGACCTTCCTGTCTCTGTAGTACATAAAGATCACCATGCAGGCACTCATTCCTAAGGGCAATTCAGAGTAACCAAATAATCATGTTATTGGACTCTGGAAGGAAGCTGGAGTACCCAGTGAGAACCCATGCATTCACAGGGAAAACATGTAAACTCCATACAGAAAGTAAAGCAAATTAATCAAATATCTTGCTTCTGGTTTTGAAAGGTAAACATCCAATTACCAAAATTATGCATGGCTCGATAAATCATTCACCAGGAACTGCTCCAACCTCGGTTGTATTGAAAATCTGTGGACTATGCTTAAAATTCTGTTCTAAGCCAGAAAAAATAGGGAATTTAAATTAACTTCGTAACAGACAAGTAGCCAAATATTCCACCAGAATAATGTTGCCTTATGGAAACAAGAAGTGCATAGGTGCTACTAGTTAAAGGACATTTATCCAAATAATATTAGGGGTGTATGTATTTAATTGAGACTTTATGTATAATTTTGATTCAGTGAGGATTTGAGAAAATTCAGAACTTTGGGTGCAATTATTGTTTTTGTTTTAAAAAATTGTTGATGTTGTATGTTGTATCATCATTCCACCCTTAAAAAATTGCTGTTTATATTTGTAACTTAAACTCTTGAAATAACAACATTCTTGTTTATAATGTGTATGTAAGCTTCTGACACTGAAACTTGCTTCTTTTAATGACGAGTTTTCTCTACTGGTGCTCCTTTCTATCATTTTCTCATCTGAATGATTAATCACTTCTGTCATTTTTGTCCTCCTGTCCAGGAGATGAGTATATCGTGGCTGGCCATAAGAACTGGAAAACTGGCCGACTCATGGTGGACACCAGGAGCTTTGTTAAACCATGGAAGTCGAGCCTAGCACGCAAACTCCTCCACGTTATCAGAAAAGACTGTGGGCTCAGGTAAAAAGCTGCCGAGAACAACAAACTGATGGAGATGGTGGATCATCATCAAAATATGGTCCAATAATCAGCAGAGAGACTCTACCAGTTATGTTTTATCTGGATCCTGAAAGGAATGACTGGTAACCTTTCTCCTGTTGCCGAAAAGGAGTCTATAGGACAGAAAAACTACAAAAGATTTGTGATCTTTTTTTCAGATTGTTTTTAAACTACACACAGAGTTATATTTTGTTTCCTTGTCAAAGTTGCAAAAAGTTTTTATGGTCCTGCTTTGGTTATTTTTTTTGAAAAGTACTTGAACAATGTCAAAGTCACAGTTTTAACAGTTCCTATGATCTCAGATATTAATAAATTATGACAAATTGACATTTATGCGTGTGTGACTCCTTGATAGAAAAACCTCTCTGCTCTGCTCTATCTGCTCTGCAATATGCTAATTTAGCTTTTTATGCATTTTAGTTAAATACAAATTCTTCAACCAATCAGACTCACTTATTATCAGGTTGTTCTCTCTTATGAAAAGTCCACTTCCATCTGAGAGCCCAGCTTGATCATGAGCCCATACTTGTGTTTGTAGGCGTCCTCTCAACATGTGTCTTTTTCTGGCTGTGCTTCAGGACAAGCGTAAACAGGACATTTTTGTAGGAGGCCCAGTTAAGAATAGGCCTGATGTTCTGTCTCCAAGGAGAGAAACAAACAGACTAACAAGATGCAAAGAATTCCTTAGAAATGGCATCACTGGCCATGTCATTAACCCAAAGATGTCCACAAAGAAAAAAAATGTTCTTTTAAAGTAATACATTATCATTCAATAATGCTTTTTTCAAGTATATCTCTCTTCTTTTCTTTTCCATATCCCCCTCTAATTAATCTTTTCTTAATACTTTTTTTTATTGGGGATGGGGGTGGGGTGGGTGGATTTGAGTAAACTTTAAGTACACTAAGTGAAAAATGCAACAAAAAAAAAAAAAAAAGAAAAACAACTGAACAAGTCACTGCTACGACAGTTAAAGCCCAGTTTAGTTGAAAGTGTATTAAAAAACCCTTTTGTTTATTTTTTTCAGGTTACAACTTCTGTTGTGTTAAACATATAAAAAAACATTTCAATTTGTGAAAATGTTAATAAAATTGGAAATAAATGCATTAAATAAATACATTAATCTGCAATTATATAAATATTTTAATTCAAATGCTTAGTTTGATAATATATGCTTTCATTTATTTTATTTTATTTTTTAACAATTATTTCATTGTGGATTTAAGAAATTATTTAAAGTTTTAAATGATTGATGACATTTTTCATTGTATTTTTTTTACATTAAAAGTGATTACATATATTAATATTTAACCAGTTTTTTATCTTTTAATTATTATTAATATAATTTTAGTATATAATAAATTTAAGGTTTAATTCTTTACTCATTTAATGATATTGTGTGTTTCATGTATCATTGACAGTTATTTATTAAACATATTTATAACAATTTTAGTAATGACCACATATATAAACATTTAATTGACAAATTATTTATATATTGGATTGTGGGACTTTTTCCTCCTGTATGGGCACATAGTCTTGATTCTGTTGTGGTGGGATTGTATTAAATACACTGAAATGTTTCCATCTTTAGTGATGCGTTACCTTTGTAGTACACCAGTTTAATTTCGGCCAGTTCTGCTAAATATACTGGGAAATAAGTATGCATCAGTAATGTAATTGTGTAAGTGCAATCATTATAATCTCTGATAATCAAACACTGGTGAACCTTTGAAGTTCTGCATCAATCTGACCAGAAGCAAAGAGCACTAATTTAAAGCAAAACTGTTAAAAATATTCCATACGTGTGATAAATGTTTATGAAGCTGATCTCTTAGCATGTGGTAGGTACTTCTACGGCCAATGCTACTTATTTTACCTACCAGCTTTGATCTCATCTACTTTTTGAAAAATTCAGCTCATTCCTTCATACATAATATTCTTCCTCTTAGTTTGTTAGAACCTTTGATGGCTACAGACATTAAATATATTCTTCTTTATTTGTTATTTTGAAAACCAGCCAGTGTATTTAGAGCTGTCTTGCTACATATACCTCCATCTCTTCAAGTTTAGTAACTTGATTTACATCTTATATTTTTTTGTGTTTTTTGGTCAGCCAGTCTTCAAAATTCCTTTGAAAAATAAAAGTTAAAAATCAATGTACATGACATTGAGAAAATAAGTATTTTATCCCCCAAACAAAATACGACAGAGAACTTAGCAGAAAAACCTTTGCTGTCAAGTCTGTATAACAGTAAGATGTTTCTTGTAGCTGGTCACCAGGATTGTGGGATTTTGTCCCAATCCTTAGAAACTCTCCACATCCTTTAGGTTTCTTGGTGACTCAAAGCTTCAGATCCATGATCTTAACATGATCTTCACAAATCTGGCCTCTTCTTGGTGGTTAATCTGGAGTGATTGCACAGCTCGGACTCCAACCCGTCTTCAGTGACCACACAGAGGGAAGATGGTACTCTTTCAAGATTTCACAGTACATGGCTTCATGCATAAATTCCTAATCATAGTCATATGACTATATAAAAAAATATAAATTTGAATGTTTTCCATAATGATTCAATCTGAGTCCAGCTACAAATCAATTTTTAACCCAACTCCCACATCTGTACCCAGAGGACCTTCAATGCCAGATGGTTTTCCTAAATAAACATATTGTTTGTGATACTTTTGACCTCATTTCTTTAACTGAGTTTTTTTCATCAGAACATCCAGCAATGATGAAGGTCACTGTGAAGGGTTTTATAATGTTCACACACCAAAATATAGGCACAGTTACTAATTCCAGATTTATAACAATTTATTTTATTTTATTTTTTAGAAAAAAATGCATCAAATGAAAACAAAGCAGCAAAATATTAGAATACAAATATTTTTATAGCTATTATTTCTTTTTCCTTCAAGGTGTCCTAACATGACAGTAAAGCTGTTTTTCTGGACAGCTGCTTATCTAATCAATGTTTTTTTTCATGTTGCATAAATTAGTTTTGCATATCTTCTAAAAGCAGCACTTTTAACTAAGCCTGCAATGCTACATTTATTAAAGATACACCCTCTTTCTGCTGGCTTGATCATTTAAAGAAAACCAAAATACTAATAAGCTCTCATCATGATACAAGGCTTTTGTTTTGCTACAATTACAGTGTGTTCCAGAAGTATTAATTCCACTTGAACTTTTACACGTTACCACCACAAACTTTAATGTATTTACTGGAATTTTATGTGGTAGACCAACATAAGGTATTGCATTATTGTGAAGCTGATGGAAAATGATGCACGATTTTAAAGATTTTTCAAAAATATAAACTCCTGGAAAGTCCTCATAGGGCCACTGCAGCATACGTCATGCACTTTTTCTGCACCATGAAAACATCAAATTTGTGACCAAACACACAGCGGATAAAAGTCACATGTGGAGCATGACCCCTCCTATTTAATATCTACATGCTCCCATTAGCTCAGATTATAACAAGTAATAAGATTAGTTACGATAACTACGCAGATGATACACAGCTCTATATCACAATGTCACCAGGTGACTCTAAACCCATCCGAGCACTAAACAGAACCTTCGAACAAATTAGTGCGTGGATGTGCCAAAACTTTCTCCAGCTGAACAAAAACAAAACTGAAATCATTGTCTTTGGACCTAAAGAGGAACGATCAGGAGTCAGCGTGCAGCTTCAGTTATTACAGCTAGAAACTAGGGATCAGGTCCAAAATCTGGGTGTAGTGATGAACTCAGACCTGAACCTTCAGAAACACATAAAGACCGTTACAAAGTCGGCCTTCTATCACCTGAAGAACATTTCCAGGATTAAAGGACTGATGTCTCAACAAGATCTAGAGAAACTCATCCATGCATTTATCTTTAGTCACATTGATTACTGCAACAGTGTCTCCACAGGTCTGCCTAAAAAAATCAATCAGACAGTTGCAGCTGATCCAGAACACTGCTGCTTGTGTTCTCACTAAGACCAGGAAAATAGAGCACATCACCCCAGTTCTAAAGTCCTTCCACTGGCTCCCTGTAGCTCAGAGAACAGACTTTAAAATACTTCTGTTAGTTTATAAATCACTAATGGCTTAGCATCAAAATACATTAAAGACCTGTTGTCATTGTATTAACCTTCCAGAAGGTCTTGTGGTTTTGTGGATCTGGTCTGCTCTGCATCCATGTTCATGCAGATGCAGAACCAAACATGGAGAAGCATCCTTCAGTTTTTATGGACCACTAATCTGGAACAAACTTCCAGAAAACTGCAAAACAGCCGAAACACTAAATTCCTTTAAATCAAGGCTGAAAACCCACCTGTTTAGAGCTGCCTTTGATTAGTAGTCTGGACCTTAAATCTGCAAACAAATCCAGGTAAGATAAGCTTGGTTTTTCAAAGGGTGGAAGTTTTAGTGTAAATCAGTTAAATAAAGTAAGTGAATCATTGATTAATATTTTTCCCGATGATTTTGATGATTTTCATGTGTATTTGCTTGATAATTTTGATGATTTTGCTCAATGATTTTGATGTTTTGATGATTTTGCATTTTTTACGTCATAAATCTGGCCTTTATGAAAAAGAAAGCCATTGCTGACAGAAAGCCATAAGAAGTACTGTTTAAAGCCACGGAGGGGATGGCTTCTTTTTCAAGCTTACATGTTGAAGAAGGTGCTTTGGTCAGAGGAGACCAAAATGAAAACTCCACACATTACCCTAATCACACTATCCCTACATTACAAGCCTCGAAGAAAACCTGTTGAAGGCTGCAAACAACTTGAGATTGGGGCACAGGTTCACCCAGCAGCACTACAATGACCCTAAATGTACAGACAGAGCTGCAAAGCATTGATTTTGCAAAGCAAAATGGGCAAAAATGTTATTCTGTAGATGTGCAAAGCTAGTAGAGACATACTTGCAGCTGCAATTGCAGCAAAAGGTGGTGCTACAAAATACTGAATAAAAATGCTTGCCACTCTTTTCTATTTTTATTTGGTAAAACATTGGTGTTTGTCTAAGATCTAAAAGAACAAAATCATTTTCCTTCCACCTTCCACTCCAGTTACCCTCTTTTTGTATCTATCACATAAATTCCAAATAATACACGTTGAAATTTGTGGTTTTAACATGACAAAATGCAAATAAGTTCAAGAGCTATGAATACTTTTGCAAGACACTGTACCTAAAGGGATCTGAGCTGTGGAAAGTTAGGTCAGAGAGATATTGCATAACTGCTGTCAGTCTGAAGACATTTGGTGTCGCTCAGCTGCCATGCTCCTCCAGTTCGCCTGAGGGTCTTAGCTGCATGCCTAATAGTCGTCTCCTCGGCTCACTACCTCCTTGCAGGTGGGCCTAAGGAGGATGGTGTGCTCGTACTGGGCGGTGTAGCTGCCCTTGATGTCACACAGAGGTGGGTACGGGTCTATAATGCCGAGGTCACATAGGTTCTTCAGCGCCATCAGGTACTTGCTCTCACCGAGGCGGTCCAGCCAGCGGCGGCAGAAGGCCAGCGTGCCAAAGTTCTCATTGATCACGTTCAGCAGGTGTTTAGCCCTTGGTAGTCTGTAACACAAGTGTGAAAGTGTACCATTAAACACACAAACAAAATACTCAAAATGAACCATTTGAGCAGGTTAAATGTAAAGATTAAACCTTATCGGCACATGTCCAACATTGAAGTTCTTCATGTAGTGAGAGCACTCCATGTCGTCGTGGACTGCGCCTCTTCCAGTGCTGCCAAACGTCTCGATGGCGTAGGCTTCACCTTCCTGAAAGGCAGCAAAAGAGGCATTATCCTGCTGACATAACATGAAAAATTGCCTTGAAAACTTAAAAAGGGCAGGAACGAGAGGACGCAGACACTGCAGAAACAGGGTGAATGACAGAGTAAATTTGACAAAACCTCCAGGTGTCAGCTGCTGATTTATTCATGTAAGGTGTAATAAGGACAGTAACGACCCTCAGCTTTGATTCTACGTCTCACTAACATGATATGCCTCTGTCATTTCAGGGGTTGTTGTCGGAGTCCCCATGGTATTAGCTGATAACACTGCACCGCCCTCTGTCGCTGCACCGATAATCAGTCAAAGTGCTCGCAGCCCCACGGCACACCCAGCTACTACTCCACTCTCTGATCACAAAAGCGGGGGTAATGGCCCTGTTACATCGACACACTTCAGCTAAAAATACAATGTGCAAAAGGTGCCACATCAGCATCCCTCCCCTGCCCCCGTTCCTTTCCTCCTGCAGCCTTCAGGTAAAAAGCTTGACGCAGCAACTTGCCAATTAAAAATGCTTGCTTCTGTCCAAATGCAGCTGTTTGCTGCAGCTGTGTTAGATGAAGATTTTTGTTTGGTAGGACTTGGCCTGTTTGTGGACTTTGGATTCCATGCGATAGACCAACACAACGTAGTGCATGTTGGTGAGCTGGGAGGAAAATTATACCATAAAAAAAGAGCTGTTGAAATAAAAATCTGAAAAGGGTGGCGTGCATTTTTAAATACTTTGTAGAATCACCTTTTGCAGCAATTAAAGCGGCAAACCTTGTGAGTCTCGATCAGCTTTGCACATGTGGAGACTGAATCTTTCCCCCATTCCTCTTTGCACAATAGCTGTTTTGTCAGAATGTGTGGAGAAAACCAGGAAAATGTATTTTCAAGGCTCAACACAAATTCTCTACTCAGGTCTGGTT
Organism: Anableps anableps; assembly: GCA_014839685.1. NCBI lineage: Eukaryota > Metazoa > Chordata > Actinopteri > Cyprinodontiformes > Anablepidae > Anableps > Anableps anableps. The sequence continues at coordinate 13,621,687 of CM026073.1, forward strand.
CTTTGATTAGTTCATTCTAACAAATGAAAAAGCTTTGATCAAACCACTGTATTGCATGCTGTATGTTTAAGATTTTGAAGGTGAACTTTTGGTTCAGTGCATTGTGGCCTCTGAGTGGTTTTTCTCCAGGATTACTGTGTATTTAGCTCTATCCATCTTCCCAATAACTAACCAGCCTTGCTTTTCCTGCTGAAGAAAAACTCCCCCACAGCACGAAGTTGCCACCTGCATGTTTGAGAACAGTAATATGCCATGTTAGTTTTCCACTATAGAGTTTTGCACGTAGGCCATAAGGTTCAGTTTTAGAACTGATCTGAATGGAGCAGCGTCTTCCACACGTTTCATCTGAACAACTGCCATACTGAGATTAAATTAAATTTACTCCTTGTGAAGTTAGCTGCATTTGATTTTATTTATGGATTTCAGAGTAAAGTGGATGGGTAGTGGACTTTTCTGTAAAATAGCTTGAAACCCATATATCATTTTTCTTTCACTTTCCCCAGTAGATTCGTTGTCAACATTTTAATAAGGGACTCCTTAAATATATGAACACAAACTCCTTTATCTAATGTTACTTTCTAATTATTTATTGACATATTGCAGGTTAAATGTTGTCCTTTGTTTATGTAATTATTATTTGTATGAAGCGGTCTTATGCCTGTGCTAAAGGCAGTTTTCAACAAGAGTGAATACTTTGGCAAGCCATTCAATTAAAGATGTAAGATTAAGGTGCCGACTATAGTGTGACTATGGAGCAATGAAGTGGAACACCTCCCCACACCTTTTTGTAACCCAACCAGCCGAATCTTCATCCAGTTACACTTAAGAATTAAAAAGGTTCATTTACAAGGTCAAACAGCCAAAAGGTGCCTTGTTTCAGTAGCTTCAGTAAGAAGCAGCTTTTATGTGTGAGAGTTTAGTAACACATTTGCCAAAGACTTAGTTTGAGTACAAACCTCCATCCTTGTTGCCTCTCCACCTTTTACAATAGGAACAGTCTTCCCTGAGTGTATCCTGTACTGTCCAATCGAATGGCCGTTGAGGTTTCTGACTGGCTTCACTGCAAAGGAAACACCCACCCAAAAAAGGGCTTTCATTCATACATTGGCAGCTGAGATGGACCTGGGAAAGAATGCAAAACATAAACCTCCTTTTACCTTGATATGTTTTCCCATCTATCTCAACTTCATAAGACTCCATGACCTCTTGGATGGTCTCGCCAACATCGCACAGGCGCACATCTATTCCTGCACACTAGGAGAGATCCAGTACTCTGGGTGAATGACACAACAATCACTGCAAACAGAAAGAAACATTTGCAAGCTGAAAAACTTTACAAGGAAGTAATTTTTTGCCTGTTGGTGTATGTGTGAAATCCAATTTATTATTCTCATTATATAGCAAGATAATATAACTGTATCTCTTGTCAGAATGTATGTACTCTTAAAACTGAAGGGTTAATTTCATTATAACCTCACATAATGAGTTGAGGTGTACTTGAAGGTAATAATTTTGGGTTTGCATAGTCATGATGAAATAATTTAAAATAGCTTCTCCTATTCAATTTAAAAACTGCTTTTGATACTTTTGAACATGACATCCTCATCTAGAAGCTTAAGCAATGGGTGGGCATTGCAGATTCAGCTCTTAAATATTTCAGGTCTTAGCGCTCAGATACAATATTGGCATCTGTGTTTAACAATCTTATGTCTTTGTCTGCTGATATTCCTTGTGGGATACCAGAAGGCTCCATTCTGTGACCTCTCCTTTTCTGTTTTTATCTGCTCCCACTTTGGTACTATTTTTAGAGGCAAAATCTTTTTCCATTTGTACGCGAATGAATGCCAGTTGTGATTTTTTCCAAACACAAGTGTTAACAAGTGGGTGCTCTGTCCAGCCTTTGCTTGATTATCTTGTTAATATTAAGAGTTGACTGGTACAAAATTTTTCAACTTTAATGAGAACCAGAATGAAGTTACATTGTTCAGACCTAATGGACCTACCAGGACCCCTTGCACTGAGCTTTCCTCACTGGCATCCTATGAGAAATCTCTTTGAAGTAAAAATGGATCCTAACTTGAAACTTGATGGATTGATAGATTTCCAAAACCAACCTGGAGACAATACACCAAACATGCTTTTATTACCTCTTGCCTTGATCATTGCAGTGCTCTCCTCTTTGTTATAAGTACCACTTGCACTGCTCCCCTGCAACTAGTGTAAAACAAAGTCGATTGATTTTTAACTGGGACCTTCCACCAACTTTGAGTTCCGTTTGCTGGTTTCCTGTTAATTTTCTAAGTCATTTTAAAGTTCTCTTGTTTTTTTGTTTTTATTTTTATTTTTATATGTCTGTCAATAACCTTGTTCCATTTTATCCCTCTGAAGTGTTGCACCCACATATACTGTCTTGTTCCAACAGGACCAGTGGACAAAATGCTTTAAGTGGTTCCAAAGACACGACGCAGCTCCTAATCTCTGGTACTCTGTACTTCTGCACATCAGGCAGACTCCTTCGCTTACTTTTGTACATGAATTGGTCCTCAAATGCTGTACAGCACTATGGCCAGCTTTATTGTTGTTTAAAGTGTTTTATAAATAAAGTGGCAAGTGTGATAGCGGATTAAGGTAATAAAGGTCCCTTATGTTCCAATTTCTTTGAAACAATAATTACTTTTAAAGCGTAATTCGTAAAAGGGCCCAACACTTCCTTCTGTAGACATATAGAAGGACATGTCCCGTTTACCCCCTGTGAATTATGCTGTTTGCTTACAGAGCAATTTTCCGTTACATTTGCTCATATTTACCCACTGACGTTTTTCTCTGAATCAGCCTTTTGAAGCACATTCTCAAGAGCACTGTGGCATTACTTTAGAGGTTGAGTCACAAACAAGCTCTATTTAGATAAGAAGATTTCTGTAAATATGCTTGGAAGACAGGTACGTAGATTCTCATTGAAACAATTTATTGTATCTATATTGTGTATCTTACTATAAAAAACAAAACAAAAAGGTGTTACCTTGATGCCAGTGTTTGTCGCATCCCTCACAGCTTCCAGCAGTCTGTCGTACTTTGGATTGAAAGTGACGGTGAATGCGCAGTCTATTATCCGACCTGAAAGAAAAAACGATTTAAATATTTATTCTCACATTCCATGAAATGATCATATTGCTAAAATGTCAGCATGTGCTATTCTTTTCCTAGTTTGTCACTTTATAGCCCCTCCATGTAGATTAGTATTTGTGAAGTGGAAGAAAAAATAAGCATAGATACACATTTTTTAAAATAAAAAGCTAAAAGCGTGGCCTGACCTCAGTCAATACTTTGTAGAACTTACCCAACCTTTTATCTTTCCCTGTAAATGTTGCAGAGTGTGTCTATACCAGCTGTGCACATCTGTAGACTAACATTTTTCCCATTCTGCTTGCTAAATACCTCTATATTAGTCAAAATGGAGAGCATCTGTAAACATACATTTTAAGGCCTTGTCATTATCTAAACCATTCCATCATAGCTTTAGCTGTATATTTAAGACTGTTGTCCAGCTGAAAGGTGAACCTCAACCCCAGTTCAAGTCTTTTGTAGCCTCTGAAATTTGGATCTCCATCCAACAATGGATTTCCCATTGCCTCTGGATTGGTTTATTGAGGGATATTACAGTAAAATGGGTTCAATACAAATGTATGTCAAACTTCTTACATTTTTTGTTTGTAAAAACTTTAAAATTCATGTATCATTTCCTTCCCCCTCACAATTATGTACTATTTTGTGTTGCTCTACCTATCACATAAAATTCCACTAAAATACACTGAAGTTTGTGGTTGTAATGTGACAAAATGTTGGGTATAAACACTTAAAAGATATGGTACTTATTCACAAGTGGTGTTTATTATAGGAATAAAATACTGAAAGCATTTCTCTTCTCTTACTAAGTGTGAAATATGATAGTGTTGCTCTGAAAGAGCTCCTACCGTTGATGTGTGTACCAAAGTCAATTTTACAGACGTCGTCATAGCGCAGCACGGTGGGGTCTCCGGCGTTTGGGGTGTAGTGGGCTGCGCAGTGATTGATGGAGCAGCCAGTTGGAAACGCCAGGCCGGCATTCAGCCCGTTTTCTTTGATGAGCTTCCTGGAGCAATCCTCCAGTTTCTCACTGCCACAAACAGAAAGCAGCAAAGAGAGACATTGAAGGATGAGAACATAAGGGGCAGGTAGGACTGAAACCTTGAAGAACGTTTTTCAGCTCGTTTCTTACCAGATCTCTATCATGGTCATCCCCGGTTTTATCCAGCTCCTGACATAGGAGCGCACCTGTCGGTGGGCCTCGGCTGCCTGCCTGAAGTCACTCCACATCTCCTCGTTGGCTCTGTCCATTGCCCGTTTCTCTTCGCTGGTGGTCCGCCATGCTGCGCTCCGCCTAAAGGGGTTTATGGCCACATGAAGATGAGGCACTCATTATTTGCTCATTGCACAATTACTGTCAAAGAGCAGAAGACACACTGTTGCAGATAGACATGTGTATATGTCCAAGGTAAGGGGGCCTAAATAAAAAAAAAAAAAAAAAAAAAAAAACTGCAAGAGACTTCTGGCCAAGTGTGGAGGTCACACACCCGTCTTTCGATGGGGGGTATTCACACTCCTCTCCCTTTGGAAAGTCCCCGTTGGGATAGAGCTCACAAATAGGTACTGAGGGAGGGTCAGTCTGTCCCTTCACTGTGGCCCAGATAGAGAAAAGTAGAAACACAGGAAAGAAGTGGGATACAGGGCAGAAGAACAAGTTAACGAACGCTGATATTTACACTTCAGAACACAGCACAAATCCTGCTATCAGATCATAACCTGCAAAAAAAATGGAAGGCATCTATTACCTATTATATTGCTTATTATTGCTGTATGTATGCTAACTATTTATACCCATTTTGTCATGTTAATGTGTTTTATTGGGATTTTGTGTGATAGACCAACATAAAGCAGTGCAAAATTATGAAGTGAAAGGAAGGTGACCTGTGGTTTTCAACATGTTTTTGCAAAATAAAATCTTAAAATCATGGTGGGGTGTCGCGTGGTGCAGTGGTTACAGCAGGCACCCCGTATACAGAGGCTACAGCACTCGACGTGGCTGTCATGAACCTTCACTCCAGTCTTGAAGTCTTTTGCAGCCTTTCTTCTAGCACAGCCCTGTATTTAGTTCCATCTGTTTATCCATTATCTTGACCAGGTTCCCCGTCCCAGCATCCCCACAGAATGATGCTGTCACCACCGTGTTAAAAGCTTTCAAAGAACCGCTGTATTTATAATAAAATAAATTCTCCACAGGTGGACTTTATTTCCCAATTAGATGCCTTCTGCAGGTTAATGCTGCACTTTATTTTATTTGCTGGAATCAGAGTAAAGGGGGCTGATTAAACTTTCTATATTCATGTTTATAGAAAATGTTGAAAAACACGCATCCTTTTCTTTCCACTTCACAGCTGTACACTGTTATATTTTGGACTATACTCCAGGCTAAGGCTAAAGTAAAACACATAAAAAAGTATTAGTTGCTACATTACAAAATGTCTAAAAGTTTTGGGTCTTTGAGTTTTTAAAAAGGCACTGTCAGTTTATTGACTGGTTGAAGACTGATGCATTTTGCTGCAGCAAAATGCAGCTTACCTCCTTTCTTCTTTTTCTTCTTCCTTTTCTTTTTGACAGCTGAGTTTTCCCCTTCATCACCATCTGTTGAAGGCACTATTAGTTTCGATGCAGCTATTAAAGCGAAGGAATATTGATGGAGGGCCCCAGGCCCATGTCCCGGGGCATCAGCTCAAAAATCAAACATCACACTGCAGATGTGAATCTGAATCTCACAGTGGCACTTTTAGTACACTTTGAGCTCCAGCAACACCTCTGCTGCAGGTGAGGATGACTGTGGAGATGAAGGAGATACCTTCTTCTGCATCCTCGGGCCTCTCTTTATCCTCCAAGGTTTGCTGCTCCAGCTGTGCTGCCACTTCACCAACACCTCCGGCTTCTCCAGAGTCTCCCTCAGTTTCGTTTGTCCCTGCTGCAAAGTCACATACTGTTGTGCATCCATGTGCATGCACGAGCACACACACACACACACACACACACACACACACACACACACACACACACACACACATGCACACTGAGTTGATTATTTGTGGTTCATCCCAAGAAAGTGTATCCGCTATGTTCTGAACTTGGCAGGGCTTGTGAATAATTCCTTGACTACACCTTAGTCTTTATCTTCAAGGACATATGTATCTTGCAGCATTATGACAAGCATTAAGTGCTATGTGGAATAAACATGGCTTATAATGCAGCAAAAGCAGCTCAGTCTGTTTTAGGATTTCGTGCCTCCTCCTTATAATTAAATACCCACGATGCAGTTATCGGTGACTTCTTTTCCTTACTTTCTTGTATATCTTTCTGCATTGAACTGTTGCTGCTCGCATCAAATTAAACTCATCCGTCTTGTATAAAATCTTATTATACCCCTCATTTTGTTCTTGCAGGGTAACTCTGAAGCAATTTTGAAGCTTATAATGACATTTTCTATTTTAAAAAAAAAAAAAAAAAAAAAAAAAAAAAAAAATCCCTCATTTTTCAAACTGAATTGCAGCCTAAAAGAAAAATCCCTCTGAGGTAGGAAACTCTCCTGTCCTGTCCCGTGTGTTTTACGCTCCTTTACTACTCCCGAGATGGAGAGAAATAGAGAGGGGCACATTTTTGCGCTGCAATCCCCCCAAGATTCTCAAAGTGATGCGCCTCACCTGGCCCGCTGGTCCTACTCCTCTTCTTCTTTCTTCTCCTTTTCTTCACTGCTTCGCAGGTGTCCGCGTCCTCTCTTTCTTCGTCGTTCAAGTCGTCCCCATTGAGAAGTTGAGGCTCCACTTCGCGCTGTGGCTCCGGCTCCGCCATGATCAGAGACTGAGAGAGGCGAAGTGACGCATAGTAAGGCTGCTGGGAGCCTCCAAGTGGTCAAAGCGGATAAAAAAAAACCCCTCAGCGGCCAGTAATGACTTATTTACGACAGTTTAATTTGGTTAGAATAAAGGGAGATGCACGTTTAAAGCTACCAATAACAAAATATCTTCGTTTTGTGCCAGTCTTATCTTTTACGAAACAACAGTTTGGGTCAAAACTGTAACAGATTTGCAACCAGAGCCGGCCATAAGTGAACTACGCTGCTATTTAGGGCAGCAAGGCCTGTATATTCAGAGTTGTTTCTTCCATCTGTAGTAGGTGGAGGGCTCCTCCTTCTGAATTCTTATACTCAGCAGCATGCAGGGAGCTCAACTCCCTCGTTTCTATTATAGAAGTAATAGAAAACTTTGTCAAGGCGCAGATAAGTATGTAATTTTCGGGTCTCAACTGACCAGTTAACAATGCCCCGTACTTGGACCACAATTGATAGATTCTGTCCTCCACAGGCTAGGAACACTGCACAAGAGCTGTAGTTTTGGAGATGCGCCAGTCACATATGTCATCAAGATCTGACCCTTGTCAAACTTGTTCGGATTCACATTCCAGTTCAGACAACTTTATTGCAGTTATTCTCACTCGCTTTGGTGGATTTTTCGAATCATTCTTGACAGTACCAGTCAATTTGTCTGTCTGTCTATCTGACACCATTGTTTGTGAACAAGATGGTCTAATGGTTTTGCTATGTTTTCAACATGACAGTTCTCCCTGTTTCCAATGCAAAAAGTCAGATCTTGGTGACACTACCTGAAAATGCTCAAGACAGGACTATACACTATTTGCACAGCCATTTGAAGACTACAGTTAGAGTAAGTGAGGTAAATAAATTCAAGATACTGAATGCATATGTTTTAAATTTTTACTATACATCCTGTTTACCTTTCTAATTAGTTTACAGCATTATGGAAAAGCAAAGAACAAACTTACTTTACAACAAACATAAGAAACGCCCTGTGAGTAAAGCTGCTACTATGATGTTTATGAATGACTAAATCTTGTGGAGATTAAACTAACAGTGATGAGAATGTTAATTCTGATCAGAGAAATGCACCAAAGCAATTGAGAAAAACAGTAAAACATTTTTACATTAGTAAATATTTATACATGTATTTAAGACTTACTAAAAATCTCAGTAGTCTTTCTTTCTGCTACTGCAGTTTAATAATTTTAGTTGATTTTTGACAATCTTGCAAATAATACTAACTGAGCCAGAAGTAAAATGCATAATAGGCAAACAAACAAACAAACAAAAAAAAAAAAAAAAAAAAAAAAAAAAAAAAAAAAAAAGAGTGATGGGATCTCAAGTTAAATCCTGCTTAGATCCCCACTCAACATTAAGTCTGTCCAAGCTGCATCTTGTATCATATGCAGGCTGAAATCCTTGCATATGTGTGTCAATGAGGGTGGCCTCCCAAAGTTGCACTCATCACTTTCTCTGAGCTTCTAGGTGCGTCAGGGTTTCAGGTTACATGGCAGTGCACACCTGACTGCAACAGCAGCAGCCCAGTCTACATGCCACTTGTTCCACTGATCTACAAAACTCTCAGGGCCCTAACTGTTATCGGGAATGAGGTTTACCTGTTTGCACTGTGACGGATAGCCTTTGCATTTGATGAATCGATGATGCGTAAACGAGGAGACGCGCGCAGAAGGGTGTATCCTAGCAACAAGGTGAGCACAATGGGTTTAGGAAAAAGGAAGGTCTACAGATGTGAAAGGTAGATATTTTTCTTGCTGTTTTGTTTTTTATGGGTATAACGATTGCACATAAAATAAAAAGGAATTTTATTTGGTATGAAATATCAGCCCTTGAAGCTATTTAGACTAGATTCAAACTTATTGGTTTCTGAATGTAATGTTCAATAATTGTTGAATTCTGACAACTGTAGCACATATTAAGGCTAAATTAAATTATACCAGTGTATAGTTAATCAGTTTCATGTACTTAATCTATTAAAAGAATCATTGGCAAGTTAGGATTAATAACTTGTCAGCGGCCCAGCTTTTAAAGCCCTTCTGACTTCCTGAAACTTCGTGCCTCGCCCGAGCAAGCGGAAAGATGACGTGTATATCAGCAAACCTTCAGTTTGACGTGACGGCTTGGATGGAAAACGCTTCAGTCACAACTGTAAACTAGTTTTTAGTCTTCTGCCAAGGAGGACCCAGCAGATATTTCCATTGTGCGAGGATCCTATGCATCCATAAAATTTACTTGTATGCACAAATGACCGCGGCTGTGAAAATGTCTCATCATTTAGATTTATTTGGCATTGATAACAGAGATCTCTTAAAATGCCATGATAGATAGTTCTAGAATTGCGCCGCTCAGGGTGGCAGCACATTGGAGTAGCTCTCTAATTTTTATTGAGATTTTTTCTTTTTTCAAAATTTAATTCCTGCTTTTCTTTCTTTCTTTCTTTTTTGGAAAATATTGCTCTTTTGGACAACCGTTCCTTGTTGTATTAGATGCTGTGCAGGTGGATTGGTTTTTCCCAATACTTTTTTATATTTTGCATTTTTGTTATGATGCGTAACCATAGCAACAGGGTGTTTTACAACAGGGAGCAGTTGATTAACATTGCAAACGCAGAAATAATACGACGACTGAAACCAGAAATCCCAGAGGATTTGAAAAGGAGGCGTCGTGGATGCAGAGCAGCAGCAAAGAGGAGAGAGAGAATGAAGAAGTTCAAACCATCTCTGCCGTCCATCATAATGGGCAACGTGAGCTCGTTAGCTAACAAGTTGGATGAACTTCAAGCCCTGAAAAGGACTCAGCAAGAGTATCGGGAGTGCAGCATTATATGTTTTACTGAGACATGGCTGCAGGATCATATGTCCGACTCCAACGTCTCTCTGCCGGACTTCCTGACTATATGGGCGGCCAGACATTGAAAGAGTAGCAGGAAAAGGAAAGGAGGTGGATTGGCAGTGCTTGGCAATAACAGATGGTGTCACCCAGGACACATTACTGTGAAGTGTCGTCTCTGCAGTCCAGACATTTAACTATTGGCAGTAAGTTCTCGTCCATATTGTTTGCCAAGAGAGTTTTTTAAAATTATCTTTTATTATTTAAAAAAAAAAACAAATCAAAGAGAGCCAAAAGAGTTCACCAGTGTTATTTTGGTGGCTGTTTACATTCCACCCTCATCCATTGCCGACACTGCATGTGATGTCATCAGATCCGCTGTTGCTAAGATACAGACACAACATCACAGTTCTTTTGTGGTAATATCTGGTGATTTTAATCACGCCTCTCTCTCTCTGCCATGCTGCCAACGTTTCAACAGTTTGTCAGCTGCTCTACCAGAGAAAACAAGACATTGGATTTGTTTTACACAAATGTCAAGGATTCATATATTTCCAAAGCAAGACCTCCTCTGGGTAAATCAGATCACAACCTTATTTTTCTCTGCACAGAATATAAAACCCTTGTCCAGAGACTACCTGTAACAAAAAGGACTGTGAGAAAGTGGTCACAGGAAGCTGAAGAAGCCCTACAGGGTTGTTTTGATGCTAGCGATTGGATTTCTCTTTGCAAGCCACATGGAGAGAACATTAATGCCATGACTGAGTGTGTGACCGACTATATAAACTTCTGTGTGGACAACACCATCCCCACCAGAACAGTGAGATGCTTCCCTAATAACAAACCCTGGATCACCAGTGACCTGAAGGAACTGTTAAACAGGAAAAAAAAAAGAGCCTTTCGGGAGCGAGACAGAGAGCTATTGAGGAGTATGCAAAAGCAGTTAAAAGTCAAGATTAGAGACACCAAGGAGGTGCATAGGAAGAAGCTGGAGAGTAAACTGCAGAGGAACAATGCAAGAGATGTGTGGTCATGGACGAAGAAGATCACAGACTTCAAGCATAAGCAGGGTCAGATCCAGGAAGCCTGGACAGAGTGAATGAGCTGAACACATTCTTCAACAGGTTCAGTTCAGGAACAAGCTCACTACCCTCCCCTCCTGCCCCCGGCCAAACAGACATCCCACCCTCCTTTGACCCACAGCTTTCCTGTTACACCTCAGATGTTTTATCCTCTACCTCAGTCATGGACTCTTCTGCTTCCACTAGTTTGTCTTCAACCAAATAAGGAGATGCTGCTGCTTGAATATGAACAAAACAAAGGCGATGATTGTCGATTTCAGGAGAAACAGGGTTAAATCAAGCTCTATTTCCGTCATGGGAGAAGAAGTGGAGGTGGTTGAGGAATATAAATACCTCGGTGTTCATCTAGACAACAGACTGGACTGGAGAGTCAACAGTGAAGCCATCTACAAGAAGGGACAGAGAAGACTGTATTTCTTGAGGAAGCTAACATCCTTCAAGGTTTTCAGCAAGATGTTGCAGGTCTTCGATAAGTCTGTTGTTGAGAGTGTCATATCCCCTGCCATCATCTGTTGGGGCAGCAGCATCAGAGCGAGGGCCCTAAAAAGGCTCAACAATTTGATAAAGAAGGCTGGTTCTGTTCTGGGGATGACTGTGGAACCTCTGGAGATAATGATGTAAAGAGGGATTTTGCATAAAATTAAGAAAATTATGGACAACCCTGACCATCCTCTTCATGAGACTGTTATTGTAAAACAGAGTCTCTTCAGTCAGAGGCTTCTTCAGACTGGTTGTAAAATGGACCGCTACAGGAGCTCTTTCCTGCCCACAGCCATCACAATCTATAATAACTCCTTAATTAAATGAGTTACATCAACATTTAATTTCCCTTTGGGAAAATAAAGTATTTTTGAATTGAATTTGAATTTGAATTAAATTGAATTGACATATTTCATCAAAGTGAATATATGTTGTGGGAAGCGGCAGTGGCTGCCAGCATGTGGATAAGTATAAGTTGTTATTATAGGCCCTAAACATGAAGCTGTCTGCTTTAAGTTTAGAAAACTGTTATATATATATGTTTGGGACTCTTGTTTCAAAGTAAAAAAAATAAATAGTTAGTGAGCTGTGTGGTTGTTGTGACAAAGATTGCAAATAAATTTCTCATCAGGGAAACAACACTGGGTGATAGTAGCAGTGAAGAAGCAGTGAAGACTGAAAAAGAAACTGTGACAGAGTAACAGTAAAGTTATAAAAAAAATATGGCTAGCTGTTGGCTACTACAGTAAATTTGTCATCTGCTAAACTAAGAGGTGATTTCATAATTTTTCAAAATTTATACGTAGACTGATCAAACCTAAATTGTTCTGCACTGAATGGTGAGCCTTTCAAACAGTTTGATTTTCGAGAAACTTTCAGTCTGTAAAAAAACATAAAAAAGGATAATTTTCTAAAGCCTACTCTTTTATCGATTAAATTGCATAGCCCATGTTAGAATCAGACAATCTTAAAAAACACACCTTATGCTGTAGACTAGTCAAAACAAGCCTGAAATATTATACGCTTTATACAGATTCTTTAAAACAGAGTTTGTGTTTATGAGACATTAAAAGCATGCGGAAATCCAATTAAATCTTACTGTGGATTTTTTTAAGTGTTGATTAATAAACTGGCAAATATAAATTTAGACCTATTCTGTCTAAAGTCTGAGCCAAAATAAACTACTATAGGAGGAAGATAGCCACTTTAGTTAATATTATAATTAATTTCAGTGAAATTATTTAACTTTCTTGAGTAAGTATTTATTTTAGTGTGTATTATGTCTTAAGCTTTTATAACAATATTATTGATTAATCCAAATAATGTGTGCAAATTGTTTAACCAATTTTTTTGGTTAAATTTTGTTTGTTTTTTTCTCCATGCAGGAGATGATGGATTCTGTGGATTTGCCACCAGACCGAGGTCGTCCCATATTTTTCTTTGACCAGGTGGGCTTCTATACATTCACTCTGCAGGCTGTATTTTTAAAGAAATGAATCCACATTCATTGTTTACCTTCCTACAGCCAACAAGACGAAAATGGACTAAAGGCAATATTTTACATTTCATTCAAAGAAGGACACAACCACAGCTTAAAGGCATACCACTAAGGTAGTAACATCCTTCCTGCAAGTTTTATTGCTGAGCTGTGTGTCTAATGCAACAACCGCTTTTCTCACAGTCAGCAAGAGGAGAACAAAAATGGTGAAAGCAACAATTTAAACATGCAGAATCCCTCAGGTAAAGCCTGTAAGGTAAAACCTGATCCTTCATCATCATCTGTCAGTGCTGTGCCACAGGATCCAATGGACGCCAACAGGCGAGCAGCCCCTCACTTATTAAACGAATTGGCTCATCTACTTTCACGGCATAAGTGGTCAGAGAAAGACTGCATCCCCTGCGGCATTGTCAATATCCTGAATTACTCCTGGCACGATCTGACTGCAGGGGCGGCACTCCGCTTGAGAAGGCAAGCAGCGATACGAAAGAAAAAGAGGAGGTCCAAAGTCTCCCTGAAGATGGAGAAAACACCTTGTCAGGTGCCTGACAGTGCCAGGGAGACAAACTCTTCTGTGGAAAGAAATCCTAATTCATTTCTGACAAAAGATAAAAAAAGTCAAAGTGGAAAAAAGCAAAAAGAAAACTCTAAAGGTAAACTTAATCTGAAGAAAAAAAATAAATAAATAAATAAATAAATTATATATATATATATATATATATATATATATATATATATATATATATATATATATATATATAGTTGTCTTGGAGTGGGAAAAGTGTGTCATTTGACTGGAGCTCCTTGAAACCTGTCTCTAAGACTGCAGACTAATTTCTTATTCTTTCTTCTTTCTGTGCTCCTACTTTACCTGCAGTTAAGCAGAGTAACAATGACAGAGTGGTGAGCCTCATCAAGGCCCTCATAGTCAGAGTGTGGGCCAGTGTTTACTGCTTTAATCCCAGAAGATATATAATAAACAAGACAAAAATGTCTTCCGAGTTTTCAAAGATAAACGAATCCAAAATAGTTGCAGTGGCATTGAGGTGACGCAAAGGACAGTCCCAAAAGGAACAAAATGATCAAAAATGAAAAGCAAAACAGAGAAAGGAACACCCAGAGTGACTTTGATGAGTCCCAAAATGACCTATTTAATCACCAAGTGTCTAAACTGAGACAAAGCATTATGACCAAAATAAATTTTAAAAGTCCAGATTGAGATGCAAGAACAAGCATAGATGCAAAATGACCAGTTTACTTATACATATAGGGTTCATCCCCAATGAAACATTCCTAAATACTAGTACATCTCAAAAAATTAAAATACTGCATAAAAGTGCAATATTTTTTGCCAGTCATCTCATAAAGTTAAAGTCCTATGTTATATGGAATCACCACACATAGAGTGATATATTCCAAGCCTTTGTTTCTTGTAATTTTGATAATTGTAGCTCACGAATCATGAAAATCCAAAATTTAATGTCTCAAAATTAGAATATTGAGAAAAAGGTCATTAATGGAAACTCATGGTGTCACACCCTAATCATCTAATTAACTCAAAACAGCTGCAAAGGTTTCCTGAGCCTTTAAACGGTCTCTCACTCTGGGTCAGTGAGCTACACAATCATGGGGAAGACTGCTGACTTGACAGATGTCCAGAAGACAATCATCGACACCTTTCACAAGGAGGGTAAGCCACAAAAGGTCATCACTGAAGAAGCTAGTTGTTCACAGAGTTCTGTTTCTAAGTATTTTAACAGAAAATTGAGAGGAAGGAAGAAGTGTAGTAGGAAAAGGTGCACCAGCAACAGGCAGCCTTGAGAGGATTGTCAAACGAAATCTATTCCAGAAGAGCCGCCACACACTGATGAATACTAGACACGGGTTACAAATGTCATATTACCCGTGTCAAGCCACTCCTGAACCAGAGACATCCGAGGCATCTTACCTGGGCTAAGGAGAACAGGAACTGGACTGTTGCTCAATGGTCCAGAGTCCTCTTTTCAGATGAAAGTAAATTTTGCGTTTCATTTGGAAATCAAGGTCATAGGGTCTGGAGGAAGAGTGGAGAGGCACAGGATCCTTGTTGCTTGAAGTACAGTGTGACATTTCCACAGTCAGTGAAATGGGGTACCACGTCATCTGCTGGTGCTGGTCCCCTGTGTTTACTGAAGTCCACAGTCATTGCAGCCCCCTCCCAGGACATTCTACAACACTATGTGCTTCCTCCTGCTGACAAGTTGTATGGAGATGCTGATTTTATTTTCCAGCAGGACTTAGTGCCTGCCCACACTGCCAAAGGTACCAAAGGCTGGTTCATTGACCATGGTGTTCCTGTTCTTGACTGGTCAGCAAACTCTCCTGACCTGAACCCTACAGAGAATCTATGCCCTGTTGTCAAGAGGAAGATGAGAGACACCAGACCCAACAAGGCAGATGACCTGAAGGCAGCTATCAAAACAATCTGGGCTTCCATTACACCTACGCAGAGCCACAGGGTGATCACCTCTATGCCATGGTGCATTGATGCAGTAATACATGCAACAGGAGGCCCAACCAAGTACTGAGCGCATACAAATGTACATATTTTTCAGCAGCTTCACATTTATGCTAAAAACAGCTAGTTTTGATTGGTCTAATGTGATATTCTAATTTTCAGAGACACTGAATCTTGGGTTTTCTTTTCAGTTCTTTTTTTTCCAGGTACTTCAGGTTGTATTGTTTAGTTAGTTATTGTTAAAACTGATATTAAGTATTCATAGAAAAACACACAGGCTGTCATAGGGTGTCCTAATTTTTTTACACGGTGAGTTGCAGAAGAACATAAAGCAAAGACAAGAGGCCAGGAAGTCTTTTAGCTTCCTAAGCCTGTTGCAGTTCAGTGCCCATGGACCTTTAAGCTCTTAGTTTCAGTCATTCGGTGGGTCTGTTTAGGAGACAAAAGAGCTCAAATCCAATAGAACACCCTTAGCTCTTTAACATGAGGCAGGATTTTCCAAATGGTAACAAAGTCAAACTCAGCATCACAAGCATGAGGGTCCCCTTCTTAACCCAGATCTTAGATATTTAAAGGACAAATAAAGCTATGCTGAAATAAGCATCATCCTAAAAAATAAATTATTGTATGCTCATCAGTCTGTATATAACACAGAGTAATTACTCCACAGCCGATTTACAAACTTTACTTTTTCAGTAAAAGCTTGTGGATGTAATGCTCCTTTAGGGCAGCTTTAGTTGCAAGCTTGTGGAAGTGAGGGTATTGGTTTACCAGATCAGATGTATTAGTGTAGCACAGAGGCTCTTCTCTCTATTAATGGATGATGGCGAGGCTATCAAGTTACTCTTGGTTCATTGACTTACATGCTCATACAAATCTAACATATGTGAATGAATTACACCAGGCACTAAAATGACAAAGTTACTCATTCCCTCTCCCTGACAGATCCAAACTTCACAGCAGTCAGAATCTCCATCAAAACCTGGAGCTGTGAAGATAAAGGTATGATATGGCGCTGCAGCATTGTGTTGTTGACAGTCTCTCTTCTGCACTTCTGCTGCCTCAGCTGGATGTGGTTTGTGTCCAGGTGGGATCGCTGAGCCAAAGCAGCACCTCTGTGATGAGCCTGAAAGCATCAGAGTGAGTCAGTGGGTGGTGGAGCGACTGAGGGCAGCACGGAATCCTGAGTGGGTTTTTAGAGTCTTCTTCTGCAGCTTTGACAACTGTGTGGCCAGCGATGGGTCACTTTACTTCGTGTCTGTCAGACAGTCTGAGACTTACTAATAGAAGCTAAAGAGAATAGGAAAGGGGATTGGAAGTGCTTCGCAAAAGTATTCCCACCTTTTGAAAGTTTCCATGTTTTGTCACATTACAGCCACAACATTTAGGGTTTTATGTGAAAGACCAACATAAAGGACTGCATAGTTCTGAAATGGGAGTAAAATCATACATTTTTAGATTTGTTTGACAACTAAAAATCAGAAAAATGTGTTGTGCAGTTATATTCAGCTCCATTGATTTCATAATTTGTAGAACCTTTTGCTGCTATTACAGCAGCAGTTCTTTTGAGGTATGTCTCTACCAGCTTTGGACATCTAGGAACTGAATTTTGTCAGTTCTCATCTGTAAAATAGCTCAAGCTAGATCTGTATGCAGCAATTTTCAAGTCTAGACTCAGATTGTCAATTGATTTTAGGTCTAGACTTTGACTGGTCCATTCCAACATCATGAATACTCTTTGATCTGATCGTTTGCATTTATTAGTTTAGAATCATTGTCCTGCTAGAACCTAAACATCTGCCCCAGTCTGTGGTCCTCTGAGGCCTCTAACAGCTTTTCTTCCAGAACTGTTTGTGTTTAGTTCCATCTGTCTTCCCCCGACTCTGACCAGCATCCCTGCATCTGTTGAAGAAAAGCATCCCCACACCATAATGCAGTCACCACCATGTTCAGTGTTAGCTTTCCAACATCCATACATGCAGCCCAACAAGTTCAATTTTAGTCTCATGTGACAAGAGCTTCTTCTTCCACATGTTTGCTGTGTCCCCCACATGGCTTATGCCAAACTTTAAACAGGAGTTCTCAAGGTTTTCTTTATAGAATATGTATTTCTTCCTGCCTCACTTCCATAAAGGTCACATTTGTTGAGTTTACAGCTAATAATAATTGTCAGCAGATTCTCCCACATGAGCTTTGAATCTCTTCATCTCCTCTAGAGTTACCGTGGAGTTACCATTGGCTGCTTCTCTTATTATAGTTCTCCTTGTCATGCTAGTCAGTTCAGGTGGATTTAACAGTTCTCTGTGAGACTCTATTTATAATTTAGATAACTTGTATAACAATGGGAATTGCTTGCACTGGAGTTTTTTTTAGGAGTATCTGAGTAAATGGGACTTAACACAAATGATTTTTATTCAGATTTGTATTTGTAAAAAAATTGGAAAACAATCTAAAAAAACAAATTATTTTCCTTGCACCCCACAATTATGCACTAGCTTTTTTTTTTGTATCTATCAAATAAATCCCAATAAAACACACTAAAGTTTGTGGTAATAACATGACAAAATGTGAAAAAGTTTAAGGGGTATGAATATTTTAACAAGGCATTGTAGTTACTCAAGAAAGGACCCGACACATAATTATGGCCCTATCTTTTTTGTAGAAATCTTCCACCACCTGAGCAAGATCTGAGTACATCTCCTATTCTCCGTCACTATAATGATGGAAAAGGTGAGCTTACTAATAAGAGAAGAAGGATGGCACCTGCCCCTCTGGTTAACGGTTTGCCCCAGATACCAGAAGTAATGCTGCAGAGTCTAGTCGAGAGGAAACTGTACTACAGGATGAACGATGGCTCCTCATTTATTTAGTATCCTTACTAATTGTTTTACGTCAGTTGGCAGTCCAACAGTAAACACAGCGTAACGCGTGTGTCACAGGAGTTAACCTTTTGATCCTTGACCGTGCTCTCTCAGCTACCCGTCTGGCTGCATGGCAGTATGCCAGAGTTGCTCAGGTCTGCCTTACGGAGGCTTCTACACCAACGTGTTCAGCGACGGCCAGAGTCCCAACATTCTTGTGACCATCACGGCGTTTGGACATGGGGCAGTTACAAACTCTATCAGGTGAGGTCAGACCTTAAAATTGTTTGCTTTTCTTATTTATTAGTTAGTTTTTTTTTTTGTTGTTTTGTTTTTTTTTTTTTTTTTTTTTTTTTAAACTTGTCTAACTTTTTCATAGTATAAGTTTATTTATTCTAGTCTCAAAAACATTTCTGGTGCTTTAACTATTGGACTGAAAATTATGTCTGGCTTTAATCATTCAGTGATTCATATATATTTTTTGAGAAAGCAGTAATCATTCTCTCAGCTCAATGGATCTGGTGCATTAAGCAAAGCCTTTATAAAGAATAATCTCGGTACCAATATTGGTATGAAAACAGAAAATAATATTCTTTATTTTTATGAAAAGCACTTTGTTCTGTTTGTGTTTATAAATGCAGAAGTAGTACTGTAAATTTTAAACCAGTTGTCGCTTTGATGGTATACTTCATTTAATTGTTCAATATCTGTTCTTTCAGCTCCACCATCACAGCCGTGTGGGACCAGGATGGAGGATTCATGTCTGACAATTACGGAAACACAACAAAGGAGTGGAGCTGGGAGACATATCACACACTGAAGGAAAATATTATCATACAGGTGAGAATTACTGGCCGAATAAACAAAAGATCTGCAGAGGTTTTTTTTTCTTTTTATATGTAAAAATAAATAATACCATGACTGATGTAATACCCTTGATTTTAAGGTATTCACAGACATACATGTTAAATAATTTGGAAAGCATCTCTCCCAGGCCTTCACTGCAGCATTTTGTTGTATATTTCCATACTTTTTTTTCTCATCTTCAGTAAGTGAAGAGCTGTTCCTACAGACTAAAGTCAGAACTCCAGTCTAGAATATTTCTCCACCTCATTAAAGATGTGTTTTGGCATGATGAGATGCTGTCTTAGAGTTTTGATGAATCTATACACTTCTCCATCATCCAGTTGTAGAAAGGACAACGGCCATTTTTACAGACTGTGTGCTGGATTTTCTCCTTGAGATTTTATGAAACACTACTTTAGGTAGTTTCAATGTTCTTTAAAACTGCAAACTCTGAGATTCTGGTCATCAAATCATTACATTGACAAGGAAATATTCTAAAGATAAAAGGAAACGTTTTTATTAGAGGTGACCATTTGGTAGCAAATATTTATATAATATAAGAATTTTTTTCACAGAATCAATTATTTCAACATGTATTGGCACCACTAATAATTCCTATGAAATCATTTTCACTGAAGCATTTCACTTGTTCAGAGTGTCTAGGAAGTTTACTTAGTGATCCATGACTTCCTGTTTCCTTGGGATATGAATATTCTGTAAAACAGATGGCAATTTCTCTTAGTCATTCTTCAGAATGGAAAAGACGAGGAAATGCCATTCATGTCAGCCTGGGACTTTAACAGGGAGGTCAGATCTTCATTAGTGACATTATTCAGTTAAATGTATCCATATATAAAGTCAAAGCAATAACTTAAAGGTTTACAATAAATGAACTGCAAACAAGACTGAACGAGGACCCTAGTTTATCTTGGCTGCATACAGCGAGCAGGATGGTAAGGGAGATTAATAAAAAATGTCCAAGCGTCACACAAATGTGTGGAGTGAGCTAAACTTTACTTGGACATTATAACACTCCAAGTGTTTATTAAAAAAATCTTATGTCATCTGACCAAAACACAGCTTAAGATAACGTCCTAAAGCATAATTTTGTTGAAAGCATCCCAGATTCACTGTTAAGTAGAGTGGAGAATCCGTGATGCTGTGGGCCACTTTCGTTTCCAAAGACTGTGGGAATCCTGTTAGAGTTTATGACACGATACACTCCTTCTAAATAACAGGACATTTAAAATGAGAATCATGTAGACACTGGGTCTTTGAGCAGAATAATGATCCAGAAAATATGGCCAAATCACACAGAAATAGGTCACCAGAAGCAAAGCTTTCTCCTCTGACCATGCCAGTCCCCAGACCTAAATTCCATAGAAAACCTGTTGAGGGAAAAGAAAAGAGCATAAGAAAGGAAACAGAACTTAAAGAGATAGACAAAATTAACCATTTCTGATGCCGGTTTACTGAATATTATTGTTTTATTGTTTTTCTCTTTGATTCCTCCAGGTCTCAGAGGAAATCTCATTGAAACTCTTCAGTAATATGGCTGGTGTGCTCAGGTTCAGATGTGAAGATGAAAGTGTTCACCTTCCACTTTATTTTGTCACTAATCAAAGCCAGTTAAAGAAAATGGTGAGATTAAAACTCTCCAGCAGTTTTTTTTGTTGTTTTTTTTAAAAGGATTTGCTAGCAATTCTGCTCTCCACAGTCTACTTTTTCTACAACCCTGTTTGCAGACAGAAAGCAAATTCAGCTCAGGTGTTGATCAGGAGCTTCATCTGCGAAAGAATCAAAAGCATCCTACTGGCATCTCAGAGAGCAACGGGAGCCAGAGGAAAACACCTGTGAGACTTTATTATTTACTGCACCAGAACACATGTTTTTTATCCCAGTCTTTGTTTTAATATATTCTTATTAGTACCATTGACATGAACATCTCCCTTAAATGCCTAAATTAAGTTGTCACAGCTTCATTCACCAGATGGTCAAAGAGGAGGAGCAGCAGGTGGAGCCGTCAGCTCTGTGGAGAAGAAGAGGAAATGCTATGAGGGAGCTGCAGAGGGTTCAGCAGAGAATACGGGACACTGTAGAGGGATGGTTGGATTATTATCGTGTTGCCATTGGTAAATACAAGCTGAATTAATTCACACATCACCATAATGTTAGTGCATTCTTACAATGTGGCATAAAAATGCTGGACATCAAAGCATTTTATGGTGCAAAGTGCAGAAATTGAACACTGAGCCAATCTGACCTGGTGGGCTTGTAAGAAGTAGTTTGCTGAAGCTAAAACGTTCCAGTATCACCTCATCCTGCAAACTCGACATTATTGAATAGTTCCATCAGGATCCTGTTCACGGTCACTCGTGTCACTCGGTGGCTGTGCACGTCAGTGACCTCTTCCTCTCCTTCAGGTATCAAGTGTCCTGACACGGAGCAACTGCCAGGGGCCCCACATCGGACCCGGCCGAGACAAGCGCTGCATTCGGCTGCTCTACCCTCTCTGAACTCACCTGAACGCACACAGGCTGCACCACTGCATGCTGGGAGAAGCAGGAGAGATGAGCTCAGAGAGAGTCACATACGCCTCCCAGCATCAGCAGAGAAACCTCAGGACCACCTCGTCCAGATACAGAGGTGCTGACTGATGTCGAGAGTTTTCCTGGTATCCTATTAGCTCATTAATAAATCATCAGGGTGACCTTTGGTAAGATTTGGCCACTAAAAATCTAAAAAGATTTTTTTTTACCTCATCATCCATCTCATAATTGATCACAAACCTCGATGTCTTTGTTTTCTTATTTAGAGTTAATTTGATATTCAGACACAAGGTAGTGCATAATTATGAAGTGGATAGAAAATTATACATGGTATACATGTTAGCCCCCTTAAACTGATACCCCTAAATATAATCCAGTGCTTTTCAGAAATAGGGAGCAGATTATAAAAAACAAAACAAAACAAAAAAACACCTACTACAATAAAAAGACAAACAAAGCCTTTGTTGGCCTTCATGCAAAAAATAGTGGACAACCCTGTATATCACCCTGAACTCACCATCCCAGTGGTGGGACAGGGAGGCTGGTCAAAGATAGAAGCCAATTTGGAGACCACGTGTGGCCTCCTTTACTTGCATTTTGAGTTTGCTGCTACTATAACACCTTGTGAGAGTGCAATGATAAAGGCACATTTAAAATCAGTATTAGCCCTTTTATCTTTACGAATATAAACATCATTAGAAATGCAACAAACACCAAACCTGTCCACAAAAGTGATCTGGAGTCAGTGATCTCTTTTAGTTTGAATGTAACTATGGGCACTTTAAGATGAACCTAACTAAAACTGTTCAGTTGTATGTGAGATTTTACCATGTAGAAAGAAGAAACTCAGCATTACATGTTTATGTTCTATGCATCAACTAAAGAATTAAAATTTGATACAATACACTGTACCCTGCAACATGCAAACCTCAATAAATGATCATTTTACACTTCAAACCTGTGTGTTTCCAGGAGACTTAAGAGAAGCAGAAAGGAGCTTCCTGTCACACCGATCAAACCCCTTCGAATCTATGGCAAAATCAAACCACAGTAAGACCCATTTGTATTAGAGAAAGGTGCAAGCATTTAAGGCATCTAAACACAGAAATGACAATTAATGCATTTTTAAGTGTTTTACAGCTGAAACCAGATATTTGCATACACTGTGAAAAGAGGCAACCATTTTTTCTATCTGACTTTAAATGTGACTGAAGTTTCCTGTTTCTAGGTCAGTTAGAATAAACAAAAATATGTTTGCTTGCTAAATGAGAGGGACAATTTATTGAGATTCCGAAATGTACATATAATTTGGTAGAATTGTTTTAAACAGTGTGACTTCCATGAGCTTCTCAAAATAATTTGCTAGAATTTTGGCCCATTCCTCCTGACAGAACTGGTGAAACTGAGTCTGGTTTGTTGGCCAGCTTGCTCACACACACTTTCTCAGCTCTGCCCACAAATTTCCTGCGGGACTGAGATCAGGGCTTTGTGATGGTCAATCTAAAACTTTCACAGTGTTGTGCTTAATTTCAGAGTACCTTGGCAGTTTGCTCAGGGGTCACTGTCTATTTGGTAGACCCTTTTGTGCCCAAGCTTTAACTTCCTGGCTCATGTCTTGACATGAGGCTTCAGTGTTTTTACATAAAGTTATTTCTTCATTATGCTATCTGTTTTCTAAAATGCACCAGATTCTCCTGCAAAACACCCACAAAACATGCTGATTCCACCTCTGTACCTTACAGTGGGAATGGTGTTCCCAGGGTGTTCTCTTGCAAGGTTTAACCTTCTACATCCAAATGTGACAATGGTCATTATGATTAAACACTTTAGGTTTTATCAGATGACAGAACATGGTTTTAAAAATTGAAGGTCTTTTATCCCTGTGTAATTGCAAACAGTGATCTAACTTTTTTTTTTTTAGTTTTAGAGTTCTGGCTTCTTCCTCACTGAGTGACCATCAGCCCATGTTTGTGCTAATTTCTCTGTACAATAGAAAGCAGTCAATTCTTTACTTCAGTGTCTTTTACTTTTATTTTTAGGTTGCTGTGCACAGTTTTCATCAGGGACACAGAAACCTGTTAATTTCCTGATGGCTGCACTTTATGGTGTATAAACTTGCACATAATTGCTTAAACAGATGAATGTAACACTTTCAGGAATGTGGAAATTGTGTCCAAGATCAAATCAGACTTCTTGAAGTTCAAAATTATCTTTCTGGTATCTTGCCTGCTTTCTTTTGAGTTTTCCTTGTTGTCACACAAGAATGCAGCGGATTTGAGTTGTAACCTTAAAATACATCCACAAATGTGTTTCTGTTTTATTGAAATGCAGCAAACTTCGGCATTTGAGTTAATATTTCTAAAAAGAAAGTTCCCTCTCTTATTATTCTGGAATTTAGCAAATATAACTAATTTAGCTCAATTTAATTGACCTAAAACAGGAAACAGAGTCCAATTTAATGTCAGAAACTAAGATCTGGCAAGTGTCTTTTTATACAGTGTATGTAAATATTTGGTTTCAACTATATTTCCAACATGAGCTTGATTATCTCTCAGGTCAGTGACTCTTTCTTACAGTCCTAAGTCTGAAGCTCCCCCCACCAGCGATGGTCTGGCAGATAGGGTGCCTCTTACTCCCTGCATCCCTCTCACAACGTGCCCTGCTCTGCTGAGAGCTGCCCTGCGAGGGGAGAAGGTGCCAAGGAGGTGCTGCTGCAGTGCAACACTGATGCCAGTGGTCACCGACCTGGAGTATGATGCTTTCATTATGGGCCAACCTCTTGACAGCAAGCAGATACTGGTGGTGTGTGTTACCACACCTCAGCAGCCTGTTAATACACGCATGGCAAGCAGGTGGGATGATTTGGAGGATCTCTACAGAAGGAGGAACAAACAGAGGAACATGCCATGTAGCCAGGTGTGAGAACCCTCTGCGGTGCATTGTTAAAAAAGTAACTAGATAAATGTGATGCATGCATAATCACACATGAATACCAAACTAAGTCTGTAATTTAGCCCGAAGGGCATTTATCATCATCATCAGGTAGCATCACTGTTGTCAACATCCAGTTCAATCAGCAGGAATTTTATTGATGGTGATGCACTTTTTCAAGGATAGAAGCAATGTTGCATAAACAAATGAGCAGAAACTGACACATAGACCAGTCAAGCAGTGTATAGAAAACCCTGTAACAGGTTGTTTGTGTTCACCCAGTGCCAGACGGACTCTTTTCGCCTGGTCAGGTACGAGATGTCAGCTGGGATGGCAGCCTTTGAGCTGAAGAACGTTCTGCTGCAGCAGCGACACAGTGCTGCTCCTGGGATGTTTCTGGTAGGTGAACTCACTGCAGACTTTGCAGTAGGCAGCATACTTAAACACTGCAAGTTCTCACAGCTGCCACTTGGTGGCAGTAGCAGCAGCTCTTGCCAGGGAGCAAAGAGGGTCAGTAATGAAGTGGTGTATCTTCCATTATGTCACATTTATCCTAAAGATACTTTGAGCTGACAAGCATTAAGAGCTGCCTCTTAATCACTAAAGACAGCGCTAATCTTTGGTCCAAAGTCATAATATCAGCTCGACTGATTTCTGCTGTACAGTGAAAAATTATTCTTCTCTCCATAAATCAAACAAAAGTGACTAAAGTCATCGCAGCATGAAATTGTATTAGCACTTAAATTCTGCAGCCCAAGGGATCTTATCCTCAGAAAGCACTGCTATTATCAGTGCACACATATGGAAACTGGGAGATCTAAACATGTTTACGCTACAAAAAGGTCAAATCTGCTTTATGGCTCCTTCAACTCTTAAATCAAGGTAAGAGCTTTTGTGTGGACCAGTTCTAATGGTTTATGTTTCCACCCATTAAAGACACAGTGCCTTTCAAAAATCTTCACATCCATAGAAAATGTTAATTTTTGTGACACTACAACTGCAACATATTTAAGATTTTATGTGAAAGAAAGTAGTGCAT
This sequence comes from Anableps anableps, assembly GCA_014839685.1. Classification (NCBI taxonomy): domain Eukaryota; kingdom Metazoa; phylum Chordata; class Actinopteri; order Cyprinodontiformes; family Anablepidae; genus Anableps; species Anableps anableps. The sequence goes on from CM026073.1 coordinate 13,647,269, forward strand.
GATTGTGAAGTGCAAGCAAAATACCAGTTGTATTTAATGAAAATCTGAAAAGTGTGGTGTGCAAATGTAGAGATTCAAAATTTTGTTCATTAGGCCTGGATCTTTCCAAACCATTCCATAGTAATTCTCACACTCTGGGCCAGATTTGAGACATATTTTCCCATCTGAACTGTGGATCTCTGGAGCTTCTCTCAAGTTACCATAGGCTTGTCGGCTGCTTCTTTGTACAACGTGCAGAGTTCGGGATTTTGTTTTATATTGAAACCCTGAGGTGTCTATTGCATCCCTTGGTCCTCATGATACCATTTACTCTGAGGCCTTTCCAGACCTGCTGTATTCATATTGACATTAAATTACACACAGGTGGACTCCATTTACTAAATAACTGACTTCTAAACTGGATTTTATTTTTAGATATAAGAGTAAAGGGGTGTAATTCTGTCAAGTTTCTGTTCAAGCTTCTAACCCACATGCAGAGAAACACTCAGAAGAGGAGAAATCAGTAAAAGAAGTTATTTACAAGTGAATAAAATGTGCAAGTAAGTGGTTTGGGGTCAGTATGGCAACATGGGCAACCAGGAACTCTGGAAGAGATGAAGAGATGAATGGATTAGTGGAGTTGATGAAGGTAGACGTGGGGAAATATTGGATGAGAAATATTACAGAGGATGATTAGTAGAGTCCGCCAGGGAGGGGTGATTGGGTTCCAGGGGTGTTAGTCTTGGAGGTATGGTGATGGTTGGCAGAGGGCTAGAGAACCAGATGGAAAGTGCTGCAGGACTGTGGGAGGGCAGACAGGTAGCACAACGATGAAGGTGGAGCAGCTTAAAGTTACCAGTCATGGACCTCTGAACCTCAGTTCAGAGGTCCATGACTGGTAGGCTATGGTAGGTTTTGGTCCAACTTGGTGGTTCCAGAAGGTGCTCATTGAAACCTTAAAGGTTAGAAAAACACAGGAGCTAAGATAATTCACGAAGAGGGACTGCCATTACCTTATGGTTTAACACTAAGGAATAGAGTGACTGGTAACCAGCTCCTTATATCCAGGGTGTAATCCAGGCTTGATGAGTTGCAGGTGATCAGCCCTCAGTCTTGCAGTTCATTCTCATTGGCGCCCCCTGGTGGTTACCTGCCGAGAGTGTTAGGAGAGCACAGAAACCCCTGTTCCCTGACAAATACACGTGCATACCATATTATTTCATATTACATACATATTATTTCCCTTCTATTTTACAATTTCATATATATATATATATATATATATATATATATATATATATATATATATATATATATATATATATATATATATATATATATATATATATATATCTCAAATATGAAATCTTTCTTTGTGTGTGTGTGTGTGTGTGTGTGTGTGTGTGTGTGTGTGTGTATGGTAGATGTACCTCAAAGGGAAGCTTTTGTTTCTGGGCTACATATGCAGAAGTGACAGCTGCTCTGCTGGGGATCTTCAGAGGCAAATCCTCAAGAGTAGGAGAGCTTCCAGACTGGGTTTGAGTCTCCCTATGGACTACAAATTCAGGTACTGCTTAGAGCCAACCATGTTCACCCTGACTGGCTGTAAGTAAGAAGAAGTCACTCCAATTAGTCACCACTTTCAGAGAACTATTGAGACAATATGGCATCATGTCAGTTTAAGCTATTAATAAAAGATGGGTTTAAAACACATGACATTTTGACCAACATAAGATTTTTTGTTGTCATAGTGATGCAGCAGAACTCCTGCTGCTACAGAAACATAGATGACATCAGAAGCAACAGGATGTGACTCGAAGCTGGCTGTTTCTGAAGAAGAAGAAAGAGGAAACATTACAACGTTCACAACTTCATTCACTGTTCAATTCTGCTAATGGACTTCCTAGCTTAATTAATGTAATTAATTAGACATGTTATGTAACCTATCTATTCTCTATAAAGCACTCTATTTTAGCTTTTGCTAAAACTGATTTAAAAGTGCTCCCAAGATTTTTCTGTGCTTTAAAACATGATTATTATAGATTTGCTAGATTTTGATTGCTTAATTTTACTCAAGTAATAGTAGCAATACTTCATTATAATATTCTTCAAGTAAAGGTAAAAACTATGGTGTAGTAAAACTACTCCTAAAAGTATATTTTTTCCAAAATGGTACTGAAAAGTAAATGTAAAATGTAAGTAGTTACTACCCCACCACTGATCTATTTAAATGTTACATACTTAATGCCTCAAAAGTAGCTGATCATATATATATATATATATATATATATATATATATATATATATATATATATATATATATATATATATATATATATATATATATATATATATATATATATATATATATATTTATTATCTTTGTAGGGTCACTAGGTAAGCTGGTACCTATTTCCAGCTGAGGCGGGGTACAACAAAGACAGGTCACCAGTCCATCGCAGGGCAACACAGAGACAGACAGAACAAACAACCATGCACGCACACACTCACACCTGGGAGAATTTAGAGAGACCAATTAACCTAACAGTCATGTTTTTGGACTGTGGGAGGAAGCCTTGAGTACCCATAGAGAACCCACACATGCACAGGGAGAACATGCAAACTCTTTGTGAAAAGACCCCAGGCCTGGATTCGAACCCAGGACCTTCTTGCTGCATATATATATATATATATATATATATATATATATATATATATATATATATATATATATTTTCTATGTATTTTCTATATATTGATATGATGTATACTGTCACATGTATTTTCATATAAGAGTATATTGACAAATAGTATAATGAGGTAGGAATTAAAAATAAGTGTAAACTTCTTCTCACTCCTTTTCGAACAACTACAGTAGCTAAAATACTAAAATGACTGGTTCTTATGTTGCAAAACATTGTTTTTCGTGTATTTGTTTAAATGTAGTTGTGTGTGTGTGTGTGTGTGTATATATATATATATATATATATATATATATATATATATATATATATATATATATATATATATATATATATATATATATATATATATATATATATATATGTTCTTTTTGTTATATTCATTTGTTCAAAATTAAAAAATCCTCTAATTGTTATTTATTTATTGGTTAATTCATCATTTTTCCTACAGAATATATGGATATATAATAAAGGGATTGTCTTAATAACTCCATTCACTCTTCTTTTCTTTTTTAAGCAAGAAAAATATAAGTTAATGACATAATGTTCCCATCTTTATTTAAGTATGCTTCACAGAAATTAGATTAAATCGCTCTCAAAAGTCTTCTTTTTGCATCAGCTGTTGGTTTTCATATGCGATCAGAAAGCTGTTTAAGTAGCTATACAGCCTGACACTGTGCAGTTTAATCTGAAGCTGAGATGCTGACAGGGAAACACATAGTAGCAGAAAACACATCTTCCATCAGAGATTATCTATGACTATAGAGTTTACATATTACCTTTGTTAGAGTCATAGAGAAATATTTGTATGTGCCTCGTAAAGTATTCATACTCATTTAATGTGCTCGACCAACACAAAATAGTAAATAATGGTAAAGTGGAAGGAAAATAATACATGTTTCAAAACATTTTTATAAAGAAACTGAAAAGTGTAGCATGCACTTCAGTTCAACTCCCTTGAATTTGATACCCCTAAATAAAATCCAGTCCAACCTTTAAGGGCTACCTGATTTGTAAACAGAAACCGCCTGTGTGCAATTTAACCTCAGCATAAATCCAGCTGTTCAGTGAAGGCGTCATAGGTTTTTCAGAGAACACTGCTGAACAAACAGCATTGTGAAGACCAAGGAATACAGCAGAGAGGTCACTGAGAAAGTTGTAGAGAAGTTTAAAGCAGGGTGAGGTTATAAAACAATATCCCAGGCTTTGAACATCTAATAGAGCTCTGTTCAATCAATCATCTGAAAATGGAAAGAGTATGATACAACTACTAACCGATCAAGACCTGGCATCCACCTGAACTGACAGGCAGAGCAAGCAATATTTATAGAATTAGCAAAAAGGCCCAAGGTAACTCTGAAGGAGCTGCAGAGATCCACTGCTTGGTTGGGAGAACCTATTGACAAAAAAAAAAAAAAAAAAAAAAAAAAAAAAAAAAAAAAAAAAAAAAAAAAAAAAGCAGCTGTTAGATGTGTACTCCTCAAATCAGGTCTTTATAGAAAAGTAATAAGAAGAAAGCTATTGTTGAAAGAAAACCATCAAATGTAGCTTTACAGTTTGCCACAAGTCACTTAGGCAGCAAAGCAAACATATGGGAGATGGTCCTGTGGTCAAACAAGCCCAAAGTTGAATTTCAGCCAGAGCTGTGGCCCAGTCAAAATCCAGACCTAAGCCTAATTAAGAATCTCTGTCTATGCAATCTGACTGAGCTTGAGCTATTTTAAGAAGAGCAAAAATATTTTGTCCACATGTGCAAAGCTGATAGAGACATGCCCTTAATACACTTATAAATACAGTTTCAATAAAAGGCATTTTAAAAAGTATTGATTTTCCAGATTTTTAGATGTAAACGTTTAAAAACCATGCACATTTTTTTACTTCATAATTATGTGGTACTTTTGTTGGCAAATCATATAAAATCATACTTTGAATTTTGTGGTTCCCCCATATAAACATCTTCAACGGGGTGGACTAATTTTCCAAGGCAAAGTATAAGGAGATTTATGAAAGGAGAAATTATTTAGTAGACATGTTTTTTCTCTTTTTTTGTTTCACTTTTACAAGTATCTTTCATAATCTTGCCACTCTACTTTTTTCCTTGCATATCACTTGAACCAGCTGATCAGTCTGCTGACAGATACACCATGATGAAAGCACTGCCAGGAAGAGAACTTATTACACTCTCTACTTCCTACTTCTCATGTAACACGTAAAATGAAGATGATGCCTCTCAGACTGGTTGCAATCATATTTTTGGCTTCTTTGTCATACAGTTGTTAATATTAGAACTGATGATCATTGCAGAAAAATATGTGAAACTGGAAATTTACAATGAATCAACACACTACATGAAAGTAATGTTAAAGAAACTGTAACCTAACACCACAATCACAATGAATAGTCTGTGGGTTACATAAAGGGGGAAATAATGTAACGTAAAATATTTTTTTCTTAATTTCTTTTAAGTCCCAGCTTCAGATTAATTCAGTTTCATTTAAAATCACCTTTTCTTTTGGTTTACTGAATTTTTGCTCCCTCTGAGGCCCCCTAGTGGTTGAGGGAAACAAAAGGGAAGTTCACTCCGCGTCTCAGGTGACGAGCTGGTTCATCCTACTGAGTCGAAATTTTACGAGTCCTGCTCGAGCTAGAGACAAAGAAAATGTCAGCATTTGACTCGGATAACTCTCGCTGAGGGCAGTGTGGCGTGTCTCCGGACATGAAGGATTTGTTTTACGCTCCAGATTTCATTTTAAAGGCGAAGTGAATGAGGACAGGATAAACTCAGGTGAGTGACTAACTTCTTATTGGTAAAAGCTTTGCTTCTGACAGCTGGTTCAACTGAGCTTATAAGACCCGAAAAGATGAAGTGCTTAGTTTAATTGTATTGCTATAACAGAGCTGAAGAATTAGAGTCAGTTTTGATGGGGTGTTCCTCTCTTTTGGAGTCTGTATATGTATTTTATTTGACTGTACTTAGAAATGAAAATAAAAAAACAATCCCATTAAACGATCTATTTCAAAATTCAGATTATCTCTCTAAGAATAAAACTGTCAAAACAATTGACTGTATTTATTTCTTTATTTAGGTAAGCTGTCACAGGGAAAACCTTCAGATTAAATAAACCCATACAGTTCATTTTTTTTTAATTCTTGAATGACTTATTCTGATTCAGGTGTTCACACTGTGCCATTGTAAACAAGGAAGTCTGTGACAGCTACATCCCTTTTTGTCAGCATGGGAGAATGTTTTTCTGCTATGCACAGATGATTCTGGGACACTAGTTCAGCCAGATGTCCAAGTTTGTTTTGACATTCCCTGCGCCCCTTCCTCTTCAGCTTGCCTCCCACTTCTTCATCTCCCATTTCGCCTCCTCCTCCTTAGCCTGTTGACATGAGCCATTAGTCGGATTACTGTGCTGTGGAGTGGGGTGGTAAAACAAAGCCATGTGATATTTAAACCCCCTTCACTGGAGCCTTTTAGGGTGGCTGTACATTAAGTTCCTTTGTAGTTGGGATTAGCAGATCTAGAAAGTGAGCAGTGAGGCCAATATTTTCTTGTATGCCCCAGTATTTACATTTGGATCTGATACACACCTAAGAAGATAACATTACTTGTAACAGAATGCCCCTGATGAGCTTGGTTGTTTTTGTATTGTGTTTTGGGTCATCATGGACAGGATCTCAAGGTGTAGTGGCAGAGAAAATGGTGTCTGGTTGAAACCTTTAGTTTCTCATATTTGCTATTAACAGATGACATGATTTTGTTTGTATCTTCAGGCTATGACCTCAAGCATAGACTGAGGCGGTTCCCAGCTGAGTGTGAAGCAGCCAGGATGAGAACTAGATCCTCTAACTCTAAGGCTTCGGTTTGAATAATCTGGACTGCTTCTTCCAGGTTGGGGGTTGATCTCTGCCTCAAACTGAGTAGTTTAAGTATCTTTTTGTTTTGTTCACAAGTGATAGTAGGATGGATAGGGAGATGGGTAGGTGGATTGAGATTTTGTGTGAAGTCATTTGTGCTCTGCTTCAGTTCACTGTGGTAAAGAAAGAGCTGAGGAAAGAAGCATGGTTGTCAGTTTACAATTCAGTCTACATTTTGACCCTTGCCTATGGTCTTCATGACCCATAGGTCATGATAGAAAGAGTGAGATTCCTGATACAAGAGGGTGAAATGAGCAGCTGGCTGGACTCACCCCAGGAGATATGGTTTGGTGTGATGATGTTGGTGTGTGTGTGTGTTGGGGGTTGCAACTGATTGGTTGTATCTTCTGCAATGCTCTTTGAAGGCTTTTCCCAGACATGAGACTTCAGACCCAGAACAGGCCAGAGGGACTCTACTGTATGTGTATGAACTCCTCTTAGAACAGTACAGTGCATTGTGATACTCCTCCCATCCGGAAGTTGATGCTGATGTCTCCCAACAGTTGTATTAATGATTTTTTCTCAAACAGTATTTCTGTCATCAACTGCTGTTTTTTGGTCTGCCTCTTTGACTTTCTCTGACTTAGTAACCCAGTGGGGTTTTTTTCTTCTTCAGGACATTTCAAATGGTTTACTGGTTATGGCCAATGTTACTGTACTGTAATGTACTGACTTGGATTGCTTGATTTTCACCCAGACTTCTTTTTATGCTGGTTACACCACCAACTAAAAATGCTGTCTCAACAGGCAAACCCCAACTGAGTGAAGACATTTAGTGCTTTTTATTATTTTAATAATCAGTATAATAGTAGACATCTGGGCGACACCTGTCAGCCACATATTGCAATATTTTTGTTCAGTGTTCACTCCTGTTTTTTAATGATCATCTTTGACATCAAACCCAAATGTTTGCAGCCCACAATAAAAATAAAGACATTAATGTTACCATTCTAACACTTTTGGTTAGGAGTTGTACATTGGTTTTGCGACATGCTAATTTGTTTGCAATATCTTTCTCTTAAACTATTTGCATACTTCTTTCCAGTAATCAAATTATTGTCTGATGTTGTTTTCTTCCATGTTATTTAAGTTCCCTGTCTACTTCGTTTCTGTCCCCAGACATGGAAAGGCCACCTGTAGCCCCAAAGCCAAAGTTCATTACCAACCAGAGGCCAATACTGTCTCCTTTAGTTCCCCGAAGAGATGGCCTCTCGCCTCTGTCTCCTGGCACACTAAGGAAGGTTAAACCAGCGCTTGCTCCAAAGCCCTGCCTGTCTAAACTCCCAACTGCTTTAGAATCCAAGCCCCCAATTTTGAAGAGTACGCAACAAAATTCTGCTTTAGAAACCCATCGGACAGTCATTTCTTTTAACTCTCACAATGGAATTCCACATAGTAAGAAGCCTGACTGGGATTATATTCTTCCTATTTGCCTGTGCAACCAAGAAAACTGCACATGCATCAAGAACACAAAGCTCAGGCAGAGGAAAAAAGACTTTGAAGCATCACACAATGGCAAGACAGAAGAAAATAAAAAGACTGTTCCTATGTCTCGGGATAACAAACGAGGGAAAACAGACAATACCAAGTCCCAAGTGATGAACAACTCAAACAATGGTCACACAATTAATAATGATAAAGTTAACAGGACCAAACACCACAACATTGACTCTAACAGCCTCAGTCCTGAAAAGGCTGTTCATACAGTACCTCAAGATGTACCTGGAACAGGACAACAGGGTGGTAGTCTTGGCTCAGAGCAAACTAGTGTCCCACAACCCAAATGTCCCCCACCTGTCCTTAGGAAGCCTCACCCTGTCCCTGTTCCACGGAAACCCATGAGATCTGTTCCTGCCTATCAGGAAAAGGTGGAGAAGGATAGGGATGAAACTGCTATCCAGGAAAAGAGGGAAGCAACTGTCAAAGAGGTGAAGGTATCAACAGACGGAAGAGGATGCTCATCCTTATCTGTCAGCAAACCTAGCAATAAAAATGGGCCACCAGTGTTTCTGTCTGCAAGGCAAGCCTGTCCACCACCGGTCCCTCCTTCCAGGAAAAAGCCATTGCTATCTAACCACTTGAACGCACCTTCCTCTGCTATACAGACTCCATCTAAGGACATGCACGTTAAAGATTCAAGTAGGGGCAGCAGCATCTATGAGATAGAGTTACGTGTTGATAGTGAGGTTGATGAGTTACAGGAGAGAGTTGTGGATGATCAGGAAGAAAGGTATCATCTGCCGTTTCACACATTGCTTAATCAAGCTGAGTTCAAAGATCTTCCAACAACCTTTTTGGCAGCAGAAGACAAAATGCCAAGGAAGCATTGTAGAAACAACAGCATGTCGGGACTAATTCAGAAGAAGGAATCTATTGAGGGTAAAGGTGTGAAGAAATTAGAAGACTTTGAGGCAAGGCAAACCAGTACTTTACCAGATGGAGTCTTGACGGAATTAATGAGAAGGGAACTACCTTTACCGCCACAGGAGAGCTCCAACAATAAACCTGTAACAGCTGGAAACATTAAGCCCTCTCGTACTAGCCTCACCAAAAAGAAAGCCAAGTCCTTTTCTACAGCTGACCTCATTCACTCTGAAGGACAGAAGGGGAACTCCTTTAGGAAAATCCTAGAACTTGGCAAGAAGACAGCACCAAAGAAGATGGTAAAACCAGGCCAGACTCCTGCATCTACTTTGAATGAATCCATACCAGTTCCTTACAGGGATTGGTATGTACAACAGAACTTACCAGCCTTTGTTGGCACTGATAATAATTTCCATTATTCACAAACCGGTGTTGAACAGAGCGTGGATGGAGATGAGATTTACCCCAAAACCCAGGAGTCTCCCATCTATGAGACTATTCCTCCGTATGATGATGTTCCACATTATGACAATGTAAATGTGGGAAAGGCTGGGTCTCCTCATCCAGGTTTCCAGACAGAGGGTTGGCAGAGCTCCCTGTATGATGGTGAGGGGATTTACGAGAAACAGAACCCATATTTCTCCCTGGTGAAAAACTCAGAACAGGAACAGACACCGACAGAATCTGACAGGTAAACTTATTTTCAGTTCTGTTCATTAATGTGTGCTGCATAATGTCACTGACAGTTCTTCTTGTTCACCTGCAAAATACTTGAAATCATTTAGGAATTAAAACCTGTTTCTATGGTACAGCTTTCCTCAACAGCTCTCTGTATTTCTATCGGCTGAGCGAATTCACATAACAACGCACTTTGTGCCACATCCAGTCTGAGCAGATTGTGGCACAGAACAAACCACCGCTGCAACGCATATGATACAATACCTGTGCAGCAGGTTCTGGTGCTGCTAACAGGAAGAGCAAACTGGTCCTAATCACATTAACACTCTCAATGCTGTGGGCGCCATGGTGGTGCGCAGAGTAGCAGGTTCATGGGCTTCAGCTATGGAGAAATTTTTCTGTGGCAGAACAAATAAGAGTTTGAATTAACAATGATGTTTATTAATGTGCATCAGACCTGGTGTGTTTAACCCTTTAGTAAGTTTTAATTTTGTGCAGCATTATCAAAATATTTAAGGTACTAACGCTTGAATATTAATGTTTATATTAAATGCCTTTTTAACACTGCTGAGCAGTGTGACTCCAGGAAGTTTTTAAAGAGAACTAAATGGGGGCCAATGGTGATCTTAGGGTGTCACCAAAATAAAAACCCAGGCAGGAAGCAAAGCTGCAATACAAAGTGAGTGACAAATATCAGACTCAACATGAAAGTGGTTTAGTATATTTGTCTGTGCAGAGTAACCGACCAAACATCATGGTAGAAAAGGCTTTGCATAAGAAAAAAAATATATTTAAGACCTTTTTTTTCAAATTATTCCAGTAGATCATTGTAGTAATACTTGTCAGGCATATCACTATCCTCTTCAGAAGCTGTGACTTATTGTTCATATCTACCATGTGTAAAGTACATTGTAAACTATGCAAAAGTTAGAGGTCGCTACAGTACCCTTAATTAAATGGATACAAATCTGAGGCATGCAAGTAAATTGTCCTGTGTTTCAAAAATGTCCTGCATGAGACACTTCCACATCTGCCAGTTTGGTAGACATAGCTCAAAAGTGAGAACACTGGTTCCATATTGTGATTTACCATAAAATAAGATTGAACTATGTCACATACCTAGTTCTCTGTAAGGAATAAGTAAAGTTACTGAAAACCAACTGTTTGAAAAGCCAGTGGCCAGGTTTTCTAATAAAAGGCTGCACAACTGCATGCTTACAAATTGCTTCTTGCCCTGAAATGAGAGTATCGTTTATAACAGACTGAACTGAGAGACCAATTGTGTTGAATACCTTCTTTAAAAATTGCAGAGATTGTGATTTAAGGGAGTAAGGGGAGGGTTTATGGTCTGATGCTGTTTTGCTTAAATCAAGTGTGTCCAAAGTCAGTCCTCAAGGGCCAGTATCCAGCATGCTTTTTTTTTCTCTCTCTCTCTAGTTCAACACACCTGAATCAAATGATGGCTCATACAAGTTTAGGATACCTTAGAATACCGTCCCTTGAGAACTGACTTTGGATACCCCTGACTTAAATCAAAGGGACATTAGAGACAACTATGCAGTGTCCTATTTATTTCTGGGTCCCCAGGTAAAGATGTGTTATAGCTTAGCAAATTCATCCTTGTTTGTTTTTCTTTTTTTTTTTTTTTTGTTCAACTGTAAATCTCCAGCTGAAAAAAATATAGCCAGATCATTAATTTAAATATATTTATTCATAAAACCAAAGCATTTATTTGTAGAATGTGGTTTGTCTATAAAACTGTTGGTTAGATATGTTTCGTATATGTGTTTTTACTGTTTTTCTACATGTTGTATTAGTATGGCTAGGAATACATGTGTGCACACGAATTCTAAGAACACAGCAAAATGCCTCTTTTTTTTTTGTGGTTCAGTCTGAGTAACAGCATATACTAAAACGCACCCTATGCAGTTCTCAAAGAATGGTCACAGGTAAGTGCAAAAACTCCAATAAACATGACAAAGTATGACCTAAACACTCAGCTTTTGGTTGAAATGTTTTTCAGCACTTGTTGTAAGGGTGTTGCTGCTGTTTCAGATACAACACTTCCTGAGGGGATTGTGGAATTTTTGATCTGTGTCATGGTTTGAAATTTGTCTATTTCATGTTTTGAAGACACCTGTTGATTTTGGCTGAATCTAGCCAAATTAACACACGCTGACAGTACAAAAGCAGCTGGACTGGTGTTAGTGTGACAGATTTTCATTGAAGAGTTTAATTTTTTCTTGCATGCTATATTTGTTCCTGATGTGTATTTGTAAAAAAAACCCCTTTCAATTTAAGCAAGTTATATAAAGAAAAAAGTTTTCTTTGTACAATGACAACTGATCAGATAATGCGCTGAAGAAGCAAGTGTTTTAAATTTAAACCCCGTATTATCTCATCTCAGGCACTTTTTTTATAAAAGTCTGGTTTCTTTCCTGTTTGCTATGAGCATGTTGAAATATCTTCATATATATATATGTATGTGTGTGTGTGTGTGTGTGTGTGTGTGTGTGTGTGTGTGTGTGTGTGTGTGTGTGTGTGTAAAAAGGTATCCTAATGAATGTGTTCACCGTTTCATTTATGTACTCTAAACAGAAACTCCGTTGATGAGGAAGTGGCTTCTATTAATGACACTTTTTCTGATGATGACATCGCAATCAACACCTCAGATGAAGAGGATGAATATGATAGCAGTTTCAACTCAAGTAAAGATGTACAGAGTACGGTGAGGTTCAGACGTTATTTGGCTTATGTATCAAGAGTCACCTCACAGCATTTGTTCTTTCTTTCTCATTGTGCACCTCAGCTTTGGAGTGGAAACACTACATGAATGTCTTATGCTGCACTGCATGTGCTTACTGTCTGTAACACAAATTTACAACTTGTGCTTAATGAAAGTCTGGTTCTGCATCTTTGGTAGGTGCAGAGTGGACAGAAGAAAAGTAAGATACAACACATTGCCACAGAAATCATGACCTCCGAGAGTGTGTAAGAGTTAAATGTTTTTTTTATTCTCTTTCAAATATGTTGTCTAGCTTATGTCTAGCTCACATTCCTTGAACTCTTTAATGTTTTCTCACATTTCAACCATAAGCGTATTTTCACTCACTGGTAGAAGCGAGCCCCTTGTTTTACGCTTTGCTTCGTACATAGGATCTGGACCCCCAGCTATTGAGAAATGATTGCTTGTTATAGGACTCTGTTAACGTTTTGAACAACTAGATCTGATTTTACCTGACGGTGGTAGGAGTTCATCCCGTAATCGGTGGGTTGTTGGTTCGAGCCCCCGCTCCGTCAGTCTTAATCATTGTGTCCTTGGGTAAGACACTTCACCTGCCTTACCTGCTGGTGGTGGTCAGAGAACCTGGTGGCACCGGTGCATGGCAGCCTCGCTTCTGTCAGACTGCCCCAGGGCAGCTGTGGCTACTACCCAGTGACTTGCCACCATCAGCGTGTGACTGTGTGCATGAATGGTTGAATGACTAAATGTAGTGTAAAGTGCTTTGGGGTCCTCTGGACTTGATAAAGCGCTATATAAGTACAGGCTATTTACTATTTACCCAATCGCTAACATTTGGCCGTGAGGTATGTAATGTGCCAGCTCAGTCATGAAGAAACTTGCTTGCACTGTAAACAATCATCCTCCATTGCAAAGAGAGAAGTGCCGAGCTGAACAAGATGGCTGTTAATGGGAGCTGCAGGCTCACCATTCCTCTTGTGCCAACTTTAATAGCTTAATATTTGAAAGTGTGGCCAACATGGGCTGAGTGGATTGGTTCACTTCCTCCTTTGCTATTGCCCAACTACAACCATAGGCAGACGACAATACAAAAGCAGTGCAGAAACTCAATGTCATTGTTCAGAACTCCTCCTTCTGTTCGCTGATTGGCCGGGACGAAATGCATCCTGAGAAATCAAGAAATCAATGGGACAAATCTCAGATGGAGCACTGAAGGGAGATGAGAATCGCATGGAACTGTGTAGGAAGGCAATGGCTAGGCTATTCTCTCATTAGTTCAGAGTAGAGCTCGACTGATACAGGTTTTTTTAAGGCCTATACTGATCATTTTGACATCAGTCTAACCAATCCCTTATATGTGGAAGTGGAACTGAATTTTAACACAGACCCCAGATCTAGAATTTTTACATTTATTGAGAAAGACAACTCATTTGTCATCATCATCTCTGATGATTTAATGGTTTCATCAGAGATAAATTAAAAGCCTTAAATTGTTTTACATTTAAATTTAAAATTTTATGCTGCAGTATGTAACTTTTATGAAAAATATGTTTTTTACATATTTGTTATAATTATCATTATGTTGTGACAGTATAATATAAGACAGATAATTTGTGGAAAAAATAAAGCTCCTCTGCCTTCTCCCAGTGCTCCCAGTACTAACTGCAGAAATACACCACTCAGTCTGAAGCAACCAATCAGAGCCAGGAGGAGGGTTTTAGCGCTGTCAATCACCCTCATGTATCATGGCTCACAAACTCCCCCTTGCTCTCTGCTAAGTTACAGCTGGTTCACCACAACATAGCCTGCCATGAATGTGAAGGCTAGTTAGCTTGGCCACTGATAAAACCGATAGTTTTCCTGGAACGGTAAGTTGTTTTTTCACCATAAACACATTTAGTGGTGCACACATGAAGATGAATGACAGCACTAATAACTTCCTCCTGGCTCTGGTTGTTTTAGGTTGGGAACGGTGCAAAGTTACATACTGCAGCTTTAAAGGAGTTGGCAAGTTTACTTTGTAAAAGTGCAAAAAAAACAAAAAAATCTTCATAGTTTGATTGTTGTGTTACCATAGCTATAATCTCATGCTATGAGATTAATCTTTGTATTTGAGCTTGGTTTGTTAACAAATACATCCTAGCAAATAACCAATTATCACTGATTGCTTTTGAGCTCTGTCAATTAGACTTGGCCCCTCTCCCAGATTCCACCAAATCTGTATTGAAACCCTGTTAGGGGTGGAGATGTTCTTAACAGGAAGAGGGGGGCCCTGAATTATATTCTGCTTAAGGCCCCGTAAAATCTTGGTTTATCCCTGGTTTCATTTAAAAGTAAAATATTTTTTTAATTCCCTAAAATGGAAAATGATAAGTATTTTTATGTGTAAATAAATATTATTTTGGTACAAACTTCAAGTATTTCTTACATTAAACTTTGTTTTTTAATGTCTGCTGCTTGGTGCAGTATTTTGATTTGCTGGTTGTTATTTAGCCAAGTGAATGCAGGATTTGCAAGGAATACTCTAAATGAAAAAGACCTGTTTGTGATCGATTGGTGGTGTGGTTCATTTACATCAACTTTATCAAGTTGAACACAGCCAAGCGCGTGCCAGAAGATGTATTGAGAGCATGTGTGAGATTTAAATGTGCACGCCACACATTGTTCTTTCTTCTCAAAGATATTAGGCACTCACATTTTCACTGGGCGCTCAACGCGAACCTCTAAAAGTGCAACTATATGTTAAATCATATTTGGGGTTTGCATTGAACTTGTGCAAGCCGAGCAAATTGTGCTGCTTTTATACTTAATGCCTACTTTGGTGTAGTATTCTCTGAAAGACAGCCTTCATTGAGGGTTCATATAAATGTCAGTACAGGTGAAGCTGCTGCATAAACATCTTCCAAATCATCCAGTTTGTGCAAAATGTCAGAGGTGCAGACCAGACACCATGACAGTGGTGTCTGGTCGCACGTTGGCGAGGTGGCCAACGTGCAGAGGCGCTGACGGTTTGATCAATGTGCGCTCCCGGTCTCGCACCTTCGGTCTCGCGCCCAGTTCAATGCATTGACTATAAATCCGTCTTTCCTATCACTGTTACTGGTGTATTAAAAAAACTTATCTAAAATAAATAAACAAGCAAGGCTTTGCCCAGCGGCGGGGCAAGTAAAGCAAGGTGGGCGCCATGCCAATAATACACTGGGGAAACCTCTACACCGCTGTTCCTTCCCTCTGACAGTGAGACAGAGACAAATTTTCAAAGGGCAGATACAGCTAAATTAGACAGTTAAAAATGCACTAAATGTTGAAAAGTTACTCTTGTTGTTGTTGGCACTCAGTTTTATAACATTACCAGCTGCTCTCTGCCAGTGGGTGAGCAGCAATGTATGTACAATGTCAAGGCATGGCTGTTGAAAGCTTTGAACATGTAACATGTCGATGTATCGGTCGACCTCTAGTTCAAAGCTTTTTGGCCTACATGTAAACTCTGAGTGGCTAAAAAAAAATCAACACTGCACATAACCCTGAACAGATGGATGAAGCTAAATACAAGACAATCCCTGAAATAAACTCTGCTTAGGAGAGGCTGCAGAAGACTTGAGATGGGGTGGTGGTTCACATTCCAGCAGGATAACCGCCCTAAATGCAGACAGCCTGAGCCATGATTAAATGGTTTAGAGTTTGTTAGAATAGCCAAGTCAAAATCCAGACCTAAATCCAACAGAAAAATTGTGGCAAAACTTGAAAATTGATGTTCACAGACACTCTTCATCTATTCTGACTGAGTTGAGCTATTCTGTAATAAAGAAAGCGCCACACCTTCAGTCTCTAGATGTGCAAAGCTGGGATATATATCAAGAAACAAACAGCTGTGATGCATATGTAGGCAACCCTTTCCAGATTTTTATTTGTAGACCGATTTTAAAACATGTATAATTTTACCTTCCAATTAACAGGTATGTCCTATTTGGTCTATCACATAAAATCTGAGTAAAATGCATTGCTGTTTGTGGTTGTAATGGGACAAAATTTGAAAAAGCTATTAAAACCTTTTCAAGGAACTTGCAAAGGTTGTATCAACTTAGGTTGATAGCTTTGACTTTATTTTTTGAGTTTTGAGATGTCTTCTTCTTCATTGTTAAATTTAAACTAAACAAAACGCAGCAACTTAAAAGTTTGAAATAAAAACCAGAGAAGAAAATTTTATTTCAAAAACATATTTTCTTAAATGTTTTTGAAGTTGTTTCATTTAATAAATATGTATATAATATATAATTTTAAACTGTTTTGAATTGTGCAGAAACAACCAGCATCATTTAATTTTGCTCTGACTTTACAGGAAAATGGATACCTAAGATTATTTCTGCAAAAGCTTATTTATAATATTTGTTTGGTTTTAAGCTAATAAGCTCCTCACTTGCTGATTGTACTCTCATTTGGTTTTTCTCTATTCCTGTTTCTTGTAGGTTTGTTGATGTCCTAAAGCTGCTTCATGTTGTAAGTAACCACATATCTGACCCAGTTGGCTTGTTGTTCACGTAAAACCAACCTTTGTTTTTTGCTGTGACAATAGCAGAGTCCAGTGTTTTTCTGTTTATGTTAAACCAAGTGCCTCAGTGCTGCCTGAGCTCATATTCTCCAGATGTGTTTCATTAGCGAAGAAATGGGTGCACACCCAGAGCAGCATAACTGCTCTCAGGTTTTTTTTTCACATTTCTCTTGACTGTCAATAAACTCTGAAGGAAGAAATTCACTTTGCATTGCTTAGACTGATAAACATCTTCATTCTTCTAAAGAATGTAATCTGTAATCCAAGGCACAAAAAGAGATAATGAGTTTACGCTACAGAAGTTCCTGTAAAGCGTTTGCTACAAATGACAACGCACATTAAAGAATGTATGTATTTTGTATATGCTGACAGACAAGTAAACCCTACCTTATTGAGTCTTAGCTCTAAAGTTATTTTGCTTAAATCTCTTCTGATATAAAAATGTATTAACTTATTTAAAAACAGCTTTAAATGAAGCTTGCAACACAATCAAATTGACACATGAAACAGGTTTAATGTGCAATAAAAAACTAAAGTGTCACTTGATATTTATGCTATATAAATGCTAACATACTGTGGCCAGTGTCATATGTTTTGACAAATTATTCACATCTAGGTCCACTTAGGGCAAGGACGAGGTGCAGTATTTGAATCCAGTATATGCCATTGCTTTTATTATCATTTGGGCAAGTGACCAGCTGTACCCTCACAGACTTGGTGCTCTCATTTTAATTGTCTCTTTGTCTGAGAGACATATTTGGAGACAGAAAAGCCAGTGAGGTCACCTTAATATAGGACAGTGATTGTGGTCTCTCTTACTTCAGGCTTGGATGTCTGGAAGTTCTTCACTTTGAATTCAGAACTGGTTGATGCCTTGGAAAAAGTTACCAATGCTGAAAACAGATGTTTTCAACAAAAATGTAGTCTTGCAGAGCTTCTTTCAAAAATGTAAAACATAGAGGAGCGTACAATGTGAGAAAAGCATCTATCGCAACCATATCTGGAGACGGTCTTCATGCTTTGAGGTGACTTTCTTTGGCCCATTGTCTTGAATGGACAAAATTTTTCTGAGATTTCGGTGTTGTGTCTTTGAACACAGACAGTTTCACCACCATGGCCACCACAGTGGCTGATCAAGCCAGTCAAAAGGAGATTTTGATTTAACTATGGCAACGAGGGCTGCATAGTGGAACAGCTGGTAGCACTGTTGCACTGCAGCAAGAAAGTCTTGGGTTTAAAACCATGGTGTGGGTCTTTCTTCATGGAGTTTGATTGTTCTCTCCTGTGCATGTGTGGTTTCTCTCTGGGTACTCTGGCTTCCTCCCACAGTCAAAAAACAGCTTAATGGGTCACTGTAAATTCTGACTTCTTTTAAGCCATCTGAAAGACAGCACTTGCACAGTAGTAACATGGACCTTAGTCACAGTCACAGTGATTTTTTTTTTTTTTTTTTTTTTTTTTTTAAGTGGAGTTGCATACCAGAAATTGTCAGAAAAATTCATTATTTTGAGAAACCTGTCCTAATAACCAAACAGCCATTTTATAGAATCCAGCACACCAAAGTCATGAAGCGCCATCTGATGATTTGAGAATGTCTTGGGTGCTGTTCATTTTACCCCTTTGCCTTCATGCCTTTTTGTTGTTTTGGCTGTTTTGTAGCCTACTCTTTCAGCCACAAAATGTAGCTTCCTGCCACAAAACGTTTCATGTTGACCATGTATCAATTTGTTGTCATCATGGTGGATGTTTCCAACCCAGTTTGCAACTCTTATACACAATATCTACTGGCAGAAGGTTGCTCAGAGTACTTCTTTTTTTTTTTTTTTTGGCATCACTAATGGCCTTTATAGAGAGAAGTGGAAGACATGCAGTAAGTCTCCCAGGCAAGAAATCAAACCTGAGACACTTCCATCGAGGACTGCTAACCTCTGTACTCACTGCGACACACAGCACCGGGAAGATCGTTTGTTTTAATCAGGGTTCAGCGTGAATCTGCATGAGAAACTGGTTTAATAAGCTTGAGTAAAAAATACCATGAATTTGAGGTATTTACACAATTTAAAACCAGGATCTAAAACATTTTGTATTGCTTTATTTAAAGTAGATAAACAACAGTTATTCCTCCTGCTGCTGAAATAACATAATACAGTGATTATGAGTTACAAATAAATCTGCACCCTTTACTCATAGGCGAAAATACAGAATAAACACCTGCTACATTTAGTGGTTGTTTTCATGTAAAAGTGCTTATTATGGGGATTCTGTTCCTTATGTAGTAACAGTAGCTGATTAATTAGGCCATCTGCTCTGGTAGCCAATCTACATCTAGCTGCTTATCCAGTCCATGGCTTGCCAGCTGTGCTTTTGAAACGGCATTACCATCTCATTAAAAAGACTTTAAGCCAAACAAAGGGTATGATAGGACAGTTTAGTAGATATGAGACGATCATTTTTGAGAAGTTTAATGCCAGTAATCAGTGTATCCCTAATTGGAGGTCATTATTTGTCATATTCATAAGAGTCAAGTGGTCCAAATGGAAATCAGAACCAAAGTATTTTGATAATAATATGATGTTATGCAGAGTCCTTTGAAAATAATACACATTTGAATTAAATTATACACAAATTTTTTTATACATAAACTTTTTTAACGAACAAAAAAGACTCATACCTGCTTCCCCCCCTTTGTTTTAGTGTTTGCTGCATTGTTATTTTTTAAAAGATACATGCAACCTCAGAGTAGATATTTGCAGGAAAAAAAGGTTATGAAATGAGAGCATAGTTGGACTGAATCATGTGCATATAAATAGGAAGTGGTAAAGTCCCTGTTGTCTGCGGAGGAAGAGTGTCCAGTAATGCAGAACAGTCACATATTCAGCTCAGATGTTTGGAGAACAAAAAAAATTAAAATCCACCATAAAGAACACCGCAGCGGTTTGTTCACCTTTTTCATGGGCTGCACACAGTTTTATCAGAATGATTTAGTCTCAGTTATGTGTACTCTCTGCAAAGTTATCCCTTTTTATCCCCTTTTTATAATTTGCTGCCACAAAATTTCCATGTGACGAAACTTTTTCTGCATCCGCTGTTGGAGCAGAAAAAGTTCACCATACGAGTTGTTTTTCTGGTACTTAGATTGCAAAGCAGTTTATCTGCCACCTGCCCTATAAACCACTTTAAAGACTCCACATTATCTGAAAGATTTGCTCAGTGGCATCTTTGGCTTCTCTGCCCTCTTGTTTCAGTCCTGATTCATAGTTTGGGGAAATGTAAAACTTCTTAATGTGTAATCAGCTTGAGATGTAGACCATGGGACAGAAGACTTCCTCCTTAGTCACCTTTTAAATCCAGAACTTTATGTCTGAGTCACAGTTTCCAGACAAGGGTCAGTGATTTGCAGGGAGTACAATTCCTTAACTTCTAAAGTGATTCAGACCAGAACTACAACCACCTTATTCAGCATAGCCTTGTTTTTATGTGTGTGCTTGTGTGTGAATTCCTGAATTTGTCAATATCCATGTCTTTGACCAACAGGACTTCCGTGAAGCCGTGCACAAGGCATCTCATCAGAACGGGAAGCCTGTGATTGAGGAACGACTTCTCAATCAGATCCTGTACTATCTCCCTCAGCTGTATGAACTCAACCAAGACCTGCTTAAAGAGCTGAATCAGAGAGTTGCCTCCTGGTATAACACTTCAATATCAAACCCACCTAAGGATGTGAATTCTACCAAATGCCAGGCTTTACAGCAGGCTTTACAAACTGTGTGTTTAGATAATAGCAGTCCAACATCACTAACCAGATCACTGTTTTTGGTTGCAATCATATTTCTGCATGATGAATAATTTATTAATGGAAGTAATAAAAACCCAACTGGTTCAATAAATGGGCAAGAAAGTCTACAAATACCTGTACGTACGATGAGAATTAGAAGATCCCTAGCTTAAGCCAAGTCGTAAGCAAGAAGTCCCATTGGGGTTGAGAAAAAATTAAGAGGTTATGATTTCTCAACTAACATACACTGACTGGCCTAGAGAGAAATTGTGCAGCATTTCATGGACTGATGACAGCAAGCTCAATCTTTTTGAGCCTAAGGGCCACAGAGTGGTGTGTCAGGTGACCCCCAAATACTGAATTGAAGTCATAGTTTCCTGTAATGTTAGAACAATAATGCCAGCAAGTAAGCAGCGTCTTGGTTCCATACTGACAAGATTGACATTGTAGAATGGCCGAAGCTCAATGAAATAGAAAGCTTGTGGGGGGGAAATTAAACGTGATGTTTCTGAGGCAAAACCAAGAATGACAAAGGAATTGTGGAATTTAGTCCAGATGTCCTGGGCTGGAATACCTCCTCACAGGTGCTGGAGGTCAGTCGACTCCATGCAACACAGATGTGAAGCAGTTCTCAGACACAGTGGATATACAGCTAAGTATTAGATCAGCGACAACCAGGAAAACATAATCGTCAAGCATTTTTCAGTTTAAATGTTTGAGTTTTTAAAGGAATCTGTGGACACTGGTATATCTGATTGGGCTAATATTCCATTGCTTTAAAATAGGATGTGCCATGCTCCCACTGTGATTGCAGACAAAGAAACAAAAGCTGTTTAAGAATTTTGAGTTTTGCTCACTTTTATAAAACACACTAATATTTTGAACACAATTATCAGGCTTTAAAATCTTCCTGTAAAAGTTACATTTTTATGTTTGTAATTTATAAAAACACTTGAACTTCAGCAACCACATCCTTAGATCGAATTGACTCTGTTTGTCTTGTGTACAGGGATGAGAATTCTCAGTTGGCTGACATCTTCCTGGAGAAAGGGCCTTATCTCAAGATGTACTCCACTTACATCCGTGAGTTTGACAAGAATGTGACCCTACTGGAAGAGCAGAGTAAGAAGAACTCTGCATTCGGCGCTGTGGTCAAAGAATTTGAGGTAATGCCTCTGGCCAAACCTGTTTGGGAAGGTGTGTCTATGTTGGTGGCACTTCATTGTTTATGTCAGAATAGGCGGATGTAAGTTTGCGCCTGAAAACGGTTTTTCTTCTTTTTTTAAGGCGAGCCCTCGCTGTGCCAGCTTGGCTGTGAAACATTACCTGCTGAAGCCAGTTCAGAGAATTCCTCAGTACCAGCTGCTGCTCACAGGTACATTCCAAACAAATGTCTTTGATAACTACTGAGTCAGAATGTCTTTATACATTCATTTTGCCTAAAATCTTATTGTTATTGAATATCAAGCTGGGCTTTTCTAACCAGCCTGTAAGATCTCATCTTCTACACCATGCTGCCCTCTGGTGTCCAAAACTTAAAAGTTATCCAACTTTAACTTTATCATAAAACTGTTAAAGAGCTGCCCAAATCAGATTTAGTGACATAACAGAAGCTTTTGAAGTGTTTTGTGTGTCAAATGGATTAGGTTCAAAAATGTGAAAAATGCCCCCATGTCACTGTTGTGTAATTACATTATATAAGCACCTGCAGACCCTTTTATCCAGGATTGTATTTCCAAAACATTCCTGGAATTTACATCACAAAAAGGCGATTAGTTGAAACCCAGGGTGGAAATTCAAGTTTTTCATTCATATGCCTTCGTTGTTGATTTCAATCTAAAATCTGTTTTCTTCTTTTGCAGACTACCTTAAAAATCTGTCAGAGGACTCAGATGACTACAAAGATACTAAAAGTAAATTCAGTCATGTTTTATTGTGTAATAAAATATTGAGTGCAAATGCACACAACTCATTTCTGAATCTTATTTGTAATATATAGCTTATCCTTTCTCTTGAACTTCACCCTTATGTGCTACTTTGTGTTGTTGTAATTTGACAAAATGTGAAATATTTCAAGGGCTAAGAGTGCTTTAGTGGTGTACTGTGATCATTGCAGTAGAATCAATATATTTTATCTGAAAACATGAATAAAAACACTTTTTTAAAATCCAATCAGCTGCCCTTGCTCTTGTGAAGGAGGTAGCCAATCATGCCAACGACATCATGAAACATGGGGTGAGAGCATTATCAAAACATTGAGGGCATTTTTTATAACATAAGCATGGAATACTTGTAAATGTTGCTGATTCATGTTTGTTTTATCCCAGGACAACTTCCAGAAGCTGGTTCAGGTGCAGTGTCATTTGAACGGCAACCATGAGATCGTCCAACCAGGACGGGTAAGGCACTGACAAATCAGTCTTAGTTCTCAGATAATTCTTTGTGATTAAAGACTGCTGGACCAAAGCAGCTAAACCAGCTAAATCTATTTTCTCTAATTTTATGCTCCAGATCTTCATCAAAGAGGGTGTCTTGATGAAGCTGTCCAGAAAGGTCATGCAGCCCAGAATGTTCTTCCTGGTAGAGTACACAGTTCCCTCCTTTGTATTTCTTGTTTTCATAAAAAGTACTGTAAACACACATATAACTGTGCCACTTGTCTTAATCAGCTGCACAATCAGTCCGGAACGAAGAGCTTTGTTTTCCAAATGCAGCAGAACATTTTGTGATTTAAGTAACACTGTGGTCTAAAATAAGAATTGCATGTATCAGAATCTTTAAGCTGTCATTGGATCAAAATGCACAACCTTGAAATTGACTCCTTTTAAAGCGCCATGGAGGCATCCATGGTGAAATTCTGCCTAAAATTAATCCATCTTCCTGTTAATTTCTCTCCTCTCTGTCTTGTACATTAACACAATTTTAAATTACATTACCATATCATTAATAAGTAATTCAGTCTTATATATTTAACTACTTATTAAATGATCGAATCAAAAATCTGACATGAATTATTGTTCTTTCTTTTTGACCAATCAATTAGATGTTTCAAAAGCCCAGGATTTTATTCTGTTTTATTATTTGGATTTATAACTCATCCCAAGCATATGAGAAAAATCACAAGAAGCTATTACTTGAATCAAAGTGTAAATGTATTACTTATCAAATTAATCAATATTTACTGATATTTACTGACAAAAAACAAAATTAAAAAGGGGTATTATTTATTTTCTAGGCACATAGTGCCATTTTATACCACAATCAAACTATGTTCAGTTGTTATGAAGATGCTGTATATATCAAAAACCACTTAAAAGAAATTTGACTGTTGATAGCTGTATCTGATGCCTTGAAATTGGCCTCTGTCTCTTTAAGAACCTCCTACCCTTTCTGACATTCCCCCTTCAGCACGTCATCACAACAGTGCTTCTCCAGGCCGTCCATAGTTGCCGTCTACAACCGTTCTTGATGGAGCTTTCTGGGGGAGGTGTAAGAGAGGGGTTCTCTGTGGGGTGGGATCTTTACCTAAGGCGGGTAAATAGGCAGTGCAGTGTATGGGCAAACGTTAAGGCACCCCGAATGGTTGCCACAGGAGATTCAAGGATTTCTCAAACACACATGAATCAGTTAAAGCAACACTCCGGGTATGTTTTTGATGAGGGAATGACATAACATGATATAAACACAAAAAAGTTAATCCATTTCCCACAAAGCCAGCCACAGTTCATGTCTGTCAGCATAGATGTTAATGGCTTCAAGTAGCCTTTGGTCTGATTGGTCTGCCTATCAGCAAAAGGAGAGGTTGAGCTTTCTTTCTCCAGGATGGGAAGCAAACAGTACTGGTATACTCAAACAGCATAATTTCAGGAAACAAAACAAGGGAGTGACTGATCTAAAAGTTCACCAGATGCCACGTGTCTTTTTGGTGTCTTCAACTGACTGATGTTTCAGTTGAACATGTCAGTTGACAAACCAATTAGTGGACGCCACCATATCGGATATGCGCGAAAGAGAGGAGTTGGAGTTTTATAATCACCTCTTCTGTTCTTTTCAAGTGGTAGACTTATTTTCCTGCAGGATCAGGGAAAAGTCCTCTGAAGTGTTTGATTCATCAAACCAAAAACAAATTCAAACAGGAGAATTCAGCATAAGGTTTCAAAAATCATTCAACCAGAATCACACAATTAAATAGAGCACCACAATAATTTATCTATGTAATTAAAGCTTCAACTTGTCCTGAAATAGGATTCCACATTATAAATCTGTCAGCTAGGAGGGAAAAAATTTCTCTCTTCATATTCTGCATCTATAGAGAAAACAAAGTTATTCTGCTGCAAACCCCAGTATACTAGAGGTGATACCAGAGAGGGGAAAACTGTCACATCTTGAGCATCCATTTTGCTACATCTCAATTACATCATAAAACTTTTGCCTCTTTTTGCTTGTCTCTTAGCTTAGCGACGTGTTGCTGTATACCACCCCTGTTCAGTCAGGCCAGTACAAGCTTAAAAACATGTTGTCTTTGGCAGGGATGAAGGTGAGAGCTTAGCCTTTTTTTTTATGTCCTCCCAGTTTTCATGTAATCACATTCATATTATCATGATGAGCTTCATAGTACCATCGCCGTTCACAATGTTAATAATTACAGGTTAGCAAACCCAGTCAAGAGGCCTATCAGAATGAGCTGAACATAGAAAG
The DNA here is from genome assembly GCA_014839685.1 of Anableps anableps. Taxonomy (NCBI): domain Eukaryota; kingdom Metazoa; phylum Chordata; class Actinopteri; order Cyprinodontiformes; family Anablepidae; genus Anableps; species Anableps anableps. Next base: position 13,672,678 of record CM026073.1, read on the forward strand.
TGTGGAGCGCTCCTTTATTCTCTCTGCAAGGTAAGTTAGGAAGAGGCTTTTGTTCTTATCACAGTAATATTCATCACCAGTATGAGATTATTCTGTCGGTTTTATGTTGAGAATTTTACTTTTTCTCTTCCTAAAGTTCGGCTGCAGAGCGGGATGAATGGCTCAAGACTATTTCCTCGGCTATCAGTGAATATACAAAGAAGAAAATTAGCTTTTTATCTATTAATACCCCTGCTGAGGTAAGAATATGTCTCAGGGTACACTTTTCTGTTTTATGATCTAAAAGCCTGTGTTACTGTGATTTAAATACTCAAACTTTAGAGTGTATGTTTCAGGAGTAAGGGGAACTTCAATGCATTTTTTTTTCCTTTTCATCCAGGAAAATTTGGGGGAAAGTGTTGATGGTCCTCCTTTGGGATCCAAAGCCCCCATTTGGATCCCGGACACACGAACCACTATGTGCATGATCTGCACTTGCGACTTTACCCTGACGTGGAGGAGACACCACTGTCGTGCATGTGGAAAGGTTCGTGGACAAATACAGGCAGATTTTTTTTCTTTTTATGTTCCCATTCTTTAAGGACAAGTATGTTTTCTGAAGCCTTTTTTTTTTACTGATAAATAAGAACTACAGATTACATCTTTTAAAAGAATAATGTATCTGCTTTGTCTCTCCAGTAAAAATGTACAGTGTCTTGCAAAAGTATTCACATACATCCTTAATCTAACACAAAGTCACGCATATGTGTGAACTGGTAGGAAATGACACTTTTACAAATGAAAATCTAAATAGTGTAGCATGCAAACTGTCATCTAATATACCAAAAAAAAAAAAAAAAAACAGTGCCTTTAGAAGTCACATAATTAATGAACAGAGTTCAGTGTTAGTTTTGTTAAAGAACATCAGTGAACAAACGGCATCATTAAAACCTAGGAACGCAACAGACAGGTCACGGATAAAGTTGTGGAAACATTAAAAGCAAAGTTAGCTTATAAAACCATATCTCATGCTTTGAATGTCTTATAGAGTACTGTTTAATCATAAAAAGTCAAAAACACCATGCTAACCATGTGTGAAGGAATACACATCACCCTGAACAAACCATCCCCACAGTGAAACAGTGGGGATGTTCCTGAATACTCCCTTCAACCTAGAACTATTTTGTAAAGAAAAAAAGGCAAAACTATCAGTTTCTAAATGTGCAAAACAGGAAGAGACATACCCCAAACGACTACAGCTGTTCTGGAGATGATCAAAGGAAATCAGGGCTGAAAACAAATGTGCACTTTTCAGGTTTTTTATCTTTTTCCTGCCACTTCTGTTATGACATGCTTTGTGTTGATCTTTTATATGAAATTGTATTAAAACAAATTGCAGATTTTGGTGTGTGTGACAAAATGCGAAGACGTTGCAGGGTGTATGAATACTTTGGCAGGGCAATGTAATGGAGAGCCATTTCATGAAACCTGAAAACCTTTTAAAGGGTTTATTTGACGTTTTTTGAAGTTCTGTTCTGTGAAGTAAGCAGTAAAAGTTTCATTAGCTGTTGTAAAAAGATGTCGTATCAATGTGAGCTTGTCTGGAAAGTACATACATCCTTTTGAGTGGTGGAAGCTAACAAGCTAACATTATTTCACTGAACAAAACAGCACCAAACCTGACAACAGTTTGCTGTGAAACTGTAGACTGTTTAATGTCCACTAATATAGCGTTCTATCCCACTGATATGAACATTTTTAGTTTGAGTTGTTTTTAATGGCTAAAGTCAGCGAAAACAGATGTTGTACAGCTGACTAGCTTCCACCACTCTGAGCAGTATTTACTTTTCCACAGTTCCAGTGATGTGACATCTTTCTGCTACATGTAAGGTAATTATTACTGTTAATAACTTCTCAAAACTTCTAAATTTAAACTGACCATTTAAAGTACTTAAACAGAACAAATCTACAGATTAATATGTTAGCAGTTATGTCCTATAACATGTGACAGAAATGTTTCTGCTGTACCATCCCCTCAGGTGGTTTGCCAGTCTTGTTCCTCCAGTAAACACTGTCTTGCATATCTAAAGAACCAGTCGGCACGAGTGTGTGACCAGTGTTTCCACACTCTTCAACAGAAAAGTAAGCGTGGACATGCTTAGAGTCATTGTTGGCAATCTGATGCCAACCCATTGCCATTCTTACAATTCTTCACTCTCAGGGTGTCACATCTCTCTGAATTAGTCACAGGAGGTTCATAAACATGTTCTCAGAGTTAAACCACTTTCTGTTCATCAGGTGAAATTGCCTTAGCAGCAACATTAACACCTGGAAGCAAGGCGACAGTACCATTTTCCAGGAAGCAGAAGAGGATACCTGCAGCACTTAAAGAGGTAACGGATGCTTTGTCCTGATTTGAATGACATTTTATTCATACAATGCTTTGCAAAAGTATTTATACTCCACTGTGTCACATTAAAAGCATAAATTTCATGGCATCTTGAAATGTCATGTGATACACCAGGACTCTGCAACCTTAATAATTTAAGGAGCCATATTTACCATCAATTCGATAAAATAAAATCCACATGGAGCTGCCAAACCTGACCCTTAGAAGGCAATGTTAACGTTTTATGTTTTATAAACAAACACAAATGTATTAAGCGTTTGTTTGGTTTCTGGTAAAATAAAAAAAAAAAAACAACAACACTTTTAATTCAGTTTTTCTTTGTCTTAGGACAAAGAAAACACAAAACTTTTACAACAAAGGAAAATAATTTCTTCAGTGGAACTTATCAGAATTCCTTCCATTTCTGTCAAGAATGAGCAAAAAATTAAATAAATCTGTATTTGATGCATGTTGTTTGAGTGTTAAAATGCTTTTTATATTGTTGAAACACAAGTGCTTTTTAAAAATTCTTTAGACCTAAAAACTCATGTGACTGCCTGTTCTTTGTTTCAGGTCTCCGCAAACACAGATAATTCCTCCATGAGTGGGTACCTGCAGAGGTCCAAGCACGATAAAAAGCAGGGGAAGAGACTGTGGTTTGTCATTAAAGACAAAGTCCTGTACACGTATGCTGCTAGTGAGGTATGTACCTCTGACCGTGTTAATCAGATGCAGAAACATACCTGAACTACAAGATGTATGACATGTCTACCTTTGTTTTGGTTCTACCTCCAGGATGTTGCAGCCTTAGAAAGTCTGCCCCTGTTGGGCTTTGTATTGAAAGTGGATTCCTCTCAAAAACAGCAGTTTAAGCTCTACCACAAAAACACTCTTCACTACGTTTTCAGGGCAGACGATGTCCAAACAGCCCAAAGGTATGTACAGCAGAAAAGGTGGATGCAGCTTATCGTTGTACACTGAGACAACTATATCAGAAATATCTGTTCTTTTTTTGTTTTTGAACAGATGGATCAACACATTCAAAGAGGCAGTTGTTTTGTAACATTTGTTGAAGATCACTGAGTGAGGGGTTTGTCAACATGTTCGGAAGTATTTTACCTCAGTGTTCCATGGCTTTTACAAAGAAGACAAAAATCTTCTGGGGGCACCATTTTAGTTGAAGTGACTTTTTTCATTTTTCTCTTGTTAGATTTTTAAAATTTGTGTAAATGCTATTTTAATACATGAGCAAGAATCTTTTTCTCCAGGGTTTATGACCTATATGATATTTTATTGAATACTAACATGATTCAATAATGTCAGGCTCTTATCTTGGATCCTCTTGACAATCCACGTTGAGATTTGTTAATGATAACTGTGAATTTATGAAAAATACTTAAACTATAATTTGTCTGCATCTATGTTCTAACTTTGAAAGGCCAAAACAAATCATATAAAGGCTGTTTGTTGTTCCCTAACACCACACTATCACAGTATAAGAAAAAGGTGACACATTTGCAACACCCACTGTAAAAATAACATCACTGTACATATTTTGCACTTAAGTCACTTAAAAAGATGTATAAATGGAATTTTGCATATAAACTATGAAATAGGAGGTGACCGTAAAGCAAACAAAATCAAACTTCCGTGAATATTTGCAGTACATCCTAAAGTCTTTGCATCACAGCTGTTCATTTTACTGCACTGTATGTAAGGGTCAACCCCTGCTGTTTATTAAAAAGTAATGAAAAAGTACCATGTTGTATGTTGTGTGATTTAGGAAAATATTCATTAGGTTTTCTGATTTTGTGTAATTTGCATTTTATTTACGGTATCTGGTAATAATTCTTTTACATCGCTGTGACCCACTCTTTTTTTTTTTTTTTTTTTTTTTTTGCCGAAATGGTTTAAATCAACCATGCTGGAGGATTTTTCAACATCAATGACCTGTTTTCAGTTCTGCCACAGCTCAAGCGACTCCAAAACCAGTCTTTTGGGAATTTTTCAGAGGCGATTTTGCTGGTGTGGTTTAAATCATTCTCCTGCTGCATAGCCCAATGGCTTGAAATATATCCATAAACTAATGGCCAGATAGAAACTGTATAGGAAATTGTATTTCTATATGACACAATTTAATGGTTCCAATAATTACAGAAAATCATTCCATGTCCTGAAGCAGCAAAGCAGACCCAGACCATCACACTACTACCACCACCATCGTGTTAGACTGTTGGAACCATGTTTGACTGTTTTTATGAAATGCTGGGTTATTTTCAGGCCAGATGTAATAGGCTTTTCATCTGTTCCAAACAGATGTCAGTGGGGTTTTCATAGTTAAAAAAAATGGCAATGGAATGATAACAGTAAAGCATACATTGTGATTCAGTTTAATTTCTGAAGGGATTATTAAGACCCCACACCCCAACTTTGAGAACCATTGGACAAAAAAAAGTGAAAGTCCTTTAACCAACGAATGAACATATTTTAGTGCAGGTGGGTGGCTCTTTTTAAGCCACCCAATCTAACCCACCCACCTGCAGTTACAAGAGAGATACAAACACAAGGAAGGTCTAGAAGATAGCATGACACTGTTTCAATATTTATTACATTAACCCATAAAACACAATATTGAGTCACTTACTGGAATACACATGCAATTAATCAATCTTGGGAAAAAAAATGAAAAAAAATCGAAAAAACAATTGGGCGAAACAATCAAACAAGTGATAAAGTTAAACAAAACTCAAATAGGTACTGTTGATAATTGTTGTAATTTTTAGGTTTTTGTAATTCACACTCAAATCCGAGCTGCCAACATTATTTCCAGAGAACCAGTGAGAGGAGACAGTCAGATGGTGGCAGATGCATAGCTGACAGACCGTCGGGCGCTGTCATACATAAACCGCAGCAACGTAAATGCGCATGTGCATTAAACCCTTTATGGATGAAAAAAAGGTCACGAACTCTGACCCTCCCAACAACTGCAGAAAACACTTCCAATATTATTGCAAAGAAAGCAAGACATTTTATTACATATCGGATTTTCAAAAGGTAAGAGGCATTTATTACTGCGAAAGTACGCGAGACTCGTGAGAGAGCATCGCGCTGTTGAAGAAGCAGGAAGGAAGTTGCCATTAGCCACTAGCTAATAACCAGCTAACATAGCTTGTTCTAGTCTGGAACTTCACCGGGATCTGGTATGTGTATGCGCCTACAAAGTCATACTTTTGTACTAGTCTCATGTGCCAGTGGGTGGATGTTAAAGGACGCTGAGCGAAGATAATGTTGACCAGAGGTGATAGCTAGTTAGCCTAGCAGCGTTAGCTAACAGAGCTACTTCTACCTGCAGTGCTAGCGGTGCTCCACAGATTCCTAAATAAAGGCATCCATATTACAGGTGAGCGTCATATCAGCGGTCTGCGGCGTTAAGCCATCAGTTGTCTTGTTATTCGGGCGATAAGGGTGAAGACCCAATGTCCAAATTAAACGAATTTTGGCCGGTTGTGGCAAACGAACAGTCTCTGTTGGCATCACGGGCCTTGAACCCTAGTGTGCTTTAACCCTTCAATGTTGACCTTTCACCGACAGGAAAAGAAATACCTTTATCTTCCGTATAGATTTTAAGTAACCGGCTGTCAGTGGCTTGTGTAAATGTAGTGTTTTTGCCACTCATCTGATCTCGCTGGACTCTGCTCGAGAGCGGGTTTTGTGGGGGTTTTGGCTAACGGTAGCTCGGTTGCTTCCCGCAGGCTCCACATTAACACGTTCTGACATCCAGCATAATAAACCAAGTGGTTGTTTATACTTTCTGACCCAGACAATTTTAAATGAATTTTGAATCACAGATATACAGATCACATCGGTGCTTTGGCGTATATTCTCTGCCATGTAGAGGGGTGTGAATGGGATGCTAATATATAAAGGTGGAGGCAAAGTCTGATTGTAACGCATTTCTACACCAGAATGTATTGTTGCTGAAATAATGCTTTCATCGTTTTGGTTACCATCCTACTTTGTTGCGTGGCCTATTGCTTGTTGCTGCTGAACATCAATAAGTTAGAATATCAGTAAAGGGTATTTATTTTATTAAATCTACACTTTATATTGCAAGAGTTGTTTATTTCGATTATTATGGTTCACAGCTCATAATAAACCTAGTATAACAAAAGATCAATCACACCACACAAATGTTAGGGCCATGAGAACTGATTTCATTAAAGTGAAGGTCTTAATCAGATTATTATCAAAATGTTTGTACATTGAAAAACCTTTTTTCTAGAGCAGTTCCAGTAACATGAATCTGCATGTTGTATGAATATCATTGTTTACCAGATTAAATAATAGCATTTCAAAGTGAAGTTATTGCTGTAAATGACTGATCTCTTACTGTGGTGATTTTTGCTGTACAGGTGTGTATGCCTCATGGGGCACTGATGTGAGGAGCAGCGGATGAAGGTGTGCACAGTGTTAGAATGGATGGACAGACTCACAAGATTCAGCTTGTGTCAGCAGACAACAGCATGGCTTTAGGACACCGAATCCAGGTGAATAATGGGCCCGTGCACCGTAAAGACAGCTGCTGTGATTGAACTGGTTGTAAAGAAATGTGCACAATTCACTTTAACATGTTTTTGGCTCCATCTGCGTAAAACCTAGGTATTCCCTCACATGTCGAATATTATTTCCTCTGATAGATTGTAACTGATCAGCAGACTGGGCAAAAGATCCAAATTGTCACAGCACTTGAGCCATCCTCCCCTGGGAAGCAACAGTTTATCTTAGCGAATGCTGACTATTCCCCTGGCGGGAAGGTGATTCTGGCCAAGCAGGAAGGCTCTCCTAACAAGGTGATCCTCGCCTCTTCAGATGGCTCCGGGGTTAACCAGCTGCTTTTTGCTGCCCCTGAACTGGCGGGACAGCAGATTCAGGTAACTGCCCAAAGCATGGTGACTTCTCCCTGATGCTGTTTCTACAAACAAGCTTTGGAAAGATAATTTGATTGAATCATGAGCATGTTTGGTCAGTCTAAACCTATTGCGGTGTTTATTGTATTAAATCACTCCATTGTGCTGTGCTTGTTTGTCAGTTTGTGACTGAAGGCTCGGACCAGTCTATTGTGAAGCCTGTGGTAGAGTACTGTGTTGTCTGTGGGGACAAGGCATCAGGTAGAAATAACAGTTTACTCAAGAAATTGTTGTTCTGTACTTTAAACCATTTTTTTTTTGTAGCAAATCCTAACATTTCCTTCTCTTTCAGGGCGTCATTATGGAGCTGTCAGCTGCGAGGGCTGCAAGGGCTTCTTCAAACGTAGCATTAGAAAGAACCTGGTTTACACGTGCAGGGGTTCCGGAGAATGTGCCATTAACAAACTACACCGAAACCGGTGCCAGTACTGCCGACTACAGCGCTGTATAGCTTTGGGCATGAAACAGGATTGTAAGAGACCCTTTTACTGCACATACACTTTTAATAATGTGTTAACAAGGATTTAAACGCCTACTGTCTGGTGTTGTGTCATATTCTAGCTGTGCAGTGTGAACGGAAACCTGTTGAAGTTGCCACCAGAGAGAAATCGGTGAATTGTGCGGCCTCCACAGAAAAGATCTACATCCGAAAGAACCTTTGTAGTCCTCTGGCTGCCACACCCACTTTTGTATCTGAGAAGGAAACTGCTCGGTACATAACGTTCACCTTAAGATAACACAATGATAATATCTCCTATTGATTTTGAACTATGTATGCCGTGTTGGTGTCAAACTATAAATGAGTTTGCAGTTAATTTTCTGTTTGCATATCTACAACTGGTATTTTTTTTAGACATATTTTTAAAAAAGTCCTTTTGCTTGTTTGTTTTTGATAATTTAAATACAGTAGTAGCAGAATTAAGGTGGTCAGTAACTTCTTATTACTCAATTTGACTTTAATAACTGGATATCAGACATAGCAGCACATTTTTAACTGTTATATAGGCAAATATAGTTTTAAAGTGCAACAGAGGAGTTTTTAAAATGTTTTTGGTACTTAAAAAGCTAATATAGGTGATAATTATTCAACATAGTTGTCTAATAATAATAATAATAAACGTCTGCTTTCAGGTCCACAAGTTTGCTTGAGTCTAGCATGTTGCTCAACATCCAGCAGCCCTTCCCTAAGCTGGAAAACACCATCCTGATTCCAGCCTCCCCTGAGAAGGTAATATTCAACGTTTAATGCGTAGGAGTTATAGGTATGGGGATTGTTTTTGTATTTCCAGACTGTGTTCCTTGCCACATTGTCTAAATGTTGGTCATCTATCCTTTAGATTCGCCATCATTCATCCATCCTCTGCTTGTTCATTATTCTTGTGTGTCTATCTATTTGTCCCACATCTGGAAACTCTCCATCTGTTTGTCGGTCCCATCCATCTGATCTATTTGCTTATCCGTCCATCTGTACATCTGTCCATCCATCCATCCATCGATCGCTTTTTCTGATTTTTCAGCCTCCATTCATCCCTCTAATAATCCGTCCAACTATGGAGCATCCGATTATCCGTCCACTAAATCCGTCTATCAATATATCAAAGTTGGGGTTTTCGCAGATTCCATATTTAAAGCCTTACCTCTGTAGAAATATCTGTAGTAAATTTATAGGTAACACTTCTATTTATTAAAAAAAAAAATAACAGAAATCTGGAAACTTGAATATGGACACCTATGGATTTTGACATGAAAAATGTGTATTTAAATATTTTGTAGTTACAGAATGCCTTTCCCGACAGGATGATCTATCTCAAGGGGATCTTGGTACATTGGCAAACGTAGTTACATCACTTGCCCACCTCAACAAGACCAGGGAGCTGAGTGACAGCGGGAATGACGTGATGGGAGCTGAAACGCTCAGCAACGGTGACGGCTCAATGACAGACATCCAAGCTGAAGATCAGACTGCAAGTGATATCACTAGGTGAGAGCTGTCATAAGGAATTAGAAGGCTTTGATATTGACTACTTGTTGTGTTTGTATGACTGCATGTAATGGCCGGAGTTGTTCAGAGTAAAACCCAGGGCCTGTTTTTATTTTTTCTCTTGAAGCTTTAATTGAATTCCTTCCAGGGCCATGTGGTTTCTGACTCCAATCATATCGACCTAATTAGATTTACCAATTGTCAATCACAAAAGGTTCCATCTTGTGTCGGGAGGGGGGCTACTGGGGGCTACTCCAGTGCTTTTGTTTTTATGATAAATTTCCTGTCTTTAAATTAAATGTAAAAAACAAACATTTATCTTTCTATTGTATGCCTTTTGGGCCTGGTTGCCTCTTATTTTTTTATGTCCAGAGCTTTTGACACATTGGCCAAAGTTCTACATCCTGATGACGGCTCAGCAGGAGAATCTCTAGAAACCACGATGCAGCTGATGTCAGGAGACCAGTCAGGTCCTGTGGTGGAGCTGGATGGGCCTCTGCTTTCTGAGAGCCATATCCCCTTCAAGGTGAAAGCAGAGCTGTTGCACTAGGGTTCCTGCTCGTGTCGACACGAATTTACTCCAGATGTTTGTTTTAAGATACACAATGTCATCATGTTTTTCCTTTATGCTTCAAAATTGTTTCTCTCCAGCTTATGATGCCTTTGCCGGTACCAGAGTACCTCAATGTCAACTACATCTGTGAGTCCGCGTCCCGGCTACTTTTTCTCTCTATGCACTGGGCACGCTCCATACCTGCCTTTCAAGCCTTAGGGTAAGATGATTTCTACCTTTTTTAGATTTGATTAAATTCCAGCCTCAAGCTTCAATGTATTTTAATGGGATTTTATGTCACAGACCAAAAAAAGTAGAGAAATAAAAGCAGGGCAACCATTTGCCTTCAAAGGTCAGCTACTTGGTAAACAGAGTCCATCTGTGTATAATTTCATCTTGGTATAAATCCTGCTCCTCTGTGAAGGCCTCAGACGGTTGTTAGAGAACAACTGTGAATAAAAAGCATCATGAAAGCCAAGTCACACAGCAGAGAGGTTTAGGATAAAATTGTGGAACATTGTAAAAGAATATCCGAGCTATGAGTATGTCACAGAGCACAGTTCAATCTATCATCTAAAAAGATACAAGTACACATCTACCAAGAGGTGGTCGTCCACCAACATTGACAGGCCAGGCAAGGAGAGTATCAGTCTGGGAGGCAGCAAAGAGGCGAAACTTAACTCTGGAGATGCTGCTTAGATCCACAACTCAGGTGGGAGAATCTGTCTGTAGAGAAGTGGCAAATATATGAAAGATTAGGCTCTTGTCAAGTGAGAGCAAAATTAAACTTTTTGGTCTACATCCAAAATGCTGTGTGAGACTAACAAATATACAGTTGCACTGCCATCTATTGTAAACCTGAGACTGTGGCAAAGGTTTACCTTCCGGTGGGACAACAACCCTAAACACACAATACAATAATGGCCCAGTCAAAGTCGAGACCTACATTTATTCGAGAATCTGTGGGACGACTTGAAAATGGATGTTAACAGACGCCGTCATTCCAGATTGTCAGAGCATGGCACCTGAATTTATATAGCCTTTTAAATTATGCATCAGTTGCGTCTGATCTCTAAATGTCTCTGGTAGAGACATCCTCAAAGACTTGGAGCTGTAATGGATTCGTATGCATTGGTCTATCACATAAACTGCATCACAGCCTGATTGTAATGTGACATGCGGAAAAGTTCAAGGGGTGGGAATACCTACCTTAAGAACAGACATTTATCCTGTGGCCACACTTGATTAAATGTAAATTGGTGACTTCTTATTTTGCAGTGGTCAAGACAATGACATTAACTTGATGAAAGCCTGCTGGAATGAACTTTTTGCCCTGGGTCTGGCACAGTGCTCCAACATCATGAATGTTGGTACCATTCTAAGTGCTATTATCAACCATCTGCAGACCAGCTTACAGGAAGGTAGGAGTAAAATGTCTGAAACAGGAAGCTATTTCATTGTGCTGAGGGGTTTTTTTTTTTTTTTTTTTTTTTTTTTTTTTTTTTTTTTTTTTTTTTTAAGTTACATTTTCCCTACTTCTCCATGTCTTCTAAAGTTGTGTGTTCTGTCTCATTTTTAGAGAAGCTGTCCCCTGAGAGAGGAAAAGTAGTAATGGAGCACATCTGGAGGATGCAGGAGTTCTGTAACAGCATGTCCAAGCTGTCGCCAGACTCTTATGAATATGCCTACCTCAAAGCTATTATCCTCTTTAGCCCTGGTGTGTGAAAACAGTTCTTTTTTCTTTTATCTGCATTATTGTTAAAGCATGTAGCATGTTCAGTATGTTCCTTTCCCTTACTCTGTGCATGTGTTGTTTTTGTGCTAGATCACCCTGGCATAGATAACATCCCACAGATAGAGATGTTCCAGGAAAAAGCCTACATGGAGCTGCAGGACTACGTTACGAGGACGTACCCTGAAGACTCTTATCGGTTTGTACTACATGAAGCTTACAGTGCTGAAAAAGCAGTGGTGCACCAGGCCAGACTCGCCTTTTAAAGTAGGACAGATTGATGATGTTGTCACAGATGCGCTTGCTTCATGTATTTAGATCTATGTCTCCTTTCTGCCTCATTGCTCCCAGGTTATCCAAGCTGTTGCTGCGTCTTCCAGCCCTCAGGCTAATAAGTGCAGCTGTCACAGAGGAGCTGTTTTTCGCCGGGCTCATCGGGAATGTGCAGATTGACAGCATCATCCCTTACATCCTCAAAATGGAATCCACTGATTATAACAGCCAAGCAGGCTCTGGCGTCTGACAAACGGTGCCGGTTTTTTTTTTTGTTTTTTTTTGTTTTTTTTGTTTTTTTTAACGACAAAAGGTTGACAAACAAAGCATTTAGAGAACTCATCAAACCGGTTTTTGAATGAGTATAACAAACTAGATTCATGACTCATTATCCGTCTTCAATTCTGTTTTCTCTCTTAGCTTCTCTCCTCCTCCTGCCTTCTCCATAAGCCGTCAGCTGAGCTCAGCTCACTAATAGGACAACCTTCAGAGACACTGAGAATTCAATTCTTAAAACCTGCCTAGCAGATTTAGCTTTTTACTGTATAGTATTTTATGCTTCATACCCTTTAAGCTTTTGTTTTTCTGAAAAACTCATTTGTATTTTGATTGAATCAGCATGGTTTGTGTTTTTTGTATTCATTGCTTCTCTGACATGGCCATGCGTTTTATGTTAGGGTGGTTACGAGAGAAGAAAATGTGAAATAAATTTGTGAGATCCTCTCATCAAAGGTTACTTACTACCTTTTATGGCCCATTAGTTTGCTAATCCGTTGGATTAGCAGCATCATAATACTTAGCATCATGTGGATCTGAAGTAACTGTATATATATTTATATATAAAATACACCAAAAAAGCTATACAGTAAACATTTGGTAATTTGTGTATTCTATCATTTTGGACAAGGAAATGTTGCTGGATAAAGATGGTCGTATCATCTGAAAATAAAATCATCTTTCAGTCGTTTTGTTTTTAGTTTTTTCACAATCAAGGTTCAATTCTAGTTTCCAGGATCTGGGTCGTTGTTAACTTTTAAATGAGTTTAAATTAACTTTAAGTGACTTTATGAAACTAGAGCTATTTGTGTATGCAGTTCTGTGTTTGGCTGTTTTGGCTTCATAATAAGCATGCTTGTGTCAAGGTCAGGTTATAAATGTGGTCTCACAAGAGATCAACATTATGTATGCACTAATATTTTCCACTAATATCAGAGAAAAGTGCTTTGGTCAGAAAAGACAAACTGAGGTGTTTGGACACATTGACAGGAATGTTTGAAGGAACGAGGTGAGGCTTATCATTTAAAGGGCACAGTACCAACTGTCAAGCATGGTGGAGGTGGCTCCATGCTGAGGGTCTGTTTCCTTAAAATTTCCTAAAGTTTCAACTGTACATCTAACATCAATTGAGTGTTCCAGCAAGACACCCATTCCCTCATAAAAACACAAAAAAATGGTTGTGGGATGGATAAAGTAAGCTAACGTTAACCTTCTGGAATTGCTCTGATCTCCACTCTTGAAAATGTATGGATTATGATCAGAAGCTGGATCTGTGCTAGGAAATGAATGTATTTAAATAAGCTCTGTTATTTCTGATAAGAAAAGTAGTCAAATATCCAATCAGCATTATGTAGGAAGCTTGTTGTTAGCTACGCAAATGCATGTGGCTGTGGTACAACTTGCTTGCTATGCTTCTGTTCAGAGGAGCCAAAAGCTGAGCTGTTTGGCCAAAATTAGAGAAAGTGTCTTTGGAGGAGTCAAAATGAATACTGTACCAACAGTCATACTTGATGGAGAAGTATAAGCATGACTTTAGTGTGGATTACAGACGATTGACACAAAAGTAGAAAAACCATGTGCACCTGATTCTTGCTTTTTAAACTAGAATTCCTGGGGGGAAAATTAGTCAAATAAATCATTGAAAGCCCAAAATGGACGACATTCATGATGATGATGGTGTAAATAAACCTCTCACCCATTTCTGTAACTCTGAGAATAAATCCTGTGCCTAAATGAGAGGTAAACAGGCCATGAATGAAGAGATTACACCTAAATCAACTGCTCAAGCCTTTTGAACTGAGAATGTAATGAATGCCGATGACTATAAAAGGGTCCACATGAATCATTTAGTAGGTAAGCTTGGAAATAAAAGATGAACATTCATCGTAAATTGAAGAAAACATGTTTGGAGACAGTTATCAAGCTGTTATACCCAACTTGACTAATCAAAATCTGGATTGTTGGAAGCACATTGTCTCCAAATTACATTTACCTCTGTTCCAAGCAACCAATCAACAGACTTACATACGAGGTAAGCAAAAGCTTCACTGTGCTTCTCAGAACTCGGCCTTGCTTCTGTAAACAGTAGCTTGTTTACATGCTTATTCTGAATTAATAATGTCAAATCTCTATCCTACCCCAGTGACTTATTGTGAGTAAGTTGTTGCTGGGTGCTGTAGAGTGGGCTAGACTGTCAGAGAGTGTTATTAGCTGATGAATTTTTCATTGGGGCTGTACAGAGAACAGTGTCTGTCAGCTTCTCTTTGCTTTAGTTACACTGTAAATGCATCCAGCTAATTAATACAGTAGTGGCAGTAATACAAGATGATGAACAAGGTTTCCTGCTCTGTCTTTAGAAAATTATAGTGATGTAGGTCTATCTATCAGCTCCCACCCCATACTACATCATTTAGTCTGCTGCGAATAAGCCATTTCTCTACCAGACAGGGACGTAGCTACTTAAAGGATGGCCATAATGTCTCTCGCTCTCAGCATCCAAAGTCTGTTTGCCTGTATACCAAATGTGTGAATTATTATTTTGAGACTTTGTTTCCCTCAATCATCCCTATTTTTATTAAAATAAGAAAACGTGTCCATTGAACTATAATAGAGCACCATCCTTTTAAAGTCTTTATATACAAAATACTCTATCCCACTTCACCCTATATGTTTTCCAGATGTGAGATAATACAAAAGTACTTTTACCTCTTAATTTTTTCCACACTTTATGATGTTGCAATCACAAACCTCAATGTACTTTACAGCAATATATGTGATGGATAAAGTAATGCATGATAATAAAGTGGAAGGAATATTTTACAGAACATGATTTTCAAATTAGTTTCTTGTACATTTGTATCATTGGGTCTATACTTTGTTAAACTTTTTGTTCTGAAGTTACACCAAGTTACACCTGCAGCAAAAATAGCTTCTCTGTTTCTGCCTACTCTGTATATCTACAGATTGAAATATTACCACATTCTTCTTTATAAAACTGCTCAGGCTCAATCAGATTGGATGGAGCGCTTCTTTCAACATCAATTTTCAAGTGTTGCCACAGATTCTCAACAGGATTTACATCTTAACTTTGACTGGGTTATTCTAACATCTAAAAAAGCTTCTCATCTAAACATCCTATTGTAGCTCTGGCTGTATGTTTGTCCTTGGAGCCTCTGGGAGGATAACCTCTGCCCCATTCTCAAGTGGTTTTGCATGTCAGCTAAAAAGATACATTTTAGTCTTATCTGACCACAGCACCTTCTTCTTCAAGTTTGCTGAGCTTCGACATGGCAGATGGCAAACTGCAAATAGTTACTTCCTTTTATTTTACTCTCAACAATCAACTGAAACACTCGATGTGTGTAATGGACGACTTATTGTTGACCTGTCAATAGATTCTCTCCCCAATCTTTCAGGGCCTCTGGCACTATTGGTTTGTGGAACTGGTCCTGTTTCATTTAAAATGACACACTTGCTTGCCTGCATATAGAATAGAATAGAATAGAATAGAATAGAATAGAATAGAATAGAATAGAATAGAATTAGCCTTTATTGTCCCACGGCGAGGAAAGTCAGCAGCATCAAGATATATAGGGTCACATAAAAGATCAAAAAATGCTAAAAATATATAAAATAATATTGATAATAATATACTAAATAGTATTAAAAAAATACTGTGCAATTATCAGATTGCGTCGCCACTCTAAGTCAGCCAGTGCCAATTATGTTTATGTGGCTGACATAAACATAAAAGGTGACTTGATGCAAAGCAGTCATGCAAAGTTAAACAGATCTATAGAGCCAGTCACACCATTTATGCTACATTCTAGACTGTTTATTAACTGTGTATTACTGTGAGTTTTTTAAAGTTTTATTTTCGAACCACCGGTTAATGTTTTCCCATTTTTTTAAAGGCTATACTTCTCCCATACTGCTCAGCATCACTTTTATTCATCTGACATGCAGGGAGCAGAAAAATGAGCAGACCCTGCCATGACAGATTTGTCGCTATACACCCACTCACAATGTTTTGGAGCAAGCAAATATAATATTATTAGTCTTGTTTATGGACACTTTAGACTATGTAACCTCTATCATTATGTGTTTGAAATGTTAACTGCTGATACCTTCACAAAAATTCAGAGAACATCTTGTTTTAATCTGCTTCTGATCTTTTCACATTAATATGTTTCACTTGTACACTGCAGTCATGTACACATATGTAAATCAGAGTGAATATGATATTAACACATTTCCTCAAATAGCAGCTGGGAACAAGTGTGAACCTGAGAGGCATGGTCTCAGTATGGACACACCTATGAAAATGTTCTGGCTGCCTCATAATGTTTCCCAGTAATTCAGAATGACAAAGCCCCTCATTGAAACTGTGAGTGGTCCGGGATTTGTGATGCAACTCAGGCTTTAGTGTTTAATGCAAGGTGGATAAGCTCATTCAAAGGTAAATGAATGTGAGTTGAAAGACCAGTTGGATTATTCTCATGGCCTCCTGGGTGGCTGGACAGCATCTTAGGTGTGTTGCAAAACAACCTAACAGCACTGATTACAGAAACAAACAACAGTACAGTGCTGTGAAAAAGTGTTTTCCTTCCTACAGATTTCATCTCTTTCAGTGCCATTCTGGCAGCAACAATGCCATCAAGCATTTGTAATAACTGGCAATGAGTCTTTTACATTGCTGTGAAGGAACATTAGCCCACATAGGTTTTTTTAGCATAAACGTCAATCTGAAGTTTAGACTTTGACTAGGCCACCCCAAAGTCCTTATTTACTTATTTCTAAACCTTTCGTAGGTGGGCTTGTGGTGTGTTTTGGATCTTTGCTGCATAACCCAAACATGCTTGAGCTTCAGCTCAGTCGTTCCCCATAAGATGTTCTGGAGGACAGGCAGAACAAATAGTTACATCAATTACAGCAAGTCGCTACAGACCATCACAGATATTTGAGTATGTATACCATCATGTTTGACTGTCTGTATGATGAGGGTTTTTTTTTTTTTTTTTTGCTAAAATTCTATTAGTTTTACATCACATGTAACAGGACACTTTCCAAAAGATCCTCTTTTGTCTCGTAAGTGAACAGGGTGTTTTCCCCAAAGTACTGAGGCCCATCAAAATAATTTCTGGCAATGGTGAGATGGGGCCTTTGTGTTATTTTTGGCCAGCAGTCGTTTCTGCCTTGGAACTCTCCCATTTTTTTTCTTATTGTTGAACCATTAACAATGACATTAACTGAGGCAAGTGAGGCCTGCAGTGCTTTAGATGTTATTCTGGGTTCTGTTGTGACCTCCTGGTTGAGTAATAAATGTGCTCTTGGAGTAATTTTGGTAAACTGTCTGGTCCTGGGAAGGTTTACCACTGTGTTAAGTTTTCTCTGTGGATAATGACTCTCATTGTGGTTCACAGAAGTTCTAATCCTTTAGAAATAACTTCGTGATCCCTTTCCACACTGATAGATCTTAAATGAAATTTGGAAACTGATGAGCCTATCTCCAGGGATCATTAGATTGACAACCTTTCCAGTGTTGCCAGTCCAAGCTGTAAAAGTTGTTTGATAATTTGATTTTCATGTGACAAAAAAGCAAAATCAAAATAAGTCTATTAACAGTTTAAAAAGTAAATGGAATGTCAGCTGTGACTAAAGAATGTTTTATTACTCTTTTCTCTTTATGATACTTATTCAGCATCTGAAGCACACTTCCTGTAATGCATATCTGCTGACAGGTGAAGCATCTCTACGCCATTTTTCAGAAAGTGCGCAATGTTCATTGTTCCTCATTTCGAACATTCTTGGATTCAAACAAAATACTATGGCTATTTCACATTAGTCCTCATACTGTATTTTGAACATCCCCTCCAAGTCATGGCATTTCCAAACAAAACATTTTTTAATTAAAAGACAGAAAAATAATGAAACTGTCCATGTTTATTACTTGAGGAATTAGGAGGGAAGTTTATAGTTCATAGTTTTATGTCCTGTTACCAAATTAATAAAAAGATAGATGTGTTTGACCCTTTATATTAAAATTATATCCAATGATTAGAAATATAGTTGGTGAAATCTAGTAGCAGGTTTATCTTGGTGCTTACTCTGTGATGCTGGTGCTTTCATACTTCTTAGTTTTCCTGATAAAGAGCTCTCAGAAACCAGCTTCTGCATGACTACCAGCATTACTGATAAGGGCATATCTTCAAAAACATGTCATAGCCGTAAAAGACTGAATGACAGATGTGGCTTGAGACAGAATACCATGTACCAGACTGAAAAATACTCATCTACTTTTTCCCTGTTTTCTCAAGTTAGTATTCAATCTTGTTCCAAATAGAAAACACTGATGTGTATACTTCTTTTGTTTAAATAATATTTACAACCCTATATCATAAACAAAAAATAATAAATACTTATAGAGTGGAACTAAGTATTTTTCTAGTTCTAGTTTAGTGTCAATGTTTCAACAATGTCTTTCTTCTTGCCACTTTTCCACTAAATACAAGATTTGTGGAGTGCACAACAATTAATTGTCCTGTCAACAGATGCTGCTGTATTTATAATGAGATTTAACTATTCACAGGTGGATATTTATGTATGTATATATCCTTTGCTTAACCAGGAAAAACTTGTTTGGATTAAAACCTCTTTTCCAAGAGTGACCTGGCCAAAGCAGCAGCATAAAACATACAATAAGACCAAAAAACACACAAAATGAAAAATATCCTGGAGACGTCACATAGCATCAAACATTAGGGCAGTTACAGGAGCCAAGTGACCTGATGTCTCTGTCCTTTAAAGCTGACTTGAATTTCCCCAAAGTTATAACAGATAACAATTTTAAGCCCTTCTGAATATTATTCTAGATGGCAGGGACAGAAAATTAAAAGGCCTTTTTATCCAGTTCAGTTCTGACTTCTGGGACCTGCGTCAAAATGATGTCCTGAGAGTGCAGACCATAATGGCTAAAGGTCCTACACACAAGCAAGCATAAGTATGTAGGAAAAAAAAACCCAAGAATGCATTTATAGATGAAAACCAGCCAGTCATAGAGTCTATGATTAGTTAAGGACGAACGTTTTGCTGTAGCATATAAGGTGCAAGGATGTACTCGATAGCTACAATTAGTCATAAAACACACAGAACAGTGATGTACAGCATCAGCATCCAGTTTTTCCAAATGCTGGGCTGAAGAGTTCATGAACATCAGATCTCCATAATCCATCAGAGGGAGAATGGTTAAAGTAATCAGGTGCCTTCTGACTTGCTGTGTGAAACACTTTTTGTTTATAAAATAGAAAACACAATTTAAGTTTCAAGTTAGACACCAACTTGTAAACATGAGATTTAAAAAATAGATTCTCATTGATCAGAATACCAAATATTTGTAGCATCTGACAACTTCCAGTTTCAGCCCCTTGAACGGTTAACAACCTGGGGAGGAGAACTGGGAGCTGCTTACCATTTGAAAATGCTATAGCCTTTGACTTCTCTGTATTCAAAATCAGCTTAAACCTCGTCAGCCATGACTGAACAATGTCAAATGCAGATTGCATTAGTTTAAATGACTGAGAAACTGAAGAAGTTGAACAATCTGCATATGCATAAGGGTGGGGTTTAGCATCAGGCAAGCTATCACACAGGTTGTTCACATAAATTGTGAACAACAATGGCCCTATTAAGGAGCCTTGACGCATTCCCTTTAAAACAAGAAGGAAAAATATCAAGCAGCTTGGACACTCTGTGTTCTGCCAGATAAATGGTGTGAGAACCAGTTTACAGCCTGAAACTACACAATCTTGTAGTCGATTAATCAAAATTGATATGATCAGTACTTTAGGTGAGTCAATAAAAAGAGCTGCACAATAGTTTAGGCCATGGAGGGCATCTATGATGTCATTTACCACTTTAAGGGCAGCAGTTGTTCTGTGTTTTATGAAATCCTGACTGGTGCTGTGAGAGCAGACCAGTTGAATCTAAAAACATTTTCAGTTCTTCCCTGATCAATTTTTCCAGAACTTTGTAAAGTACACACCATTTAGAGACCAGCCTGTAGTTGTTGACTACCAACGGGTTACCTCCTTTTTGCAAGGGAAGAACAGGCAGACTTCCTCAAACAGGGGGACCTTATTTTCAGAAAGAGTCAGGTTAAAGATGGATGGTCGGCAGTGAAGTCTGCAGCTGTTCTAAAAAAAGTAGTCGGTTGCACTGGATTTCCTATAGGGCTAAGTAAAGGGGACATAATACAAATGCACACCACACTTTTGTGAGTTTTATTTGTAAAAAATATTGACAACCTTGTGTCATTTTGCTTCCACTTCACAATTACGCACTACTTTGGTCTAACACAATAAACCCCGGTGAAATACGTTGAATTTTGTAACCAAATGTGGACAAGTTCAAGGGAGAAGTGCAAAAAGTTTCGCAAGGCGCTGTAATGTGTTTTTGCTCGGCTGTTCTTTTTTTTAATCTTTTTTTTTTAATCTACCACTGATAGGCAGGCATGCTGAAAGGGTTAACCCCTCCCTCCTCTTTGCAGAGAAGAACAGGCGGAGTTTTGTCTTCACACACAGTTGTTGTACGTACAGTCATCGTGTGCCAACCCAGGGACACACAGAGAGCAGAAAACGGCACCAAACGGGCTAAAGATGAGCAGGACGACAGGCGTGAGTTGGAAACTGGTCTCAGTACCGAACTGAAGCTCCGGTAGCGCCTCTCTGGCTCCAAATGGGAGGTTATTATGCCCGGAGTAAGCGTGTCCGTGCGAAGTTTGTCTGAAGTGGAGAAATACCTCAGCAGCCGGATGGTGAGTAATATCAGAGCGAGTTTCTGCCCTTTCTTTCTTGTTAGCTGGTGCTGTGTCAGAACCGAGCTTCCCACGCTGTACCAGCGCTGCATTGTTGTCCATTTGGCTCTCCGTCATGTGAGGCTAACAGCTGCGCCACTTTAAAGCTTCACAGTTTCTCCAAACAAAGAGCTTTAAGTAACCCGGTTATGCATTTGGGCGGATATAATGGATGTAGAAGATGTGGTAGAACATGAAGCCTGTGGGTATCTGCGAGCGAATGCTGTGGGTGGGGGGCTATGGCCATGACAAGAGGCTGTCCAAATGATTAATGAAGTTAATTATTTTCCGTATGTGTTTTTATTGTTTATGTCAAATGTCATAAAAAAAATGTCCCCATTTTTTATTTTCACATCAGTCCCATATTACATTTACATCTGGCAATTTTCCTAGAATTTTTTCACTTTTGAATAAATAATGGTGAGCATTAAACGAATTGTGCCCAGGTAGTGCTGCTCATCAGTAGATTCCAGTTTCACCAAACGCAGTTCAACACAACAATAGATCAGTCTGCACTCACACCATAAACCCTGAGTCAACACCTCAGAATTAATCATCTAAACAGAAACTAAAAGAGCTGAGTAATGTAATTACTAAGTGTTGCACTGAATTATGAAGGTTTCTTTTTTTGTGGTCACTCGGTGAGTCAGTTTCTGACCTGATTTTTATTTAATTGGCCTCTTGTCTCCTTCCCCTCAAATCTTAATATATCCAGTCATGATGATTAAATAATAAAAAATAAAAATTCTCCAAGCCAACTCACCAGTTTCATACACCATGTAGCAACCAATATTGTAAATTTTTGGATTTTTTTTTTTTTAATGTAATAAACTCATTGATACAATTTCTTAACAATAATGTAATAAGGTCATGTAACATTTTGTCTATAACGCCATTTATTATTACTTTATTTGTGTAGATTAAAAAAAGTCATTTAAAACAAACTTAATAATAATAGCTGGTAATTATACATAACACCAGAGTTTTTGGAAATACAAGATTTTTAGCTGTTTTTGAGCAGTTTGCTCACCAAAAATTGGTATAAGTGAAAACTAGTCATCGTTCATACGTACTCTAAAAGATGTTTCCCCCATATACTGTTTCACCAAAAAGCAAATATAAACAAATGAAAACATGAACTAAACTAATATAAAAAAATGTATTATTTTAAAGAAAAGGTAGTAATATTTTAATTTCATATGTGAAAAATATTTTCCCCTACCATATTTGGGCAGTGACATCATATGGTGAATAGTTCGCTTGGACAAGTGGAGGTGTGGAAGGTGTCAGAATATGAAAAAAACAGGTCAATTTTACACTTCGGTTTGTTAGTTATTTTATGTTTTTGGTATTGGGAATATGAAAGAAACACTAACTAAATTTAAATTTATTATTTATTCGTGACCGAAAAAATAATACATATTATTTAAATTTTAATAATGTATTTATAAATGAATTGAAAATAACCAGTTGTGGTTTTCTTCTAAATCTAATTTAAAAAATTAAATTTTGTGGTCATAAGTGGATGAGCAGGAAATTGTGATATGTTTTGATTTTCCTTCTCTTCTCTAAGCAAAAAATTCAGGAGCAGTATCTTGTTATAATAAGATACTTCCTCATTGTAATGAGAAGCAAAACCAGTTAAAACAAGAAACTTTCTCATTTTAATGAGAAAGTATCTCGTTGTAACGTGATGCTGCTCCAGAAATTATTTCCTCACTCTGGCAGTTAAATGGTTCCGTACAAAACCACATGCAAAAAAAAACAAAACAAAAAAATGTTATCTGTTTCTATTTCTCAAATTCTGTTGCCATGTTCGTTTATGATATTAATAAAATAGTTTATCTCATCTATTAAAGTCATTTATCTTTTGACAATATAGAAAACAATTGTAGATGTTGTTCATCTATATGTGTTTTGTGGTAAAAAATATGTACAGAAGAAACGGCGCATCCTGCAGTCACAGAATGCAATTGTTGAAAAATTAGTTTCCCGTCTTGCAGCGTGAAAATATTTGGTAAATTTTTCATTTCCCCTTGCCAGGGATTTTGTTTTTATTATTTTCAACACGAACAGAAAATCAAACCAAATTGAAATTTCCTCTCTCCTGTTTTTGACCACACAAAAGGAAAAGCTGCTTGCATTTCAGTTTAATATTTTATAGTTCACAACGATAATCAAATACTCATTGTTTTTTGTTTGTTTTCCATTCCTGAATTCTGATGACTACATCCAATTATTAAAAAATGATCTGACTTTTGCCATTGGAGCCCTTCCTACTTCCATTTCATTCCAATGCACATAGCACCAAGCATATTAATTTATTTTTATTGACAGATCTCCTTGATGAAGTATGGAGATATAGAATTGTAAGATACTCAAATTTCATATATGATGTAATTTAATTATATATATATAATGTTCTGAGAAGTTTATGCTACACAGTGTTTTCATTGTTTGTGGTTCTGATCTCCCTATAAACCAGTTGGCTCTTATGAAATATGACAGAGTATGGGCCCTGATCAATTCAAAATACGTTCTGCTTGTAGAAAATATATTTGACCAAATGTCATTACAGTGGACATGAATAGATTATAGAAAGTTACTTCAAATCAGGGGTTGTCAAACCAGGTGCTAAGCATCCCCAAGGCAGTATGAATTGATGAATGGCTGGTATGAAACGTTTGACATATTTCACTTGCTTTTCTCAACCAAAAAAGTCCAGTATGAAACAATTAGGAAACAGCAAAGGCGTGATATGAGCAGTTCCTCAAACATATATTACTTTCTCAAAAAGGAAAAAAACTTACAACTTTTGTTTGTTAATCGTTTTATAGATTAGGTAGTACTACGAACGGCATGGACTTAAACTGTAATTGCAAATTTGTGAATATATGTGGTATTAGTTGGTGTTTTGGTCACATATTTTAAACACTCTAATTACCCCCAAACTGGAAAGTCTTCTTATCAATATATAGTCTTTCAGTATGTAGTTATAAATAGAGTTTCCCGTTTGCTCTGTGTTTACTCTCCCTACTTCACTTTTCTTAGAAATAAGAAGAATCTGCCCAATTAATAGCTGAACATTTTTTTTTTTTCATAACAAAAATTTGAATACAGGAAGTCCCCTAAAAACCCTTGTTTCTAGGGGACCGCCTCTCTAGTTTGGTGTTACAAAAACATCTTCTGATAGTGATGTTTGATAAGTTCAAAGTTCCCTCATATCTTGATCTCATCAGTTAGAGAATGACATAAAGCAGGTTTTCCAGGTGGCCAAGAGACAAAGAGAGGATATGGGATTCTTGAACAACCAGAAAGTCTCCACCTATACCTGAACCTGTAGACCTGAGCTGAGTCACCGTCAAGAGCCACACCAGTCTTTTTTTTTTTTTTTTTTTTTTTTGGGCTTGGTTGAAAAATATTAATAAGGAGCCTCAGGTGTCCCATTACAAAACAGGGAAAACCTTTGATTAAATCGTGAAGAGTTTTCTTTGAAGTAGCGTTTGACACCTTCACACTTAAAAGGAGAACTCAGAACTTTTGAAGAGAGGTTCTGGTGAAAGTTTCTAAGCAGTAAATAGCTTACCTGCTGTAGAAAACTCTCTTGGCATCTTCATTTATTATGAATCCAGATTAGCTTTTTCGTGTGGCTGAAACTAGGAGCTGACCCAAGAGGCCTTGCTTTTAGTCACAACAGAATACCAACAATTATAATATGTATTAATAAACAGTTATTAATTAATACAGGTGTAAAATGCTTTCTATATCATGTATTTGTTTGATTTTGATCAGTTTTGATCCAATGACTTAAACAAAAATATAGATCAAACACCTACTAAACTTAGTGGTTGTTCAAGTGCTCAATGCAAAAAATATTATATCTTTAACCATTCTGCTCTTTATAGAGCAACCTGAGCATTTCAAAGCTTATATTAGCTGTTTAATTAGTCAGGCTGTAAGCAGCCTAGAGTCAGTTGCTAATAGAGACGGTGCTCGTAGCTAGCTAAATATAGTTTTGAAACTTGGTGCTGCTCCATGTTTTTCATGTCTGGAAATTTTTTCTCCAAACAGACAAATTTGTCTTTCTTGCAACTGAGGGGAAAAATGCGGTAGCTTATATTCGTTCTCCTGACTGTCTTTGCTCAGAAACAGGTGGGGGAGGAGTAGCACTGCATTACTTTGTTCCGTATAGCAGAAGGACTTTAAACCATAGGAAAGGTATGGCAGAAAATCTTACTGGTTTTAAAACCATAAGCGGAACCGGTTCGTGTTTAGTCAAGGCCAAAGCAGACTGCTACCTTCTGTCTACTGATTTGAAGAAAATCAAAACAGCCCAACTCAAACTGACTCCAGAGCTAACTTTTCTTAAAGGGCAAACCTAGCATTAGCTTGCCTTCTCTCTGTTTTAATATGACTGGTTGATAAATTGGGTCATGACATGTTCCAGTAAATTGTGTGTAGGAAAACATGTTTAGGTCAAGTTTTTTCATATAGCACATTTCGGCAACAAGGCAATTCAAAGTGCTTTACATGATAAAAAATATTACATAATAAACAAACAAAAAAAACATGATATTACAATGGCAAAATAAAGAGAAGTAATGACACTAAGAGGTTTTTCTGCAGGCAATATATTAACTACTTATGACCTTTTTTCAGAATCTCATGTAAAACAGCTCTGAACTATCCCTTTAAATGATCAAACGGCATTGTGGAATAGTCATCATTTAAAAACAATGGAGCAAAACATTTGAGTTCTTCATACTTACCTAACTACATACAGTGGTGTGAAAAAGTGTTTGCCACCTTTTCCTATTTGATTTCCTATTTTTGTCGCATGCTTGGATTTTGTTTTCTCCCTTTAAAATAAACACCTTCATTTAAAAACTGCATTTTGTGTTTACTTGTGTTGTCTGTGACTAATTTAAATTGGTTTGATGTTCTGAAACACTTAAGTGTGACAAATAGGGAAATCAGGAAGGAGACAAACGCATTTTCACACCTCTGTAGTTGATCGTTTTCTGCCTTCTCCAATGACATTCTTGGTTTGTTCCTCAAAAAGCTGTTTTTCAGCCAGTTTAGTGGTCTAGAGGTCACGTCCTGAGTCATGATGTGGTTCCTAAGGCTCTATAAGCCCCGTCACCACCACCCTCCAAAATAATTTTAAAAACTGCTCCAGTGCACACAAAATCTATCTTAACACGGTTAAGCAAAAAACATGACATTTGTTTCAGGTATAGGACACAGATCAATTATTGTTAACATTTTTCTGAAACAATGCTCAGAATTATTCACTGGGCCATTTTTAAGGATAGGCAGGCTGTTAGATTTTTCATGGTTAATGAGGTGCTTTAAGCCCTCAACAGCCTTGATATATCACTGGCTCCATTATTCATCCCATTTTGAATCATTACACTGAATATACCAGCATATTTACTGTAATTAGATCCCACTCAATACGCAGCAAGCAGACACTGGTAGTGTTAATGGGTTATTGATTTAGTCCAGGACCAGCTCGTCTGTATAAGATAATAGTGAATGTGCCCTAAAGCAATTAATTCCCCTGATCTCATAGGGATCATTCATTCAGGAAACCTTGTTACTTCTTTTTTCGCTCCTTTCTGCTTTGCCTTGAATGAGGGCCATTGTTTGGTTTCATGCTGATGAAAGAATTCAAAGTTTGACTACACAGGCAGCTGTGGGACGTAGTTGGGAGGAGAAGTAGGGGGAGGAGATGTTGGGTCAGCTTTTTGACTAAAATGAAAGATGTGCCCCTTGTTGCTCTCTCTCAGTCTTTGGTTCTCTCTCCATCTCTCTGTGTGAGTCCTGCCTGGGAGAGCGTCTGTATCCATGAGGATCAGCTGGAGGGAATACCAATGAGCTTTGGAGGCTTCTTCCCCTCTGCGGTTCTGTTCTCTGCTGAAGGGACGGTTTTGTTCCATCTCCGTGAGCATGCCAGCTCTATTCCCCTTTTATGCTCATGTGGACTGCCCTCTGCCAGAGGCCGTGCCTAATAGGTGCCACTTCATGTGCAACACATTTGCTGAGCAGATCAGACGGCTTCAGACCATCACCAACACCTGCGCTTGTTTTTGTAGGAGTCCCTGCTTGCCTTCATGACCTGACCTTGTGGTTTCAAGAGAATACAGCTGTGACTGTGCATAGTTAGAAGCACAACTTCCTCATCATGGGAACAATGTGTGCAGCCTGTTTGCATACGAAAATGTCTCTGGTTCTTTTGATGTTCTGAATGAAAGGAAGGGAAAGTGAGCTGAGCAAGAAGGTTTCTATGTGATCTGCTAATTCGAACCAATGTTGCTCAGTTTTTCAGTAAACACCCTCTGCATACCAGTCCGTTTTAAATCATTTGGAAGCACTCTCCCTGCTCTAGTTCAGAGCTAAACCGATCCTCTGCCTTGTGTTTTATGATGCTGCTGCTTTTGCAAGAAAAATTGAATCACCAACTACATCATTGATCCAGCAGGAGGAGGAGGAGGACATACTGCAGTGCAAGATAAGCAGCATCTGCAGGTTTTTTATCGACTCCTGTGACTTTGCTCAGATTTGGATGTATGTCTTGTGTTAAAATTGAGGCTCAGGAAGATGGATCTTTATGGTATTCTGCATAGAGGCTTTAGGTGGGTCATGATGTTAGGTTTGATATATGTAGGACATTGAGAATGATAAGGGGGGTTTTTACTGACGGTATGGACTGGAGCTACCGGAGCTTATGCGGTATGGAAGAGGCACTCAGAGGTCACAAGGAGAGTCGAGTGAAGTGTGTTGGTATATAAGATGGTGATGGTGGAGATATGAGCTGCTGAGCAGTATCTTTTCCTTTCCTTCCCTCTCTTATCTGCCTTGTTTCAGTTTTTCCTCCCCTGTTATCTGTTTCTCATCTGTTTTGACTTGAGAATCAGGCAGCAGTGAGCGAACATCTGGGGTGTAGCTGTCAAAGAAATCCCAATGTGTTTTTCAGCCTGAGGGACCCCCGCCCCATAAAAACTCTCACACCCAGCCCCATAAAAACTCTCACACCCCACCCCATGAAAACTCTCATACTGTTGTTACAAATCAAGAGTAAGAGATGCAACAATTAGCCAGTTTGAGGTTCTAATGACATCCGAACATTTTCTATTAGCTTTGCAAAGTGCAGCTGTTCTCACCTTTGCTGAAAAAAATATTTCATAGACTGCCTTTACACTGATTATTATTGATGTAATACAATAATGCATTTACTCATATTTTTACTGTTTTGATGTGCTGAAAGAAAACGCATACTGGTATAGCTCAGTGTCCTAAATATTTTCAAGATTTGTGTTAATAGTTAGTTTTTGAAATACAAGGTATTTCTTTAGTATCTGAAATACAAATTAAAGTGTAACATGGTAGAGACCTACCATGATGTTCTGAAAATATGCTGTTTATTTCCAAAGCAAAAGTAAAGGCTTGTGCCCAAATAAAATTATAGTTCTGAGGTAAAAATGCCAATTGCACAGAATATCATGCTTTTCTTCTGGTCGTTATTTAGCCAGTTCATCCTGTCAGAAAGCCTGCAGAGGGCTGTTTATTTTACCGACAGACATGATAATGTTTATAGCTTGTTTAAATGCTCCTTTCAGATATGTTTATGTCAAATAATATCAAGTCTTTCCTGCTGTGCATTATCGAGCTGTGTTCTCGGTCTCAATAAACAGCCTGTTTATTTTAACTGCAGATGCTGTAACTCCTGTAACAATTGTTTCTTCCAACAACTTAAAAAGATTGACGGGGTAGGGGGCCCCTCTGGCAGGCAAAGGATCACTGTAAAACACCGGACTAGTTTTAAACACTTTTTTAAAAGGAGCATGAACTTATTGATGTTCTGCGGTTGAGTTGACTGCCCATAGCAACAGGTGGGGGAGGAGCAGCATTACTTCATGCTCCAAATGATCAGAGAAACCCTTTTACCATCTTTTGCATGTGGCAACCTGTAGCTTCCTAATCCCAGACACATGCCTGTGCATGAGGATTTGGTATTCTTCAAAAATACCAAATCCTCTGATATCTGTCCCATTATAACCTGGTTTTAGTCAGTGACCTTTAAATTAAGGTCTGTTAACGTAACAGCCAGACGTTCTCCTCCTAGTTACTTCATCACTGATCCCCAGCCCTTCTGAACACACCGTTTTTCACCCTGCTACCTCGAACCTCTAAAGAAAGTGTGAAAAGTAGGGCAGCACAGCATCAGATTTATGTGGATGTTTCCATCAGCGGGAGGCTACTTCATTTAAGCCGAGCCACTCATCCAGGGAGCAAATTCTCATCAGAGTGACTTTCACTCTTTAGTATCAAGCAGCGGCAATGGAGAAGGGTTCGTTCAGTTGAAATACAGTTTCATCAAATCTCTCGCCGGGAAACTGACTGATGTCATACTTGCTGCCGAGTTGTGGTTTGTGAATAAAGATGTGGGTTGTGTGATAATCCTGTTGTGTGGATTAGGCCTCATCTTGCCAAAGTCAGCCTTTCTTTGTCTCTCAAAGTATGTGGCCCTTGCCCTCAGCTGTGCAGTACAAACTCAGCCAGATATCTGGTGCTCTGGGTGCAGTGTAAATACAAAAACCGAGATTGACACAAACATGATGCACCGCTCTCCATGTCTTTCATTTATGCCTAATCAGGATATTTTATTCTTACTATATCGGCGCATGATAAAACTTTCATGAAGAAGATGTAGACCGCTGTTGTTCAGGTTTTTCAAAAGTAAGCACCTGATATAGAAGGCTGCCTGAGGGTAAGATTTAGATCCAGTGGTTCAGGAGCAGCTCATTTCCTCTCCTGCTGGGTTGAACAGGCAGTTTGTTGTGTTCATCATTTGTAAACCAAAAAGATTTGGCAGTGTAAGTGACCAACATACCAGTCTGGTTTATACTTCCTTTTAAAGGCTAAAGATAGGCTTCTCTTTCTTTTGTATGGCAAACAGGTTTGACGAAAGGGCAGCTTTTGGTATGTGTGACTGGTTGAGATAAGCTTTACAGCCTGCACTCTGGACAGAGCTGGATTGTGATTGGACACTGGGCCCCTCAGACTGTACGTACGTCAATCCATATGTATCAAGCTCAGTCAGAGATGGAGCTGAGGTGGGACATGACAAAGTGGCTTTTTTTTTCTCTGCACAAAAAGAGTTCTGTGTCTAAGGAGGACAGATGGGAGGGTGGGATGAGGACAGACGCTGAAACCCCCCCCACCCCCAGCAGGCTTGAAGATATGAACATTGGCCGCTCTGTTCAGCCAGTACACATAAAGAAGTTACAGCTGAGTTTGTATGGTGTAATCTAAAGAGTTTGACATCAGTCCTGAGCTGGGATGAGATTCTTACAGTATGATAACCTTAAGAGAAGCATGATCTAGTTGCTTCTGTTTTAAACAAAAAGGTAACAATGGTTCCTTCTACTGTTAGAATAATGTAACGTGTTGATTAGTACTGTTATAACATGTTAATATAGAACATACTTTATTGCTATTTTAATACTTAAACTTAAGTAAACAAATGCCCATTGCATTTAATGAATTTTATGAATTTTCAGGTTCTTTTTGTGTAAAATTATTGTTTTCCTTCCTGTAGACTTGATTGTAGACTCTAATATAAGAAGCTGATATTAGCTGGTTAGCTAGTCAGGCTATCTGCTGTGCTAGCCTGACAACCATATCACTTGTAACTTCCCATCTGTAGTTTTACTGTAGTTTTAAACCTGAAAAGGTAAGACTTGTGGGTGTGGTTGTGTTTTTTGCAACTGGAAATATTTCTAAACAGCCAAATTTGTCTTTGTTGTAAGCAAGGGAAAAGTGCAGGTTAGGCATGGGCTGGTATGAGAGGTCTCTTGATACGAAAACCATACAGTTAAGCCCAGACTTATTCATACTCCTGGCAAATTTAGGGTTTAAAGTAATCTTTTAATTTTACCAACATGATACTTCTGACTGGAAGTAGGAACAACGTTTTGGAGTGGCCCAGCCAGAGTCCCAATTTGAATCTAATAAAGAATCTGTGCAGTGAGTCTGTGCATCAACAAAAATAAATCATCATAATACCAGTGGAAACATGCAAAAAGCTGGTCAACAAATATAAGAGGGTTTTAACTGTAGGGTTTCTCTAATTTTCTGACTAAAAAAAACTTCTTGGTTGAATGAAAATAATTTTCTATCTAAATCTGCCAGAGATATGAATAATTTAGGATTTACTAAGTACAAAATACCATGGTTTCACAGCATAAACACAAAAATAAACATTTAACATGGTGTAATTGCTTTAAATTTAATCAGAAACCCCAAAAATGTTATATCCAGATGTATACAGGAGTGGGGGAACCAAGGAAAAAGTTTTTGAGTAAACAATCCTTTTTGTTTTTTGTTGTCCTGGTCTTTATAGAATAGCACTAGGAGTGTGGCTAGCTGACTTTAATTGGTTAATTAGCTGGGCTATCTATTCACGCAACAGTTAGTTGCTTAACAGACTACAGCTCTTGGCATGCTCACTGTACTTTCAAAGAAGCATTACCTCAACAGAAGTAATGGGCAGCACTTCTTTAGTTTGGCTTTCCTAACAGCCGATTTTTGCTCTTGTAAATGAGAAATGTATAGGAGTGACTGGTGACATGCAGAAATACGTACGGGAGGGGCAGTGCACCATGCAGTCGGACAAAACTAAGGTCACTCTGCAGTTTCAACTGGCATTTTAATAAAAGGACTTTAAACTGTAGGAGTGGTAGGACAGAATGTGTGGTTTCTTGACATACCTCGATAGCTTGTAACTAGCCTGTGCCTAGTTTAGGAACCCTAAGTTAGCAACAGGTAGAAGAGGGGCAGCGCAGAGTGACTCTGCCCCAAACAGCTGGAGAAAACTCTGGACCCTCCAGAACTGTCTTTAGCATCTTATTAAAAAGATTTCACCTGTAAAAATAGCACAATGAAAATTTGAGTTGTTTTGAAACCGTAACTTTTTTAAACTCTGATCTCCTGATACCAGTAAACAACCAATGCCTATATGACGCTAACATTAAAAATGTAAAATGTTTGGCTTTGAGTTTACAGTTATGCTAGTAGCTGAAAAATGCTTGAATCTTTATGCAGATTTAATGACTCCCAAAAATACCTAACCTAACATAGTAAGTATTGTAATGGGGACAAATATATAAAAAAGTAATATCTTACAAACTTTTATCAAATCGAGGAAAGATGACTTGTGCCACCATTTCACAAGTACATCACCTGCAAAATCAATTTACATTCATCTCTTAGAAATTTTGGAAAAGCTTTACAGCTGACATTTTGTTCAAGTTCATGAGATCTGAGGAACATGCCGCTAGTCTGAAACTCATAGTTTTGTCAAAAAATCTTTTGTCTGTGCAAAATGGAAATATTCATATAATAACTTAGTATTAGGGGATCAACAGCAAGTAATTGGCATCTGCATGGATAACTGGATCAAACTGATGTGTAGTTGTGTGAAGAAACAGCCTTCTGTTTTAATCTGAGTATTCATTCGGTCTGTGTCAGCACATGTCTAGTTATAATTCACCCTTTTCGTGGGTTAAGGCTTTGCTTATTTCCTCATGACAGTCATGTGTTCGTTAACGTCAGCATGTGGCGATCCATTGCTCAAATGTGAAGCTTGCAGTATGTGACCAGTCCACGTTGATGTTGCAATACTAAGAAGGATTGGGGGCTTAACTTCCCTTAATTCAGCTGAGATCTGTTTATTTGCTTGAATAGCAGCGTTATATTTGTTGGGGATTAGCGCAGCTTCGTACCACCCACAGTGCTTGCTGTACAACACTTTGCTTTAGTTTTTATCAGCTTACACTTCCTGTCATAACACCAGTGTTACAGTGTTATGACAGGCTCTCAAGAAGCCACACCAAACTTAAGCCGCTGTTGCAGTTTCATAAGCCCCCCCACTCCCAAAAGGAAAAAAAGCACATTTCAGAAACCTAATTAAAGTCAAACTTTGCTTCTTCTCTGCAGTTTCCTCTTCATCGAGTGTCTTCTAGTTTCCTTCCATTATTAAACTTGCTTACATGCCCCTTTATGTCTGTTTTCACTTCCTCAAAATGAGCATCCGAGAGGCCTTAGTTCTGTTCTGGTCACTGAACATTTGACTCAAGGAAAAAGCAAGCGCACTGTGTAGTCCTTGTGGAGAGAAACGGTAATTAACTGTAAAAGGAGGGAAGGCGGCATCTGGGACAGGGATTTTGTGAGCCCCGTGGCTTTGTGTTGCGTTATTACTGACCTACATTACATGCCCGTACTTCTTTCAAACACATTTCATAGCTGCAATCTGAATAATGTCATCAGAGTTTTACAGCATAAACAATCGTTTGGATTATAGCCTGGTTCTTAAAAAGGAGCAGATGTGTCAAACAAGAGCATTACAGACACACCCAGACCAATAGCAGAACAGCGTGCAAATGTCATTTTGAGGTTCACACTTGAGCAATGAAGGCCATTAGAGAACTTACTCTGTTTTCTAAATTTTTCAATGAATATCAACCAGGAAATTAAAAATCACTAAATTAACTAACCCATGTAAGATTTCGTTGCAACCTACTCACAAATCAAACTTTAACCTGACCAGTTGGTTGCATTAGTATTCATAGTATTAACAGATGTAGTAATTGATGTGCAGTTTACAGTATAGAGATTTATTTTACCTTTTAAAGGTTTTTAGTATAACTATGTTTCATATAACTATGTTTAAGATTATAATTAAGAAGATCTTTGCTATTAAAGTAAGAAACGTGAACAAAAGAGGAAAGATTTTGCAGAGATTTCCATGTATGGTTGCTAAAACCACAAAGGATTGCGTCATTTATAGAGTTATACTAATACCATGTGGATCTAGTTGTACTTTCATTTCCTCCAAGATGGACACTTTTGCTGATGAGACACATTTCTGTTGCAGAACATCTTCTCTGTAAGTGCATCACTCCTAATAGAGCTTCTGCTTTTCGTTTGCACTGCAGGACCGGAGCACAGAGGCTGGATTTCTCAGCCTGCCTCTATCAATGCGTCGGGGTTCTTCTGACAACAACCTGGACCTGGACCTCACTGATGGGAGCCCTCGTTCCGCTCTCGTCTCGGAGGTCCAGCGGAGTCGTTCCTGCCTGGACAACCTCCAGCAGAAGATCCTGAAAGTCACTGAACAGCTGAAGATCGAGCAGACTGCGAGGGATGAGAACGTGGCTGAGTATTTGAAGCTGGTGAACAGCGTGGACAAGCAGCAGTTGGGCCGCATCAAACAAGCGTTTGAGAAGAAGAACCACAAGTCGTCGCAAAACATTGCGCAGATGCAGAAGAAGCTGGAGCAGTACCATCGAAAGATGAAGGACAGTGAAGTCCTTCACAGCCCACCCCCTCGGCCTCCCTCAGCAAAACGCAGTACCATACCCAGGGAATCACCCAGACAGCTGAGGGACATGACCGGCAGTGGCCGGCACCCAACCATGGACAAGATCAAAACCATCGGACCTGGTGTTTCTCTCTCCCCTCCTTTCTTCTTCAGCAAGCCCAGAGAGTTCGCCAACCTCATCAGGAACAAGTTTGGGAGCGCAGATAACATTGCTCACCTCAAAACCAATCTGGATACATCCTCTGCGCTGCCCTCTGACAGTGCAGGAAAAGGGCTGAGCAGCAGCACGTCTTTGGTGAGCAAGCCCAAGTATACAAGCGATGATGAATGCTCCTCGATTTCAGCAGACAGCAACGGGAACCCTGGTATGAGTGGAGCCATTGTAGGACAGGGGCAGAGTCCGGGGCAGGGACAGCAGCCTGGGGGAGACAGCCAGGGCAGATTGGAGCTGTGCTATGAGGAGGTGAGAGAGATCAAAGAAGTCCAGAGCCAGCTGGAGGAGGACATTGAGGAGATTAAAGAGCAGTTCAAGAGAGAGTACAGTATTCTGAGCCAAACACTACAAGAGGAGAGGTACAGGTGAGTTGTTTACTGCTCCCTGATCACAAAGTCCAGTACCAGACCCTGTTTATTTTTTGTTTTTGGGAGAAATGTGAAAGGCCACTGGTTCTATCTGGTGTGGACAGTTCTGGACAAAAAACGGAATCTGATTTCAATTTAAAATTTCCTCCAGGTTTGAAAATGATGAAATTAGAGAATAGAAAAATATATCTTATTATCAGTCTTCATTCCCTATCTCATCGTTTCGGATCCATGCATCCATCTATTCTGCATTCATTCTTTCTTTATGTCTGTTATTTATGTGTTGTGTATTTAAAGGCCAATCACTGTAGAAATATATTATTTAAATGTAGATGAAGAGTCAATTTTGTTGTTTGTTCTTTGAAAATTTGCTAAAAAGGACTGTGAACTTGATCACTTGAACAAGTATGGGATTTTAAAATGAGAAAAGTGTAAGAAACCTATAGACCACATAAACACTTCCCAAATATATTTCTCTCTGTAATGGAAGTTGTTTCTTTAACCTGTATTCCTGTATCCTGATTGGCAGGTATGAGCACCTGGAGGACCAGCTGAATGACCTTACAGAACTTCATCAAAATGAGATGGCAAATCTGAAGCAGGAGCTGGCCAGCATAGAGGAGAGGGTGGCCTACCAGGCTCATGAAAGGGCCCGGGACATACAGGTTCATACAAGTCAATCAAGTTTGTGTGATTCTCAACAGTCATGATGGAAACCTGTAAAAGTACACTCCCATTCATTGCAATCTTTTTCTGATTTTTCAGAACTCTCTAAATTGTTTGTTATTTTATCTCATAGATGGCTCTCAAACTGTGGTACATACCACTTGTGGTACTTTGGTAGTACTTAAATGGGTCATGGTGGTGACAGCAGAAAAGAGAGTCCCGCAATCGGTCGA
The DNA here is from genome assembly GCA_014839685.1 of Anableps anableps. NCBI lineage: Eukaryota > Metazoa > Chordata > Actinopteri > Cyprinodontiformes > Anablepidae > Anableps > Anableps anableps. Next base: position 13,708,547 of record CM026073.1, read on the forward strand.
TTGCTGAGCCGATCCCTGCTCTGTCTGCCTCTGTTCTGTCCTTGGGCAAGACACTTCACCCACCTTGCCTGGTGGTGGTGGTCAGAAGGCCCGGTGAAACCGGTGCATGGCAGCCTCGCCTCTGTCAGACTGCCCGAGTGTAGCTGTGGCTACTACCCAGTACCTTGCCTCCATTGGCGTGTGAATGACTGAATGTAGTGTGAAGCGCTTTGGGATCCTCTGGACTTGATAAAGCATTATACAAGTACAGATCATTTACCATTTAGGCTGCCTTCAGTAGTACTAAAAGAAAATTTTGATATGAAGTATTTACGAGACAAGTAAAAAGCAAATTAGGTCTAATGTTGAGCTCATAAACCAAAAGAACCAATAGAACATAGATCTTGGATTCAAACAGATGCTACTGCAAGGAGTGGCAGACAACAGTGAACCATGAAATAAGTGCCATGGGCTACTTATTATATGTTCCATTTACTTCTGAAATCATAATTTGAATCTAGAAATAAGATCAAATCCAAGTTAACCTTTGGGAATTGGAAAACCAGTATGATTTGTGAATTGTTTCATTCAGTGACCAGGCTAATTACTGTAGCCTGCTATTACAGGCTAATAGTATTTCTCTGACTGTTATACATTCAGACTCAGAAAAAACATTAACATAGGTTTTACATGTTTTTATGTATACAAATACACCGTTTATATCAGGAACTATCACTATATTTTGAAAGACACAACAGTCATATTAGTTTTTGAGGTGAGGTTGATGAGAAACCTCAGGAAGAGGAACTTCATGTTTTTTACATCAAACTTTCAGGGAAAATAATTAAATATTTTTTCCCCCTTTTTCTGAGACAAATGCTAGAAGTGGAAACGGTTCAAATCCTGTTGCAATTTTATTTTGTCTTGTCAGTATGGTGGCACTTGGAAAACAACGTAGTACTTAATGAGGTATCAATTGATATAAAATATACAAATTTTCCGAACTTTATTTATATTTTTTTGTTGACTGCTCTATTTCATGGTTTTCAATTTCTTTTTTTTTTTTTTTTTTTTGGATCACTTGCTCAGCCAGTATTTTACAAATATTTAAGCTTTCTGGAATCCTTACTTTATACCCAAATCAGTTTGTTTTTATGTTTTTTTTGTTGTTTTTTTTTCCCCCCCAACACATTTATGAGGATTAGATCAAAAAACTTGTCTTCTGCTGCTACAATCTCTGAAGAAATTATTAAAAAACATTATACAATAGCCCTGTGTTGCATTCAGTTGTTTTCTGTTAACTGTGCTTGACTGAGATGCCACATTTAAAACATTTTAGTCATTTGACATTTGTGATATATTCACACTCAGATGTTCTTCGGTGACATGATTTTTTTTTTTTTTATTTTTATTTTTTTTTTTATGCTAAAGTTATTTGATGATTAGAATGTCAGCCAAAAAAATTACAGCAAACTGAGAAGCATTTTGATTGATAACATCTCTCCCTATGTGTCTTAGGAAGCCCTGGAGTCATGTCAGACACGCGTGTCCAAGCTGGAGCTCCAGCAGCAGCACCAGCAGCAAACTGTGCAACTTGAGAGCCCAGACGCTCGGGTCTTACTGGGGAAGAGCATTAACATCATGCTGGCCATCATTACCGTGATCCTGGTGTGTGTCTCCACTGCTGCCAAGTTCGCTGCTCCGCTGATGAAGAGTCGGTATCATATGGTAGCGACGATGTTGGGTGTGTGCTTTTTGACTGTATTCTGGAAGAACTGGGACCGTTTACAATATGCCATAGACAGGCTGTTGATGCCTGATTAACAAAGATGAGATCACCTGAAAATATGACTAACTTAATCACTTTTAGTTGTAATAGAAGTGTCTAAGAAGATTGGTTGTACAATCTTCAAAAGACATGATCACCATCATTTTTAGAGGTTCGTGTTTTTAAAGACCGACTTAAATTACTTTTTTTTTTTTTTTTTAATTTTGCCTGAATGGAATTTGAATGTCTTTAACTCTTTATGTTAAACTAAAAAATATAATTATGTTGCAGTCAATTTAGCTACTTTCTCAATGAATTTTTCTTAAAATATTTTAGGTCAAAACCCGAATTAAACAAGGTGAGAATGTTTGTTTACTGTAGAAAAATACAGCCCATTCCATCCCATTTTGTTGCAGTCAGATTATGATGTAACATGATCAGGAACACACTCAGGAACAAGATGTTACTAATAGTCTCTTTTTGGTCTAAAAGAGTGGTTGGGCACCTTCAAAATATACTTCCTTTTGTTTTTTTTTACAGCTGGTAAGATAGTGCTTGTAGCTACTTAGCTTCGCATCAAGACACCAACAAATTGCTTAGCTACGGATCCTTCTGAGACTCACAAACTAGATTCTACCTAAAATAGCAAACTAGAACCAAAAGCTCTATTTGGAGAGGTTTGTTTTGAAAATACTATTAAAATACACCTTCTTCCTTTCTCTCAACTGCTAACTTATTGCTAGCAGCAAGTAAGACAAATTTTCCATCAGATTTGTTATGGATTGCTATTCTGATCACATCAATTAAGACTTACACACTAAATGCTAGTGTTTGTAGCTAATTAGCCTAGCATGAAATTTGCAACAGTGTTAAGACAAACACTTAACACTTTTAAAAACTCAAATGACATACTGTCCAAGATTGGCAAACTGGCACCTAAACCTCTACAATTTAGTTTGGTATGCAAACAGTTTGCTCTAATGCTGTGTGTAGGTTGCCAAATAGCTAGTTTTGCAATAGATAAGCAAATTGCTCAGCCAAGCTTCTAATTTGAGCTTTACAAATGAGATGTTTTACAAATATGGGAAGTTTCTGAATTATATAAGTTTTGGACAGAGCTAGGCTATAGGCTTTCACCTATTGTAACTGTTTGTTAGCTCAACAATTAGACTGCTGTCTATGAAAATGTTGAAATACTCAATTTAGAGGAGGAAGAGATAATTTATAGTTTATTTTTTGTCTAAAAAATAAATTGGAAACTTGCACAAATACACCTACCTACTTCCTTGTTGCTGGTAACCTAGTTCTAGCAAGTAGTTGGCTTAGCTTAAGTATCAAATTTCAAACAGATGGCTAAGCTAAACAACTCCATTGAGTTCCTCAAATGAGTTGCTGTTCAAATTTTGCAAGACAGCTTCAAAAGGTATGTTTTTGTTAAAATACACTTACTTGCTTTCTAGCAGCTGGTAAGCTAGTTCTGATTGCTATTTAGCTAAGTTATATCACCAAAATTCCATGAAATTGCTAATCTCACCTCATTTGAAAGACTCCGTAAGACATGCTCTCCAAAATATGCAAACTAGAAACAAAGTCTCTCAATTTTGAAGTTTTGTTTGCAGATTTTGTTGGGACAGAGCTTGATTTTTACTTTGTGTGTAAGCTAAGATATCAGACTGCTATGCTCCCAAATGTTGAACTGTTCTACTTAAGGGAGAAACTATAGACTAAAGCTAAAGCATCTGGACATCATTTTTAGTTTCTGTTACTCTTTACATTGTGTTCATCTGTCTCATTTAACTGTTGCTGTTTAATGTGCAATATATTTGATTTGTAGGAGCACTGTTTTTAAAATAATTCTTAAAGGAGTGAGTTTTTACATTACTGATTTACAGGAGTGACAGGGGTTTATTGCTGAAGAAACATGTAAAGGAGTGTCATTAATGCTGACATGAGAGATCCATAAACATCTAACCCACTGCTGGACTCTGATAAAACCAGCTGTCTCCTCTTTTAAAGGCCAAAAATCAATGGCACTGCATTATCTTGCTGGTAGCCTGGTAACAACAATACAACAGTACTCCGCTGCAGCTACAGACACACACATGCACAAAAAGGCACAAACCCACATCTTGTTGCTTGGTTTTCTATTTTATAAAAATCTTAAGGGCTTACCCAATTTCATTACTCTATTTTCTAATAATGTGATGTAGAGGGGGTGGATTATACTGTGAGATAGGGCTTTTTTTTTCTTAAAACTAAGGGCAGTTCTTTTTAATAAACTGCTTTGAGTTTCAGAGAAAAACATCACTGTTTTTTGTGATTAACTACAAGCCAATGTTTTTGGAATCACTAATGTAATATTTTATGTTTATCTAATGAACATTGTCTATAAGGACAGCACATAAATGTATAAGGACCACTGATGATGTTTGTTACCTGTAGTAGCACAGTTTTGTTACTGTTTGTTTGCACCTTTTTGTTTTTATTATTATTTTTTCTTCTTGTTTTTTGACACATTTGAGGAAGTTTTTCCATGCAAAACTATGATCTCGTTTACATTCTGTATTTATCTCTGGTGCACTATGTGGTCAATCAGTTGTATGTTTATGCATTCTGTGCCTTTGTCTGATCATTTCTGTTAAATTAAACAAACCTTTTTAATCAACATGTTACACAGGTTTAAAACTTCTGTGCAAAACCTGTTTTTTTGCAGTATTGAATGATTGGGATTCTTTTAGTATTTTTGCTCAGAGAGTTGGAAAATCCCACTAGAAAATGAGGCTTTGCATGTCTTTATTTCATTGCTCTGAAGAAGTGGAAGTGGAGGAAAGTTCGAAATTTGCATAGTCAGTTTCAGGAAAGGATCTATTTATATTTTCAAAGAGGACACAGTATTTTCTGCATCGATTAACCTACAGATTTAGTCTTTTCAGCCTTTATTTCCCTGGGGGATCATTGCAGCAGGAGACTTATATTACTGCAATCACACTGAACTTGTTCAGCTTGCTTTACAAACACCCAGCATTAACCCCTTATTGCAAACACTGAGGGGATGGTGTCGAGGGGAATTTCAGGAAGACCTAAACTAATGAGAAGGGACTTATTTAGTTTGGGTTGCTTGGGTGGATATTAGAAGGTTAGGGGGCTTAACATGGGATAATTGAGGCCTAATATCTAATTTTGTGTGGATAAAACAGGAATTTAGCCTTGAGGGTGTATAAAATGTATATATTTTTTTGATCTTTGCATACAAAACCAATTATACATACAGATTATTTGGGGCATAAACAAATCTTATTGGAATAGAATATGGGTCTGGTTTGCCATAGAGAAAGGCTCAGGGGAACAAAGCAATGTTTTTTAAAGCTGTTTTTAAAAGACCAAGTGAAGCAACTTTGGATACATCCGAAGGTAAGTGATGGGAGAAAAAGAGATGGAGGGTGCAGGTAAAAATTTTAGATATGCAAAATATTCTGGGAATGTTTTTTGAAGATTCCTCAAAATCATAAAATTCAGGCAAATCTTTTCTCATTCTTTCATAACATACTATTTAGATAGCATCAACTTTCCAAAAAAAAAGTATAGAAAGTATATAAAAAAATCTTTCCATGAACAACAGTGACTGATAGATAATTGTGCAAAAGCTTATATAAAGTAGGTTTTTAACATCTGAACAATCAGTGCTAAACATTAGGTTCCTCTCAGTGAGCACTTAGTCTTTCTCAGGTAGATGAAGTAACTGTTTAAACAATAAAAATTCTGAGCTAGAAATTAGGGGTGCTTCACTAGTGTTTGCAGTCTCCTGATATGACCACTGGGGGGCATAGATGTTTCAATGTTGATCTGTGGGCTCAAGAACAAACTAAACAGCTGCAGAATACGGACTTCATTGTACCAAAGTGGTTCAAGCATGCTTTCTTCCTTTGATGTGACAAATTGATTTCTCTTTGTTAGACTTTGTGCGTTATAAAAAGAAAACATTACAGCCAAGGAGAATTCCTGCAACAACAATGTCATCTTACTGTTGCTGAGCATGAAATCTGCATCTTCCTTACATGTTGGCTACATTTTTCCTATGCAGTCCATTAATATTAAATCTGAGAATCAGTGTTAAAGGTTGTGTTGACAGCTGTGATCAAGAATTCTTTCTGTAACATAATGTGTGATGCAACGGGTTGATTTAGCTTCCCAGAGGGCAGATGATTAGGGATGCATTCAGATCCAATTAAATCAACTTTAAAGACAGAGTTTAGGATGATCAAACAGCTGTGGTCAGCGATGTCACAGTTATAACTCAGATAAATGGGAAATGCAAACTTCAGCTGTATTTTTAGACCACTGTGGTGAAGACTTTGGAGGCCAAAGAGAAACACGAAGCAACTCTGGATTTTCCTTTGCTGCTGGTTGAGATCTAAAAATAAAGCTATCTCACTCAGATAAAGCAGGGAAAGGTACTTAAGAGCAAATCACAATGGCGCTGTCTTGTAATCTCTGTTGGCTCCAAAAATTGATAAGGTGATAAAACAATGGACCCCCCCCAAGTAATTGCTGCTTTAGGTGCACTGTTCCCTGCACAGTTCTGATGCACAAAGAGGCTTTTTGTGGATGAGTCATCAGAGGGGAACCTGTAACCTCAATGCAAAGTTCAACTACTGCAGGCTACAAAGTAACAGCGGAATAAAAAGAAAGGTGGAATATAAGCCAGGCATTTGAGGCTTAAAAATGAATTGCAGTTTTATATTATGAAATGTGGATTTTCATCAGAGAACTGTCTGCCAAATGTTAATCAGAGGCTGAAAATACTCAGCTTTCAGGTGCCAGTCTGACACACAAAGACCAAATCAAATCAAATCAGGTTGTCAAGTAAAGGTGAGAGTAAATCCAAAAAAGGACAAGAAAATTGATATTTTTGAATTAGACCTTGCTTAGATGTAAGTAGAGGTGTTGACTGAAAGGAAGCGGTAAAAATCAAGTTTATTTGTGAAGCACGTTTCATATAAACATGTGTAGCACAAACTGCTTTACAGAGGTTAAAAACAGACATAAAAACTATATAAAGATCAAAGAGATACTTTAATGCTTAAATGAACAGTCACTAGTGAAATGGATAAATTTGGATTTTTATGATGACTCTGCAGTTGGCGTCATCACAGATGAGAAAGCCTCAGAGCACAGAGGAAGGACACAGGTTTTTGTGAACTGGTACCAGCATAACCAGTTCAAGATCAGTGCAGAGAATACTACAGAGCTGGTGGTGCATTTATGCAGGAGCAGACCCACCACACTGACACTGGCAAACATCCAGTTAATCATCACTGAAATAGTGGACTCTAATAAGCACCTCAATAATAAACTGAATTGAAGTCACAACACTGATGCATTTTACGAGAAAGGTCAGAGTAGACTCTTCTTGCTGAGAAGACTGAGGTCTTTTAGGTTGCAATGGGTGCTCCTGAAGACCTTTTTAATTCTGTGGTGTCATAAACCATCTTTTATGGTGTTGTCTGTTGGAACAGCAGCTGAGCAACGGCTGAGAGGAAGCAATTGGATAGGAAGGAAGATCAGCTCTGTCCTGGGATGTCTCTTTGAGCCAGAGCAGGTGGTGGGATATAGCAGAGCTCCAACAAAAGTAACATCACTCACACAAGTTACAGCACTGGAGAGCTCCTTTAGTGATAGGCTGCTGCATCCTAAATGCACAAAGGAGCGTTATGATATGTCCTTCCTCTCAGCAGCAGTTACACTGTGCAACCATCACTGTTCAAGTTAGACCCCAGCTAGCTGTTTACATTACTGCTATTTTTTGCACAGATTTTGATATTCTTGTAAATAGGCAGTTTTTCCACAAATATACAAAATGCACAATTTGTACAGTTTTTATAACATTTTTACTCTTGTACATTTCTTAGAATCTGCCTCCGCAGTTTTTCTGTACAGTAAACCTTTTCTTAGGTTTTATATCTGACCTTGCTGTACCTAATTCATTTTATATTTACTGCTTCTTCCTATGTGTATCTAGGTACTTCCATTTGCTCCTGATACAGATGAATTTGCCCATTTATGGATAATAAAGGATAATTCTAATAAATGTTATTCTATGCTCTAATAATTACTTTGGAGAATGAGAAACTGAGGGAAAAATGTTGTGTAGTTTCAACCCTTTAACAATGTTTTTTCCAGCATTAGACTATGACGTAGCTCGTAAAATGAGCTCACCACCAGGTGTTGTTAATTGCTGCTGGCTAGTCTGTAGAGGCTGAGTGGGGAAGTCATGGGGAAAGGGTGATCTGTGAGGCAGAAGCTTGGAAGCTTAGAAACTGCAGCTCTGAGGAGGAGCTGCGTCTCAAAGGCAGCGCAAGATCCATCCTGGCATTTTGCACCGCTGAATGGCTGCCACAAGAAATTAAAGACTTCTCAAACATACATGAAAGAGTCAAGGCTACACTCCAGGTATGTTTTTGATGAGGGAATAACATTATAAATATGATGTACAGCTAGAAAAAAAAAAGAAAAAAAAGTTGATTTTACACAATAATGCCCCCTTTAAATTTCAAACATATAATACCTTGACTTTTTCCCCTGATCATTGCCAGTGTTTGAAGCACTGCTATGAATTTCTCTCTTGAATATCTGTGCCAATAACTAGTACATCAGTTTTGTTCTGATTAAGCAGAAAATTCTCAGCTATCCAAGACTTAATATCTAAAATGCTGTTAAAAATGGCATAGCTTGGTCTTGGGTCATCAGGAAACATGGTCATATACATTCACATGACAGTTAATAGGTTCACTTTTTCAACTGTTTGTTACCACAATTAGCACATAAGTCAGTTAAATGACAGCAACACAATGCAGTTCAAATGGAGCTTTAGAATGGGGAAGAGCGGCAGTTTAAGTGATTGAAAGCACCATAGTTGTTAAATTGGAATTCTTTTTTAGAAACAAAAAGTGTTTCTCAACATCGAGTCAGAAGGCACCTGATCATTTCAATCATTATCCTGCTGATAGATTATGGAAATCTGTTACTTATGAACTGTTCAGCCCAGCATTTGAAAAAATTGGATGCTGTATATCATTCTGCCCTGCGTTTCATGACTAACTGTGGCTATCAAATACATCACTGCACTTAGTATACTACAGCAAAATGTCCCTCTTTGACTGATCTCAGACTTTCTCACTGGCTGGTTTTTATCTATAAATGAATTCTTGGGCATCTTCCTTCATATTTATGTTCACTTCTGTCTAGAACCCTCAGCCATTATGGTCTGCACTCTCAAGACATCATTATGATGCAGGTCCCAAAGGTCAGAACTGAACTGGGTAAAAAGGCTTTTAACTTTTCTGCCCCTGCCTCCTTGAATAATTTGCAGGACTTAAAATTACCATCTGTTGTTATTTTGGAGCATTTCAAATCAACTTTAAAGGACTGAGACATCAGGTCACTTGGTTCCTGTAACTGCCCTAATGTTTAATTATATGATTTCTCTTGATTATGTATTTTTTGTATTTGGTCTCATATTTTGGATTTGCTGTATTTTTTTATGCTACTGTTTTGGCCAGGAGCTTGGAAAAGAGATCGATTAAAAAATAAATAAATAAATAAATAAAAAAAAATCTCAGTGAGTTATTTTCTGGTTAAATACAGGATACATACATACATTCCTGGTCCAATTGGTTTGGATAGCAGAAGCAACATTCAAATATGGTCAGAATTTGGTGTAAACAACATGGAAGCATGGATCCATCCTGTTTTGTGTCATTCATTCATTCTGTGAACTCATTCTAAAACTAATAGTATTTTAATTGCTAAAGAGGGTCCAGTCCGGTACTATTAAGGTATACTTAATAGTTAACTTAAGTGGCTAATGAACGTAACACCATATGTTATTGGTGTAGAGAACTTAAAAGTAAGCCTTGAGGTACACCAAAGGTCAAGGTATAACATTCTGATAAGCTGTTTCTTATATTTGCAAATAATTTTCCAACAGTGAGATATTGAGTTAACCCAGATATCTGAATGTATTTGCGTCTACCTTATAGAATGGTGTGGTCAACAGTACTAAAAGCTATGCTTAGTTCTGGTGATACCAGTAATAATAGTGTGTTCTGATCCATAAGGTAAATTGCAATGGGAACACTCTGGCTCAGCATAGGTCCCATGTTTGATCTTAAAATTAGTTGTTTAATGGGGAGTAGCATGCATGTAAGTCTATGTGTGCCTTTGAGTGGGAGGACCAGCTGTGTTTCATGTATTTTTGCAGCACCCAAGTCTCCTGGGGAGGAAAAAAATACTCTGATTTGTGTGACACAAATATCCTAATACACACTGGAACACCCTCACACTTAAACAGAGGCTTAAAAACAGGGATTATGAGGTATATTTGTAGGTGTGAATGTAGAGCAATATTTCCTTTCAGATCTCTCATCTCTTTATAATGCAGTCGAGTGCTTCCCTTTGATCTGAGCTTCAATTTGGTGTTTTCCATTGCGCAGTCCTATGTGGCTCCTGGAGCCACATAGGACACTGGTTCCATAATAAGCTTCTAATTATCCCAGGACCTCATCAAGTTTCTTTGGGGCCACAGCAAAGCCTCCTCCTTGTATGGGTTGGCATGGTGACTGTAGGGGGATGAAGACCTGAAGGAGGGCACCAAAAGGACCGCCACAGTGTCTTGTTTTCTCTCGGAGCAGAACAAGGGAAATGAAATGTGTTATCTATATGGATGGTGTGCTTTATGCGCACATTACAGTGCCTTACATAAATATTCACACATCTTAGGGTTTTTCATATTTACTTACACAAATTTAAATGTGGGGTTTTTTTTTGGCAAAGAATAATTTGATAAACTCACGTAAAACAGCCATATGGTGTATCCCCCCCCACCGCATCCAAACAAATAGTTTTCAACATTTTTTGGAAATAAAATCCAAAAAGTGTGGAATGCATGCTTTCTTTAATTCTCTTGCAAGGCACTGTGTATTGCTTACCTCAGTTTAAGTTAAAAGTATATGTTGAGTTTTAATTTGTGGGACAGGAATGAATGAACTCAGATTATGGGAAAGTTCTGACCTCTTTAGCAGCTTCTACCAGCTTTACGTACCCTCTTCTGGTCGTGCAGCGCCCTTCCCATTTCCTTTTTATGGTGTCATGGAAATAGGGTTCTTTCCTCTGCTTCCATGCTGGAGTACCACAAAACACTTACCACACATAGTGCAACAAACCTCAGCCTCCCACCTCAACAAGCGGCTCTGTGACGCTGCAGAGTCTGTGACCAGAATTAGAACGTCCAATGATGAACAGATATAAATAGCTGGTGAAAAATTTGGAGTTTTTTTATGGAGACATTTGTCATTGAGAGTATCATATAAATCATGTCCTATAATGCCCTGATTCAAAGACACCTCCAATTTCTTTTAGTTGCTAGGCAACCATGGAGCACCACAGCAATGCTTGAAGTTAAAGGCTGAGAACCCAGCGGGTAAAAAGTGGATTGTTGGTTGAATCACTATCTTTTATAGCTCTGAGGTTCCATTACACGGCCAGCTGACAGTGACAATGATACACTGTCACTGCTGAGTAATTATCCAGTGTTGTTCATCCCTCCAGTATATCTACTAACAAATGATGTCAGCTGAATGTTTGTACTGGAGCTCTGCAACTTGACCACTATCATCGAAGAAGAAAGAATCTGGTAACAGTTGCAGTAAATCTTTAACAGAATGGACATGACAAACTTTGGCTTTGAAAATAGCTCCAAAATGTGTCTGTTGCAAACTGCAAACACAAAATGTGTCTGTTGCAAACTGCAAACACGACATACACTTTTGCGAGTTTCAGAAAAGAGCCAAGAAAAAAAAAAATCATATGAAAGGTAAATGTTTATTTGAATGAAAAAAATTATTTGATCCTTCAGCAAAATGTGACTTAGACAGACCCATCTTTGGTGTTCTGGTTGTGAGAAGAAGATCCTTTTTCAAGTTAATGCAGAGCATCGTTTCCTCTTTTTTGGATTTTATGTGATAGACCAACACAAAGTAGTGCATAACTGTGAAAAGTGGAATGAAAATGATTCACAATTTTCAAAATGTTTAACAAATAAAAATGTGGAAAATTATAGCATGACCCTTTTGATGTGACACCGCTACATAAAATCCAGTGCAACTAAGTGCATTACATCACCTAATTAGTAACTTGAATCCAAATGTGTGAAATTCTTCACAACTTTATCTCTGAATCAGAGATAAAGTTGTGAAGAAGTTTAAAGCAGGAACAGGTTTTTAAATAACCTCACGTTCCATTCATCATCTAAAATGGAAAATGTGTGGCACAGCTACAAACCTACCGAGACATGGCTGTCCACCGAAACTGACAGGCCGGGTAAGGGTGAGCATGGATCAGAGAAGCAGCCTTCAGCAGCCTAGCTGAAGAGATCCAAGATTCAGGTGAGACCTATTGAACTGGACAGCTGTTAGTGGTGTACATTTACATGACTGAAAACACATCCTTGAGGAAACAAAAGGATCCAGAACAACATCTAAAGCACCCCAATCCTCATTTGCCTAAGTTAAGTTTAGTCTTCATAATTCAATAATAACAAAATGACAGCTATGGGAGAGTTACAAGGCCAAAACCAGTTGTCACCAAAAAGAAAGCAAGGCCCAGTCTCACAATAATAATAAAAAAAAATCTTGAAAATCCCCAAGACTCTTGAGAAAATATTCTGTGTACTGGTGAAACAAAGTGGACCTTTAGGAATACCTTTACATTTTGCATTTAGAAAGAGAATCATAAAAAACTGTCAGTCGTAGCAGTGTAAGTGTGTTTGTCTGGGGCTGCTTTGCTGCCTTAAGCTGCACTTGAGTTATGCAGAAAGATAATGATCTAAAGATCACCAGAAAGTCAGTTTTGCAAGTTTTGAAGTGGCCTAAACAAAGCTTGCACTCGAATCAGGCAATTCATGATAAAAAAAAAAAGAAGCAAAAATAAGTTATCTGTAAAGATGTGTCCATCTATGTTGAATACCATTTGTGGATGACATGTCTGAGTCGTTTAATCAGAAATAAAGAAAGACCACAGCCCACAGCATGACAAGAGTGGACAGATTCCTCTCATATGATCTCACACCTTATGGAAGTGTTCTCTGTTAAAGAACAAACTGCTTCTTTCAAACACTCCCCCACTGCAATGTGATCAGGCATTATCCAAATACATACTTCTATCTGTTTGGAATTTTTTGTTTGTTTTTGTTAAAGCATAAACATGGATAAGGTCATTTTTTTTCCTCTTCTCTGGTTTCACATGTTGAAACATGTATAATTCATCTGTAAAAGAACAAAAGGCCCAGTGAAAACCAGTTTGGGAAGTATACATGTAAATGTAGATCAAAGTAGAAAAAAAGTATAATGATCAAAATCTGATGGTTTCTGCATCCCGTCTTTGTCTTCTGTTCTGCAAACAGACTGCTGCCACTTCACAGTGATACTTGTGGATTGAAGCCAGACATTGTCAGCTCATTATCAACACCCTGTCATGTGTTGTCAGCAAGTTCTCTGCCTTCTTCTGTGTGTGGTTAAATGGACTGTGGGAGGAATTTGAACTGAAAAATGTCTCCTTGCTCTGGCTCCTCGTCTGGGGATTATAGCTGCAGGAGCGGCGCTACGTGGGGCCATGCAGAAGTCAATACATGGCAATGATAATGTAGTCATACCCATTAAACCTTCTCACATTTTTATCTGATAAAAGCTACAGACTTTACTGTAATATTGGGATTTTATATGACAAACAACACAGAGCACTGCATATGAGGAGAGGGGTTTTCAGTTGTTTTTATCAATAAAAATCTGAATATGTGGCATGCACTTATATTTATTTATATCAGTCAATACTTTGAAACTCCATCCTTGTTCCCATCTGCCCTGGCTAACATTGCTTTCCCTGCTAGGAACACACATCCCCACAGCATGATACTGCCACCACCAAGGGGATGGACACTGTACAGTGTTAATTTTCTGCTTCACTTAAAGTTTTAAATGAAAAGAAAAACATTATATTTTGGTCTTCGATGACCAGAGATGTCTTCATTACATGATACTTGTTTTGATATATAAGCAGTCACAGAGAAAAATTAAGACAAATGGTAAGATGGGTTCAACAAGGTTTAATGAACACCAACAATGCTAGTGGTTCTCTAGGGTAGATCCTAAATTCCTGTTGGTGGTCCCTGAGTCATCTTGGCCTTACATACAGTTCTGAGCTGCTGGTCAGGTATGAACCATGTGGCCCATTAAAGTTGTCACAGACCTCTTTATGCAGCTTTCGCACATGACCAGAACTAAACAAGGCAGAAGCCAGAACAAAGTCCCTGAAAAGCTGAGATGTGCAAAAACTGAGCACATTTCTATTTACTGCAGCTTTGCCATAAAGCTCAAAGATAACTGTATCAGGTGATTTTGACTTTTTTCATTTTGATTAACAGTGTCAAAAAAAATCTGTCATGATCTATTTTTACCCATCAGTTTTTAAAATGATAGTAATGACATTTGGATTTCATTTGTATTCTGTTTAGATAATATTCAACAAGCTGAACAAATAATCCACACTGTGATCATCATCAAGCTGAATACATTTAACTTTTTCTCTGCAGTGACGAAATTTTGAAAGTGATCAGAAGTCAGCAAAGAGACTCTCTGAACATCTGATGCCGAAAACACTCCCCTCATCGGGAGAATAACCCCGCAGCAGTGTCAGCTGCACTAGATAGCTCCAAAGGCTTCTTGTCCATAACTCTTCAACGCGCCGCCGTCAGCTCTTAGATAGCGTCCAGATCAGAGGTGAAACTCTGATGGAAAGTTTTCTTATATTGATTGATTTAGTGACCTCCGAGATGTTCTCTGTGTAACGCAACACATTATAGAAAGGTAGTGGAGTAGAAAGGACAGATACTTAATGTAAAATGTAGTGGAATAAAAGTTGAAATATACCCACGATTAAATCTACGTCAGTAAAGTACAGATACATGAAAAATGTATTTAAGGACAGTAACATCCCACCACTGTTGATTTCTCTAAAGCACTTTGAATTACCCTGTGTGAATGGTGCATGGTGCAGTTTGCTGTTGTAACAAGCCAAAATGTCAAAAGGGATACAGTTTCAAGGTACAGTAATATGTTTGTAGCAGAGCTTGGTTTTTACTTCAGCAAGTTTTATTTATCTGTGTTTCATGTCCTTTTCTGCAAAATAACTTGCTGTTCACAGCAGGTGCGAACAAGCTCTCGCTGAGCGCTTCTTTCTATTTCCGTCTCAGAAACTTCTGCTTTCCTCTTCGACATTTCCTCTTTCAGACGTCAGCAGGTTGAATATAGGTTGTAGATACGAAACACGTGTGTTCATATCTCGTTTTCTTGTTAGTGTTCCTGCTGAGCGCTTCCTGCTCCCTGACAGTGCTTTGATAGGAATATCCTCCTACAGGGACAGACAAAAGTTAAGCCTGGCCTTCTCTCTGTCTCCCTGCTGACACGTCCTCGGAGTTTCCTGACACACCTCACATTTTTGGCACCTTACGTACCCACCAACAGAAGCTGCCTGATGTGATAACAGCTGAAAGACAGAAGTGAGGGACAGACAGAGATAAAGAGTATGTTAGTGATAAAAATGGTGGATGTGGTGTTATGGTTCTCATACTGTTTATAGCATGAGTTTGCAAGCAGCAGACAGTGAGACATACTCAGCATGAGAAGGGGAGGAAATGAACAATACAAAGGAAGTGATCAGTAATCTGCAAAGCTAGCTGTCAGCCTCTGTTGCAACAGCCTGTCTGGATCTCATTATGGGTAAATTAATTTGGCATAGAGCCGCCAACCAAAATGTTCATGAGCAAATGAGGAAGTAAGTGTGCCTCTGTGTGATTACGGAAGCAATGAAAAACAGTGAGAGGTAAGATTTGGCACATTTTTTGTCCCGTGATTTCCCTGAGCGACATTGAAAACTGAGTTTGCTCTATTACATCTCTCCGCACTCATTACGAGACTTCTTCAAATGCTCCAAGTGGCTGGGCTGCAACTAGAAAAGCAAGTTAACATATCCCTGCTAATATACTGTTGCAATGTTGCAATTGTGTTGCAATTAATGCTTTACCACTCATGTTCTCAGACAAAAGACTGTTAAATATTCAAGTTAAATTGTTGCAGTCAGAAATAAAAGAGCGGCGCACTGAAGGGCACCTCTATAGAAGTGTGTTTTTTACATTAGTGATGTTTGAAAGAAAACTCGTAGGTAAAACAATAAAAATTTCATTCTGGTTACCAAGCTCTATATTTAGTCTGTCGTTTTTCCCTACTGATGTAAAACAAAAAAAGCAATCAGGATTGCTCAGAAAACAAACAAAAAAAACTGCTAAGATTGTGCTGACTTGCTGGCACACTGCACTGTGTTGTGCTCCCAGCTAATCAGAACGGAGCCAGCTCCAACTGAATAACAGTTGCCAGATTTTCCCTGGATTTACATTTATGAATCTGAAGACTATGAGCTAAGAAACGTTCATATCTACACACATTTTGAGTGTAAAGACAAACAGCAGTAGCTCCTTTTCATTCAAAGGTGCTGCCTGAATTTTGTTTATAGTTTTGATAGACATATGCTTTACTCATTCAGCTGCTTACTACTAGTTTTTAAAGTGTTTCCCTTTTGCTTCTGACTTTTGATATAGTTCCATAGCTGGTTATACTGTATGGAAATGACTGTGGCTCAGTGGAAAAAATTGTTGCTTTGCAGTCTGAAAGTTGCAGGGTTGGTTCCAGCTTTTGCATGTTGACGTACAGCTGGGCAGGGCACTTAACCCCGAGTTCCCTATCACACACACACACACACACACACACATTTGGTATATAAATGTGTGTGTGTGTGTGTGTGTGTGTGTGTGTGTGTGTGTGTGTGTGTGTGTGTGTGTGTGTGTTTGTGAGCATTATTAAGAGGCTCTAGTATGACTGGTGGGTATTTCATTAAATGAAATTTGGGCATTGATAAATTCACATTTTTAAACAAATGTTTTAAACAACCACTTAGTTATGCAAGAATTCAGGATCGAAAAGCTTTATTCACCGAGGCATTTTGTTAAAAGTGCTCTGGAAGTGTGTGATGCTTAGGATGCTTCTAAGATACCTGGTCCTTGTATAACCAAACCAAGAACTGTGTCTACATTCTTGGCACAAAGATGAGCTTGTTGCCAGTTCTCAGCCCTGCAGGGATGTCACAGATGTTGCTAGTGGTGTTCATGGACAGGATCTCAAAGCATAGTCATAAAGAACATGGTGTCTGGTTTGGGAAACTCAGCATCTCATCTTTGTTTTTTGTAGATGATCTGGTTCTGTCGGTGTCTTCAATGTCTTCAATCTTAAGCATGCACTGGAACATTACACAGCCAAGATTCAGTTCCTTTATGTGTGGTTCTGCATGAGAGATAATAAAAGTGAATAGGGCCTTTTCTCCAGTAATGTGTGTTAGGGTTCAGTTTGAGGTGTTGGGAAAGAAATAAGCAAAACACAAAGCTCTCTAATTACCCACCCCTCTACATTCCTACTCTTATATATGCTCATAAGATATATATCACGACCAAAAGAACAAGATCACGGATACAAGAGACTGAAATAAGCTTCCTCTTTAGGGCTGCTGGACTCAACCTTAAAAATAAGATGAGAAGTTTCGTCATATGGGGAGAGTTCTCAGGAGAACAGCCACTCCTCCGCAATAAAAGGAGATATCCTGGTAAAATGCCTTCTGGGTGCCTCTTTTTGAAGGTTTTCTCAGCATGCAGCCCTAGAAGTAGACCTTGGATGACATCCAGAAATTTTTGGGGAGACTATATATCCATTGTGGCCGAGGAACACATTAGAGTGCCCCATAATGAGCTGAAGAGTGTCAGTAGGGACAGAGAGGTCTGGATTTTTCCTTCTTGACCTGTTGTCTCCATGACCCAGTGATGGTGGAAGTGGAAAGCAGTTTCTGTTGATTATGTGAGTAATGTTAACCCAAACAGACAGCTTCAGTGATTTCTGTGCTCACACTGAGTACTTTACACAGAGCAACTGTGTTTCATTGCCTTTAACATAACGTGATGCATTAAGATAATTTAACCAACATTTCAGGTTGTGCGTAATATTCTGTGTAGATCTTTGCACACTTGCCATTTCTGCATGTCTGCTTGAATTATTTAGTTTCATCGTGAGCACTTATGAATTTTGGCCTCGTTATTACAAAGTGGTAATTGAGAAGAATTACTTATTGATGTTTCCTATTTTTGTGATTTACCATTGAAGCCATCTGGAATTTGTGTTTCCAAGAACACATTTCATGTATCATTTGCTTTAGCCTGGTGTCAACAGAGAGACCTACTCTGTGCACACACACTTCAGATCAAAGCAAATTATGGGCTGCAGGAACATTAAGATGTTTATGGATACCCTCATTTAGTTGCACTGAAGCAGGGTTCATGTGCTTCTCAGGTTTGTATGATTACATTTTTTGAACGGGTAAATTGGTTCACCTTGGTAATCATACTTGGACAAGACAGTTTATGTTACTGATAACTGGAGTCAAACCTGGAATGATTCCTGACATTTTGACTAGTCTCCTTCATAACGTCAGTCACTCTCAAGTCAATTGTTAACATATCCAGTATTTGTCGTCCCTTTTACTAACTAGTCTTGTCCTCAGTGGTCCACAGCCTTTATAACAATTTGATATCTGTAACTGGATCTCGTCCTGTGTCAGTGAAGGCTTGAAGACAGGTGAATAATGAATAAATAATCTTCAGAAGCAAGATTTGTTGTTGAGACCAGGTTTCAATCAAAGCAGAATACCAACAAATAAAGACTGAAGTGTCTAGACATGAAAACAAAGACACAGTACAACGAAGACAAAAATTCGACAAAAAACAAAGGAAACATGGGAGCAGTGAGACACGGAAGGAGGTAATAAGTCACAGCAGACAGATGTGAAAGCAAGTAAACTGCATCAGGGTGTGCAGTGAGCATGAAGCAAAACCAACTGGGAAGAACAGACATCTAAAATAAAACAAGGAAACAAAACACTACCGCAAAAGCAAGGGACTGTAAAACCACGATACATTTAACAAAACTATGCAAAGAGCTGTTCATCTGGAATGTTGTGAACAACACAAAGCCTAAACCAGAAGAAAACCACCAGACTGTGGCACAGATAGCTGAGGCCACAATACTCAAAAATCAAAGTAAACATGGTAAACAAAAGACAAACAATGAAGACCTAGGCCTAAAAAAAGGGTACATCTACAACAACTGCATATTCTGGTTGGCCAAATTGGGGCCATTATTGAACTACAGTCAGGGAGCAGTTTACATTGAGCAGAGTGCCGCCTCAGAAGTGGGTGAGGACTGTCATATCAAAAATGTGCGAATCTATATATATGTGACAGCATTTACTTTGCGACTCAACAATGGACAACATCAAGCTTCTGTACTTGCTTGTCAGCAAGGAAGCTGAGGAAAAAATTTACCTCAACATTGGACCAGGCAAAGAGGGAAGCTTTGGTAGAATCCATCGAACAATTAAAAAAAATGAGCTCTCTCTTAGCAAAAACCAGCAACAGACTAGTAGAGAGAATGAGCAGTTGCTGTGGTGACAATGACCCAATCAACAGCTGACTTCAAAGGCTGGCGCAAATGGAACCACAGCTCTTGAGGTTCCAGAGAGTGGAGTGGAACTGGGCCATCAGGGCTAACGCAGAGACGCCAAATCCGGGTTTGAACCTAGGACACTGCCCTGCAGTGCAAAAAGGCCTAAACAGACTATCTATTGAACCAAAGAGAAAAAGTGAACAAAGGGGAGGAACTGGCTTCTGATTAACAGACATAAATGTAATCTGAAAAGTTTTAAATACTTGCAATACCTCACTCTGCATAAGTGTAACCACAGCAACACATCATGGTGTCTCCCTCTTCACTGCCTTTCCCTGATATGCTGCATTTATCTCATGCAGAGCACGCTCAATAGTTCGCTGGCTCACCTGCTCCTCATACTGGGCTGTTTCTTGTGATAGCACCCCAAGTTTACATCTCTGCTAGCAAATGCACATCTTTACCTATACTGTAGTGGGTTACACTACAGTCTACAAGACTCTTGAGTTGACTTGCAGAAATGAGTGTTTCAGGGAAAAGGTCCCGGGATCAAAAGAAAAGTTCAGGCATTATTCAGCCTTAGCTTGTAGACATTTATGAGAATGTTAAATGAGTTTATATTTTATGGATTAGTTAAGGAGGATCTCTTTTTTTTTTTTTTTTTTTTGAACAACCACGGATAAGCAGGAAAAGCCATTAAGCATATTAATCCGATACGACCTGGCATACCAGGACAGAGCATATCCTCATTGAGCCTCATCTTTCCCTGCAGCTTCTTCCCATATTTCCATATCTACAGCAGCCACTTGGATCAGCATTTTTTTCCCCAAACAAGAAGAAACTATGATTTTACAAATGATGCTGAGACTTGATTATGATTTATGTCTGTCTAGTCTCATCTGATTGTGATGAATGGAAACCATTAACAGGGCTCATCTTGATGTATGGGCCCTATTCCAGTGCTGTGGTGAATGGATGAAACTGAGTTTGTATGTGGTGCGAATTCACGAGAAGTAAGAGCAGTGCAAAGCAAACGGGAGCAAAAAGCACAGGAAAGAGGGATGAAGTAAAAAGAAAAAGTCTGCATGTAGTAAACAGCGAGTACACCACGCACACAGGACAAGACAGAGGGAGGGACCGTGCGGAGGGAGACGGAGCTTGCAGTCTGGCAAAACAGCATCCTTCCCTCCTCTCTGCTCCTCCCCTCGGTCCTCTCGGCATCTCTCCCACGCTCCAGCGCTCAGCCTTCAGCTCCCCGGATCCTCCCAGATCCTCCCGGGGAACACAAACACCGCTCAGCTCGGTTTCTCCGTGTGAGCCAGCCACTTGACTCTGCGCAGCTCGGTACTTTCCGTGTGTTTGTCTACCTGCGGCGGCAGCAGCGGAGGTGGGCGTGCGGAGTCCTCTGACCCTCTGTCGCCCACTCGCCTTCTCCAGAGGAGGGGTGGAGATATGGATGGACTGCGCTTGCCTCCACTCATAGAAGAGGCTCTGGACTCTACAGGTCGGTGCTGCTCGTTTAGTCAGCGCTTTGCTTTTCGCAGATCACGTAGGATCTGGAGGAAAAAGGTAACGACTTGATGTTTGTCTGAGCTGTGGAAGTGTTTATAGCTACTCCAGGGTTGAGAGGAGGTGGGCAGAGGTGATCATGCGCTGTGAGACAGGGAGATGATTGTTTTCATTATGGGCAGACTGTGGAGTGGGCACTGGGGGTCAGCTATGGGCATGTGCAGACATTTGATAGAGGCAGCACAATGTGAGGTGAGGCATGGCTGCCAGCCAATAGTAGGAAATAATGTAGGCCTAGTGTTGGCTCTGTTACATGAGTAGCATATGTTATTCTCAGGCTGAGAATTGTCATTTTTCTTTGCAAAGTCGCGTTGAACAGCTGCAGCTTTTGTTCCATAGAGTGTTGCGACATTAAACACAGAGCATCCTTATTTTCTAAATCAGTTCTCTGCACTAAGAAAAATCTCTGGAATGTTTTCTGTGTATGTGTGTGTGTGTGTGTGTGTGTGTGTGTGTGTGTGTGTCCAAACAAGGAAGAATCGTGTTTTGCATGTTTTGAGTGGTTGTGCAGACAGGGCGGCCCTGTGAGGAACTCTTCTTGCAGGATGTTTATCAGTGTAGAGAGGGCTCAGAGAGAACCACCGGTCCAGAGGCCTGCCAGCCTGCCTCCAGGCTTCCTGTGAAACAGTGCCCTTAAACTGAACTTTAGAGGACTTTCTCTGCATGTGAACTGGATGAGGCATAAGTCATTCACACTCTGTCTTTAAAAGGTTTTCAACTTTTTTACATTTTGTCAAAAACATCAGTGTATTTAGTGGGATTTCATCCGAATTTTTTGGTTACGGATCAAAAATCTGAAAAGTATGACCATGTAATTTTTTTTCACCCCTGTTGGGTCAACACTTTGTGAACTCATCTTTTAGGGTATGTCTTGAGTGAGATTTTATGCACATTATTCTTTCCAAAATAGCTCCAGTTTTGTCAGATTCGATGGAAGTGTCTCTGAAGATCAATTTTCCCATCTGGACATGGATTCCTTATTAAACTTAGGTCTGAATTTTGACTGGACCATTCCAAAGCATGAATATGCTTTTTTTCTAAACCATTCTATTTTCAGCTCTGTGTGTATATTAAAAGTCATTGTCCTTTTAGAACAGGACCAGCTTCCATTTTACCTGCTGAATAAACACATCTCCACACCATGATGCAGCCACCACCAATCACTATGAAGTGTTCAGGTTGCTGTACTGTGTTAATTTCAGATAATGGATTGAACAGTGCTTCTTGAGATATTCCAAGCTTGACTTAATATTTTAATCATCTAACCGCTCTTTCTTCACTGCTTTCTCCCTGACCTGTCTGCTGTGTTCCTTGGTTTTCATGTTGCTGTTTGTTTACTAGTGCTCTCCAACAAATCTTCTGTTGCCAGAATCAGTTGTATTCATACTCAGAATAAATTATACACAGAGGGTCTCTGATAAGTAGTGAACTTCTGAAGGCAGCTGATTGCAATGGATTTTATTTAGGGGTACTGGAGTAATATGGGGCTGGATACAAACTCATGCCAGTTTTTCATATTCTTATTTGTAAAAACATCCCAATCCATATGTTACTTTCCTTCCACTACAATGATATGTGCTGCTTTGATTTTTATCACAATAAATTCCAGTAAAATACAATGAAGTTTGTGGTAAATGTAAAACAGTTCAATGAAATCACTGTCATCTTCTGCAACTGTATGATTTCATACATATATAAATAATAAACTGTTCAATGATGAACAAACCTCCACGCATTTCCAGAACTGAAAGCAGAATACTAGATGAAGCAAGTTTTACAATTTTTGTAACAGTTTAAAAGGTTTTCAGACTTCTGTCTGCCAGATTTTTACTCAACTACTTCATTTGTCAGAAAAGAAGACACACTTTCTATGTCTTCTGGAATAAAATGCTAATTTGTTAGTTTTAAAAAGCAGTAGGTTAAAGAGGAAAAGCCTGCTTGGTTTATTTCTTTACGCAACGCTGAGCCTGGCAATGTAAAATGTCTTCCAGTGATACAGCGTATGAAGGATTTGCAGTTACAATCACTTATTAAAACAGTTTTTGGTAGATGAGAGAAAATTTTACCTTCCTATACATATATAATCTAAACCAGCAAACAAAAAATCCTGGAGCATTTTAAGTGTCTGAAATGCATAAAACAGACTTATTGAATCATTTGTATACTCAGTAATGTTGTTTAATACACTGCTGAAGGCTGTGTATTGACCATCATAACACATGGATGCTGTCTCAGGAGAAAATTCTTCCTCCCTAACAAGCTTGTTCCTGTTATCGTAACTCCAGGGACCTCTTTCCTTTCATCATAGCCTGCTGTTAACGCGGGAAATTCAGCGTGTACTGATGGCAAAGTGTGTGTTCTTCTGTAATAACCATCCTGACTGTTTCACTATAATAACAGTCAAGCAAGCGTAAAGTGGACAGAGTGATGGCTAGTATTAACTCATGTTCAGAATTACACATAGTTGTAGGTCTAAATGGCTTAATGTGCCTTTACGCTGGCTGAGGTCATTTCTACATCAGTCATCAATCTGGCATCTGAAAAGAGGGGATTTTTTTTTGTTTGTTTTTCTATTATGCTTGGAAAGATTACCTAATCCTTGTGGGAAAAATGCTCCTCAATTCACATGCACAAAAAGGAAAATACAGAAGGTGTTACACAAACACATGCTGTCACTAATCAATAAAACATCATCAGATGTGCCGTTGACATTTGCAGCTGTCTAAAAACATTATCCTCTGCTGGTCCTCCCACTTACACGAGCCGCCAAGCGTTTCTCTCTCTGCGTTCCCACTCCTTCTTCCCCCTCCGTTACTGCTACCATCCTCTTCTCTCTCCAGCGCCCACACACACACACACACACACACACACACACACACACACACACACACACACACACACACACACCGACACATGCACGCCCATGCATTCACTCACAAACCCTTTTGCACCTGACAGTGTTCTCGACCCACGCAGCTTTTCTCCAGTGTTCGGTGCACATGGTGCAAAAATTCCCTCATCAGCAGTGAAACTTTCCGAAGGCACACAAACAGGAATCCTCTAAGGCTCTCTGGAACTAATAAACAGCACAGTGTGCTGCTTTAGAAAAACTTTGTGGATGTGGGAAAGCTCTGAAAGACACAACAAAGGAAAACAAATTGTGCATGATTTTCCAGCCCCCGGGGCGTCTCAGTTTCCTCGTTCTCAGGCCCGACTCATTTGGACTCTGTATTTTTAAGATGATCTGTCATGATTTCCTTAGAATTACAGAGGCTGAAAAAAATATTGAATACGGTTTTCTCATTCAGTATACATCTAATTAAGGTTGTTGACATGAAATTCAGATATTGTTAATAACATTAGTAATACATATATTGCCAAAATTACAAATTAGATTATAAATTAAGATATGTGTAATAAAGTGGAATGGCCAGGGAATTTGTATTGAACACTGTTACTGAAATTAATAAAATATGTAGCAGAAAAGCCTTTTTTGTAATGACAGCTTCATCATGTATCTTGTTACCATTCTCATGCATTGTGTGTGATTTTGACCCATTCTTCCACAAAACCTCTAGTCAACTTTTGAAGTTTCTTGGCACCTTTTTCTAAACAATCTAATCTTTTGGTTCTTCCATATATTCTCAATTAGATCTGAGTCGAGTGATTAGCTATGGCTTTTTCTTTCTCTAAAATCAATTGAGAGCTTCCTTAGCCTTGTGTTTGGAAACATTGTCTTTCTGAAAAACTCACCCATTTTGTGCCTTTAGATTCTTATCAAGAATTTCTCCAATCTCAGTGAAGTTCTCCAATCATTTTCCTTCAATACTAAAAGACTGCCCCAAACCATAATGTTCCCACTGCCAAACTTTACTGATCCATGGTGTTTTGAGAGTTTTTGTGCAATGTCACTCCTCTTCTAGACATAGTGTGTGCAATGACATCTCACTTAACCAAATTTTTCTGGCTTCACTGGCTTATTCAAAAGTTTTGGAGTAAGCTTTCAAAGAGTTTCAACATGCTTTCACTTCAGCAGTGGAGTGTTGCGCAGTGAGTTCACATAGAGGCAGCGGTGGTTGAGTACAATACTTTTTGTTTTCATGGAAAAAACTCTCTGCAAGTGGTTTTTGGCTGTTGAACAGTTCCTTCTATTTCTTGACTTCTCTATCAAATGTATTGCAAAGAGCACCTGCTTATGCTCTTATGCAAAAGTTTTGAGAGAGCTCTTTGCTTTTACTTGTTATGGATGCCTTGGAAATGAGAAATGTTTTTATAGGCCCTCAATTAGGACTATACCAGCCAATGTTAATGTGCAGTTGTAGGTAGTAAGATTGCTTTCTATACACTGAATGATTTCAGCTATTTTTTTTTGGCTTTCTCTCAAGTTTTGCAAGTGATTTCCTTCATGTCTTCCATATCTATTTGTTGTATAATTCTATTTTATTACACGTAACTTAATTTATAAACGTATTTGTTTTGATTTCTTTGCATGTGTTGATTAATTGGGCTGTTACTGACATTTAGTGTGAATTTCACATGAATAGATCTATTAGAACTGGTAAAAATGTTGTCATACTTATTTTTACCACTGTAAGTGCTTCATTTAAAAAATGATTTCAAGGCACTCTGTTAAACTAAGTGGGCCATATCTTGTTTTGTTCTTGCTTCGTTCCATAACGCTTGAAATAGAAGGAACTGTTCAACAGCCAAAAACCACTTGCAGAGAGTTTTTTCCATGAAAACAAAAAGTATTGTACTCAACCACCGCTGCCTCTATGTGAACTCACTGCGCAACACTCCACTGCTGAAGTGAAAGCATGTTGAAACTCTTTGAAAGCTTACTCCAAAACTTTTGAATAAGCCAGTGAAGCCAGAAAAATTTGGTTAAGTGAGAACGCTTGAAGCTCTTAAGTGAATGGAGAAAGTTAGGAAACTCATGTAGCTCCTTTCTGCTGATTTCACATTTTCCCAGTCTCTTGGAAAAAGTGGCTGGCATTGTAGAGGTATCATTAGAGCGCCCCTCCTCACCCTTAGACTTTTTATTCTTCCAACATTTTGCAGCTTCACTGTGACTTTGTGTTATTCTCCCTCTTCTTTGTGCGACTGAAGCGACGTCAAGCCTCGCAAAGAGATTGCTTTCAGGTGGGATTTGTTGATTTGTGATCAAACGGATTATTGCTGCATCACTTGTTTTCATGCTTTGTTCTTTCCTGCTATTCATATCTCCTAATGGATTACCGCACAGACGCACAAAATGCACACATTCCTCCAAACACACAATCCCTGCAGAAATCACCCACCCAGACTCGCACAATTTTTCGCCATGCTCATTTAATGAGGCCAAATTGTGACACATTCTGCAACATCTTTCTCTTCCATTGACCCACTTTCCCTTTATTTCTTTTGGAAAGTGCAAACATGGATTTTTTTTTTATTTAACTCACACAGTGCCTAAATAAGTCAATTCTTGAATGTGTGTGGCTTTTATAGTTGCTCTTATTGCTGTTGTTCCTTGGTCTCCCCAGAGTTCTTAGGCTCAAAGCACAAAAAAGAGAAAGAGACAATCTCACATTAACCTCATGGGACCTACATCCTGGTTTTTTGCTCCCCACTAAAAATAAGAGTCAGCAAATCTCCTGCAATGTTGACCCTGGTGAACAGGCTCCTGATAAGATCACTCGGGATAGGCGGTGGGAAAAAAAAAAAAAAAAAAAAAAAAAAGCAAAAATGACAGACAGGTTTCCATGGTTCTCTAACCTGTGAACAAAAACCCAACTAAATTACCATGGAGACGTTCCATATGTTTCCTCACTGGTTTGCAGGGGTCACAGTGGGGAGGAACCTGAGCACATGGCTGCTTCTGATTACAGCTTGATGGCCAGGGGAGCAGCATGTGACGCTTCGATTTAAATCAGGGCTCTTTATCCTTGCATGTTTCTTATTGTCTTTGCTTGTCGCTCCCATTCACTTACTTGTACATTTCCCTTCCCCCCCAAAAACTCCCTCCCCCCTCCCCGCTCTGTATTATGTGTTGGTGAGGAAGTGAGGCAGGGCAGGGGAAAAGCTAGGACGTCAGAGAGAGCAGGGCTGCTTTCAGAGCTGGGATAGGAGGGGGGTGGGGTGTGCATTATGCATGACCTCCTACACAGACGTTCAGCACTTATATACACATGCTGAACATATGCACCTTCAACATGGCTGTTTTGCTACTTATAAGATACACTAATTATCCAAAATATAAAGCAAGTGATAAAGTGCCTTCTAAAAATATTAATGCCAATTAAACTCCCTTATTTGTCATTTTAAGTTAAAAAAAAAAAAAAAAGCAAGAGTATGGCACAGCTGTACACCTACTAAGATGTGGACGTCCACCTAAACCGACAGGAAAGGAGAGCATTGACCTGAGAACAACAAAGAGGCCCATGGTAACATCTGGAGGAGCTGCAGCTCATGTGGGAGAATCTTTTGACAGGACAACTATGTTAGTCCTGCACTCCACAAATCTGGCCTCATGGAAGAGTGACAAGAGGCTATTTTTTTTTTTAAAGAAAGCCATGAGATGTTCTGTTTATGCCTTGCAACAAGCCTGGGACACAGCAAATGTATGCAAGAATGTGCTCTGGTCAAATGAGACCAAACCTAATGTTTTTGGCTTCTGTGCAAAAGATTATGTGTGGTGGGAAACTAAAACTTTACATCATCCAAAGGACATCTTTCCCTCTATAATTAATGGTGGTGGCAGCATAATGCTGTGGAGAGGCTTTTCTTCAGCAGGGACAGGGAACCTGTTTGGAATTGATGGAGAGATGGATGATACAAACATGGAAATCCTGAAACGACACCTGTTAGAGACTGCAAGAAACTTGAGACTAAGGTGGAGGTTCATCTTAGAGCAGAATGACTCCAAACATTCAACCAGAGGTACAGTGGATTGGTTTAGATCAACGTATTTTCATGTTTATGAAAGAAATCAGAATCAGAAATCCAAATGAGAAACTGTTGCAAAACTTTCCAAAAAATTGCGATTTGGAGATGTCTCTCATTCAGTGTGGTTGAACGTAAGCCAAAACCAGATATCATTTTCCTTCCATATAACAATGAAGCTCTAATTACTTTGTGTTGGTCTATCCCACAAAATCCCAATAAAAAACATTAAGGTTTGCGGTTGTAGCGTGACGAACAGTGAAAAAATTTGCAATATTTTGTAAGTGCTTTAAAAAGGCAACATTTTGCTTGAAAACTTGCATCCTGGTTCTCACATGGATGCTACTGCGATAGCAGCCCCCAACCCCCAGCAGGAAAGCAGTGGGGCCACAGAAACTGCTAAGGAATGTCTTTAATAAAACCAAGTAAAGCCGCATGAGTTTGTCCAGCCTCTAGACTTCCCAGACACCAATCCATTGGCATCTGTGGAAGGCAAGTGAGGTTCATAAAGACCCCAGGCTATAATCCTTGGTAAGAACCTTCTTGTAAAATGTCCCCTTATAGAGACTGAGTGTTAGGGCATAATTTTAGATCAGAATGTTTCTGTGTATTATGTAAGTTTATTAGACATTAAATCTTTTCCTTTATTGAAACACATTTCCTTAATGCCAAATTTCTGGATATTCATAGATATAGGGAGATCAAGGAGCATACAGAAGCGAGCGCAAACAGCATATTCACAGATTTAGATACATATGTGGCACACACACACACACACACACACACACACACACACACACACTACTGACATCAACACTTGTCTAATCATATTTTCATGCTTCAGCACAAGGCGCCATCACACCACACCTGTGAAAGGCAGCAGCTCCAGTTTTCAGCCTGCTGTTGTTGCTTTTCGCAGCCAACTGTTGCTCTCACTACAGTAACATCAGATTTTATTTAGTCGGGGAATTGTTAAGGTACATGCTGGCATTCAAAGAATATTTGACGCCCTGCTTTGGATCATACTGTACCTGGCTCTGAGATGCAATATGATAAGTTTGGATGAAGGCTGTCAGAAGAAGTTAGGGTGAAATGACAGCTCCTCAGTTCTGAATTTCTTCTTGAGCAAGTTTCCATCCATATTTAATGTATAATCTGCTATAGCCTTAAAAGCACCTGTCTCACATTGACTGGTTTCCACTGTGACCCTGTAACATGTTCACTCTGTGTTGCAAAAGGTATTTTTCACATTTTGTCATGCTATAATCATAAAATAAGATTTTATGTAAAGCATCAATACAAAGTAGTGTATAAGTGTGAAAGAAAAATGATCTGTGATTTTCAACTGTTTATATATATATATATATATATATATATATATATATATATATATATATATATATATATATATAAACAACCTCAAATGTATGACTTAAGAAGTTACCTATAAAGTTCAGCTATGTGTAATTTAATCTTACTATAAATCCAGTTGTTCTGTGAAGGTTTTGGAGGTTTATGAGAAAACAGTATGGAACAACTGGCCTCCTGAGGAGCAAGGGAAACATCAGATCAGAGATGAAGCTGTGGAAACGTTTAAAGGACGATTATGTTATAAAATAATATTGTAAACCTTAAACATCTCACAAAACACTGTTTAATTTGTCATCTGAGAACGGAAAGAGCATGGCCCAGCTGACAGGCTGTTCAAGGAGAGAATTAATAAAAGAAGCAGCCAAGAGACCAATTGTAACTCTGGATGAGCTGCAGGCGTCAATCACTCAGGTGGGAGAATCTGATGACTGGAGAACTGTTAACTGTGCCTTTCACATATGTTTTGGAATGAGAAGCAAGAAGAAAGACATTGTTGAAGAAAATTGAACTGTCTGGCTTACAAGTGAAATGCTATGTTTTGTAGAAAAATAACACCCTGAACACATACCACCTCCATGGTGAAACATAATGGTGGCTGCATTATGATGTTGGGATGTTTTTCATTAACCAGGACAGCAAAACTGGTTAGTAATGGGAAGATCAATAAATGTGTTGGAGGCAGAATAAGGGTTTTTTCACACCTGATCCGGTAGACTTGGTTCGACTGGGGACCAAAATTGCAACATTTGTTACATTTTCAGCAGGAGTGATTCACTTTCACACTGCCAAACGAACCGGACCCTTTGAAAATGTATGTGATTTCTTTAAAAAAGTGGTGAATTGTGGCACAGTTGGCTTGCCATACATTTCTAACCTGTTCTATTCAGAAACAACACTTCTGATTAAACTAGAGTCCAATAATCTATCCTATTTCAGCACACTACAGGGCACTCTTTAATTAAAACATCCTGCTGTGATCTTCTTTATGCACTGCTTTATACAGATAAAATGACCATAAAATACATAAAAGTTTGGGGTTTTAATGTGACATCATGTTATAAAGTTAGGGCGTGTGAATACTTTTACGAGGCAATGTAGGTCTTGAATGCCAGATTGTCAGAGTCTTGCGATTTCTTCACAGAGTTGCTTGGTCACATTCAGATTCAACACTTCGGACCATTTGTCAAGTTTGTTGTGGCTTTCATAAGAGGGTTTGTTGTTTGGAGAGAGTACTGTGTTTGAGAAGAGTTCTTGCCAAATGGGATAATTGTGTGGAGATATAAGGTCTGTATAAATGTGTAGACTCATTGTATCTATAAAAAGAAACCCTTCATATGGGTGTTTCCCATCAGAATAGTTAATATAAAGGTTTTATTTGTCCTGTGCATGACAGCAGCAGAATTACACCTTCCTCTGTGAACAGCTCGTCTGTATGCGTCACATCCCTCCCTCTCACTGCACGCCTTTGTTTGCCAAATTTTCACTTTTCAATTCAAATTTGCAAAGTGCAAATTCCATTACGTTAGCCGCTCCAGCACTGAGCGCCGAATGAGAGGCAAAACAAAGAAGCCGTGTTGCCTCATTAAATTGCAAATTTAATTTCACACAGGTATTTTGAGATGCCCACAGTAAGCTCTTGACCTCCTTGTTTTCCCTTTTTTCTAAAGTGACAGATGGTTTGTTCCAATGTGGTGAACGTGTTCCGCTGCAATGCGATTAAGAGGGAATGTGCTGCACACAGATAAAGCTATCCTCCGCCTGGAGCTGCTGAGATGACTGCTCTGTCCATCCCTCCTCCTGTATGCGCTTTGTGTCCGTGTCTAACGCAATTGCTGTGTGACCGGGGACCAGCAGTGCAGGCATCACAGGTGTAACCGCAGCCCATTTGACTTTCAAGGTGAGGTGGGGTCTTTAGATACTGAAAAGAAAGTTTCATACATGATTCCTTGCAAAAGTATTCAAACCCCTTGAAAATTTGCCACGTTCTGTAAGGTTGCAACCACAAACATTCCTGTATTTTATTGGCAGCTTATGTGATACACCAACACAAAGTTGTGAGGTACAAGGAAAATAATGAAAAATGTTAAAAAAGGAAGTCTTTCACTAAATTACAGATCCAAATCTTTCAGACTATCTTTACAAAGTTTTCAGTTCCAAACACGAGCATTTCTGCCCTCTTTACTTTGCAGCATAGCTC
Source organism: Anableps anableps (assembly GCA_014839685.1). Taxonomy (NCBI): domain Eukaryota; kingdom Metazoa; phylum Chordata; class Actinopteri; order Cyprinodontiformes; family Anablepidae; genus Anableps; species Anableps anableps. The sequence continues at coordinate 13,740,003 of CM026073.1, forward strand.
AAGTTAAGTCAGATTAATTCATGAGCATATATGTGAATGGCACATTTCAAGTCTATCACCAGATTCAGAACTGGCCATGTCTGGACTTTGACATGGCCATTCCATTGTAGCTCTGGCTGGTCATTGTCCTGCTGGAAGGTGAAACACCACTCAAGTCTTGAGTCTTTTGCAGCCTCTAAGAGGATTTCTTCCAGGATTGACCCTGTATTTAGTTCCATTCCTCTTCACATCAGATTCCCTGTTGCTGCTAAAGAAAAAACATCTCCAAAGCATGAAACTTTCATGGTGGGGATGGTGTCTTTAGAGTGATGTGCAGGTAGGGCTAGGGAATAAATCAATAACAATATTTATCACGATAAACACATGATCAATATTTGTAGAAAATAGATCCAATAGAATGTTTAATAATTGCACTAAACTCCGATTCAGAACCACACAGTATTCTGGGGGATGTAGGCAGAAGAAAGGCTTTAGCTGTTCAACCTCTCATGGTTATGCAGCAAGGTTGGTGGCATCAGCTAACTCACTCACTCTTTGGTTACCTAGCAACAACCTGTTGAGTAACTTGTGCAGCAGCACTTTCAGGTTTCGCCACCGTGCCTCATAATTGCTTAGAAATAAAATATAACGACATGGAGTGAAAGGAGATAAATGAGTATAACAGCTCGAGAGGAAACTGGATAAAACAGCAAAGGTCACGTCACCAGTTTGGCAGTATTTCACATATTTAAAACAAAGAACTAATGACTGATATGAAACTCTTATATCATGATACGTTTTTCAGCCATATCGTCCAACCCAGTGTGCAGGGTTAGTTTTCTCCCACACATAGTATTTTCCGGCCTTCACAAAACAGTTGGACTTATACAGAGATCAAAATACTCACACGTAGGCTCCATTAATTATTTAGGTGACTTCTGTGGGGAATTGTTTGCACTGGATTTTTTTGGGGGGGGGGAATCTGATGAAAAGGGACTGATTGCAAGTGCAAATCGCATTTTTCAGATTTGTATTTGTAAAACCTTTTGAGACCAGAAGAGACTAACTTGTGTTCATCCTATAAAATCCCCCAAATTTGTGGTTGTAACATGATAAAAGGTTGAAAAGTTCCATAAGAATACTTTTGTGAGGCCCTTTGAAGTAGATTATATAGACAAAAAGGAATCAATTATGGAAATGTATAATTACAGTAAAAAAAATATTTAGCAAACATAACTACTGAAAGAGGAATCCACAAATGTTAAGGTGCCATGCTGTTCAGAAGCAGTGGGAAAAAGAACTTTTTTTTTTTTAAAGCAGCTTTGCTTTAAACAACGTTCAACTAATAACTTCAGGAGTGGAGCTGATTCCAGCAGAGAGCAGCTTAATGACATTTTTACCATATTGTTTGGGCACCGTCAGATCTGAAATACCCTTCAGGCTTGTACTCTGTACATAATGATTTATTGTAGTCAGAATATTCAGAAACTCATTACAGGACCTGCTGGGGGCCAAGGAGCAAAATAAAAATAGAAGCCATGAGGTTCAGTTCATCTTTGTGAATGGATTTGTTAAAAAGACATCATTCTGTTTGAAAACCAGCAATAGATCACTGTTTGGGTTTACAGCATTTGAAAAGTTAGGTGAGTTCTTACTTTTAGGATAAAAATCATCCACCCCTTCAACAACAAAAGGGATAAAATGAAGTAGCAATATTTGCTACAAGGGATAAGATGAAGTAGCAATATTTTCCCATATTTTATAAACATTAGAGATGTCCCAATCAGAATGATTTTTCCTCCCAAGTAATTTAAAATTAGGCATTTGTTGGTATCAAGTCCTGGTCTGATACATGCATGTACATGACAATGACAAAGGTTTGCATTTAAAACAAAACAAAAAAATCTCACTAAATTTTATCAGTATAAAATTTACTCAGACCTCAGTGACACTCAGGATGCTGCTGCTTCTCCAATCTATTTTTCCCAACAGTGACATATATTTTGTCCCAACAGGAATTGGGGTTAACAGGGATTAACTCGGTCAAAAAAGCTACTATAATGTCCTGTCAACATGTCACCTAAGACATGGTAAGCTTAGCTTTGTTTTAACAGCTCATGTCAAGCAGTTTGTTGATGTGCTTGGTTAACACTAACATGCTTCCTTTCTGTTTTGATATGACTTCAGTGATAATTTGGCTGGTAACATATTTTAGAGTGGTTCCAGCCAATTGCTTAAGAGCTAAACCTACAGAAAAGATTGTTTTCTTGCTTCATAAGCTTAGCACTTAGTTTAGAAGTCTTTAGACAAATCTAAAGGAAAGTGTTTCAGCTGTGCTATAAGCAGCTCAAATACACTGTCTGGGACATCTGAACACAGCGAGCAAAGCAGGTCACATGACACAGAGAGACGGGCATTTACAGCAAGTCTCCTCAACTGTCAGTGTCATCCAAATGGGTGAAAAACAGATTTGTTATGTCAACAAAATAATGTGCACAGCCTAAACATAGTTCTGCAAACCACATGGTGGAAAAAAGTTGTTTTTTCTCTCAATAACTGCAGCTGATAACATTAGTACTATTATTACTAATATTACTATTAGTATGGGCTTAAGTTTCATCAGCTGTTTCTAAAGCGATCATTAAAATGTCTTGATCAGGAACTCAAGCCAATATTTGTGGACATCCCCAGTTAACATGAAGGTTTCTAGTTTTAACTAAATGAGATTCACAGAAGATTAGATGTTGACAACTGTAGACAACTTTATTTGTGATTGAAAACAAAAGCAAAGTGTTGCAATTTGGAGACTTTTGCCTTGTTTTACTTCCTGTGTTTACTTCTGCTTCCCTGTACAGCTCTTATTTATTTACATCTTGTTTATTTTTAATTTACTTTATTGCAGTAGCATAATTATTTTACTAATCTCCAGTTCTTTTACTAATAACTCTGGAAACTTTTTTAAAAATGTGCTTTACCATCCTCCTCGCCCCATCCTGCCTCTTCAATGACTGCTCTAGATAGGCACCAGCTTCCATGGCTCTGTAAGGATAAGTGGGTATAGAGGATGGATGGAAGGATCCTCTTCACCGCAACACCTTGATAAACATGGGCTCTTGTCCAGCCTCGTTTGTCACATTTCTAGTTAAAGCTGCACAGTATATTGAATCACAGTCATAACTGCAGTTATGACTGCAATATTACACTGTGTGTAGTATTGCAATTGCAAATCACTGATTAGATGCAATATTTATTAGCTTATAGCATTTTAGAAGCCATGCATTTCACTTTTGCATTCTCCTGTCTTTCCCATTTTCAAGATTGGCTAAGAGAAATAGGTCCCTTTGTCACATCATGAATAGTGAGCAGAGACAATTTCTTACCATGCAGGAAGTCTTCTTTCTTAAAACTACTCAATTATTTTTATGTGTTTAATAAATAAAAGCTGGTCATTGCATGATCTTAAACCAATTTACTTGAGTACTCTTCCAACAAATCTTCCATTTTCACAAATCTTAAAAAGGGGTTCTTTATATCATAATATTATTCCCTCATCAAAAACATATCTGGAGTGCTGCTTTGATTCTTTCATGCATGCTTGAGGAATCCTTGAATCTCCCATGGCAGCCATTCGGGGGTGCCTAAACGCTTGCTCTCACAAAGCGCTGCCTATTTCCACAAAGCTCTTCCTCGGAGCTGCAGTCTCCAGCCGAGCTTCTGCCTCACAAAGCACCCCACCCCCACGCCTTCCCCACACAGCTCCACCAGACTAATGGCAGCAGCAATTAGCAAATACCTAGTGGAACTGCACGTCTGCTTAGTTTGTATGAACTACCTCTCAGTTCAGTGCTTCAAAGAATGGTTGCAAACAGCATAACGGAGGAACATTGTTGTGATGACGTGCTGAAGGTGGAGTGTCTGAAAAAGTAGGAGCTTCTGAAAGAGACTGAGGCCTATTTCAAGGCCTGAAATTGCAAAGTCAAATTTCTTTTAAGTTATGTTTGATATATACATCATTTTAAAACAGCTGAAGATAACATAGTTTCTTGATTGTGCTATAAAATGGCATCATGTGCCTGGAAAATAAAAAATAAAATACTGCCTCAGTAAAATGCCACACTAGTCATATTTAATAGCTGCAAGACTGATGCCTTCTCTGACTCATTATTAGGGGGAGAAAGTAATTTAAAATCTTTATGATAGGCACTTTAGTGGAGGAAACATGACTGAGAGCTGTGGGGGACAGAAACTCTCTGAAAGATATGAACTTTCTCCATCGTAACATTTATAAAGTAGAGGATTTGCAACCTGGAGTTACTTTGTGTTGAAGGTGTCTTATTTTCAGCAAGACTGTGATAATCACTGTTTTTTAAATGATGTTGCAAAAATGCCTGAAGTGAGGGATAGAAGTGAGCCATTAAATGTGTGCAGCACATGCCCTCCCTTTTGGTAACAGCTCTATTTAAGGCACTTCAAATAATCAGGTAGATGGCAAAAGATGTTGCACAAAGGGTGTGGTTGTTCTTATGAAGATTGGGGTTATGGAGTTGCAAGATTTTATTTATTTATTTATGTATTCAAAAATACAATCTAAACTAACAGACTACAATAACTAAGCTGTACTAAAGAAAATGTATGCAATGTGGATATAAAACCCTTTAGGGCTTGATTGTGTTTCAGGACTCCTTAAGCAGCTGAGAGGTACCTGGTGATCAGCTGGTCTGGTTGCAGAAGCAAAAATCTGCCATGGGAGGAATTTGGGTGAGGCTATGGAGAGAGTCTGTTAGTTGGCCCCAAAGAAGTTCTGGAAAGCTGTAGGGTAGTGGAAGAAGCACTTTAAGTCTGTCTCTATGTCCATCATGGAGGAGGTGGAGCCTGAAGGCTTGGGAAGGCAATTCTGTTATTGCGATATCTGGGTGTCTATTAAAGGCTATTCAATCCTTGAATGTCCAAAGAAAGAGCTCTATCTGCATTCTCAGTACAAAGTCAAGCCTGTTCCAGTGTAGGTTGGACTCTGCCAGGGCTCCTCCTTGTCACTGATATTGTTTGAGGTGTTCATAAATAGGATCTGAAGGAACAGTCATTGAGAGGAAGGTGTCTGGTTTGGGAACCTCAGGATCTCATCTTTGGTTTTCACAGCTGAGTGTGACTCAGTTCGGAGTCAGTACCTCTTCAGTATAAGACCGTGGTTCTCGACTGGAAAAAGGTGGACTACTCCCTCTGGTCTAGGGTGGAGTCTCTGCTTCAAGTGGAGGAGTTTAAATGTCTTGATGTGTAGGACAGATCAGGGCTTCGTCTGCAGTAATGCAGATGCTGCTCCGGTGTGTTGTGATAAAGAAAGAGCTGAGCCAAAAAGCAAAGCTCTTGATTTTGCCAGCCCGTCTATGTTAAGACCTTCACCTACAGTCATAAGATATGAATCATGACCAAAAGAAAAAGATATCGAATACCAGGGACCGAAATGAGCTTCCTCTGTAGGGTGGCCAGATGCAGACAGGGTAAGGAGCTTCATCATCCAGTGGGAGCTTGAAGTATAGCCTCTGCTTCTCTGTATCGAAAGGAGTCAGCCACCAGAGGTTATTTGAGTATCTGATTAGGATGCTCCCCATAAATCCCCTTTGGAGCTTTTCCAGGCATGTCCCACTGGGAAGACACCTATATGTCCCATCTGGCCTGGGAACATGTTGAGACGCCCCAGAATGAGCTAGAGGATGTCGCCAGGGAGAGGGATGTCTAGGTTTGCCTCCTGGACTTGTTACCCCACGACCCGATCTTGGATACAGATGGAACAGAAGTGGATGGAGGGATAGATGGATATGAAAAACAAGTTTAAAAGATGCTAGATTACTCCCACAATCAGCAGAGACCACTTAAAAATAAATCCTTCCTCTAATCATACATTCTAGAGAATCTGAGTGATATTCAGAGGGAAGTCTTCAGTCTCTTGATGGCCATTATCTGCCGCTGGCTATACAAGCAGCTAACTCTCCCTCTTTGCGACTGTGCTCTGGCTCTTTATGACCAACTCATTACACCAGCATCAAAGTTTAATGACAAAATAGCCCTGTGTTCATGAAACCTCTCACATTCCTCTCAGAGGCTGCTTGCTTTGAATTAACAATATTATGAAAAAAGAAAAATTGGGGCTTTTGAGGATAAAGCATGTAGAGGCTTTGCGTGTGCATAGCAGTCATGCAAATGCAGTGCCTTGCAAAGGTATACACACCCCTTTAGTTTTTTCTCATTCTGTTACAACCAACATTTCTATTCAAGCCACCTGAGCTTATACTTTGGAGAACAACCTTTTGCTGCAATAAGAGTTGTAAATCTTATGGGGTATGTCTGTTAGTTTTGCACATTTAGAAACTGAAAATGTTTTTGTTCCTCCTTGCGAAATAACCCAAGCTTTGTCAGAGTGGAAGGACATGAGCTTTCAAGCCTTGCCACAGATTCTCAATCTAATTTAGGTTTGGCCAGAGATTTTTAAGAGAGTTTAAGTCAGGCAGGTATGTCCTGGGAGACTGTGCCTGCCTGGGGGCTGAATAATTTCAGGTGGCTGAATAATTTAGAGACTACAGTAGTGGCTGAATTTCCATTTTTGTTGAATTTAAAGCAATTTTTTTTATTTTAGTTTTATATAAATATTTAAACTTTTTGTGTATAATTAATTTACTGAAAATGCCAAATTCGAATTTTGCAATTAAACCTGATTTTTCAGTGGAGGTTGATTAATTTCAATTGCTTCTGTAGCTCTGTCCATCTTCCATTCAACTCTGACCTTCAACTCTGTCCTTGCTGAATCAAAGCACCCCCACAGCATGATGCTGCTACCACCATGTCTCACAGGCCAATTTGCAGTAAGGCTCTTTGTAAGACGTTCGAAGCTTAGGCTATTGTTTTATAATGTAATAGTGTCAAAACATCTCCACTCTTTTCATTGTAGTTACATCCAGACAGGAGGGAGGGAGAGAAATAATTATCTCAGGAAGTGAAAGCATCCCCAGAGTCATGATTATACACCGGTGTGTATGGCTCCTAATTAGGTAGATCTGTAGTTAATACGCCACTCTGTCCCCTGCTGCTCCCTCTTTCCTCTGCACATCTCACTCTCACACTTCTCTCTGAGTCTAACCAGCAGTTCTGTGACACCCAGACACATTTGTAACGGTACATTTTCATTTAGCTGTGAAACGGACTTGACCTTAAAAGAGCACGCTATTAAGAGGTGAGAGTAAAATGATGGTGTGTCAGTGCATCTGTGGTGTGAGCAGACTTTCTTGGAGTGATACTGAACAGGAGCAATCTTTTCCCTTTAAAGTTGTGGCTGAGACCAAACCCCCTCACAGAGTCTCAGCCAGCTAATCTGAAAGGTCTTGATTATCCCTTTATTTCCCTTCTTGCATTTGTCTGTGCAACCCTCCTTACATCTAGATAAAGTCTCTTTTCATTGTTCTACATCAGCTTTAGCATTTTTTTTTTTATTTTTTTTTTTGGTTTCTACGTAAACAGTCATGCTTGGATCAGGCTGTGAAATAAGTAAAGAGAGGTCCTCGGAGGGCTGTGTACTGTGACACAGTGCATTGTGAGAGTCGCATGTGCCTCATCTCTCTTACTATGAGTGGTAGCTCGTGTTGTTATGGACTTTGAGGTGCATTGCTGAATGGTGAGTCATAGTGATTGCTTCAGCACACTGGTTCAACTCCACCCCCCCCTTTAGTTTTCTTTGCCGCAATGTGTCAGCTAACTCACTCCACCTACTGGCTGAGTATTTGTATTCACAGTACAGCTCAATGGATTTAAATCTACATCCTGAATATGAATATGATGCTGTAAGTTGCTTTTTAGGTGGGTGTTGTTAACATTTTTTTTCAAACTGGATTTTTTTCCCCTTGTAAAATATGGATTCCCAAGCAGATATTCATCATTCTTTTCACATAAAGAGGTCACATTGTGTTTTTTAGATGACATAAGTGGAGTAAGAGTTGGGGTGCAAAAATTATTTGTGCCACTTGGATCGCACAAGATGGTGCTGTTGTTTCATGCATGGCTGGATCCAGAGAATGACAGAGATTTTTGTAACACATCAACCTCTCCTTTTTATCTCTCTTTCTATTATCCGCATCCATCCATCAGATGATTCCAGCGATCTGAAAGCCGACAGCAGCCCGAACATGGACAACGAGATGACAGCCAAGGAGAGAGGCGTCCTGGAGGAGGACAACGAGAAGGAAGAGATGGATCAGGAACGGTCCCAGGAGGACGAGGGGGAAGAGAGGAAGCTGAGGGAAGAGGAAGGGGAAGGGGAAGGGCTGGAGAAGAGGAGGAAGGAGCAGGAACCGCTGACGGAGGAGCAGGAGCTGGAGGAGCTGAAGGCCCAAGTTCTGCAGCTACTGCTCGAGCTGGATGAGGCCAGGGAGACGTCCAGCAAGCACCAGGAAAGTTTCCATGAGTTGCAAGGTGAGAGATCCAGCCTTGATAAAGAAATCTTATTTTTACACTAATCACTCATCATTTGGAGAACCATAATTCAACTAATAAACACATCGTAAAGACAAACAGTGCTTTGAAAAAGTATTGATAGGCTTCAAACATTTTTTTATTCTCATTACCACCTTAAACTTGTATGTGATAGACCACCACAGGATAGAACAAAAGTGTGATGAGGAAGAACAAATGCTAAATGGTTTTCAGTGCTTTTTAGAAATGAAAATCTGACATCTATGCATATGTATTCAGCCTCTTTTATTCTGATACACCTAAGTAAAATCTAGTGTATTAATCAGAAAAAAAAAAAAAAAAACAGCCAAGAGGGCTGTGGGATCTGTGTAGCTGCAGAAATACACAGCTGAAATTGAAGAATCCCTCAAAAGGACTCCACAAATCTGGCCTTTATAAAAGACTGGCACAAAGAAAGCCATTGTTGAGTGAAAGCTGTAAAAAGTACAATTTACAGTTTGACATGTACAGAACACCTCAGACATGTAGAAGAAAGTGCACTGGTCAGATGAGACCAAAACTGATATATGGAAAATGCTACATATGTATGGAGGAAAACTTATGCTGTGCACCATCTTGAACCAATGGTGACACATGCTGGTGGCAGCATCATGCTGTGGGGATGCTTTCCCCCAGCAGGGAAAGTGAAACTGGTCAGAGTTGATGGTAAGATGGCTGGAGCTAAATACAGGTGGACACCTGTAAGGTGACTTCTGAGAGCAGTCGGTGGCTCTGGAATTTATTAAGGGGTATTCGAGTAAAGGGGGACTCATTACAAATGTATAACCCACTTTTCATATTTTTTCTTTTCACTCTATTTTTTTTACAATTTATCCTCTTCATTCTGTTTCACAATTCTGCCTATTATATAGATTTAAAAGGAAATTACAGAACATATAGAATCATAATTTAGACACAAAGGCTATCAGTGAATAAGAAAGAAAGAAAATATTTTGAGCTTTAATTTATTGTTTTTAACATTCCCTCTACTTGCCATTTAAAACTATATATATATATATATATATATATATATATATATATATATATATATATATATATATATATATATATATATATATATATATATATATATATATAAATTATTCATCCTAGTTTCTTAACACAGCTTTTCCTGTATACAGTATACATATTGTACAAGGTCCATTGTTCATAGCTGGTAGATAGGGTGTTGTATCACACCTCAGAAATGATGGTCTTAATGCTGAGGGAACCTTGCAGTGAGTTAAGCTCGGAGGTATGAGGCCACACTGAGCTCAGCTTGTGTTTATGAGTGTGAGCATTAGAGTTCACCATGAACTCAGTGGTTTGTCTGGCAGTGGTGGGGGCGTTCCTTTAACAATTGCGTGTCCACTGAGAGAAGCTTCTAGACTAAGTGTCCCGGACCACAGTGACAAATCGCTGTTGGTTAAGTCAGTGCGGGAATAGCCAGAGACTCAGTGTGGCTCGTAGTGGGATGATTCAAATGCGTTTTTCACTAACTGTAATGAATGCGAAGCTAATTAGACATACTCGGAGCCTTTGGTAATTTTGTACGACTTAGGTCACAAAAGAACTGAATGCAGGTTTGGAAAAAAGAAAGTACACCTCCTTTGATTTTTAGATTTCATGTTTTTGGTAACTTGTGTTTTATATTTTGGCTTCATCTTTATTTTAATGCATAGCTGTGCACACTGGGACATGTTAGCAAAACTTCCAGGTAGAGTCAATGATATTTTAATGTCAGTTTTAATTTCTGCCTGCAAAAAAGCCTGGAAAATGAGTTTTTGTTCTGAACAAATGGTTCCTGTATTTCACTCCTGTCACTTTATGTGTTTTCAGGAATGTAATGGTTGTGACAGATCATAATAGCTGCCATTAAATTTCACAGTAATCTACATAATTAGTGCCTCACAAACGTTTTCACAGCCCTTGAACGTTATCATATTTTCTCAGATTTCAGCCGCAAACTTCTATGTTACTCATTCGAATTTCATTTGTGAAGATGATGGAAAAGTGATGCCTGGTTTTTAAATAAAAATCAGAAGCGTGTGGAATACATTTGTACTCTGCCCAACTGAGTCAATACTTTGCTGAACCACAATTTACTTCATTTACAGCTGCAAGTCTTTCAGAGTATGTCTCTGTGGATAGTCACCACAGCTTTACATTTGGATTTTGCTCTGGGTTGAATATTTAGGGTCTGTCTCCTACTGGCAGTAGAACTTCCACCCCATCAAGGCTGATGAGCTTCTCTGTCTCTGTTGACAAAAAGCACCCCCACAGCATGATGCTGCCACCAGCATGTGTCAGCAGGTGGATAGCACAGTTCTCTGCTAGATGTATAAAGCTTGGGAGGCTGTCTGATACCCTAATCCTGCTTTAAACCTGATCCTTGACCTGTTTTCTGTGTTCCTTGATCTTCATGATGCTGATTGTTCACTTATGTTCTGTAACAATTAGCTTAGCTGGATTTTATTTATGTGTATCAGAAAAAATAGCCTAAATACAGATTCAAACTTTTGTGATTTTTTTTTCTAGCAAATATTTTGGTAAACTTGCTTCATCATCATGGTTGTCTGACTTTAAATACAGGCCCTGTCTGAAGAGTGTTTCCTGCTTTTCTAATTCCCATTTAATGTGACATTATGAAAATGAATGCGAGGTGTCTGTTCTGCAGCTGCGACTATTAAAAATTTGAGCCAGGGTTAAGCAGGCTCTGCAGTCCCACTGAAAGAGGGACACTTGATCACCCATGTCTGGTTTAGTACACCTGGTGTTAGATTTAAATACTTTTAGAACTTGATGAAGACCAGATGATTTTTAATAAAACCCTAAAAATGACAGACGGGAACTTTCTTTTTTTGCCATGACTCAAATTGGTTATATTTGCAGGAATATTAAGGCACTTTTTTTTAGCATTCCTATGCCTGTTCAGGATAATAAAATAGTGTTAAAAAATTAATCTGATCTCACTTAAAAAAATGTCTGCAGCCATAAAACTCTGTCTTCAACTTAAAAGAGAACAAGGAAGCTGAACACCAAAACCATTTAAATTTCTAACTATGGATATCAGTAACAACCTTTGGAAAGATGTCGGCAAATCAACCTTATTGACACGGTTCTGAATAAAATTATTATCCAATAGAATAATGGTTGGAAAGTTTAAAACAAGTTAAAAAATGGTAGCTCAAAACATAGTAGCTTAAAAAAATAAAATTAAATAAATGAATAAATGAAATGAAACAAAATGAAATTAAAAAGAAAAGGAAAAACTACAAAACAAAATACAAAATTCTATTCAGTTCAGCTCAAACTGGAGAGGCCTGATATTAGGGATGAGAAAGACTGAAGAGGACTTTGAAACTCAACACACTTACTAACCATCTAAAAATGGCATTGGGTTGCATTAAAAAAGACGGGTGACCTTGGCTGAGACATGAGACCAGCAGGAGGAAGAGTTAAAGGCACAGATTCCTGGTGCTCAATACTGCTTGCATATAATACCTGTCACATTTATACAGAGTTTGCGCTGTCCTGAGGCATTCTGTGTTCTCTGTCTTTCACATAGCCTTAGCAGTCTGTTGTCTGTCCTCAGCATAGCTGTTGTTGCACTAAAGCCAATAATTCTGGATCGGAAAAAACATAGCTGGCATGAATTATAGTAACAGGAACAGGAAAGCTAATTAAAAAAACAAAAAACATCCTACAAATAACAGCGAAGTAAGCTGTGAAAATAGCAACAAAAAAAAAAAAATCTTGTTTTTTAATTTTTATTATTATGAGCTGCTATAATAAGAATATCAACAGTTTGCTGAAGGTTTTGACTATTTCTCTTAGTCATACATCAGGTCTCAGCAGATTATCAGGTTTCTCTCTTCTGGCCTTCTGGTGTGTGTGTTTTTTTCTCCTACCTCTTCACACACTCCTCATCTTTTCTTTCTCATGTGTCCACAGGTCTGCTGGAGGATGAGCGGTTGGCTAGCGCCCATCAGGCCGAGGCCTTCACTCGACAGATCCAGAATCTACAAGGTATCACCAAAACACAAACCTCAGCAGATATAATTCTTTAGTTGTAGTAGTTGTTAGTGCCACTGTTCATGTCACTTTTTCTGGAGTACATTTTTAAACTGAGAAAGTTCTCATACTATACTATACTGTATGCTGCTTTCAAATCTGTGTTGTCCAAAGAGATTCTCAGACACAGAATTGAACTGAAAACTGATATAAGGGTTGTGCTTTCTTTTCATTTTTTCCCCTAAACAATAATTTTAATGTTTTCCAAACAGAAACAACATACTTGTATCAAAGAGTTATTCTAACCAATATTTTCTACTTTGGATTTCCTTTTGGTGAACTGTACATACGTGTTACAACAGAACCAATTACTTTTGGTAAAACACATAACTTAGGCTTCTTTGTCTACAGATCTGACTATAATTTAATTTGGAATAAAGAAACTAGACCTGCAAACATAATATCTAATATAACACTTCATATTCAAACATAACCTGTCAGAGGATGTCTGGATTAAAAAAAAAACAATTTTATTGTTTGTAGTTCACCAGAAGTGGAACAGGAGTCCAGCTGGAGGTGGCTTAATAGGCAAAGCTTTCAGGGATGCTTCCACTGTCATAATTGGAAAATGGAAAAAACTTACTGTGCAGTTGTCGTATTTGACATCTTGTATTTGACAGTCCAAAAATTATTAAAATAAAAAACTTTTAAGTAGATAAAGTCTAAAGTGCAAATATCTCAGCTAATGTTTCTGAGAACAGGAAAGAAAAAAAAACATTTTACAGGTTTTTCATGTAAATATAGATATCTAAATTAAACATCTCAAAAAAATTAATAATATGTAAAATAGAATAATATGTACAATAAAAATTAAAAGGGTTCGGCATAGTTTTCTCTCTTCCTGTAATTACTAAACTAACAATTTTAACTTTATCTTGCAAAATCTATAAGAAGGTTACCTTCAGTTACATCACCTTTGCATTCAGCAAACACACACCGCCCACACAGAAACACACACAGACCCACTGTAGCAATAGCTCAGGTGAGATCACGCACAAACACTCAGGTTGACACCACAGCCTCACCCACACACACCTCCTATGAAGAAACACTAACATCTCCCTGCTCTGCCACAGCCCAGCTGCGCTCTGTGCAGGAAGAGATGAACAGTTTGGAGGAGGAGAAGGAGAGTGAGCTGGCCGAGGCCCAGGAGGAGCTGCGTGTGGCCCAGGAGGAGGTGCTCCTTCTCCAGCAGGCGGCGGAGGAGGCAGCTGCGGAGCGGGAGAATGACATCGCGTCGCTGCAGGAGGAGCTGTGCCGCCGCCGGGCTGAGCTGCAGCGCCTGACCGAGGAGACTCAAGAGTATGAGCTGGAGATCACGACGCTGAGGGCTGAGATCAGCATGAAGAGCCAGCGCAGGGAGGCCGAGAGGAGGGAGGGTGAGGACATGAGGAGAGATCAGTGTGGGACAGAAATTAAAAAAACACACAAATAATGCTCATAAATGGATCTGCTGTCAGTGAGAGACATGCTTTTAATATCAAATATATCCTATTCTCTAAAAACCACAAAGAACCTCTGATGAGCCATCATGGCTGACATAAATGAACACAAGCGAATGTATAGTCTTCCCTCGCATCATGTTAGCATCCTGCTGTCAAGAATATTAATCAGCTTTGGGCTTCAATAAATAATACATCATACAGATGTGATTGCAAATTGTTGTGAAGGGAGTGGCGCGTGTGTGTAGATTGAATTCCAGAAACATGAAGTCATAACAGGGAGGGACACACTCTTCCAAGACATGATGTCACCAGTGGTTTTACCAGCTGAGCCATAGATGAGCCGGAGGAAGGGGATCTCATGTTTTTATCTGATTATTTCATTTTTGCAGTGAAAACATCAGCCAAACTTTATGTTTATGCAAACAGAGGACACAGCGAACATGTGGAAGAATGTGCTCTGGTTGGATGAAACCAAATTTAAACTTTTGGCTCACATGCAGTGCCATTAAAACCTTAAAAACATCCTCCTCAGTTCCAGAAACATAGTGGGGGTTGCACTGCACTCTTGGGTTGCTTTTCATCTGCAGGGTTTGACTGAGTTTGAGCCATTTTGCAAAGGAGAACTGGCATAATTTTCAGTTTGTTGATGCAGAAAACTGGTAAAGAAATACTCTAAAATTCTTCTTGGTTTAACTCTCATGAAAGGGTCAATTTTTATTAAGCAGAGATGATAAAATTTGGTTAGCTGTAGTCACAGAGGTAGACAGAAACAAAAAAAAAAAGATACATTTGACACTGAATCTCCACTTGTTTATGTTTACATACAAGGCAGGATTAGCACTGCAGTACAGCCAACTGCTACAGGATGGTAGAAGATCAGCCCTATTTCATTCTTTGAAGGTTTTGTGATTGTTCTGGATCTGTTTAGGGATTTCCCCTCCGGCAGATAATTGTTGTACAAACGGTGTTACGCATTGTTTGCAAGAGTGGTCCTGCTGAGGACGGGCTTCAGTTACATGATAAAAGTGTCTCCAGCAATGACTGCTATGCTGCCTCTGATGATGGGAAATCAATCAATCAATCAATCATTATTTATTTAGCAATTTTCATACAAACTTCAATGCAAAGTGCTTTACAGAGTAAAAACAAAACACCATACCATAACAACTGTATAAAGCTCTGGTAGTACTAAAATGCAATTAGTATGAACATGAAGCATTAGAAGCAATTTTGGCATGTATTTTGCAGCCTTCCATTTACAATTGCCTTCAAGCCAATCTGTGCAGCAGTGCAGTATGTGAGAAAAATAAAGCATTTCTTTGAACACTAAGGCATGCATAATGTATTACTAGGCATGGATAATATCAGTAAGTTTTTGCATGAGCATAATATGAGCCCTTCTGTCTTCTGACCTTTTACCATCATCTCTTTTAGGTGATGTGGACCTTCTGAAGGAGGAGTGCCGTATGCTGCGGGAGGAGTGTCAGACCCTGAAGGAAAACAACAGGGGGCTCACTGAGAAGCTGCAGCTGCTGCAGAGACAGAGAACATGGTGAGAGGTCAATGGCTGCTCAGTCATGAGCTGTCCTCATTTCATCAGCTGGTGGGGATACCCTCTGGAGTACTACCCCGAGGCACAGCCATAAGTCATGTAAAAAAAATACTTACCACCTGTTCATTTACTACAGCACATTTGGAATATAACACAGCTGCCTTGTTGCCTAAACGTGCTACACAAATAAACTTGACTAGAGAGGATGAGGTACAAATATTGAAATAATTTTGTGATTAGGTGACAAGCAAATAAAATATTAGCAGCAACTGAGATTTAAATCTGACCATTTCTTGTTTAAAAAAAATCTCCCAAGCAAATGAAAAATGGCATTTTAAATCATTTCTTCACAGCTCCAGTGTCTATCTGTCACTCAAAGAGGAGGATGCAGTGGAGGGCGAAGAGGTGAAGGACGGGGAGGCTGACTCGGGCGAGGTCATGACTGGGAGTTACATGACCATGACCCAGTCTGAGAACTGTCGCCTGGTGGATGCCTCCATCCAGAAGAACATCTCTTTCGATGGGAAGCCAGCGACGCCAACAAGCTGGAACGGAGGGATCGGGGAGATCTTCTCGCTGAGAGACCAGCTGAAGCAGGCTGAGGAGAAGGCCTCGCAGGTTCAGAGAGAGGTATAATGCCTCAGCATCTCAGCAATATATTCATGTTAACGTCTGTTGACATGTTTGTATGGCTCAAAGGTATGACATAAAATGCAAAGAAAAGGTTTGGATTTTTTTTTGTCCAGTGTGACGGTCTGAAGATGGAGCTGCAGGAGCTGCAGATTCTGTACGACAGCAGTCAGAGGGAGAGGGCGGAGCTGGAGGAGGAGCTGCAGCGCTGCAAGGCGGAGCTGCAGAAGCTGTCAGGTGGTACTCAGGTGAGAAGTGGCCAGACGTCACAGTCATAATGGGGAAAACATGAATGACAAAATAGTGTTAGGTTTGTATTACATCATGATCTTATTATGTTTTCCAATGGTATTCATAACCTGTTTTTAGATTTTAGATGTTACAACTGAAAACTTCAGTATATTTTTTTGGTATGTTATGTAAGAGACCAACAGGATTGCGAAGTGGAAGGAAAAGAATACTTGGAGTTTAATGTTTTCTGAAAACTGTGGCGAGTGTTTCTACTTATCACTGCTAAATCAATACTTTGTAGAACCATCTTTTGCTGCGGTAGCAACTAATTCTTGTGACTTTTTAAGGCAATTCGTGGCACAAGATGTTATTTAAGAACATCAGAGGGATGGTTTCGAATAGAAATGCAAGACACTTTTTTAATGTCAGTATAGTTTGTCTTCAACTTCACAATGAACTATTTTGTGTTGTGTAAAAATTGTGAAGAGATTCAAGGGGTATGAACATGCTTACAAGGCAATGCACAGTGCAGCTCTGAATAGGCATGAAATGCACATTAAAAACTTTAAATGTAATTTATTTTATGACATACATGTATTCCAAACTAGTTTTTCAAACCAGATTTTTTCTGCATGATGAAAGAAATGCTTTTTCCTCTGCAGCTGAAACTAACACATAAAACTCACATTACACCTCGTTGTAGCCTGTGTGTGTTGCCCACTTTTTATGTGTCCCATACTGTGGAGATATATGTTCTGATATGAACTGACCTGGCCTGTCAGCTCATATCAGTATTTGCTTTCCTCTTTGGGCCGGGGAAAATCGTCCCCTCTCGTCCACACTGTCTGTGTCCTGACCACTCTGTGACAATGGTGCTTAAATACTGTTGATGGACAAAAACACAACTAAATAAAGAAAAGATTTTCACAATAAAAGAAAAAAAGAAGATTATAGATGAAATTTCAATAGTAAAAAAATATTTTCAGGATCCAGTTTTTAAAAAAAAAATTTTTTTTAATCCTATTTTGCACAATAATTACTTCAACAAATGATTTAAATGCAGTCTAACTGGATTTGTACTTGCTCAGTTTGAGAACCAACTGTAATTAGAATGTGGATATTTTCTGCCATAATAATTTGTTTTAGGTTTTTTTCAGAGAGTGGGGTTGTTGGGGGTTGGGGCTTTCCATAAAACCTTAGAGCTTGTAGCATACTGAGGCTAAAGTAGTGCGATTTTTTTTTTTTTTACACTGTTGACCAAAGACATACTCATACAAAAGCACAAAAAGCTGGAAAGTTTTTTTTCTTGGATGATTATTTCTATTTTTTAACAAAGCTTAATGGCAATATATGCTATACCGTATGAAAGCCTGGTTATTTCCTTTAAAACAGTGGTGGTCGGAACTTTTGCCTTCCAGTCAAAAACTTTTTATAAAAAAACAGATGCAAAAATTATTTCATGGTGGAATTTTTAATATTTATCTGCTCAATAATCAAGTTAACACACTATATTTTAGTCAAAGAAGCAAAGCATGCTGATTTTTGTTGAAAAAGGATCTATTAACACATAGTTATTATACGTTTTTCTTAAAAGACAGAATTTTCTAAAGTATGATTTGAATGGTTGGAAAAAAATTTTGTCTGCTCTTCATAACAAGAGCAGGATATGGGTGTCTATTTCTTCAAAAACGTTTGCTGTATTTAGCAAATTTTAATGAACCTGTGCACTGAAGTCTGCAAACTTTTGAGTAAAATTGCTGGATGTTTGTTGTCCTGGTTACAATGAAATTACAATGAAAGTGGACAAAGACAATTACTTTGTGTTGAACACAATGTTCTGCCTGTGGTGGCAGGCCAAGTTTGTACCATTTTGAAATCTGGTAGTCAGCCACACAAACAACCAAAAATGGCCAATGGCTGTAGTTTGGCTACCCCTGCTTTAATGGTAGAATAAGCTTAATTACTTAAGCTTATTCTGCATATTTGGTTTTGTTTATTAGATTGGGATGTTGAAGTTTGAATAAACAAGCCATATTGGTAATTAAATAATTTAATCACTGAACAAACAGTGGCCTCAGTCCACAGCCACAATGGCCAGCCAGACATGCACTTCTCATGTTGATCACCATCTTGGTCGCACACTGATATAGGATGGCATCCTGTTCCTCAACCAACATTTGTTGCACTCAGCCAGATTCTGCTGCTGCTGATACCATTTAAGGGGAAATAAACAGGCTTTTCAATGTTTACAACAAAGCAATAATCGCCCAAACACAAATTTCCTTTCTGTTTTTTGCTAATATTTATTTATCTTCTAAATCCGGTACAAATTAGGAACCAATGAATTAATTTATGCTCAAAGACAAAACAAAAAACAGCGGGGAAAAAAAGAAACTTCATGTTTTGTCTTCAACAGCCATGAAGCAATGTGTCTGCATTGTGTCAAACTGTCTACCCATGCCTGTCTCTGACGCTGTCCTTGTTCTCTGAATGTTCATGACCTCTCAGCCTGTCAGACAACAAATTAATGGCATAACGAGGATAGAGAGAATGAAACGCCTCTAAATAGTCCCTCACATTGTTCGTCTTTCTTTTTCTGGCTACTCAAACCATCACACGCTGACAACAAATGCCGCACAATCCTGAGCATACATTCTCATCTTGACTTAATGCTTATGCCATCATAAAGTTATGCATTGTTTGTATAATAGGACATTTAAATTTCTCCATCACTGCCGTTTCCCCGTAAATCCCAGCATTAGACCATGTCCCATTTTTTATGTATTGATTTCTGTGGATCTGTTTGTTCTGGAGTCACAGATCTGTATGTGTATATGTATTATTTTGTTTTATCAGTCCATCCATTCATTCACCCCCGTCATCCCCATGGTCCTTGTGTTTGTTTTTCTGTTCCCTCCTCAGAGATTCATCCATCCATCTGAGCACCCTGTTCTCTCCATCCCCTTCGTAGGAATGATTATAATTGTGGCTGTGGTCTGGTGCTGGTTGTCGGAGCTGGCGTCCCAGAGAGCAAGGTATGGGAGGAGCTTATCTCTACCTGATGCATTGTTTTGTTTTGCTGATCTGGAAATCCCAGATATTCCTAACAAAACATCACCAGAGATACTTTACAACAAATAATTATTTATCTTCCAGTGCTAAATAAGCTTGCTAAGTACCTAAATAAATAAATTCCTAAAGAAAGTAAAGAAATATGACTAAATGGCAGCAATAAAGAGGAGAATACATTAAACTTTAAGCAATAAGTAAAATAATGGAGTAAGTTATGAAACCACATTGACATGAACAATTATTACTGATGAAAAGGACAAAGGACAGTTTTACAGAAATAAGACATCCCTTCTCCAGATCAGGTTTTTTTTGCAAAATATACAAGCTTGCAGCTGTTTGAAATAAACAAATAAAACATAATTAACAGTTAAATAACTTAAATAGTTCACAACAACTATAACAGTTGGGTTTTCCAAATTAAACACAAATCACAGTATTACTAAATATTCTAGTTTAAAACAATTTCAACCCTTTCATGACAAGCACCTTTAGTGCTTAATGATGTTGCTGTTGAAACGTGCTGCAAACATGATTCATAGCCTGACACCAGCATCTAGCAGCAATCTTACTCCACTTTTCATGGAAAATGGTCTCCGGATCATTAATATTCTTGGGTTTGCTTGCTGCAGCCTCCTTTTTCAATCCCACCAGAGATTTTCAAGGCAGCTCAAAACAGCTATGATTGCCCCTCTATTATCTTCCAGGACTTCTTTTGAAGCAAACCCTTTGTGGACTTTGAGACATGCTTGTGATTGTTATCCTGATTGAAGATCCAGTGAGGTTCAAGCTTTAGCTTCCTCACTGACTCCATGTCATTTTCCAACCAGGATTTCCTGACACTGAATACATCTTGATTCCTCCATGGGCTGCAGGTTTCCATTACCAGAAGCAAACAAGTCCCAGAGCATTGCTGAGCTGCTCCCATGCTTCTCTCTAGGCAGGGTGTTCTTTTCAGTTTATGCTTTCTTCTTCCTTGTCTCAACATCCAGACATCTAGATATCTAGGGATCCAAAGGCCTGAAAGTTGCGTATTTTGACTCATTGGTCCACAGAACAGAATCCTGAAACATCTTACTTTCATACTTGTAAGCAAAGTGGAGCTGACTTTTATGATGCTTTTGGGACAGTTGTGATGTATGACTTGGATGTCAGCCATCAGGCTCTTTAGTGTTTTGCATAGGTTTTACTGAGGAAACTGAAACCCCTGTAGCTTTTTCCACCAAGCCTTGTTGCAGGTATTTTTCAGTCAGTCAAGGGTTTTTCACCATTTACCTCCTTGGAAAACTTATGCCAACCATTGATGGCTTCCTTGTTCTTCCATGTCCAGGTAGTGTTGGCACTGTTCCTTTATGTTTAAACTTGCAAACAATACTTCCAACTGCATCTGAAGAAAAATTCAAGGCCTTTGCCAACTCTTTGTATCTTTTTCCTTGCTTGTGCCAAGCAATAGTCTTTATTATTATAACATTACCAATGCTGCTTCTATTTAATTAATTACAGCACTCTGGTTGCAAACAACTTGCAGTGGTGGTTGAATAATTTTTGGTCCAACCGTATTTGCAGAATTGAATAACTTCACTCCTTTTTTGTCAACTTTTACAGTTTATTGAAAGACTTTGTGGTCTGGACTTGCTCACTATGTGTGAAATAATCTAAGCTTGAAAAATCTCAGCAAATCAAAATGTTATGATTTAGTTTTATGGTGCAAACATATTTGTAAAAGCTCAACATGACAGGATGGGTGGGCAGTTTGACAAATTAGAACTAAAAACCCATCTAAATTGCAAAACATTTATTTTGTGTTTAGATCACCTAAAAGATGCGATCACAAGACTGTAAGAACATTTCAGGTGCACCTCATAAACTATATAATTTGCATTACTTTCTTCTGCATAGACTTTATTGTGTATTCAGGTTCACTAAATAGACAAAAATATACATCTAAATGTCCATACAAATAGTTTAAAACAAATAGCCATAGTTGTTCTTGTTGTATTTTTATGTATTTTTATTAAAAAGTGTATTTATTGTTTTTTTCTTTAAAACAGTTTCTAATCAGTCAGACAACAATGTAAATGTGACTTTATTTAGAACTGAGATGTAATTATTTTTCATTAAAGTCTGAAAATGCACTGTTAAATGCCAGCTTTGAATTTAAAGTAAACACTTGGATACATGGCAATCACTTTTGCATATTTTTATATTTAGGTTAAATAAAGGGCTCATCTACAAATGAGACATTTCTTCTGTGGGAGGGATTACCTTCCTTGTAAAATGTTTTACAGATTTAAGAAAGACAGAAAAGCAGTGTGGGTCATTCAGATGGCAGTGTTTTATGATACACTTACTGACAAAAACAGTTAAATACCCAGTTTGGACAGGCTGATTTAAATGCCAGGTTTGGACTGGCTGATTTAAAATTTGGCTTTCATATACAGCAACCCTTAGGGTTTAACGAATTTAATTGTGTCTGTGTCTTCATGAACCTGGTGGGTTTATTGTCCAATTGCTCTTCATGTGGGGTGAATTTCAATCCACTTGTATCAGTAAGTGCTGAAATAGGATAGAAATTGTCAGTGAGTTTGTGACAATGCAACCCAGACTACAGTTATCTCAGTTAACACCTTGCTAAAATCTTCTAGAGTTGTGTTAAGATAGAACACCACATTGTATCATGTTTATTCAGTGTGTACATAAACAGAAATTTCAAAACAATAATTAGTGGTTTTGGGAGGAAGGGTTGAGGTCCTCACCAGTGCTAGTGGAGCTGCCTGGAATAACCTCAGTGTTTGTAATCTATTTGAACATGTCAAAATTCAATGTGATGATCTGCAGGATTAAGTTTCTTTCTGTTAAACAAATATTCAGATTTCCTAAAATGTTGAACTATAAATGTCCTGGTAAAATCCAAGCATACATTTCCAGTGAGAAGTTAATATTCACTCCCTATGGGGTGTGACTGTCACACTTTCTGGGCTTTTAACGATGCGGTTGAACTGCTCCCTTTCCACGGTGGTATTATGACACAAACAATAATTTGAATCAATTTCAGAAACAAGATTTTGGTGAACAAATTTGAATTTATTTTGAATTTTCTCCAATCCAAAATTATAAATACAGGCTCAGATATATACACTATAGTCTCACTGCAATTTTGGGTAAATGTCCCTTAAAGAGGTGTTTCTTGGAGAGTTGGATGTTTACCACATGCTTGTTGTAGCCACCAACAAGCTCGTGAAGTGGTAGAGTTAATTTACTCTGGTTTGTTTCCTGGGATGTTTTGCCTTTAAAGAATGATTCATAAATTATCAATTGGGTTAAGGCCAAGGGTTTGGGAAGGGCATCCCAGAAGCCATATTTTCATTCTATAACAATGTGATTGCTGTCCTATTGGAATACCCGATTCTGTCCAATTTTCCATTGGAACCAAACTATGACCCATAGACCAAGAGGGCTCTGACCAAGTAAGCAAACCATGATCAAAAATCAACATGTTTAAGGTTGATCGTAATTTGCAGCTGCCTTCATGTACAAGTCAAATGCCTTCTGCAGAAAAGTGTTTTGGTCAGAGGACAAAGTTTGAACTACCTGTCCATAATGACAAGAGGAAGAGTCTAGGTGATGGTTTTAAACCTGAGAACGTTGTATCCACTGTCAGACATGGTGGTGGAAGCATAATGGTATGGGTTCTGCTACAAGTGATACTGGTATATTACATAGGGTGGATGCAAAAATGACAAAGCAGGGCTATCTCCAAATGTTTTATCTATCTCTCAACTCAACTAGTAGCTAATTGAAACGTGTTCCAACGGAACAAGGATTGCAAACACAAAAAAAAACTGGGTTTGGAACAGATAAAGGAGGCGAACATGAAGCTTCTGAAATGGCCCTAACCTCAATTCTGTTGAAATATTATGGACTATGCTTAAAAGCTGGGTCTGTGCCAGAAATCTCCAGCCAGAATTATGCTGGAGTTTTTTGTTTTTTTTATCTCTACATGCAGTTCACCAGGAGAAAATGAACAGCTCACATACATAAGTTAAAGCCCAACATTTAAATGCCATTTACGTGGATCATTGGTGTGTGTGAACTTTTCACTGGAACAAGGGTAAATGAAAAGCTTCTACAAATTTCCTAACACTTCTCTTTTTGTCTGTCCCCTCAGGGGAGTGAGGTAGGTTGGAACTCCATTGTGACTCTCTCTGCAGCCACAGCCCTGTTACTAGCAATGGCTGGCTTGTTGAGAGCTCTTGTCCGGTGCTGATTGGATGGGACGGATGTCCGCTTCGGACCAGCCTGAGTTCTCCCCCCATCGCATAAACAGACTGAACTGAAATCATATCAATATCACACACATGAAAACAGTGTCGTAGAAAACATGTGGGAAGTTTGTTTTCCAACAAGATGGTACTACATGAAAACACAGACTGAGAATGATGGGTTCAGTCTAAGTGCTACGATGATGAGCTGCCTTGCAGTCCAAATGAGAAATAATCCGTTGAATAGATGTATGCTTGTATTGTGTCAGTCTTCACTGAATATGATCTTCTTCTTTTTCAATATTATGTAATGAATTTAAGGTCTTCTTTGTTAATATTTCCTAGTTAGGATGTAATTAATTTGTAAAATTGA
The DNA here is from genome assembly GCA_014839685.1 of Anableps anableps. Classification (NCBI taxonomy): domain Eukaryota; kingdom Metazoa; phylum Chordata; class Actinopteri; order Cyprinodontiformes; family Anablepidae; genus Anableps; species Anableps anableps. Next base: position 13,764,111 of record CM026073.1, read on the forward strand.
TTAATTTACTAATTTAATGATTAATTTTATGTTTGTTCTTGTATTGCTCATAGGTGTTTCTGATAATGATGAAAATAATCCTCCACCTGTAAACCTTTTAACAAAGTGAACTGTTAGCTATCAGCCACTCCACTTTAAAAAAGTGACATCCAGACAGTTCACACCCCTTTATTTATATATCACTTGTTATTGTAAAACTCCAATAAGGATCCACTTTTTGATGAAGTCAGCTCCTCTTCACCTTTAATTAACAAACATGAAACAAAGATAAAGCTGTCTCTCTTGCCTTCTCGCAGTTTAAACTCACTTTCTGCATTGTAAGCATTGTAAGCTTTGTAAAACCCAGCCCCTTGGTTCTACGCTTTGCTTCGTACAGAGTGTCTGGGCTCTCGGCTATTGAGAAATGATTGCTTCCTGGAGGTGTGGACTCTGTTGAAGTTTTAAATGATTAAATTTACCCAATCGCTAACCTTTGGCCATGACATATGTTCGACGCTATGAGGCTTACTGGAAATTGCCTGTGTTGTAAACAACAATCTCCCACTGTGACAAGAGAAGTGCCGAGCTGAACGAGGTGGCTGTTAATATTAATTTAATATCCGGAAGCATGGCCAACACAGATTGAATGGCTTCATTCACTTCCTCCACTGCCATGGCTAAAACTACAGGCTGACTACAATTTTAAAACAGAAAATCGACGTCATCGTTCAAACTTCTTCTGCTTGCTGATTGGCCTGGTTGAAATTCTACTGGAGGAATCCAAGTCAATGGGAGAAAGCCCCGACTTATCTTTTCTAACAAAACTTTTCAGTGGCTTCCTGAAGATACTCTGATACAGTAAATGGTCTAAATAATTAAGAATGGGATTAAATAGTTTATCTCAGTAAGTTAGTTAAAAATGAGAAATTCACAAGTTGTAAAGATTAATTACACACAGGGTGATTTATTTGATGTATTTATATGTGTTGATTTTGATTATTATGGCTTACAGCTAATGAAAACCCAAAATTTAGTTTCTCTGAAAATTTGAATATTGCTTTAGACTAATAAAGGGCTTTCAGAACAGAAATGTCAACCCACTGAAAACTATGTCCATGTACTGTGCAGTACTTGGTTGTGGCTCCTTGTGCATCAATTACCGCTTCATAGATTCACTCTGGGCTTTTGGTCAAGCCAGTTTGCTGACCAGTCATGGTCATTAAATCAGCTACCTATGGCGCTGTGGGTAGGTGCCAAATCCTATTGGAAATAAAATCAGCATCTCCATAAAGCTTGTCAATAAAGGCAAGTATGAGCTGCTCCAATATTTTCTAGTAGATATCGGCACTGACTTTGGACTTTTTGACAGTCAACCAACACCAGCAGATTACACGGCTCCCCAAAACATCTTTATATTTGGAAACGTTGTACTCAAACATCTTGGAATCAATGCCTCACTGCTCCTCCTCTGAATTTAGGGAACTTGCTTTTCCAAATGAAAGTTCCTTGTGGAATTTGTACTACCACAGTTTTTCATTCCACTCAACTCTCCATGCATAGAGCACACTGTGAGCTTTTGTGGCTTACCCTATCAGTGACTGCTGGACAACTCAGCAGTCTTCCCTGTGATTATGTAGGCCAAAAATATATTTCTGTATTGAAAAAATATTTTTTATTGCTTTTATGCAATTTACTAATGTTCTCAGAAACTGAATTTGGTTTTGCAGTAGCTGTAAGATATAATCATGAACCTTGTGACCATAATATGACGAAATTCTAATTTATTGAGATGCACCTGTACATTTAAGTTTCATGTAAAAAAATCCTTTTTACTATTTCAGGATTTGTTAGCTAAATGTTTGGGAAAGCTCTTCAGCTTTTTAAAGGTACACAGTTGGAAAAGGATGACTGCCAGTTTCAAGTGTAAAGAACTAAGTACCAAATGTTTTGATTTGAGGATCTATTAAAAACCTAGAATAGGAACGTGATTTGTGTCTGAAACTTGTAAATAGGAACCTATCTTAACATCATCTACTGTTGACTTTTGTATGTATTGAAGGACATTGTTTACATTTGTGAAATGTTCTTTCTTGTGACAATCTTTTAAAACTCAAAGCATGCTAGAAACTTATAGAAGCACAACACAATATTTATGTTGTTTATGTGGATTTGGTTCCTTTGTATTTCCTGTAAATAGATGCAACATGCAGTACTATGGGAGAGAGTTCTTTCTGAAATCCATTTGTACTAGCTTTGTAGAAAGTTAATTCTATTTTAAAGAGTATTGTATATTTGATAGCCAAACTCTAAGCTATGTAAATGTTTATTTATGGTAACGTTAGTCAGAGGACCACTTTCCAGACCTTTCTTAAAACCCTATGGTAGCCATCGCATGCATTTAGCCAACACAAAACAGTTCCTTGTTTTGGTAAGTCTTTTGAATTTCAGAAACGGTTTCTGAAACATTTATTGTTAAACAGAATTTTAATGAGCATTATCTGCCTCTAAGGAGATTTTATGAAATAGACACGTGCCACAGGCCTGCAGATGTCACTACTTGATCCACTTGTAACAAACTGAAGTCCTATTAAATATTGCATTATGTTCAGCACCTTGCAAAAGTAATAATTCACTCTCAATGTCTCCATATACTGTCACTTTACAAACCACAAACTGCATTTTATTTCTTTGGGATTTTATGTAACAGGCCAACACAAAGTATTGCATAAAGTGGAAGGAAAAGGACTCATGGATTTTAACTTCTTTTTTTTTTTTTTTTTTTTTTTTTTTACATATAAAAAGTTTGAATTTTGCAAGACAGCTAAGCCTCAGTCAGACTGAATGGAGAACATTCATTTTTAAGTCTTTAAACAGATTCTCAATTGCAATTTAGGCCTGTACTTTAACTCGACCATTCTACCACATTAATATAGTTTAAATTATTTCTTTGTACCTCCAGCTGTATGTGTTGGGTCATTGTCCAGTGCAAAGGTGATCCTCCGCCATAGCCTCTTGCAGATTTTCCTCCATAAATATTCTATTTGGCTCTATCCATCTTCCCATCCAGTTTCCCTGTCCCTGAAGAAAAATAATCCCCACCGCATGATACTGCTACTACCATGTTTCAAAGTGGGGATAGTATATTCAGGGTGATCTGTAGTATTGGTTATCTGCTACACACTGTGTTTTGCATGTAGGTGAAAAAGTTCAGTTTTGCTCTCATATTGTTTAATAACCTAACTTTTTTTACACATCTCCCACAGTGTTATCTTCGTCTACTCCACTGTGTTCCTTGGTCTTCATGATGCTATTTGTTCACTAATGTTCTCGAACAAACCTCTGAGGCCTTCACAGAACATCTGGATTCATAATGAGATTAACTCACACAGGTGGACTTTATTCACTAAATAGGGGACTTCTGAGGCTAGTTGGTTTCCCTGGATTTTATTTTGGGGTATCAAAATAAAATGGTCTGAAGACAAATGCACGCTGAAAAAGCATATGAAAAGCATGTGTCCTTTTTCCTCCATGTCACAGTTATGAGAAACTTTATGTTGGTCTTTCCTAATCCCAGTAAAATACCTTAAAGTCTGTATTTGTAATAAAAACAAAATGTGAAAAAGTTCAGTTGGTACAAATACTTCTGCAAGGCAATTTAGGATGTTGTCTTTATTTCAGAGATTATTTTAGAGATCTTATTATTGTTTGTGAAGCCTCTATGTTGCACAGTGTTTCAAAGCTTGCTGCTTTTACATATTTATTGCATTGTTTGTTTTCAATATAGTCGTGGCTATTTTATTACCTGGAGGTCTATTTTGCACTGCGAATGAGTTAAGAAAATAAATATATCCAACCCACATGATGTCTGAGTGGCCTTCCTTTCCTGGGTAGCTGACCTCACCGACCGTCATGGTCACAGGGTTTAAGGTCTCTGGGAGTCCCATTCATGAAAAATATTTAGCAGGAGTAGGAACCATCTCTCTGAAGGCGTCACATTACACGGGTTGTACTGATATTAATAACCTTCACTTTGCAGACGTGACATGATCTCACAGCCGCAGTTTTGACGCAGATGGCAGGAACTGGTGTGCTAACATTGCCGATGAGGCCTCTAAACTATGCCTATTACTGCACTGCACACAGCTCATGGTTTGCTGAGATTAGGGAAATCTAATTATCCAAAAGTACCCTCGATGTGCAGCTTTGTGTAAAAAGCTAGCCTAGGTTTAAAGTAAATTAGTTTCCCAAGTCTACCAAACCTCCCTTAGGATTCTGAATCAGGTTCCTGTCTCATTCTGTGTCAGAGTTACAGCTAAAGGATTAAAAAGTGTCTTAATGGGCTAATCAAGTAGCCTATGGCCCTGGACCTATCTATGCAGCAAATTCACCCCAAATCCCTTTTTAAATAATTAATACAGTCAATTGACAGGCAAACAGGGGAAAAAACTAATTAAAAAAGGTGCAGGGCAGATTGTAAAAAACCACAGGCAAGCTTTAAAGATAAAATGTCAAAAGGCCAGATCAACAGATGTAGCTCAGTGGTTTATTTATTTATTTGCTTTATTTTCATCACTTTTTGACAATTGTCAAAAAATGGGTAATGGATGAATTTGCTTGGACTGCAGACTGCAGACTGAGACCATTCTGATCACTTAACTCCAACAAAGCTAGAACCACATCGAGAAGCATTTTATGTACACAAAAAAAAGTCTTACCATTTTGTATTTGTGAAACTATGAAAAATGAATGAAAATAAGTTCTGGCAAACTTTACTTCTGTTTTGATAAGAAAAATGATTTAGAAGAGCTTTGAAGGGCACATGTTAACAGTAACTGGTCAAATATGGTGGCAAAAACAGAAAAAATGGAAATAATGCCAACTTTTCCAAAGACACAACATGTCTTAAAACATAATATTTTTTAAAAAAGGTATTCCATAACATTTTTCAACATATCCCACAGCATGATGCAGCCACCAACCTGTTTCACTATAGGACTGGTGTTTTTAGGATGATGTGCAGTGTTAGTTTTTAGCAACAAAAATCTAAATTTTGGTTCCATTTGAAAAGAGCTTCTTCCTATGTTTGCTGTGTCTCCTACATGGCTTGTGGCAAACTGCAAACAGGATTTCTTATGTCTTTGCTTCAGCAATGGGTTTCTTCCCAATGCTCTTTAATAAAGAATAGAATAGGATCATATTTTATTTGTTTGTTGTCAAGTTAGATTTTTGCCCCTTTCTTGTAAATGTTAACATGTTTTGCCATTTTGATGCTATGCTTTGGCTGTGTAAATCTTCCAGCCCATAGTGGATTGTATATTTCTATTTTTAAGTGGTTCTTATCACTGCAGAATATTCTGGCGCCTGCTTTAGCTCTTACTGCAACTGCTCAGGCGGCATCATGACTGAAAATGAGGAGGTGAGTACTCCGTCTAGAAGCAAACCCAGTTTGAAAAGGATGACACCTGAACATCCACTGAGCCCTCAGAGGGGCTCTGACTCACTTTAAGTGACTATATATTCTATGTTTAGATCAGATAACTACTTTACACTGAACACAATGTAGCCTGGAAGTAAAACAGAAAGCTAAAGTTTAAGAAACACCTCAAATGTTTAGAGTATCATATGACCTTTTAGGAGACCCACCTGGGGTCCCCTGCTGTAACCACCCTCCTGAGAATGCTTTCTGCATGTGTCACAGTTATTCTTACCTCCCACTTATTTATCCAAGCTGGAGCTGGCAGCTGGTGTCAACCAGTGCTGAGTCACAACACCATGACAATCCCAGAACCTGCTGCAAACACAACATTTACTGACTCCTCAAGATATTTTTTCTATAAACTTATGTACTGCCTCCTCATCATGCTGTCACTGAGCAGATCTGGAGATGACACTTTCACTTGCTGGAAATTCAATAAAATATACTTTCACATTGCAGAAGCAGGTTTACCCTGAAAATGTTATTTATTTCTGCAAAAATATCATTTTTTTAATCATTAGACTGGACATATTTACTTGCAAAAGTATTCTCACCCATTAATTAAAAACAAAGTTCAAATTGCATGGAAAGAAGTTGTCCAGCCTTGCCAGGACTGTGACTGGGCTTTTCTAAAACATAAAAACTTTTTAATACAGTGTTGTGAAAAAGAATTTATCTGTTTACAGACTTCCTGTACTGTTATTCATACCTGAATGTTGCAGGTTACTAACCAAATTTTTATATCAGACAAAAATAACCCGAGTAAATATAAAATGTTTTCAATTAATGATTTACCTTCATTAAGGGAAAAAAAAATCTACCCAAACTAACCTGGATCTATGTAAAAAGTACCCCTAGTAACTGGTTTTGCCAGTCCTTAGCGAGAGAAGCTGCCATCAATTGATTTGTTAAAACCAGAAATCTTTTCCTGGCTTCTTTTGAGACTTCATAGATAGATATAGAATAATTTAGTCAGGCTGCTTTAGGGAAGCTTCACCACGAATTCACCAGTGAATGTGAACTCTGCTTTTGTTGTTAATCACAGTTAATTTATGATTGTAAGGGGGTGGGCAAGTTTCACATAGGGCCAGGTTGGTTTGGACAGCTTTTTTCCCTTAACAAATGAAATTATGATTTCAAAACTGCTTTTTGTATTTCCTCAGGATACCACTGTGGGATATTACAATTTGTCTGATGATGTGAAATATATAAAGGCAACAAAAAGCAACAGTAAAAGAAATGTGTAATGGTTCTGCTTGTATGCTTAGGATTGTTATCCTGCTGGAAATTGTCTCAAGTCTTATACAGCCCCAAGCTGGTTTTCTCTCTAGAATGCCCTGTATTCAGCTCCATTCACCTCTCCTTTGACTCTTACTAGGTTTCCTGGAATTACTAATAAAAAGGATCCCCACAGCATGATGCTGCCCTGACCATGTTGCACTGAACGCATGTTGTGTTCAGGATGATGTGTTGTGTTAGTTTGTTAGTTTTCTTGCACAAATAGGATTTTGTGTGTAGGCCAGAAACTTCCATTTCACTTTTCTCTGACCAGAGCACCTCTTTCTATAAATACCAGATTTTTGGAGTGTAGACACCTGACACACACTGAGACAAAATGTGAAAGGGGAATGAACTGCAAAGTGCAAAATCCTGAATCTGCCCATCCAAATAGGGAGTTATCTTTTAAATATAGACCTATAGTACAAAATATAATCTCATAACCCTCAGTGATCATGCTGACCTTTGCTTGTCTACACTGAAGTGCATATCTCACTGTGGTGGCAGATAACTCAGTGACTTCATATAATGACCTCATCCTTTAAAATCTCTCTTTTCGTCCTCATAGGACCCACAGGAGGATTTTAATGAGCGAAATCTTCTTTGAGAAAAAAAAAAAAAAAAACAAAAAAAAAAACAAAAAAAAAAAAACTGTAACTTGACAACCCCGTGGCCCCCAGGGACTCACTACTCCTTCTTTTCTTAGTCCAGTTGTTCATCCACTTGGCCCCCTCGCAGAATGACACACATCCAAAACAATCGGTCAGTCCCAGCCCACGTCCCCCCTGCATCCCTCCCTCACAGTCGCCCAAATTGGAGCTCCTAAAAATAAGGTGCATGCCACAACTGTTGAGCTGTTCGGGATCTGACCAATCACAACCCCGTCCGGCGCGAAAACCGAGCCCGACTCCAGTTTTCCTCAAGGATTAACAAATAGACCATGATCACAGACGCTGCGTGACGCGGCCCGGGGCCCCTTTATAAACCCATCTCCTTCCTCGTCTCTGTATGCAAGTTAAACACGCTCAGTTCGCTGCTCCAGCTCACCTGCCTCTGAATCCTCTCCTTTGCAAGTATAATACTCAAAAGGACAACCTCTCCAGAAGGTGCCAAAAGAAAGCCTCCTCCTTTATTATTTATCGGATCATTTAACCCGTCACTGCCTTGACACAAGAGGTCTTCTTCGCATCTGCGTCTGAATAATCTCCGGGCTGCTTTTAAAACTCATCCGAGACTGAACTTTCCTTTCGCTCTTTGCCATCGACCCGCTAAAAGTTTTCAGCGCAGTTCCACACACGGGTGTCACCGCCGAGCTATAAAAGTGGACGCGGAAAGGACCATCATGATGAGCAACAACTACGGCGAGGACCAGCTGCCTCCGCAGTACTACCAGGCCACGGACTTTGGGGACGAGGAGGACGACGAGATGCCAGCCACGGAGAAGGACCTGGCCGAGGACGCGCCGTGGAAGAAGATCCAGCAGAACACCTTCACCAGGTGGTGCAACGAGCACCTAAAGTGCGTCAATAAGACCATCACCGACCTGCAGAGGGATTTCAGCGACGGCCTGAAGCTCATCTCGCTCCTGGAGGTGCTGAGTCAGAAGAAGATGTACAGAAAGCACCACACCAGGCCCAACTTCCGTCAGATGAAACTGGAAAATGTGTCTGTGGCGTTGGAGTTCCTGGATAGGGAGCACATCAAACTGGTCTCAATAGGTGAGCTACAACTTGGCTTTTATTTGAATTTAAGAAGCAAAATGAAAAAGGAAATTCATCATTTGAACACAGATAATCGCTTTGATAGTTTAGGTGTGAGGCCTGCATTCATAGAACCACCTTTTACTGCAGGTAAAGCTGCAAGTCTGTAGGGCCATGTCGCTATCAGATTTAAGCATGTAGTTGCTTATTTCCCTTAGCAAAATACATGAAGCTCAGTCAGATTGTGTGCAGAAATGGGGTATTCTTACATAGTATGTTTCTATGTAAACCAGTTCTTAAACATTTTGTAACAAATACTACCTGAGCAAACTTAGAGTTTGTACCATTGTTTTATTTGACATGACTTGGACTTTTTTAGGTCTTATTGAGGGGTGCAATTTAATTATGGGTCCAACTTGTACAAGTTTAAAGTTTAAAAAAAAAAAAAAAAAAAAAACTAGCAGAAAGGTACCTCGAAGTCAGAGTGTTCTTAAGTTTCTCACCAACTCTGACCTATGAATCCAACATGAAGACCTTCCATTTTAAAAACTTGTTTAAAAAAGATTATGTTTTGAATTTCTTCTGATGAACTGTGTCCAATTAATTAGTGACACTATTCTGTGTAACCTTCTTTGGTAAACACTTTGTTTCAGTGCTAGGAAATACAAAATGGAGAGAAATACATTATTAGTTTGTATTGCTACCAGCAACTTGCCTGGTCACTGAGCATATCAAGTAACAAGTCCCACTGATTAGCACTGGAGCAAGTTTATGTGTGATTAGATATCATTTCCAGATCCAAGTGTGGACTTCACAGGTAAATAGAAGACTCCACCAGTTCCTGGTTCACTATCATTCACAACATCAGTTACTATGCTTGTATTTACCTTACCAATAATGAACGCCATTATTTCTTCTGAGTACCAGTAAAGGTGGGCCAAGTTTCACCAGGGGTAGTTGTAGAACAGTTCGAGAACCATAGAGCTTAACCATGCTATTGCAACTGTAGTTGTATGTTTAGAGTCATTGGACTACTGAAAGGTGAACCTCCACCTCAGTCTCAAGTCCTTTGCAGTCTCCAGCAGGTTTGTTTCAAGACTGATCTTTAGTCAGCCCCACCCATCTTCCAATCAGCTCCAAGTAGCTTCCCTTACCCTGCTAAATGAAAGTAATCCCACAGGATGTTCCAGCCACTACCATATTTCACTTTTGCAATGGCGTTTACAGAATAATGTGGTGTATTAGACAGATTGCACATAATTCTGGTCACATTAGGTAAGCATGTGCTGGTCTATAATTAGCTGTAGAATGCAAAATGAAATATGTATTTTTTAAAAAAGTACAATCCTCTTGGAATTGTATGAGTCCAGGTGTAAGGCAACAGACACATGGCTTTTAGAGGCCTCTATGTTGACTGTGTTGAGCTGGGGTCAGGAGCTTGTTGGAAAGTTACTGCAGAAGGTATGACCGAGGTCACGGAGTTGGATCAGATCCCTTACCCTGCGGCTGTTCTGCCAGCTTGAGCTAACTCCTGCTGCTGCAGTGTGCTGAGCTATGGGCTGGAAAAGTATCAAGGCTGTGCTAATGAGAATGGTACAGTTTTTACACAGATGGGCATTAGTCTCACAAACACAGCTGTGTCTGGAAGAATGGGGGGCAGAACGGCATGGGGGAGGGGGTTCCCATTTTGGTTGCCCAAAGGCCATCAGCAGCTCTTGTGCCGGGCAGGTTAAGTCTGTTGGGACTGTCACACAGATATCTAAGATTGTATTAGCTTTCCATGTATTTGTGTTATTTGTCACATCCACAGAATCACAAAGACTTGCTTAAATAGGGTGTGGAATGAGTCATACACAAATTAATTGTCCAAAGATTTCAATCAGGCCACTTTTTCCTTCATTGGTTTTGATCGGTAATCGGCAGTTAAAATTCTGAAAAAAATCTGATTTTTCAATGAATAAAATGATTCAATAAATACAACACATCTAAAAACTCCTGCAGTTATTGGTCTATAAATGCATTGACCCACAGCATAAACTTTAATGCATTTGTTTGAGTTTAATTGTAATCGCATAAAGATTAGGCTTTAGATGCTTTGATTCGTGAATCAGGATAAATGTGGTTCCTACATTCTCTATTAAGGTCCAAACTAATACCCTTATCAAAGAACCTACAGAACATTTTATTTAAAATTTAAAAGAATCAAACTTGTTTAAAATTAGAATGTTGATTTGAAAAGCACTGATTTCTCGCTGTATTTACACTGTATGTAGGAAGTGCCTTTTAGAGTCTGTCAGTATTTCTCTGTTTTAGTGATACTCCCACATTTCAGTGAAATTCCTGGCAGGGTTGAGGTTTTGGCCGTCAGCCTGTGAAGGAGATCCCCCACCCCCCTTCCGGTGTGTTTATACCCAAGCTGTAAATGGCCAAATTCAATCTCCAGCCCGGCTGCTGATCACAGGAGAGCATAGGTCACAATCACAGATTATACTTTAAACACTGCTCCTCATGGCTAATGAGTCTCATGCTTAATATTCTGCTTGGCATGGACATCCCTGCTGTATAGCGTAGCTCACCCTAGGTCAGATTGCTTTGTCGGAAAAAAGGGGGCGATCATCAAAGCGCCAGCGTTATACATCCTGGCACACTCTAGTGTGCCAGGAGAAGGAAGCCCTTTGAAAATATAGTCTGAGCTTCTCTCCAGTGAGGATGCCGAAGAGAATCACCAGTTGCACATGTGTCAGGGCGTGTAACCAGATATGGTTTGATGGATGCCTCTTTGACCACACGGTCACCCTTAAAGCCGGACAGACGTTGTGCCACCTGCCCCTGCCAGTCAAGCAACAACACATCAAACATCACCGTCTGATAGGGTTGCTGATCTCAGAAAAGTAAAACAGCCAACATCAAAACTGTCCTCTGTTAACTGCGTTAATCAATAAAAAAAGAAAAAAAACTTTAGTATTTCCAACTCCTCAGAGGTTGTAAATGTTTGGCTTTAATAACTGAATTTCAGCATCTGAGTGGATCTTAACAAGCCTGTTTGACAAACTTTTTCCCCTGTGAGAACTTTTGAAATGAGCTGTATGCACATTGAGGGGGCTCTAATCTACACCTATTTGATTTATAACTCTCTGGCGCAACAACTTTAGGGAGGTAATTGAAATCCAAGTGGCATTTATGCAGAGAGGGGATCCATTTCTCCACTCATCCTCAGCTGTCACTGCGTTCAGAGTGGACTATTGTGACTGCATGACAAACTGTCAGAGGGTCCTCAGCCAGACAGCTGTCTTGGAGAAAAGGGGCTTGGGGGTTGGGGGTGGGGGGCTTGCGAGGAGTGCTACATTCTTTACTCCTCAGCAGCCAGTCATAATTTTTTCCTTAAAATAGAGTGCCCATCTCTTAAGAACTGCAAAAAAGCATTTTCTTAAAATACTAATAAAATTACTTGAATGTTGCATAAAATACTTTAAAATATGTTTGATCATTCAAATGTGTGTATGTTTCAACTGTTCATGAACTGTTTTGTCGCTGTTGTCTGAATACAGATAGCAAAGCCATTGTGGATGGGAATCTAAAGCTGATCCTGGGTCTCATATGGACACTCATCCTCCACTACTCCATCTCAATGCCCATGTGGGATGATGAAGATGACGAGGAGACCAAGAAGCTGACCCCCAAGCAGCGCCTGTTGGGCTGGATTCAGAACAAGGTGCCACAGCTGCCCATCAACAACTTCAACCGCGACTGGCGAGACGGGAAAGCCCTCGGAGCCCTGGTGGACAACTGCGCCCCGGGTAAGGTGCTCACAATGGTGACTGCTGGAAATGCTGAGTCGGAATAGTGGTGCAGTTGCCTTTGTTTGCTTTAAACCTCACTTTGGGATCTTTCAGGTCACTTGATCACCATTCAGATATCATCGTCATAGAAAGTCTACTTTTAATTTCATTACATTAAAAATTAGGTTTTTAGTTGTGTTGGAGAGTGCCCCTGTCAGCTGTCCTATAATAACTAAACCATTTTACTTCCAATGTTACAAGTCCAGAGGCCTAAGTCTGGCTTTAGTGTTTATAGCCTCAGTGCTACACAACACCCCCAAATTTGGGCACCATTCCTCCTCTTCCACTGAGGGGAGTAGGAGGGGTATGTTTGGCTGCAACAAAATGCACAGTAATCTGTCATAGGGAGTTGCCTAAGCCTCAGATCCAACGACCACAACGACGCCGAGTTGATCCAAATCCAGCTGAGGCTTTTGCCTCCAACAATGAATGTTAAAGAGAGAGTCCTCCCTCATGTTTGCCTCACTGAGAGAAAAGTGGGGGAGTAACAAACATGGAACACCGTGTTTGACTGTGTTTATATGAGCCATTGATCTGAGGAGACGCATCTTTTAAACACTGTGCTGCTACGATGACCATACAAGGTCCTTTTTGTCTCATCTGCTGGTGTTAAGACAAGAGGAGAAGGTAGCTGTGTTCTGTGCAGGGTTCCTACACATTCTGTAAAAGTCTAGAACATTGTGGAATAAGTATTACCTTGGCAATTTGATCAGAAATGAAATATCATCTAAAGGTTGAAGGAATCAGTCTATCCATCCATCCATCCATCTTTCCATCCTTCCTTCCTTTCTTCCTTCCGTCTTTATGTTATGCGTACAGCTATACATTACACATTCTTTTTTTTTTTTTTTTAAATAAATCTGTGTGTTCAGTGTTTCTGTGTCAATATTGATTAAATCATAGCATTCTGTGGTGTGCTTTCATTGGTCTTCTGAGTGAGTGACCACTCCATTGCCAGCACTAATCCAATTTAGGCATTAGCAGCCCAGAGCATGCGAGGCTCAGCCACAGCAAGAGGACCGCTGTGTCTGTCGAAGCTGCCTCTTGTGAATTCTCGATAGAGTCATCCGCTGTCACACATACAGAATTGGTTGAAGCAGAGTAGCGTGGGTAAGGTCAGGCAGTCTTGCAGTTACAAGCGCTGCAGAGATAGCACTGACAGCCTAAGTGGTCTTTTTATAGCGGTTGCTGTCTTGCCTTGCCTACATTAGACCATTGCACACTTCTTCTAATTGGACTCTTTATGTTCTTGCTAGGTCTGTGTCCTGACTGGGCAGAGTGGGACCCAAATAAGCCTGTGCAGAATGCCAGAGAAGCCATGCAACAGGCCGATGACTGGCTGGGCGTCCCTCAGGTAAGATCTGTCTCAGACGCCATGCAAAGAGTGCAACTTGTAGCTCGGCATGATGAACCTGATCTCATTAAAGAACAACAAACAGAAGCAAGGATGTTTGTTTTGTTTTCTTAAAGTCAAGAATGAAATCACAGAATAAGCACAAAGTAACCCAAAGCAGCCAATAGTTGCCAGTGCAAACACTGGTGAAACAACATTTAATTAGAAAAAATAATTAATTAAAAACAGAATTATGTCTGAGGCTGGAGTTTTCCCAGGATATCATACTGGAGGATGAAATGAAATATTTATTACCCAGCTCAGCCTTTATTCCCCCTTCCATCTTCTTTTTCATACCTCTCAGTAGGCGATTGTGTTTTATTTGGTAAAATTTATGAATTTGTTGTGAGATTTCTCAACATGCTCCTTGCCAGCACCTAAAACATGTACATTTGTAAGCGTTCCCCAGAATAACAATGTGCACCATGCGGATTGTTTACTTGTTTTTCTAAGAGACGTTGTTATCTATTCCCAGCGAGCATTTGCATTTGTTAGATAGCCAGGGGTGTAATGTCACGGCTCTGCAGGCCTTGGGGTGTGGGGAGACTGGAATCCAGTGTGGTGTTGTTAAGTAGATGTGGGGAGAGGTCTGGCTCAGGATAAAATCCCCCATGGTGGCTTAACCCTGTTGTCCTAAGGTTAAATATAACCATTGTGAAGCGTGGCTTTGTGCCACTGTGTGATACACAGGCAAACAAGTGCCTTAAGAGAGAGAGAAGTCAGAGGTGGAGGGAATAAATACGTTTAATCCTTAAATCCAATTCTATTATGCAGAAAGAGTAATCCACACCCTTGTTGAAAATGACATACAGTTAATTTAAGAATCAGTTTTCATTCGCTTCTTTTAAATGAAAACCAAAGCAAGTCTTTCCACATAAATATCCAGGGCAGCTTGAACAATTAACCCCTGCAACATAATTTGGGTTTCAGGTAATCGCCCCTGAGGAAATTGTGGATCCAGATGTGGACGAGCACTCGGTGATGACATACCTGTCTCAGTTCCCCAAGGCCAAACTAAAGCCCGGTGCTCCTCTTAAACCCAAACAGCTTTTTCCAGACAAGGTTAAAGCCTATGGACCAGGTATTCAACCTAGACTTTAGAACCAGCAGAATGGATATTAACGCAGTCATGTTTGGCAATAGTTACAGTTATACAAATGCAGGAGTGCATTGTAATTTGGCATATACAACGTCTTCCAAAAGTATTCAAATCTCTTGGGGTTTTTTTTCAATATTTTGACATGTTATAAGCAGAAACTTCAGCACATTCTAAATAAAAATGTGAAAAGTGTTTCATATGTTTGTATTCACCTCCTGACATCTACTACTATACTTCTTCTTTGTATGTTGCTGCAGTTACAGCTGCCGGTCTTTTTGGCTACCAGCTTTGTTCATCTACAGAATCTCTGTCCATTTTTTTTATTGGAAAAGAGCTCAAGCTCAGTCTGAAATTATCAAAATTATCTGTTCACAGCAGTTTCCATGTCTTGCTGCAGATTCTTAATTGGATTTAGGATTGTTGTCCTGATTGAAGCTGATCCCTTAAGTCTTCTACAGCCTTTCACCTCTTTTTTTATTATATAGCTTCATTCATATTTCCTTTAACTCTGACCAGCTTCTCTGTCCCACAGCATGATGCTGCTGGCTCTGTGTTTCACCATGTGGATGGTGTGTTCAGAGTGATGGTCATGTTAGTTTCCTGCCACACGTAGCCTTTTGCATGTAGGCCCAAAAGTTAAACTTTGGTCTCATCTGACCATCCTCATGATACTGCTTGTTCACTGATGGACAGAACAGCTGTGTTTATACTGAGAATAAATTGCAGACAAGTGGACAAGTTGCAGTTGATGTGTTGTTAAAGGGGTAAACTGTAAATACTTTTGCAAGGCACCATGTATGCCAAATTAAAACTGTTAATTTATTCTACAAGATTTTGTAGAATACAAGATAATATTTTGTCTGAGCCTTCCTAAAATTCCATGTCCTCCTTGCACATGTAAAATGACTCCTTTCTGTTAATATATTAAAAAGGATAACATCTGTTTGATTGTTTTTATGATCCCCTATTTCTAATAAGCTGCATTACCTAAAACCTTGATGAGCAAATCACCACACTGCATCTCTCTTCCTGTTACATTACAGGTATTGAGCCTCATGGCAACAAAGTTCTGCAACCTGCAGTGTTCACGGTGGAAACACTGGAGGCCGGCAGTGGGGAAGTCCTGGTGTTTGTCGAGGATCCTGAAGGACACAAAGAGGAGGCAAGTCATAAATCTTAACATTCGTTCAGCTGACTCTTCAAATTTTTGCAAAGTATAGCATCTTTTCTTCTGATTTAATTCTACCTGTCTTTGGCATTTTTACTCTCTAGGCTAAAGTTAAGCCCAACAAAAATAAGAATGGAACCTACACTGTCACCTACCTCCCAAAAGTGGAGGGTGTCCACAAGGTAAGAATAAACTGACTGTTTTTCTTATTAACTTTAGGTAAACACTGAATTAATATATTTGTAATATTTTTTCATATTATTTTTTAAAATTATTTTTTATTTTGGACAGAAAAATGCACAAAAAGATAACAAATGACATTATTATACTGTATCATCATTAAAATAACACTTTTTTTTAATCATCATTGCAGTAATATAATGATATTGTTAAATCATTATATTCAATGATACACACTAATAATAATGAGTTTTACAATT
Organism: Anableps anableps; assembly: GCA_014839685.1. NCBI lineage: Eukaryota > Metazoa > Chordata > Actinopteri > Cyprinodontiformes > Anablepidae > Anableps > Anableps anableps. The sequence goes on from CM026073.1 coordinate 13,780,483, forward strand.
ACAGTAGCAATGTCAATACTTTTTTAAATAATAAAAAAAGAAATTATTGCTGTCATGCCAAACTGCCAGTGTTCAGTGTATGCAAAAAAACATGGAAAAAAATAAAGCGATAATTTAGAAGATAAATAAATACATGTTGTTTTCAGTTTTTAATTGTGTGATTGAAATGTAAATACATATGTTGTCAGAAATGTGCCAATATGTGTCATGGTATATATGTGTTTTTGTCATACTTGTAATATAATTTGACAAACAAGAAAAACATAAAAATGCTTCAGGAAAAAACTGTTATAACAGTGATTTAATGCTCTTTTAATCATCATTTTTAACATCCTGTACAGGAGAAATGTGGGAAACCTCTCTAATAATCTTCTATCCCTAAATCTTATCTTTTTTGCCAGGAATGGATACATGTTTTTTTTGGGAAACAGACCTTAGATTGGTCAAGAATATTTACAGTAATTCATTGGAATGTGTTTTATAATCCACAAGATTTCAGACTTGTCTTACATTTGCCTTCCCTTCATCCTCAACTGTAGGTGAAGGTGTTGTTTGCAGGTCAGGACATCGATAAGAGCCCCTACTCCGTGAATGTGGCTAAAGCAATGGGCGATCCAAGCAAAGTGCATGCCAGGGGCCCAGGTTTGGATGCTACAGGCAACGTAGCCAATAAACCAACCTACTTTGACATCTACACAGCTGGTAATCACTAAAACACATTTTATCCATCAGAACAATTGGAAAAAAATGTTCCTTTATTTGGTGCTAACCCTATATGTCTCTGGCACACTCAGGTGCTGGTACTGGCGACATCAGTGTGGTCATCGTTGATCCACAGGGTAAAAAAGACACTGTGGAGCTCATCCTGGAAAATAAGGGTGACAGTGTTTTCCGTTGCACCTATCGCCCCGTGCTGGAGGGGCCTCACACCATCCACGTGCTGTTTGCAGGCCAGGAGATCCCCAAGAGCCCTTTTAATGTCAACATTGCGGAGGGTGAGCCATCTATCTGTGTTGTAAATAACTGTCAGACAAATCAGATTTCTTAGCAGACTCGTGGTGTCAGGGCGATCTATCTGTCACAATTTGCCGTCATTTTATTTTTGCCCTGGAAACAGCCAACCCTTCCTTTGCAGTCCATAACCCACACTATCTGTCATTTCTAGCTCCGGCAGTCGCTCCTCCCCCAGGAGCTCCTCTGCAGATAGCTCCTCAGTCAGTGCGCACCCCTCCTGGAGCAAAGGGTGGGAAGGGGGCTCCTCCCCCAAAACCTGGCCGTCCAAGTTAGTATACGTCTGATAGGAGGGGCTTGTCAAACCATCCCAGTGCCATCCCTCCTATGCCAGGCTCTGTACTATGTGCTTTCCTTAAATTTAAGGGTACCGCGGCGTAATGCCTTGCTTGGTTCGCCTGTTTCGTCTTCTCGCTGCTTGGTGGTTCAGTCCTGTTCAGAGTCAGTGTTGTACAGATAGTTATACAGAGTGTCTAAGTTTGCATTTCTGTGAGTTGCTGCGTTTCTCTGTTCTTCGTTGTTTCAATATCTCTGCTTGTGCTGTTGACATGTTTGTTTTCCATCATGTCTGAAGTTTGCATCAGCCAGCTCTTCTTTTCAAAGCCTGCCTTCAACATTTTCCAGTTATTGAGTGAAATGTTGTCAGATGCTCCTCTTTCTGCACTGTAATGTGTTAGTTTATCCCTCAGCATTGTGTACTTAGTCTAGTGTGTTGTTCAAAAAGCATCATTGTTATTTTCAGGTTCTTGTCCGTCAGAGTTTAAAGGCTCTCCTATGAATTCAGTTTGGATACTAACATTACTGTCAAACCGCTGTCCCCGTTATTCCTCCTGGAAATAATTTCTCTCTTGCACTTCTTCCTTTCAGCCATAAACCCCAATGCTTGCAGAGCTACTGGCAGAGGGCTCCAGCCTAAAGGCATGAGAGTGAAGGAGGTGGCTGACTTCAAAGTTTTCACCAAAGGAGCTGGCAGTGGTGCACTGAATGTCTCTGTCAAAGGACCAAGTGAGTCATACAGTCCTCTTCTCTCATCACTCTTTCTTTTCTTTTCTTTTTTAATGTCTTCTGTAGTTTGAACTCAGTGTCTAAATGTTTTATTCACATCTGCATATAATACAGTTCTAAACAAAGAGTCAAACTGTGCTAATCCTCTGTGTTGATCCTCAGCTGGAGCAGAGGAGCAAGTGAAAGTGCGAGATGCTGGGAATGGAGTGTACGAGTGTGAGTATTACCCTCTGAGGCCTGGTAAATACACAGTGAGCATCACCTGGGGAGGCCAGCCCATCGCACGCAGGTAGGATTCGAGCACCACCTTTAGCCTCTTTGTGCTGACCTATAATCAGACTTATGCCGAGTAATGTGTGCGTCACAGCCCCTTTGAAGTGGAGGTGGGAGACGAAGCAGGTTTTCAGAAGGTGAGGGCCTGGGGCCCAGGTCTGAAGACTGGCATGGTGGGAAAATCTGCTGATTTTGTGGTTGAAGCTATCGGCACAGAAGTTGGAACTCTGGGTAAGACATTTTGCTAGTCAAACTTTTGTGAAGCCTCTTTAAATGTCTTGCAGAAATACTGACATCCTTTAAAATTTTTCACTTTCTGTGACTACAACACAACTCCACACCAACATTGTAAGGTGCAAGGAAAATGATATACCTTCTTAGTTAGAAACTAGTCTCTGCATGTGTGCAATTCTGACTTGGTATAAATCCAGCTGTTTTGTGAAGGCCTTAGAGGTTTGTTAGAGAACATTAAATAATAAACAGCATTATAGAGATGAAGGGACACAGCAGCTAGCTCAAGGATAATTGAAGAAGTTTAAAGCAAAGTTAGGTTGTAAGTCAACATTACAAGCTTTGGTTATATGAAAGAGCTCTGTTCAATCCATCATCCAAAATAAAAAATGTTTACTATTCTTCTTTTTTGTGAAATTATTAAACTTATTACACATTAATCTGTAAATTGATACACACTAAGTACTGGTTCTCAGTATGTTGGACAACTGCAAAGATACTCAAAGATAAATGTCCTCCTAAGCTGACAGGACAGTCAAGGAGAGTACTATAAATCTAGTGTTATCTGTGAAGGAGATGCATAGAGCCACAGCTCAGGTGGGGGAATCTGCTGACAGGAAAACTATTACTTAATCTACAAATATCAGCAAGGGACATAAGAAAGGTATTAAGCCTTAAATAGCCTCCTTTGCAGTTTGCCATGTCACGGAAGGGATAATACAAGCATGTGGAAAAAAAATGCTCTAGTCAGATAAGAAAAGCTGAACTATCTCCATTTTAACAGGTCCAAATAGTGGGAGCATCATGCTGTGGGGATAATTTTTCTACAAATTAATCTCATACATTTATTAGATTAGTATTTATAAACCTTGTTGGAAATCATATATTATTTTCCTTCTATTTCACATTTATCCATCACTTTGTGTTGGTCTAATACATAAAATATCAGCAAAATACACTAAAATTTGTAGGTGAGTGAAAAGAGACAAAATGTGGAGAAAGTTAATGTGCATAATTTTGTTAGGCACTGTGCAACAAAGCCAGGCTGTTTACAGCCTTTGAAAAAATTTCCCCCAGGCTTCTCCATCGAAGGCCCATCACAGGCTAAAATCGAGTGCGATGACAAAGGTGACGGCTCCTGTGATGTGCGCTACTGGCCCACCGAGCCTGGTGATTACGCTGTCCACGTCATCTGTGACGACGAAGACATCAAGGACAGCCCCTTCATGGCACACATTCTTCCTGCTGTTAATGATGTTTTCCCTGAGAAGGTAACTCCCACTCATTTCTATCAAAAACCCATTTCAGGAACCTTTATTTGGTCCATTTTAAAAAATATATATATATTTGCAGGTGAAAGCTTATGGACCAGGCTTGCAGCCAACTGGGGTCATCGTAAACAAACCCACTGAATTCACCATTGATGCCCGCATGGCTGGGAAGGGTCACCTGAAGATCTATGCACAGGTCTGGAGTTGCACAAGTTTGCAAAGACTTTATCTTTTATTCATAGAGATGTGGCATTTATATTGCATAAGACTGCACACAGCAGAAGTGACTGCAAGGACGTTGTCTCTGTCCAGGATGCTGAAGGCTGCACCTTCAACATCAAGATCACCGACAGGGGAGACGGCACATTCGTGTGTGCCTACACTCCTGTCAAACCCATTAAACACACCATCATTATCACCTGGGGGGAGGTCAACGTGCCCAACAGCCCCTTCAGGGTAAGATGCATGCCCACCCACGGATACGGCATGTAAAATTAAATCAATCTAAAGTGATGACACTTTACCAAATATAGATAAAGTAAGAGGACTGCAGAAGTTGTACTTCAGCTTGTCTGCCTTTGCTTTAAGTATACTGTGAATTCATTAGGTGCTGGTTGGAGAGGGCTGTCATCCCGACAAAGTCAAGGTCTATGGGCCCGGAGTGGAGAAGACGGGACTCAAAGCAAACGAGCCAACATACTTCACTGTGGACTGCAGTGAGGCCGGCCAAGGTGAGCGTGCATGAGTGCATGATGTGAGTGGTTAAAAGGACTCTCCTGGGTGTTGGTTGGCTAAACAATCTCCTCCAGCCAGCAATTTTAAAACAAAAAAAGCAAAAAAGGAGAACTGGTGTCTGTCATGCAGTACTGTATTGTTACTTGAAATAAATAATTGCAACAAAAGTAAAGCCTGAGGTAAGGCGGCAGCTGCTTTAGTTGATCTTTTTTTATTCAACTTTGTGAACTGAGCTCATTTATATGCACCATTAGGAGACATCAGCATTGGAATCAAGTGCTCCCCGGGGGTGGTCGGACCTGCAGAGGCTGACATCGACTTTGACATCATCAAGAATGACAATGACACCTTCACTGTCAAATACACTCCTCCTGGTCCAGGCCGGTACACCATCATGGTGCTGTTTGCTGACCAGGTAGGAATGTTTATTTGTAGCTGACATCCAAGAGAGCTGCCATCTACTGTATCCATCCATCTACTTAAATACTGTCATTCTGACAATTTCTAATGCTTTTATCAGGAAATTCCTATCAGTCCATTCAAAGTCAAGGTGGACCCCTCCCATGATGCCGGCAAGGTGAGAGCGGAGGGTCCTGGACTCAACAAGACAGGTGAGATCTTTCAGGGTCTGATTGGGATTTTATGCTGTAATCCTCATTGACATCCAAATCTGATGATTTGTCTGGCATCACTGACAAAATGCTTGATGTTTCAGGTGTGGAAGTGGGCAATCCAACCCACTTCACCATCTACACAAAAGGAGCTGGAAAGGCCAAGCCTGAGGTCCATTTTACAGCATCAGGCCCCGGAGAGGCAGTTCGTGACTTTGAAATAATCGATAACCACGATTACTCCTACACTGTCAAGTACACGGCTCTTCAACAGGTACAGAGAGCTTCTGTTTGACAAGTGCCATTATGCATTACTATGTTTCATGTTAGTAAATATTCATTCTTCTCTTTTTAATCAGGGTAACATGACTATTTCTGTGACACACGGAGGAGATCCTATCCCTAAAAGCCCCTTCCACATCACAGTGTCGCCAGCTTTGGACATTGGAAAAGTGAAAGTGGAAGGGTTAGAAACCAGTAAGTAACATCCATATTTTACATTTTCACACACTCAGTCTAAAGCAGTACTAGTTAAGTATCTCGCTGCACTCTCACTTGCAGAAGTGGAAGTTGGGAGGGATCAGGAGTTCACTGTTAACACAAAGGGAGCAGGTGGCCAGGGCAACGTAGGAGTTAAGATGACTTCTCCCTCTGGCCGACCAATCCCATGCAAGCTGGAGTCAGACAAAGCCAAAGGCACTCATGGTGTGAAGTACATTCCCCCAGAGGAGGGGCAGTACAAGGTTGATGTGACTTATGATGGGAACCCTGTGATGGGGAGTCCCTTTGGGGTTGAAGCCGTCATGCCAGCGGATCCTTCAAAGGTAAAAGTTTATCATAGCTCTAATTTTTTGCTGTAATTCATGACCTGTTAAATTATACTTGATTACATCAACCTGCCCAGGGACTGCAGGTGGAAATTTGCAGTTTTTGCCATAACCTGGTACCATGCATCTCTCCTTTTATAAGGTTAATGTATGAGGTACATTAACAATACATGAGGTGTATAGTAGTATAAATAGTATAAACAGCAACTAGCTACTATTTCAGGTGTTTTGGAACAGAGATGCATTTAGAAGTTGCTCTGGAGGACAAGAGTAGGAGAGCAGTGTCCAGATTAAATTCCAGTGCCATCAACTGCTTTCAGAAATCACCTCATTAGTAAAATTAATTTAATATCAAACCCAACCAAAACTAACAGCTGTAATATTATGCATTACAGTTTGTGGTTGTAACATGGCCTGTGTATCATATTTTATGTCTACACTTACTTAGTTTTTATTTAAGTCCTCACTTAGAAAGAACTTCTCCAGACTGATTTGGCTGTTACATTATAGGTGCGAGCTTTTGGCCCAGGCCTGAAGGGCGGCGTTGTGGGTAAACCAGCTTCCTTCACCATTGATACAAAAGGAGCTGGTGCAGGTGGTCTTGGCCTGACAGTTGAGGGTCCCTGCGAGGCAAAAATTGAGTGCCAAGACAACGGCGATGGCACATGCTCAGTGTCGTATCTTCCCACCGAGGTGGGCGAGTATGCCATCAACATCTTGTATGCCGAGCAGCACATCCCTGGTTCTCCCTTCAAAGCCGCAATCCGCCCCGCCTTCGATCCCAGCAAGGTGACTGCTAGCGGACCAGGCTTGGAGAAAGCCAAGGCGGGTGAACCAGCCACCTTCACAGTGGACTGCACCAGAGCAGGCGACGCAGAGCTCACTATCGAAATTGTGTCTGAGACCGGAGTTAAGGCTGAGGTGCACATCCAGAAAACATCAGAGGGGACCTTCTCCGTCACGTACATCCCATCCTTCCATGGCACACACACCATCACCATCAAATATGGCGGGCACGCTATTCCCTACTTTCCAAAGGTCTTGCAAGTGGAACCCTGTGTGGACACCAGCGGGGTTCACGTTTATGGGCCTGGAGTGGAGCCAAGAGGTAATATTTGCTTTGCTATTCAGTGAAATGTACCTCACTGAGCCAGTAATGACTGTGGAATTACCAGTGCTTTGTGTCTAAATCAATATGAGTAAGGACGCATGATGACTTAGTGTTATTGAGCCCATTTGATGCTGGGCAGCAAATCACCATAAGTGCTTTTGTGTTTCAAGGGGTCCTCAGGGAAGTCACAACCCACTTCATTGTGGATGCACGTGCCCTCAATAAGGTTGGAGGCAGCCGCGTGAAGGTTCATGTTATCAACCCTTCTGGCGCCAACACGGACACCTACATTACTGACAAGGGAGACGGTACTTACAGAGTGGAGTACACAGCCTTTGAGGACGGTAAGAGCAGAGAGAAGACATGACTCTTCAATAAGATAATTAAACTGTGTTGAGTTAACCACATGTAGTAATAGTCTATATATTGCAGAGGATTTTACCTAGACAGGAAAAAGCACAGAGATGGACAGAAAAAGCACCAACAGGTTCTTGATTTAGGTGCCGTTGGGGAATAAGACGGCGCAAGCGAGGTATGGGGTATAAATACAGAATGATGCAGTCAAGCAATGATGTGAGGGACAGAGATCAGGCAGACAGGCTCTGCTTTATAAATAGTGTGCTGTGGAATAGAAGCTCTTAACCAGGCAGGTATGTGTGCTGAAGGCTGCCTGCACACAGGGAATGACGGGGATATTAATAGAGACCTATAACACAAAGCTAAGAGATCACAGAGCACTTCTCGTTTCACCAGACATCCTCTAATACTGTAGCTGTGTGTCTGGGAATCTGCCTTATGGGCCTACGGAGAGCACTCTGTCAGAAAAATGTTGTAACAGAATAATGAATAGGGAACAGATGTAACGTCTTGTATGTTCACCCGAGCGTCTGCACGTTAGATAGTGTCTTTTATAAATAAACAGATGTTTAGCTCCCTAAAAGGGAGTTTTCGCTGGCCTATAATTATAAGCAAGAGTGCAACAACAGAAGATTTTGCCTGTTATGAGAATTTTAAGATTTTTTTGCTTGTGTACAGGTATGCATCTGATTGAGGTCCTGTATGATGGTGCGCCTGTTCCTAAGAGCCCCTTCAGAGTGTTTGTGGTGGAAGGATGCGATCCAACCCGTGTGCGTGCATTTGGACCAGGTCTGGAGGGAGGAATAACCAACAGGCCTAACTGTTTCACAGTGGAAACTAGGTAATTTTTAATCAAACAAAGGGGAAATATGATATTTGATTCTATACTAAGCAGCACACAACAAAACAAGGAGTTTCTTGGGGATCTATAACGTATTACCGTGAAAAATCATAAAATATATCAGTCCTAGAAATCTCAAATCAATAACAACACAAAATAGGTAAAGAATTTCATATATATGCTGTAAAGTGCATAATCTTAACAGTAGTTTAGTATTTTAACATGAAGTGGAAACCTATTTTAGTAGTCTGTTGGTTATGCTTTTGATGTTGCTATTCCTTATGAGTAGTGGAGGTTCTTGCATAAATGGTACTATCCTATGCAGGGATGCAACAAGTATGGATGTTTCAGCTTCTGTTTCCTTAGTGGATTAGACAATCTGGACTGAGAAAGGAAGCGAGGAGATTTGACAGAGAAAAGAAGAAAGAAACATGTTGGCTTCTCTCCCACAGGGGTGCTGGTACAGGAGGCCTGGGTCTGACGATCGAGGGAGCCTCAGAGGCCAAAATATCCTGCAAGGACAACAAAGATGGCAGCTGCAGCGTTGAGTATGTCCCCTTTACTCCTGGAGACTATGATGTGAATATTAACTACGGAGGTCAACCGATCCCTGGCAGTCCGTTCCGTGTGCCGGTGAAGGACCCGGTGGACCCAACCAAGGTGAAATGCTCTGGTCCAGGACTGGGTGCTGGAGTGAGGGCCCACGTTCCTCAAACTTTCACAGTAGACTGTACCCAGGCTGGACAGGCCCCACTGGATGTCAAACTCTATGGACCCACAGGTAGAAATTAGGCTAAGAATAGAAATATTTAAAAGGACACTTCAGAATTGATGGAAGGTTCTGTTAAAAGGTTATAAGCAGGTAATATCTTACTTAAACCAGATAACTCTTGGGCTTCTTCATTTAATATAACTCTGGATTAGCTGATCTTGGAGGCTGAAGTTAGCATTTAGTTTAAGAGGGGCAAAGACCAAGGTGGACTTGGACTGTCTGAGCATTAGCATTCACTTGAACTTCAGCTTTAATATCCTGGCTTTTTACAAGACTTTATTTTTATGTCAGACAATTACTGATAGAGACGTTTTATATGTCTATATGTCGAGCTCTCTATATGTGTTTCACATAGGAAGATCATTGGTGGTGAACCACCTGTTACCTTTATTTCCATTGTGATGAATCAGTCAATCTCATTTTATTTGCTCAGCACTTTTCATATAGTCCAGTGTAAGAAAAAGGATAAACAACTATGCACACACACACACATACACACAATGTCCTTAGGTGTTAAGGACAATTCAGAAACATCACTTAACCTAACAGTCATGTTTGTGAACTGTAGTAGGAAGCTGGAGTACCCAGAGAGAACACATGTATGCATAGGGAGAAGATGCAAAATTCATGCAGAAAGACCCCAGGCCAGGATTCGAATCCAGGACCCTCTAGCTGCAATGGCAACAGTGCAACCAACTGTGACTCTGTACAGCCTGCAACAGAACAAAACAAACCTAAATTTACTTAATTAATTTTATAAACAGCTCAAATTAAAGTGGGACTCTACTTTGGTCTTGGCTCCTCTCAGACTAGCCATTAGCTTTAGCACCTGGGACCATCTGGATTTCTGCTAAACAAAGATACTAATGCTTTCCCCTTTGTGGGACAATAAAGGCTATTTCTAAAGAGTTATCTACTGTAAGATACTAAATGTTCATTACCTTTCTACACAACCTCACTTTAAACATTCTGAATTGTTCCTTTAACCTTTTACACTCTGCTTGGTAAAAGGAATTAAGAATGCAATATTTCTGTATTTACAGGCACTGTGGAGCCTGTGGGTGTAAAGAATAACGGCGATGGCACCCACACAGTTCACTACACCCCGGCGCAGGATGGCCCCTACACTGTGGCTGTTAAATATGCAGATCAGGAAGTCCCACACAGGTTCAGTATAAGATTAATGAGTTTATTATAAAAAACACCCAACCAGGCTATATGTTCAGATACGTCTTAATTATAGTTCCCCCTGCTTGCATTTAAGAAAAAGAAAGTGTGCTTCAGCAATTTTTTTTTGTCCTTATTTCTGTTTTGTTTCTATATTCTCTCCCCATTTAACAGCCCATTCAAGGTAATGTCTCAGCCTGGGCATGATGCCAGCAAGGTCCGTGCCAGTGGCCCTGGTCTAGACACCAAAGGAGTGTCTGCCAGCCTGCCTGTTGAGTTTACGATTGATGCCCGGGATGCTGGAGAGGGACTGCTCACTGTGCAGATTCTGGTGAGCTCAGCTGCCATGTGCAGTAATGATCTAAGCCATAAGCTTTTCTCTCTGACAAACTTCATTTGGATATTATTCATAGGACCCAGAGGGCAAGCCGAAGAATGCAACCATTCAAGACAACAGGGATGGGACCTACACTGTGTCATATGTGCCTGATTCCACAGGTCCTTATACAATCACCATCAAATATGGAGGAGATGAGATTCCCTACTCTCCATATCGAATCCAGTCACTTCCCACAGGGGACGCCAGCAAGTGTCGCCTCACAGGTAAGAAAGCTGTGCTGCATCTGTAATAGTTTTAATGCCAATCATTTTGCTTATATTCGTTTCCTCCTTTAACTTGCAGTTTCAATAGGAGGACATGGAGTTTGTGAGTTTGTCCTTTTCTTTTCAGCTAAATTACATTATAGTTCAGATATATTAATTTCAGAAGCAAAGTTTTAAAATCTATTCCTTTTCCATCTCCTCCCCTAACAGCGAGTCTCCAGAAGCTGCAGACCTCTGAGGATACAGTCATCACGGTGGATGCCAAGGCAGCCGGAAAAGGCAAGGTGACCTGTAAGGTGCAGACTCCACAGGGGATGGAGTTGGACATGGATGTGGTGGAGAATCACGACGGTACCTTTGACATTTATTACACGGCCCCAGAACCTGGGAAGTATGTCATTACCATCCGCTTTGGGGGGCAGAACATCCCAAAGAGCCCCTTCCATGTGGTGGTGAGTACAGGAATATCAAATAGCTGCTGCAGACGTGTGCTCTACAAGTTCTAACATTAAAACAATTTTTGTCATTCTGTGTCACCAGGCCTCAAATGAGCCAGTGGTTCCTCGGGACCCTGTGGATCCTCTCTTTCGTCCAGTTAACTTCCTGGTGCCTTTCACGCCACAGCAAGGAGAGATCACAGGTGAGACTAACACATTTAAAAACCTGCAAAATTTTTCCTTTATCCAGGTCACTGATATTTAAACACTTTATATCTTCAGGTGAAGTGCGGATGCCTTCTGGCAAGACCTCCCGCCCACACATCACCGACAATAAGGATGGCACCATCACGATCAAGTACCAGCCTACAGAGAGGGGCCTGCATGAGATGGACATCAAATACGATGGAAACCACATTCCCGGTCCGCTTTTTGTGGCCCTTTTTTCTGATTTGTAAATCCAAAAAATGGCAGCCAGTTCCACTGTATGATCAGACTAATTTTTTTTTTTTCATCTTGCCCTCTACAGGAAGCCCTCTGCAGTTCTTTGTGGATGCTGTGAACAGCGGAGTGGTGACTGCTTATGGTCCAGGTCTGAGTTACGGAATGGTCAACAGAGCTGCCACATTCACAGTGGTCACCAAAAATGCAGGAGAAGGTGACAGTAATGCAATTTTAAATGTATTTTTAGAATATTTTACAATTTTTAGCTTTTAAAGGCTGTGAATAGTGAATCTGACTTGTTCTCTTTTTCAAACAGGTGGTCTATCACTTGCAGTTGAGGGTCCCTCTAAAGCTGAGATCACCTGTAAAGACAACAAAGATGGCACCTGCACTGTGTCCTACCTGCCCACAGCTCCAGGAGACTACAACATCATTGTGAAGTTTGACAACAAGCACATTCCTGGCAGCCCCTTTACTGCTAAGATCACTGGTGAGGAAACACTTCATCTGTCTCGCAGACAGACGTTTCTGCATGTGAAACTAAACTGCTGTAAATCAGATTCAGGGGAAGAAAAACATCTGAAGTATCTTTTTTTTTTTTGAATGTCAGGGGATGACACTATAACCAGAACATCCCAACTCAACGTCGGCACCGCAGCCGACGTGTCCCTGAAGATCGCAGAGACTGATCTGAGCTCCCTGACTGCCAGTATCAGAGCTCCATCAGGCAATGAGGAGCCTTGCCTGCTCAAAAGACTGCCCAACAGACACCTCGGTGAGATAGACACAGCAAACATAACAATACAATAAAAACAGAACATTTACACAGCATTCAGTCAGTCGTGGATTTATGCTTTGGATATGAAGACAGCAAAATACTTTAGACCAAGGGGGAGCATCATCTTCCAATAGGAAAACATACAGTCAGAGCTACAATTGAATAGTTGAGATCAATAACATCTGGTAGAACGGCCTTGTTCACACACTGTCTGGGCGGAGAGAATACAAACGCATACCAGAGTGTTTAGATTTTTATTTCTCAAGAAAATCTGAAACCTTTAATTTTCTCACCTCACTACACACAGCTTTGCCTGGATCTATGTCATAAAATCCCAACACAAGGAAGTTCTTTTAAGGTTGTAGTCATTTGCAAGGCAATTTCATTTTTATCCTTTCTCTATCTTAACTTTAATTTTGTTTCTTTTCTTTGGTTATTTTACAACGAGCAGGCATCTCTTTCACCCCGAAGGAGGTTGGCGAACATGAAGTGAGTGTGAGGAAGAATGGGATGCATGTGGCAAACAGCCCTTTCAAAATAATGGTTGGCCAGTCAGAGATCGGTGAAGCCAGCCGAGTGAAAGCCTTCGGGAAAGGGCTGGTTGAGGCACACACTTTCGAAATGGCAGAATTTTTTGTGGACACAAGGAATGCGGGTGAGTTTTCGGTGGTCCAACTACTTGGCACACAGGTCTGGACAAAACAAAAATTAATAATTTATTCTGTTTGTGCACAAGGTTATGGCGGTCTAGCATTGTCAATTGAGGGTCCGAGCAAAGTGGATATAAACTGTGAAGATGTAGAGGATGGGACGTGCAGGGTGACCTACTGCCCAACAGAACCTGGAAGTTACATCGTAAACATCAAATTTGCTGAAAAGCACATCCCAGGTTAGAATCAGTTTTTGTTTTTAATACTGGAAAAAAGGAAGGGACAGGAAGTGTGAACAGAAGAAAGAAAAGGGTATTTTCATATACTAGAATAAGTACCTTTTATCTGAAAAATAAATAAATAAATCAGATCCTTCAAATAAAGAACCCAACATTTCTCTCTGTTTTCTGTAGGAAGTCCTTTCACAGTGAAAGTGACCGGAGAAGGAAGGATTAAGGAGAGTATTACCAGGAAGAGACAGGCTTCCTCTATTGCCTCAGTGGGTAGCACTTGCGGCCTTAACCTCAAGATCCCAGGTGAGTACATCAGACAGTCAGAAATAGTTGGAGAGCAGCGGTCGACTGCTTTAAAATAAATGAAGCCAATGCCGCACACACTTACATCTGTATTCTCACTGCTGCTTCCTTTCTGCAGGAAACTGGTTCCAGATGGTTTCCGCTCAGGAAAGGCTAACCAGGACGTTCACCCGCAGCAGCCACACATACACTCGTACTGAGCGCACAGAGATCAGCAAGACCCGTGGAGGGGAGACCAAGAGAGAGGTGCGAGTGGAGGAGAGCACCCAGGTGGGAGGAGGAGGAAGCCCTTTCAGGGATGTGTTTGGAGACTTTCTGGGCAGAGAGAGCCTCAGTAGCTTTGCGGGCATCACTGCCAGACCTGAGCGTGAGTCGGACTTTAATTAAGTTGGACTATCTTGTGTGAAAATCTTAATTACATCTAACCTGTTGGTTTGACCTAGCAGCTGAGAGCGGCTCCCAAGCCATGACAGCTCAGGTGACGAGCCCCAGTGGGAAAACGGTGGATGCAGACATCATGGATGGAGGAAGCAGCACATATAGCGTCCGCTTCATACCCCAAGAGATCGGACCCCACACTGTGAACGTCAAATACAGGGGCCAGCATGTGCCCGGCAGCCCCTTCCAGTTCACTGTGGGGCCAATGGGTGAAGGTGGGGCCCACAAGGTCCGTGCAGGAGGTCCTGGCCTTGAAAGAGGCGTGGCTGGAGCACCGTGTAAGACAGAAATTATGTTTCTTCCTTATACAATTACATCTCAGTAATTTGAATATCACTGAACATAGAGAGTGATATCTTTTATTTCTACTTCACTGGTAGCGAAAGCCCCAAATTCACGTTCTCTGAAATATATCTATATATACATAAGCCCATTAAAAAGCAATACTTACTGCTGAAATGTTATGGCCTACACATAAATGGGTAAAAGTATCTGTTTCACAGTTGTCCAGCAGACAGTCATTGGAGGATAATCAACAAAAGCACATCGCTAAATCAGCTGGCTGTATACAGAGTGCTGTATCCAAGCATAATAATGGAAAGTTGAGTTGAAGGAACTAAAATGCATGTATCTGTCTTTCATTTGGAAATTGACATTCAAGAATCTGAGGGAAGAGTAGAGAGGCAAAGAAATCCAGGATGCTTTAGGTCTCTATTTAAGTAACCAAGGCTTTCTTAATACCTGAGCAGAGCCCTAAGGTGATTGCCTTCATGCCATGCTGCATTGATGCAATTATTCGTGCAAAGGAAGCATCGAGTGCATGTACTTTATATTACTAGAGTATACTTTACATACTAACTTTACATACTTTTTCTTTCCACCTAACTTTCCATGAATAGGTTCAGATACAGCAGTATGTAAACAACCAGCTAACAAAGCAAATACCAAATGTGGCTTATTATCCTTCAGAAATTATTAAAAGGCTTTCTTGTTGATTTTATGTAATATTCAATTTTTCTGAGAAAATTAATTTTGAGTTTTCATTTGCTGCAAGCCATAATTATCAGAATTCACAAAAATAAATGCTTAGAATTTCGCATTCTTTTTGTAATGAATTTATGAGTTGCTCTTTTAGAATTAAATAATTGAAATAAATTAATATTTCAGTAATATTCTCTCATCAGCCGTTCCATTAAAGATGGATATTTTAGATTTTATCCTCCACCTTTCTTCTGTTTGCCCCGTATTAGCTGAATTTAGTATCTGGACACGCGAGGCAGGAGCTGGTGGCCTCTCCATCGCAGTCGAAGGCCCCAGCAAGGCAGAAATCTCATTTGAGGATAGGAAAGACGGTTCCTGCGGCGTTTCGTACGTGGTGAAGGAGCCAGGTAAGAACTCTTGTGGAACGCTCCTGTTTTCAATGCATTGCCTGCTTATTTTTGTCTCTTTGCCAGTTGGCTCTCCAGCTGTTTTCCCTCCGCTTCCCTGCGGTTCACTTGATTGTGAAAGTAAATAACATGTCTGCTTCCCCAGGTGACTATGAGGTGTCAATCAAATTCAACAACGAGCACATCCCTGACAGCCCGTTCATCGTTCCAATCGCTACACTGTCAGATGAGGCCCGCAGGCTCACTGTGACAAGCCTTCAGGTGGATGCGCGCGCACACACACACACACACACACACACACACACACACACACACACACACACACACACATATGCACATACTGTTGACAACAATCAAATTAATTCTTAACACATAAAATATACACATATACAAAATGTAAGAGCTGAACAGCAGATGGTAAGTGTGATTTGTGGTGGATATTTCTGTCTAATAGCACTTTGCCCTTGAAGTGTAATTGAATGCCAGTGTTGAAGCAGTATGCACGACTGTAATAGTGCGATGCTGGCTGGCGATGAAGGGCTGGATTAACTGTCCCTCGCTAATGTGGGGCAATACAAGCTGTGCTATGTGGGCTCTCGGTTAGTTTATGCGTCTCTCTTGGAGAGGCAGCAAAACAAGGAGTGCAAGATAAAGATACCTGCGAAAGTTGACAAGTTTACTGCAATCACAGGAATGTTTATTTTATATGCTAACATAAAGCTAAAAGCATGTGTTTTTAGTTATCTGAATGACACTTCAGAGCTCTTTTGTCCACTAAAATTCAGCTGAAGTGCCTCTGAAGTGTTTGAAATATTACGTTATCTGTGTCTGATCAGAGCTGTTGTTTGCTTTGGGGGGCAACACCTCATTGTAAACGTTTTCTGCCTCTCATACCCAATAACTCCGTCTGAGCTGCTTTAGAGCTGGTGAGTCATACCGGTTGTGTCCATCCAGGTGTGGGCACATTCAGTCCCTATGAGAGGTTTACATACAGTTATCATAAACAAGAATGTAATTTTGGATTTTCTCATCTTACTTGGGTATTTGACCACTCATGGAGTGAAGTTTATTTAAAATTTCTCATCAGGGTTAAGTTCGGAGCCGCTACAGAGGTTTTATGCTTGTTGACCATTCTGAAACCAGGCATGACGGCTGTTTGGGATCGTTTTCCTGTTGGAACACCAGCTTTTATCTAATTTTCAACTATCAAGCCTGTAAAGAACTTTGAGGTAGTCTTCCATCTTTAAAATACCATCCACTAGTACCACTGACTACTAAACAGACCCCAGGCAGGACACTGCCACTACCATGCTTTAAAGTTGGTATGCAGTTCTTTGGTTTGAAAACCTCTCCTTGTCTCCTTCTAGCTGCAGATTTCAGATATTGCTTTTGGAGTTGGGGTGGCACCCTCTCAGTTCATGTCGACATTAAGCTGGCTTCAGTGTGGACAGTGACACTGCCATTCCAGCAGCTTTAGTCATGGTGGTTTCTGGGTAGTTCCTGAACATTATGAGCAATTCTGTGTGATCTGGGAATAATTTGGTTCAGATGGCTGAAACGCGAATGCAGTTTGGTGTTCCAACAGGACCAAATTCCTAAACACAAATCAATAATAGCTTTGGAGAGCTTATATTAAGCTTCCTAAATTGCCTCCTCAAAGCCCTAAACTCAAAAACCCATTGAAAATTAATGGACAATGAATAAAAGTGGGCTTTGAGGCAGGAAACAAACCAATTCAAAATAAGGCAAATTTCCAGCAAGAATTATTCCAGAAGCTTGTTGATGGATACAAAATGAGTGGTTTCTCTGGACTAGGCAAGGGATATTGATCCAAATATTAGTGGGAGTGTCTTTACATGTTTGAACTTGTTTATATGCAAAACTTTCAACCCGTGTGGATTTGAGAAAACCCACAGTAAATTCAAATGCCTCATTGAAAGCCTGAAATTAGTTCATGTGATGTTGACTATTAATTTGGCTTGTATTCCTCTCTTTTCCCTGTAGGAGAAGGACTTAAAAATAAATCAGGAGGCATCCTTCATGGTGCAGCGCAACGGTGCCCGAGGTGTGGTTGATGCCAAAGTTCACACACCTTCCGGATCATCTGAGGAGTGCTACGTCACTGATCTCGATGGCGGTATGGAAAGAACAGATGAAGCCAGATGATTATATTTAAGTTAAAGGATGCAGGAGCAATGATTCAAATAATTTTTTTTTTCTTTTTTTTTTTTTTTAGACAAGAGTGCAATCCGCTTCATTCCACGCGAGAATGGCGTTCACTCCATAGATGTCAAGTTTAATGGGTGCCACATTCCTGGAAGCCCCTTCAACGTGCGGGTGGGAGATCCAGGTCTGATTGCTGATCCTGGTATGGTGACTGCACATGGAGCCGGGCTGCTGGGAGGAACCACAGGTACATATCACATGTACCTCCCTGATATTGGGGTGTTACATTCAGTAAATAGGCAGTTATATTAAGATCTGCTCCTCGTTCCTCCAGGGGTTCCCTCGGAGTTTGTGGTCAACACCTGTAACGCCGGCTCAGGCGCTCTGTCAGTCAACATCGATGGCCCTTCCAAAGTGAAGATGGACTGTCGAGAGTGTCCAGAAGGCTACAGGATCACCTACACGCCGATGGCGCCCGGCAACTATCTTATCACCATCAAATATGGCGGGCCACAGCACATAGTGGGCAGCCCCTTCAAAGCCAAAATCACAGGTCTGTCACTCTCCCATCTGATCTGTGGATGACAAATGTGACGATAATGAGACAAATGTTCTGCTGAAAAAAATGTGGAAGTTCTGGAAAAAAAAAAAGTTATGTAATGTGTGTTTGTGTTGCTCTGTGTTCCTATTTGATAGAAGCTGCCAGTCTCCTTCACTATAGCAGTATATTCCCGTCACTACTTGTTGTTGATTTTTTTTTTTTTTTTAATGGGAATTTAAAAAAAAAAAACCTTCAAGATTCAAGTTATGAAAGTTTACTTTACCCTTGAGTAGTAATAAATATTTTTCAATTTGAGCTCATTCCACTTTCTCTCACTTTTGCGTGGAGGTGAACTACTCCCAGGAGCAGATACTTCTGCGCTTTCCTCATTTCTCTGTCAACACTGAGTGGGTTATGTAACGTCCAAACCACGACAGTTTTAGATAAGGTTTCTTTTTCTCTCCTCTCCTGCAGGCGCAAGGCTGTCAGGAGGACACAGCCTGCATGAGACCTCCTCCGTTTTGGTTGAAACTGTCACAAAGACCTCCAAAGTCGGCGGCGCCTACAGCTCGTCGTCCTCCGCCACCTCAGCCAAACTGACATGCGACGCCAGCAAGGTGGTTTGTCGTGGAGCGGGGCTGTCCAAGGCTTTGGTCGGGCAAAAAAATAACTTCACTGTTGACTGCAGCAAAGCAGGTGAGAAGATAAATTTAGGAAATATGAGAAAATTGTCTACACATGCCAAGCAGAAGAATTTTTATCTGCTTGGATGCATTTGCAACAAATGGGTCACCGTTATCATTAACGATACTATCCAGCAGTGTTTTTTTTCCAGTAAGAGTAAAAACACATCTGAGCAATAAAATTTTGATTTCCACTGCAGGGTTTTACAAAATCCATTTTTAAAAAGCAAACTGAAGAAATAAAAAAAGATAATTCTGCTTTGTATGTATTTGGTTTGATGACATCACAAGAGGCACAAGGATCAAGCTAATCTGTAAACATTATGGTGGACAAGTGACATTTTGACAGTTTTCGTAGATTTGTGGACTGAAGAAGGTGTATTTGAGTTGCACAGGGTTCAACTTTATATTTCTGAGTCAGAATTTAACTCCATTTTTTTCCAAGTTTTCCTGAAATCCACATAGCATTCTCACATATGACTCAAGTGTTTTGCTGCAGCTATAAGCAAAACAAATAACCTCTCAAGGTGGAATATGCTTAAAAACCTTCAGTTGAAGAGGGAAAAAATAAATAAGAAAACAAAGTTAACGTCCCCTTTTGAGCTCTGATCAGATGCCAGTTGCCTTATGTGATGTCACCAGAAGCTTGTTTTTGGAAGTGTAGATTTTGTTTTGATTTAATAAGCATTTACAACGAATTGGTAAAGCAAATAGAAAACTTCCTATGATTTGTTGTTCTAAAAGTGGCAAACTACATCTAACATGAGTTTGATTGATTTTAAAGAAAAGTCAAGTTAGTAGCTTTAAATCTCAATTTTATCTCTGTCCAGGTACCAACATGCTGATGGTTGGTGTGCATGGACCCCTAGCTCCATGTGAGGAGGTATATGTCAAACACATGGGCAACAAGCTGTACAATGTCACCTATACCGTCAAGGACAAGGGCAGTTATACTGTCATTGTCAAATGGGGTGATGATAATGTCCCAGGGAGCCCCTACAAAGTGACTGTACCTTAAAAAACTGCAAAATGCAACCATTTTCACACCTCCACACCTTTCTGATCTTCTGCGAACAACGGTCAAGCTTCTTCAGGTCTTCATAAGTGAAACACAAGAAAAATCTTTGCTTGCAGCTTTACTGATGGTTGAATATCAAATGTGCCAAAGTTTTATATTTACTTCAGAAATTGAGAATTACACTCAAACATAGTTATGCATCCACATTTGCAGGAATGTAGCCGTTACAGACTTGTTAGAGGGCTTGAGTGAAGCTTGTTTATTAAAATGTTCTCTGTCTTTACTGTTTGGTGTAAACAGATGACATAATACAAATGCTTAGAGATGCTGGAGTTATTGAAGGTATTAAAGTGTGATGTTCAGTGGTTTTGTATGGATTAAGACTGAAAGATTGATTTTTTTTTTTTTTTTTTTTTTTTGTTATTAACCTTTTTTTGGTAAGTCTTTGAAAACCTAATAAAGATTTGTTTACTAACTTTCATGACAAATATGACTGGAGTTATTTGATTAGGTCCAGTGTCATTAGACACTCCTCATATTTTCACTCCACAATTTTTACCTTTAATGAGTGGCAAGGTGAAAGCCACTTTTGAAAGAAAGCCATGAGAGGTACCATTTGCAGTTTGGTATTAGCCATGTATGGGATACAGCAAACATGGGAGAAGGTGCTCTGGTCGGATGAGTTAAAAATGTAACTATTTAGCCACAGTGAAACATGGTGATAGCAGCATCATGCTGTGGGAATGCTTTTCTTAAGCATGGACAGGAAAAGCTGGTCAGACCCGACGGAAGAATAGATTAAGCTAAATACAGGCCAGTCCTAGACAAAAACCTGTTAGTAACTAATAAAGACTTTAGACTGACACCAAAGGGCCTAGGACCTTCTTACTGCAAGGCAACAGCGCTACCAGCTGTTCCACAGTGCAGCCCCCCAATAGATGCCTGCGGGAGATATTAAAACAAAAGTAAAAGAAAACAGAACATTTATTAAACATCCAGCCTTTGTTGTATTTATTCTTTGCACCAAACAGTGTTTTGAATATGCAAATAATACTGTATATTTCCATAAACACACCATCTCCATTGTGAAACACAGTGGCAGCACCATGCTCTAATGATGCTTTTCTTCATCAGAAAGATAACCTGATAATCAGGTGAAACGGAAATAAACAAACAAAAAAAGAAAACCTGTTTAAGGCCAAAAAAAGCCTTGACAGTAGAGCAGAAGTTTATCTTCTGACAAGAGAAGGATACATATGGCTAAACATACGAAAATCACATTTATGTGTTAAAACAGCCTAGTCAAAGTTCAAACTAAAACAAGTTGAAGAACTGTGGTAAGATTTGAATGCTCTCCTTCCAATCAGACTGAGCTTGTGCTATTTTACAAAGAACAATTGGCAAAAATATTAGTCTTTAGATGTGCAAAGCTCAGTACCTCAAAAGACTTGCAGCTGTAGCCAGAGTTAAAGGTGGTACTTCAAAATACTGACTTGGTATTGACTGAATACATATGCACACCACACTTTAAGCTTTTTATAAAATGTAAACAATTTTGAAAATCATGCATAATTTTTTTCCTCCTTCACAACAGCACTAACAAACCTCTGAGACTGTCACATAACAGCTCTATTTATACTCAAATTGAACTATAAAAATGTCTACTTACTAATTAAACAACTTTTGGAAGCAATTATGGTGGATTTTTTTACAAAGGTATTAGAGTAAAGGGGACTAAATACAAACATACCGCACACTTTTCAGATTTCTAATGGCACAAAGTACCATCTGTCATTTTTTTTCCACTTAACTCTTATACGCTACTTTGTGTTTGTCTATAACATGAAATTCCATTAACATACATTAAAGTTAACAAGACAAAATGTGAAAAATCTAAAGGTATGTGAATAATTTTGCAAAGCACTGTATGTAGCTAGATTCTCCAGGTTTAACTCCTTGCTCTATATCAGTCACTGAATCTCCTGCTGCTCTTCATTTATCTTTAATTCGCCTCTACTATTAGATGTTGCATTATGAAAAAGAACTTACCGAGATATTCTGCTGGTCATCTGATTTATATTCATGTCCAGATGCAATCACAAGATGGCAGCATAGTCAAGCTCACATCTGTATATATGCCTAAACAAAAAATCTCCATTGTTCCCGATGAAGATTAACTACACCATCGTCATGACAAGGGAGCCAGCGGAGAGCAGAAACCAGGGGCATCAGCTTCCATTTTGTGTGTAATTAATCCTGTTGGATCACAAATGAAACACAAGTGGTTTCTGTTGCAATGCCCCTCACAAGGGGGA
This sequence comes from Anableps anableps, assembly GCA_014839685.1. Taxonomy (NCBI): domain Eukaryota; kingdom Metazoa; phylum Chordata; class Actinopteri; order Cyprinodontiformes; family Anablepidae; genus Anableps; species Anableps anableps. The sequence continues at coordinate 13,802,692 of CM026073.1, forward strand.
AGGGAACCTGCTGAGGCACAAACCAACCAAGAAGAAGAAGGAGGGTGGGGCAGCTCTGCGCCTCTGTCTGTATGTGTGTAATCACTCTATGACCTGTGTGTGTGTTTCTTTTTGTCCTCTGCGTTGTTTTCAGGCCTGAGTCCCACAGTGAGTCAACCATGCAGCCCCCGCATGGTGACACACTCCATGGGCACCAGTACCATTCTTCACAGAGAGGAGCCTATAATTAGGTGCTAATTTTCTCTGGTTCCTCTCTGACACGATGCTGGGGGCCATGGTGAGGCAGAGACAGAGAGAGCGTGCCGGGTGCATCTGATGAACAGAAGCAAGGGCTACAACTCCAGCAGGACCATCTGGCCAAGGGGCTGGAGCTGCCTGATGCTGCATGTGCTGATGATGGAAACCCAAGTAGGGTCAGGGCCCACCCACGTCAGTCTGTCCTTCCCCATCCTGCTCCTCCGCACCGGGACTTGGGCGTCTGTCCACTACAACATGTTTATCTCAAGCTGCTGCCAATTGAATCGTGGAGGATCCAACTCCTCCCCTTGTAGGCAGCAGCCATCAAGCAGGCAAAATAGAGAAAACGAGGAAGGAGGAGGGTGAAGGTGACGAGGAAAACAGTGAGAAAGATGGATTACAAGGATTTAAAGAATCCAGATGGAAGAATAAGATGCACATTCACACACATCTAAGACAGGCTGAAAATGAACCTAAGAGTAAATCAATCATTGCCCCAAATTAAGCGAGGACAAAATGGAGAAGGTATCTTAAAGCTACTAGCCAGACTTTTCTCTAAAATCCCCTAAACTCCTTTGAGATGTAGTTTATCACTTGCAGAACATATCATGGTGAGTTTTTCTTTTTCTTTTTTATTTCATTCATGATAAAATCTACCATCCCTTAAACAAGTTTTCACAAACACCTGCCTCTGGTGACATCACACACGGTTTCATTCATCAGATCAAGACAAGATAAAAGCATGAAGAAGAAGAAATCCATCTTGTCGAGCCCACAATACAAACAAACAAACAATGAAGCAACACAAAATGAATTTGAACTTGGGGTTCCTGTTTTTATGTCAGTGTTTTAATCTAATTGTTTTTTTGTTTTTTTTTTTACCAAGAAGCAGCAGTACACGAGGCAGCAAGCTAGCCAGGATGTTGTGCCTCTCTTTGGTCTACTGGATAGTCTGTTTGCATCCCGCACCACTTGCAAGTGAAGCAAGACCCACATTTTCAAGTGGGCCAGAGTTTAGTTTTCTTTTTTGGTCTGCACCATGTTTGAAGGTTTTCTCACCTGCCCACATCAAATAGCTTCGGTGTCAAAACTTCCATGGACCATTGCTACCCAAGTCTGGATATATTTTTCTAACCGAAACATTATGTGTCTGTGGGATTCCAGTGAAAAAAAATTGTAATACCTTGTAGTGCTTTATCACTACATTCTCCAGCAGTGAATTTAAAAGAAGATCCAGTGGATGGCTAAGTTAGTGTTTGGCTAAATTTTCTGGCGAATAGCTGTAGCTCCAGAATTATTTTTCACTTTGCTCTCTGTCATTAATGATTTCAGCTAAAACTTAAATTTAAAAGAAACACAGCCAAAACAAAGAGATAGATTATGGAAAAACCTGTTAAAAACATTGCTCTATTGTTGTCATGGTTTCCAGTACAGAAAACCACAGCTGACATGTTGGGAAAGTGGGTTTCTATATTATTATTTTTAATAATAACAGAATGTCAAATCCATACACGTACACAAAAGACACTCTGTTTTTGGGCAGAGTTTTACATTTTTCAGTTTTAGCTACCAAAATCCCTGTTTGCACATGAAAAAGAGGTGCAAAACAGAGCAGAAAGTCTCTGTTTTGTAAACTATCACAGTGTGAACAAGGCCTTAAAATGAGGCCCAATGTGTATACACCTCCACCACAGCTCCCAGCATTGTCATCATTCAAGTAAACACCAGAGGTAAGAAGCAAAAAAAAAAAAAAAAAAAAAAAAAAAAAAAGCCTTTGCTTGGCAGCCTGAAAAAACAGAGAAGTGGAGGTAAGTTGAGGCAGTATGAGTTCAGACCGCAAGCAGTGCAAATTATATAATTCTTTAAGATTATACAAGCAAAGATTCACAGAAACAAAGCAGATAAAGTTAAAGTTCTGCAGATGATCGTTCTCAGAGTCACCTTTACTGTACCATCAACAGCAGCATACATCATTAGTTGAGGGACTTTGGTCCAAATCAGTTAGTGAGTTTGTTAACTTCTAACTTTTTCCAGAGATTCAGTTCCATTAAAAAGAGAATAAGCTACAAGCAAACTAAAAGAACATTCAGTCTGTTTATTGATCAGATGTGTCCTGGGCAGCACTACAAAATATAAATACATGAAGATGGTGCTATGTTCCAAGTTAGTTAAAAACATTTCCAATTTAATCCTCTTGTTAGTGTTTATCTGCCTGCTATTTCAGGCAACATTATCTGAGAAGTACGCTGAATGGATTGAGAAGATTTGAGAAGATGTCTTGAAAGCTGCACTGGGCTTTATGCTCTACAAAAAAGATGTGGTGCATTTCTTTTTAGTTTGTTTACTCTACCACTGTGTATACCTGGCTATTGGAAGGTGTTAGGATCAAGCTCGCAGTGAACACCTGATCATTTTCACACCATAAACAAACCACTCTAGAGTTTGCTTGGAACAGTTTTCTTGGTACTGTTGTTTTGATCCCCACTCCAGCTGCTGTGATCACATCAACACAAACAAACTGCACTAAGTGGGAAAATTAATAACAGTTTATTTTAAATGGACGAAACGACTTTGGTGTAAAAACACCATAAGTGAAATTCCATCTTAAACAAGTAAGGTAGAACACCTGCCAACTCAAATATAAATCAAAAGTCACTTGTCTACCGTTGTGCATATTAATACCAGCCAATCAGCACCTCTCATGATGTCATCAACCTATTGACTTTACTTCTTCATTACGATGCTTCTTACATTTCTTTAACCCACATTCTCACCTTCCTTGCCCCCCCACACACACACACTAAGAAATTGGGATTATGTTAAGAGTAACATTGTGTTAAGGCATACGTCTTTAAGCTTTTGAAGGTTATGCTCTCAGGGCAAAAATCTCATTTTGTAGCTTGCCTCTATCATGCTGACTCTTGCTCTCCATCCACTCTGCTCCAGCCATCTTCCCACCCTCTCTTCCCTTAGATTTAATTTTTCCCTCCTAGTCCTCAAATTCCAAACAATCTAAGCTTCTGCAGATGCAGTGCTTTGCATTCTGCCTCAACATTTTTTGTCACCTCAGGCTCTGTCCCAGGTCTCCGTTTTACCTCTGACCTTTATCTGTCAGTGCGCCCTCTATCTTCAGTCCCTACAGACTTTATCACAAGAAGCTGACATGTCATGGAGAGGATGAAAAAATGGAACACTTCCATGGCTGAGCAAATAGGCAAACACACAGACTAAATGAATGTTTGCACAAACAAATGGCTGCCCAGCAGGTTAATGAATGGACGTGCAGACAGGGAAGGAGGAGGGATTGCTGTACTAGGAATTCATCTGTTTAATTTCAAGCCCAAAGGCAGGGGGACATAATTGCTTCATGCATAGTTGATACACTGAATAATCAAACAAACACATTTGATGCTTTATGTTGAAACATGCTCTTTGAATGCCAGGGGTGAAGTTGGTTTTACAGTGCTTTGCAAAAGTGTTCATACCTCTTGAACTTTTTTTTTACAGGTTGTCACATTAAAAACACAAACTTTAATGTATTTTGTTGGGATTTTATGTAATAAATTGTTTTTTTAATGTATTGTACAAATAAAAGAAGTATGATGTGCCAGTGTTTATCCTCCATTTACTTTGATACTCCTAAACATAATCCTGTTCAGTTGTTTGCTTTCAGAAATAATCTAATTGTTAAAACAAGTTCTGTGAGTAATTTAATCTCAGCATAAATTCAGCCTTGAAGGTCTGAGAGGTCTGTCAGAGAACATTAGTGAACAAACAGCATCATGAAGACCAAGAAACACAGCAGACAGGTCATGGATGGAGTTGTAGAGAGGCCAATTTATAGAATATTTTCCCACAGAGCAACACCTGATCCATTATCCAAACATTTATAAAAATAATGATAAATAGCACAGAACTGCAACCCTATCAAGACATGACAGACTACTTTAACTAACAGACAAGGCAACAGCAGTATTCAGAGAAGTGACGAGGCCCACTATAACTTGAAATGTGTTGAAATTCACAGCTCTGGCAGAAGAATCTGATAACAGGACAACATTTAGTTGTCCTCTTCAGAATTCTGGCCTTTGTGGCAGGTTGGCAAGAACAAAGTCATTGATGAAACAAAGTCATCCCAAGACCTGCTTAAAATTTGCCACAAGTCCCAAGGGGCCATAGAAACCATGTAAAGTAATGTGCATTGGTCAGATGAGATCAATATTGAAGTCTTTACTTATATGCAAAATGCTATGTGTGGAGGAAAAGTAACATTTTTACATCACTCTGAAATTTTTTTTTTTTTTTCCCCATGGTTAAATATGATGATGGCTGACTCATGCTTTGGGGATGTGTTCTCCTGAGCAGGGCTGAAGACTTGTTCGAGGCTGTAAAAGACTGAAGACTGGGGCAGAGGTTTCAAGCAGGAAAATGACCCTAAACAGTGAAAAAGGGGGCTTTGTCTTTGCAGGAATGAGTCCCGTAAATGATTGTTAATGATGAATAAGCAGATACACATGGACAAATAAGGACCGCTCAGTCCTATGTTTGAAATGGGACCATATTTGTTTTATTGATACAGAATAAAGATTAAATATTCATTATAGTGTTGTTGCATTGTGCTTTGTTTTGTGTCTCTTACCTTTCTTGCGCAAAATCTTGATTAAAAATCAGGTAGAGTGCAGCTGCATATTGGCTCCCCTTGTGCGGAGGTGTAAAAACAATGCAAAGGGATGAAAGGGGGACTCCCATCAGACTCTGGCAGATTGTGTTCATGCAGCATGCAGATGCACGAGGCGTGAAGCTGATCCACTGCACCTCAGACCCGTTTGCGAAACACACTGCACTATAGAGAGGGACGTATTTCAGTTGATGGAAGACTTGAACGAGAGATGCATGCCAAAGACCCTCATGCCTCCCCCTGCACAGCATTTTTCACATGAGCAGCAATAAGTGTGCACAAATTCACTAGATTGGACACTTTTCTTCCCCCACAGACACACACACACACACACACAAGCTCACACATATAATCTTGACCCAGACAGATGCATGAAAAGGAACAGCATGATGTGAAATGGTTTGGCTTCATGAGGTCTCTGACTAGCAACAGCCTGCGGCAGGAGAAGAGAAAGCTGTCCTTCTGCACGAGAAAAGGTGTGCTTACACTTCCCTTGTGGAGCAGCAGGGATGTGTCAGGGGCAAAGTCCCCACGTCTCTGTCTCTAATTGGAGCATGTCTCTCTGCCCTGTTCCTATCACACCAGGGTGGAGGCAGGATGCTGCGCTAATGTATGGCCCCCCTGTGGAATGTTTCTTCAGGATGTGCTGGGCTGATGGCAGCCCACGCTGAGGTCCAGACTACAGATTAGAGGCAAATCAGTAGATTTGTTTGTCCTCTCCAAGCAGGGCAGGACATGCAAGGAGAGAGAGAGAGAGAGAAAGAGAGAGAGAGAGAGAGAGAGAGAGAGAGAGAGAGAGAGAGAGAGAGAGAGACACAGAGGGGCCATATTTTGTGATGGAGGACGGCAGATGTGTGTTAGTGTGACTGATGTGTTCTGGGTGAGCAGGTACCGCTGGGTCACAGACACCTGGAGAGGGGAACATTAGGCCATTCAAGCGATGCCCGGGCATACTGATGCTGTGTTTGTTTTGATCAATGATCAAACGGCAAACAGCAGAGCCAAAGGCAGCTACTTTGCAGTAACACCTTTGGAGAAGATTTAGGGGGAGATAACGACGTTGTAATTACCAGCGCTAAATCGGAACTGTAGGTACTCAATGAGCTATAAACAAGGTTGCTTCTGCAGCCCTTGGGGTAATTGTTTCTGGAGACCGCAACAGTTTGGTCCGGCGCTGGTGAAATTGGAAAAGGGTGGTATCCTGTAATTTTTCAGACCACTGAAGCATGACCTGTGTGGCGGCTGGAAACTCAAGCCGATTTCAAATGGAGGCATAACTCTTTTTTTTTTTGGTCCCTCCCGCTGTAAGACTCAAACTCGCTGCTCTCAGTCGGCTTTTAACCCAGGAGATGATACGGGGGGCCTGTGGGTCATTGGATACCACCTGCACTGCATTTTTTACATTTCACTGAGTAAGCCAATTCCTATTAGAGAATATTAATGTTGTCACAGCCACAGAACTCATGCAAAATGTTGTGTTAGATCATGTGCACAGGTGGTTAAATCTGCAGCACGTTCCAGCGAGCAGAAATAGCTTACATGAATAGGAATACAAGCCCATTTGATGCGCTTTGCAAATGTGCCGTCTGTTAATATTAGCATAATGGAATTCAGTGCACACTCGCAGAAACTCACTAATTCATCACTGCGTCAGGCCAGGCTAAATAATACTGTGGCCCTTGAGCTTTGAAAGGGCGGTGTGTTTCCAAATATTCCAGCAGGCTGCCTGTGTACAGCCTGAACTGAGTGCCAGGTGTAATTGCTGAATGTTAATGAAAGCATGCATGGGGACACTCTGTGTCCATCATAAAGAATGGACCAAAGAAGAGCTATGAACCAAAAGTTCACAGCTCTGATCTTGCAGGGTCACTCATCTGCCCACATGCACATCAAGTAACAAAAACTCAGTCAGTCTTATTGCTGTGATCTTCAAAACTTTCAATATTTCATTCTCTCTTTCTGAGAGATCACAGTTGCTTTCTCTGCAATTACACCTGCAGCTTGTGTATTTCTCTTCCACTTTTGCACATCTACAAACTGAATTTTTTGCACATTTTTCTTTGCAACATATCTAAACCTCAGTCATAATAGATTCAAAGTGTTTGTTAGCAATTTGTGGACCTTACTTTGTGCTCTGCCATGTTGGAACGAAAGGGGCCATCATCAAACTGTTCCCACAAAATTGGGAGTATAATAGCCTCTCAGAAGGCCTTGAATTTAACCAGTCAAACATTTTACAGCAATCATATCTACCATACAACCATCCTGAATATTACAAATCTAGCTCTCCTTCTTCCAGAAGATTCTCCTGTACAATACTGCTGGAACTCAAAACCTTTGAACTTGGTACAATTTGCAATAGACTGTTCAAACTTTTGTTTTTGCTTCCCCAGTCCTTGCAGAACAGAGACTGAGTCAGAAGGAAATAACAGTAAATGGGCCATTGTAAACTAATGTTACTTTAAGCTGCTGCATGAGAATATGTAACAGTAAACATCACTGCTATATGTCTGTGAGAGACACAAGGTGGGTATAGACTTCCACCCACACCAAAGGGCATGCAGACACAAAGGATTTCATGTTGATCACATTAAACGCATGCATTGCAGACTCTGTCTCCTCACCATGTTTTGAACCATGATTAATAATGTTCTGCTTACATTATATTGAATCTCAAAACTAGACACCTCTGGATTGCATATCACATTATCATGTGTGTCCAGGCCACATTAGTTATAAGTAAACTCATCACAGTCCCAGGCAATTTAATTAAGCATGTTTCTATATGTGCAGATAGAAGTAAGTTGCTTGCAGGTTTTCCCCCATGCAGCAATATTTCACCAATTTTTCATGTTCGACGGACATCACGCATTTTTATCCAACACACATAAGAGACATCATTACTGAGAAGTATAAAGACTGTTGTGCTCAAGATTGGAGGACAAATCTGGCTACAGAAGCTCTCATCTCCGTCTGTTACTAATCTTTTTAATGAAACTAAGCTCTATGCCATATCTGCGATACTATAATCGCTGCACTAAATAACACACAGTGACATTTATACAGCATATATGAGACGATGCTGTGCTAATAAGAGTTGGTAAAAGGAGAGGAAGGCATTACAGGCATGTTAAATACATTTTACCACACTTTAATATGATCATTTTTAACAATTTTCTATGAAACTAGTTTTATTGCTGTGTTTACGAACATTATTGATGTTAATGTGTGTTTGATGCTCAGTCTGGGTCTAAATTTAGCAGGAAACACTGATAACACTGATTTCACAATTCTCTTTAAAACCAAGAAGTCAATGTTGGATTTTTACACAAGTTTTTTTCTTTTTTAAAATATTTGTCTTAAAATTGACAGTAGCGAAGCATAGTTGTTATAAATGTAATATTTTTGGTTCATGTGGACTTTCTCTTATAAAACTTTTTTTTTCCCCAGCACATCATGTCTGCCTGACCTGCTGTCACCTCAGTCCCATGAGGCGTTGATGTCATCTGACAAGGTGATGTCCTCTGGCCCACAAGAACGTCGGACAAAGAATATGGTTGAATAGACAAGAAGATTACCTTTTATCAACTTTTCCTGAACACTTCTATCATCTTTTTCAAAAACATCAGAATATCAAAGAAAGATGAAAAATACAAGGATGCTTCATGCTTGCATTCAATAAACTGATACAGTGCCTTGCAAAAGTGATAAAGTCCTTAATGTCTTATATCATTCCCATTACAGCCATATACTTTGATGTATTTTGAGATTTTGATCACAAAGAAGTGCATAGTTCTGAAGGGGAAGAAAAATTATTCATATTTTTTAATTTTTTTTACAAGTGCAAAAATGGCCTATGGTAACCTTGGAGGAGCTGCAGATATTAACAGTTCAGGTGGGAAAATCTGTTGATACAATTATTAGTTGCACAAATCTGGCCTGTGTACAAATCTTGCCTTTATGAATGAGTGTCAAAAACTAAATGTCAAAAAAAAAAAAATAATAATAATAATAATCCCATAAGTTCCTTTTGAAGCTTGCTACAAGCCATGTAGGAGACCCAGGAAAGATGTGAAAAACATTGCCCTGGTCAGATGAGACCAAAATTAAAATTTGTGGTGTAAAGACAATGCTATCGGTTGTGTAAAACTATCATTGCACTTGAACACATTCTCCCTGCCTTGAAAATTGGTGGTGGCAGCATAGTGCTGTGGGTTTCTTTTTCTTTAGCATGGAAAAGGAAGTTTGTAAGAGTCAATGGGAAGATGGAGCCAGATGGAGATAATCTTTTAGAGACTTTAAAAGACTTGAGGCTCATGGTTTTTGCATGAATGGGGTCCTGGGTGAGCCCGTTCTTCTGCTGCCTCAATCAATTTAAAGCATATATGAAAGAAACTTATTCAGGTCACAACATGTTTTTCATACCTTTTTCATCTGATGCTTATGCAGTCCTATTTTATTTTGTTGCCCTTAGCAATTGCTCAAATGGCCCATATCAACAACTGCCACTGGACTTGGGCAGAGGTTCATCTTCCAGTAAGATAATATAAACATAAAACCAGAGCTACATGCATTAGAATGATCCAGTCAAAGTCCAGACCTAAATCCAACTGAGGATCTGTAAAAACTGCTGTTCATAGATACTACCTATCCAATCAGACTAAGCTTGAGACTTTTTTTATAAATAGACAAAAACTTGAGTTTCTGGGTATGTAAAGTGGATAGACACATACCCTCCAAGATCTGAACTGTAATTGCAGTAAAAGTAGTTCTACAAAGTATTTTTCAGGAGAGTTGAGTGCAAATGCTTGCCACATTTTCCTGATTGTTATCTGTAAGTATAATTTACTTCCAAATTTGTTCTACATTGTGCTGGTGAGTTACAATACAGTCCAAATACATTTGAGATTTTACGGTTGAGATTTTATGGGATGTCAATACTTATGCAGAGTTCTAAATTCCTTTGTAGGTTTTCTGATGAGTAAATCTGCACCAGCATTACTTTGATGATTACTAAGATGAGAATAGTTAAATGTAATACCCTTCTAGTGTTTAATTATGATGATCCAGCCTGTTTCGCACTTTAGGAGCAAATTAAGGAGTCATTGACCCTCCTTATGATCGCATATTAGGTCAGTTCTCTCAGTGATAAATCTCCTAAAAATACTATTTTTGTTCAAGCTGATCTGCTCAGAAAAGTGTCTGCAACTGTGCAGCAGGGCTTTGAAATATATTACTTCATAAACTGTACTGATTCATATTGGTTCTATATAGAGAGCTTTACATTATTTTACTAACATGGTTTCAATATTCAGTTAGGAAGTAGTGTAAAAAACCCCTTTGGATCATGTCGTGGCAATGCCAAGAGACTATAAGCGGTGCATGGGCCTCGTTGTCCTAATTGGTTCCAGCGGCTGCCCGTGTGATGGTGTAGAAGTTATGCCTGGTGAGACCTAACTCCTTGCTCATTTGCCTTTTTTTTTTTACTTTGGCTTACTCTTTTAGAAAGAAATAATTTTTTCAATCCCATGTGTTCAGCCTCTATTTTAAAACAGCCCTGAGAGCTGCATCTAAACAAATGGCTTTGGAAAAATTACAACTTAACACTGAGTAGATGGTAGTTTTTCTTGAAAAAATACTCAAACCCATCTTTAAATTGTCTCCAAGAGACATTTAAATGTGACCTGTAAGATCTGAGTAGGAGACTTTTTAAGGTTTGTGTTTAAACCCTTTGAGAAGCCATCTTAATTTTTTGCACATCTCACAGCTGGCTGATGAGATGGGGATCTTAGTAATTTGGTTTCCACTTAAGTTCTGTGTCATGTTCCAGAACTGATTGCTGGAGTGTAGTAAACAGGCTACCACCTATAGAAACTGTGGTAGAAAACAGCTGTAGGTAAGAGTCTTACAAACAGAGCAAAACATACAGAATATGTAGGAAGAAAACAAGGTCTTTGTAAGCAGGAAGCTTTTCCTTTAAGGCTTGATTTTTTTTTTCCCCTAAAAATGTCCTTCAACCTTTAGTTAAGTTTTTTTTTAGTTGCAAGTTATACATTTCTGCGACATCCTGAAAACACTTTTCAGAATCCATCCCCCTTTATCCGCTCTATGGCTATCTTTTGGCATCACCAGGAGCTCATAAATATTGGCTGTTGTTTCCTGGGGGAAAAACAGAAAAACATCAGGGTAAATCTGATTGTTTTTCATATTCCTTCAAAACTATTTCAGAAACAAATGAAAAAGTTTCTGTCCGCCCTGTGGCTTCAATCTCTTCTTCAGATAAGCCTGTTCACATCTTCCTCTCTTAATCAGGAGAAAAGTCACTTTCATTCATTTCTTTAGTCTGGTGGTTGGGATTTGTTCTCATCCTGCCTGCAGCAGCAGCCAGACACACATCAGACTGCTGCAGCACGCTTTGTGTCCTGACACATTTCTGTCACAGACACAATTAATGCCTAAAGCGATGCTTTGTGGAACTGGACCACACAGTCCAGTCTCTCTTCCCCACATGGCCACAGTGCAGGTACAGATTTACCCGTTGTCCTTCCTTGGACCACTTTCATAAGCTACAGTGTCCTGCAAAGGCCTAAAAGTTACGTTACTTCAATGTATTGTCGGGATATTGTGTGATAAACAAACTAGTGCATTTTTTTGAAGTAGGAGGAAATAGTTGCGGCAAACATTTATGTACAGATTAAAATCTAAATACTGTGGTTTACATGGGTATTTAGCCCTATTTTCTCTGAAATGCTTAAATACAATCCAGTCTTTAGAAGTTACCTTGTTAGTTATTTAGGTCAAAATGTGCCTAAACGACTCTATGTATAAATGCAAAGAAAATGTGAATAAAACTTATTAGAGCTTATTAGAGCCTTGGTGGACAGCATCATAAAGTTTACCAGGGTACAAAGCAATTAAGTGTAAGAAGGTACACTGATCAAATGAGACCAAAATTGAAAACTCTGTGTAGCACCTCACTCTAAATCCACCATTTTTAAGGCAGAACATGGTGTTAGCAGCATTATGCTCTGTGGATGCTTTTGTTCAGCAGGGACAGGGACAAAGGTAAAAGTTAATCGGAAGATAGATGAAGCTAAGTTCAGGACAATAAAGGAAGAAACTCTGTTAGAGGCTGCAAAAGAATTTCGACTAGGGTAGAGGTTCTCCTTCTGGCAAAGCAGCTACCTTAAACAAACAGCCAGAGTATAATCTAGTGCTTTGGATCAAAGCATATTTATGTGTTTCAACAGCTCAGTCAAAGTCAAGACCTAAATCCAGTTGAGAATTTTTTTTAAAGATTTGGAAACTGATGTTCACAAGCGCTCTCTATCTAATCTGTATGAGCAGCTGTTTGGCAAAGATGAATGAGTAAAAATTTTAGTCTGTAGATGTGGACTGCTGGTAGTGACATACTTCAGCGGACTTGCAGCTGTAAATGCAGCAGACCTACTGACTTGGCAGGATGAATTCATGTGTGTCATACTTTTCAGGTTTGTATTTCTGCAAAATGTTTGAAGATCATGAAAAACACTATTTTGTGTTGGTTTGTATTGGTTATGATGTGACAAAATGTTGAAAGGTTCCAGGAGTATTAATGCATTTGTCAGGTACTGCAGTTTAGCACAGTGGGATTTGATTTTACCCACCCAGACATCACTCCACAGCTGTTATAAAATATGAGATCCATTCCCCTGCCCAGGTTTTCAGCTTCTAAAGTATACACTTTAAGATTTGATCTACCGATTTGGTATCTGATCTGCTCCAATACCTTTCTGTTGCCAATGAGAAGGGAATTCACTTTATTTTTTAAAGGTTTTGCTGAACAGTGGTTTTGTATCAACATTAATACAGATTCATAAAATGTAATTTTGTTTTAAAGATCTCAGTTTTCCCTTTTATCCAGTCAGATGAGCTGGATAACATTTTTACACACAATGTGCTTCAGGTTTCTAATGTCAGCTCAACATGATTCATCCCACCCATTTGTTCTTCACTCAGTTATAGACATTTAAATAACTTTTACACAACATGGGAGGGGTTAGGGAGAGCTTACAATTATGCTATTATTCCCAGTGTGTCCTGTTAGGCTAAACATTTCAAATCCATAATGGAAGGCATAATTAATCCGGTTCACTTGAATGGGATAATAAACCCTGTGTAATACATTTTACATGGCGGTGATTGGCAGCTTGTCTTTTAGCCTCTAGGTGAGCATTAGAAAGAGGAAGAAAGCGCGATGGAGATCACATGGGTGCTAATGCGTACGCCCTTGTGAGCACGTGCTGTCTGTGCGTTCGTGGTGGTGCAATTCAGTTTTGTCTGTTGTGATCCAGTCCCAGCTGTGTCTCATTAACGGCTGTCATTTTAATCCTCTTAGTCAAATCCCATAATTTTGTCCATCAACAAAAACACAAGCAACAGGGCAATGATAGAGTACCCAGTTTCAGTCATTCAGGAGGAGGAGGAAAGTCAGGACAGAGTCAACAGCAGTGAGGTTGCATCCAGACAGATGTTATGTAAAACAACCCAGAGGTCTTTGAACTATTTGATGAGAAGCGACAGTTAATCTTACTTAGACTGTGCAGATTTCTAGGAAAAGCGTGGATTTGTTGGTTGTAGCTTTACTTTGCTCATCTGCACATTCTCCTGGGATGATGAGCGGTTTGTTTAAATTACATATCTTGCATCTCCCAGATGCTCACATGCCCAGAGTGGCATGTGAGCACCATACAAAAATTATAACCAATTTATTGGTTGGTTCCATCCTGCAAAATGAGATCTATTGCATTTATGCATGTACAGTCAGGGGGGGGAGTTGGTTGAGGAGGATTATGGAGAACTGGCTGTCAATCACATAGTGGCCACATGGGGTCAGGTTCAGTTTATCCTCTCCTCTCCTATTTAGCTGGAATCTCTGAACAAGGAATGGAAGCATTTATGTGGATGTTTGTATCATTGAAGCAGCCATGAAGTGCAGAAGACTTAGGGCTAATAGAGAAACAGAGGAGGGCTAGCAGCTCTTTTGCTTGTCAAAAGAGTGATCCGTGAGTTCAGAATAGTTTAACATGCAGCATAAGGAGGGGCTTGCTCAGGTGCTATTCATGCAAGAATCACACTGATCTCCTGCATCTCCCTGGTTGATTTTGGGTTTACCCATGTGAATTTATTTAAAAATCTATGACTGATTCAGTGTCTGCCTCTCTGTGGCCAAGCGATTCTCTCTTCCCCCTCCATGATGAAAGCTATTTTCTTCTCTTTCCTCACATTGACAGCTGGTGTGTGCTCTCCATCAACAACACTTCAGCTCAGACCAGCTCTATGTATAGATCGCTCTCACTAAAAACAGCTATTTTAGCACCTCCTGCATGCTAAGAATACACATGCAACATTCTGCCATGCTTTATCCCTTATGCAAATGCTTATTTGTTTGCAAATGAGATCCAGTAGTGCTGCAGTGCACAATCTCTTTAAAAAAACAAACTAGGTTTTCTTAGCGACAAGGACCCCAACAGGATTGTCCAAATGTCAAGATGTCCCCTGAGAGGAATCGTAATGTACACAGAGCTTGTGGTTACTTTTAATTGTGACATTTATGAGATATAAGAGAGCAACATTTGTTCTCCCTTTCCTCTGTGCCAAATCTGCCCAGCCGGGGGATTCTTTTTGTTCCATGAGAGCAAGTCGTCCATTAATTGTTACTATAACCGGTGAATCGATCTGTCAGGTGGTATTTTCCCAAGCTGCAAATTAGTTTCCCTGGAAGCTGTTGGACTAAGTCGAGGAGAGCTGCAGCGTGTCTGCGCCCTGGGTATGGTAATTCCACACTGTGTTGCCACGGCTTCCCATGATGACTATAAAGTTCAAATAAACACATTGCAATTACCATCTTTTTGCTCAGTGCATTGGTGCCTTTAGTGACTACCTCCACCAGGAGCTGGGACAAGCCTCACTGCTTTACTTTGCCTCAGTGTCATCCTGGGTTGCAAAACAAGATTAAATTGGTTCTGCTCAACTATTTGCTGTCAGGTAAAAATGAACGGTTCAGCTTCAAAGCAAAAAGGTACTCTGTGGCAAAACAGACACTGAGGCTAACACCAGGGATTTTGGAATATATGCAAAATAAAGATGCAGGTTTACAAATGCATTGCTCTGCAAAAGTATTCATGCCCTTTGGACTTTTCCCTCCATTTTCTGAAGTTGCAACCACAAACTTTAGTTTATTTTATTGGCATTTTATTTAATAGAGCAACACAAAGAAGCATGCATAGGTATTTTGTTCTGGTTAATATTTTGGGAGATGTCTCTATCATTTTGCCTGGGGCATTAATTTTTGCTAATTTTGATAACTTCTAATGGTTCTTGGATGCATTCAATTTCATTTAGGGTTGTCAGAGAAAAAGTGAAATAAGTACAAATGCATGCCACACTTTTCAGAGTTTAATATGTCGAACATATACATTTTCTTTCACTTTGCAATTGCGCACTACTCTGTGTTGGTCTATCACATAGAATTAAAAAAAAAACACACTGAAGGGAATATGATTACTTTTGCATGGTTTGGTATGCCGAAGTTGAAGTTAAAACGAATCTACAGATATTCTCTAATGAAACAGTAAATGTAAAAATACCAAACAGAGCGATGCTACTGCTATCCTGAAATCACACAGTGTGAAAACACAGTGTATTTGCTAAAACCCACAGACCACACAGTTAAACATTAGTGGAGTGTCAGAAGTCTGTCGTTTCTTGTTTGGAGGACGTTAAAGCTTGGGCCGGATTTGCAACCTTTGTTGTGACTGTGAGGCGGGTTTCTCCCTCTTTGGAGAAGATGATTAATTTCTGTTATTTACATTATTGCCCCGAAGGTTTCTCGGCAGGCCTCACACATTTGTCATTTCCTCTGCGCTGTTTTTCAAATGGAAATGAAATAGAATGTGCAGCCTCCTGGGTCTGCCTTACCAGGATTCTTTTAAGTAGGGAAGACGCAAGAAAGAAGAAGAAAAAAACCTCAGCTATTTGCTCATAATAAAACAGCCATGTCAACATGCTACTGCAGCACACGTTCACACTGCAGTCTTTTGGCTTCAGTAAACAACACTCTCTCACCGATCCTTTGCTGCTCTGGTTTAATTAGAGCTCTGATTGGACGGGCTTAGTCCATAAACCAGCCGTAACGCTAGTGCAGTTCAGCTGCAGATCTGCACCGCCTCTTAGATTCTCAACTCAATGGTGGCTTAAAACCCCTCTGGCTGCAGACCATCCCCAGATGTCTGTCTGTAAAACATTTCCCCCACACATACAGTTATTACACACACACACACACACACACACACACACACACACACACACACACACACACACACACACACACACCCCTTAGTCAAACAACTTGTGAATTTCTGCTCTCCCTGTTCTCACTTCCTCCTCCTCGTCTTCTCTCCTTGCAGTTCAGAGCTCAGTTCTTTTCACCTCTTGGGAGTATGGTGATGGAGTAAAAGAGAAGTGTGAGGAGGAAACAGGGAGTAAAAGGTAAAGTGAAAAAAGACTAGAAGGTGTCCTGAGAGTGTAGCTGATCCTCTGGGTGTCACTTTTTGCAGCCTAAGTAAAAAACAGCCAGTTTACATTGTCTTCTCATCCACTCCCATTTCCAGCAAAAATCCTGAGCTTTGACTTTTTTCAAGTCAGAAGAAAAACAAAATAAATACTTTAGTACCTTTGTTGCAATGTTCAGCTGCATGAAATTATTTTCCTGTTCAGAAATCAATCAGTCTTCGCCTCAAAATGACTCCTCATGGTTCCCATTGAGTGATCATTCTACTTAGGGTTAGGGTTTAGCAACTGAGAAATAGGCACTCAAAGTATGACAGTTAGGAATGATTAAAAAACTAAGAATTATTTTTGGAGACTTTTTGGCACAGAAGCCTAATACTTATAACGGATATTTTATGGACAAATTCTAAGTCAAGGTTTAGACATGAGGCTTATATTTACTTTAATCTAAGAGGGGAATGAAAAAGGGTAGAGGAAAACAAGATTCAGAACCCGCTTTTATCCATCAGCTTTGCCAACACCAGAACCATTACAGAATAACTCAAAAAGGATCCCTTACTTAGGTCCAACGTGTGCTGTTGTTTCACCTCTTTGAGCTTCCTTTGATCTATATGGACATTCAGTTCTTCCAATTCTGTTTCTTGGCTTAGAGCTTCTGGATCACTGAACAAACAGCTGAGTCAGTTGGCTAAGAAGTCATACTGGCACTAGCAGGTGGTTCTGGTGTCTCGTGACACTTCGACTTGAACATTTTGGTGGCTTCCCGACTCTGAATAATTACTGAACAGGGTTATATATGAGGGCAAATCCTCTTAAATCAAAATGCAATGGGAAGCTAAATACATTTCGACAGTGTGTGGTTAAAGACTACAATCTGAGAAATAATGAGAAATGATAAGACATAGATAAACACAGTACACAATTTACCACAATCAAAACATTGACAAATGTAGACATGAAGTTTTGCCACAGAAAATTTATATGGGAGCACAAAAGACATAGTACAGAATGATTCTTTGAAGCTTGAGTGCTGAAGACACTATGGTTTGCTCATATTTATATCTCAGCAGACATCAATCTCAACTTGCTCGCATAACTTTGTTACTCTATATGGTCAAAATGAAATAAACAGTATCAAAAGGAACGTGTTCCCAAACACCACTCAACATCTCAGAGTATACTCTTAGAAAAAGACAGAAATGTATAGACTGAGGGATGGATGAGATGTATGGCCAAAAGAACTCTTGTCTGAAGAGCTCATTATAAATGTTTTCTAAAAAAAAAAATATGCTAATTGATGGCATATTTATGCTCTTGATGTCACTTATGACCAGGGAATTTGAACCAGTACACAAAGCCATGCATGAGACATTTCATTATCAATGTACACAAACACATAGAAATCAAATCACTTGGAACAATCTTCCTTGATGTAAAGAGCACCTTCCTTAGAGTTGAAAATAAAGTTGATCTTTCTGCTTTTCAGCAAATAAAAGATAAGCAAGTAATTTTAGACACACTATGTATTTCAGCTTGCAAGCAAACCTGTCCCCCCAAATTTAACATTATGTAGGCAATGTAAAAATCTGAGCCAGCTTAAAAGGCAGCATAGCAGGCTTTGTATGGACATTTGATTTGTACTTCAACAGACTGTGGCAGGCTCAATCTGGATATATGCCTGCCTCTGTTGTGATGGTAGCAAAAATACTGGACTGATTCACTCCAGCATCCAGCTGCCCACCTGATCAGGACAGAGATGTTGAGTTATTTCTATAAAGTTGTTTATAACTGTTGGGCCTCCATGCTGCTTTAAAGTAATTAAATTACTGTAAAATATCTGAAATAAAATAAGTAAACATGATTTCTGGTGGAAAACACATTTTTGAAACTAGCCTACGGTAGGCAGCGCCGCTTGCCTGCTCTGACTGCATGTCACTAATTGTAGTCTGCGGTTTCTTTGATACAATTGACCCTTTCCACTTTGTCATGAACTACTTCATTTTAAATTTTAAATTTAATGCAAAGAGAGTCAGAACAAAATGAGAAAGATGGAATAAGAAATCATAAAAACAATGGTTTTTATTTTAAAGATGAATTTATGTTTTGCTAGATCGCTGGGTTAGTGTGTATGGGGCCATGGTTGGGTAAGCCTTTTCTTGATGGATTCTAAAGTTCTCTCTGAAGTTCTGTCTGAACATAGGAAATCTTGGGGGTGGAGTTGTCACAAAGTATTGGTCAACCAATCAGAGGCAAACCTGGGGTAATGTGAGGGCTACATAGTGATAAATGGATTTTACTATTCAACATAAAGCTGAATGTAATCTCATGCTTTTCACATCGCTTATGATCTGTCATGTAAACAGACAGGACCATAACAACGAAGAAGGTCATGGCTAGTAGTAACACTGGCTCACCAGCTTTGGGAATGACTTTTTCTTTGTTTTTGTTTTTTTTGTTTGTTTTTTTTTGACTAAACCTAAAATCTGGTGGAGCCATTGATCTGGACAGAGTGAGCTGTAGTCGGTGAAAAGCCAAATCTAATGTGTATGTTTGTCTTACACCTGCATCATTAAAGCCTCCTGAGTTTCAGCAAAACCTGCTGATCGTAAAACAGCAGCCACTGATGAGACGTAAATGACTTATGGCCATTTATGCTAATCAAGGCATTCCATGTTAAACAAACACTTTATTTTCCCCAATGAGACGAGCTGACATTTGCTCCCCTCGGCTGTAATACTGCAGCCGGCCTATAGCTATGATCATAAGTTAGCATCTTTATAATGGCCCCGGCCCACTAAGGAAGCTGACCTGTTAGACCTGGGACTGCTTGACAGCAGTAATTACACATGCGAGCAATTCAAATGAGCGTGATTAGCCCGTAACAAGCTGGAGGAGTGAAAGGAGGTGATTAGACAACTCCAGACTGATTCATCCGCCAGCGGGGAAAAAAGCAGGTAAGTATTTGTCCTGCTTTTCTATGGTAGCAGTTGGTCTTCTGATGTTTATTCTCATGGTGGTGAGGCCAGCCTTAATGAGAGTCCTAAATTGTAATAAAAAGTGGTTTTACTATTTTAATTTCTGAGTGTACACAAAGGTATGTGGAAATGGAGAGGCTTTTATGACATTACATTTACTCAGGCAGATCAGAAAGTGGAGATCTACAACATTTAATAACATGGGTTAAGTTTAGGGTTGCTCACTAGTGTTTATTTCAGCCTCACATTTAATTTAACCACATGCTTGTGTTGTCAGCAAAGCCCTCAAGCTACTCTCTAAAGCGCAAGGATTGCCCTCTGGCACTTTCCTCTCCTTTTGCAGATAAAGAACTGCAAGGCTTTGCATATCAAAATGTTACACTTCCATATTCTACGATTTTAGAGAGCCAGTCTTCAGAAGTTTACATACACTTCTGACACTGGCACAGAACTGGTTGCACAAGTCTGAATTTATGATAGGTTTCTTTTCCAGTCCACACAGGGTCAAAATGATACATACAGACTAAAAAATATACACACTGACACTAATATTTGGATGAATGTACCTTAGCAAGATAAACATCAAGGTCCTCCCATCATTCTGGCTGGATATTTGACCACACTTTTTATCAGGGATGGAAGAGCTCATTTGAACATTCTGATTTCCTGACAGGAAGACTTCTTTAAGCAAGTTCAGGGCTGTATTTCATTCATTCTGAAAACCATTTTTGTATACAAACCTATGTTTGTATTTGAACATCTCAATGGGTCAGAGTTTCCATCTCCTGTCATTGTTGATTTGCTTTGAAGTTAAAGAATTTGGACATGGTTCTCTCTCTTCATTTTTGCACCCACTTTGTGCAGACCACCAGTGGCAACAAAACAGACCCTCAGTATGATGCTTCTTAATAGTCTTATTGGAACAACCACCTTTGCTAATGTTTCAACCATCTGACTATCTTGTCTAATGAAATGAAATTTTATCTAAAACCACCAAGACTCAAGGATGCAATGAACTGGAACTGCTGGAACACCATTGTCCACAGGGAAGTGAGTCTAGTATAAACACTGAAAGGGAATCAAGAGAAAGGCGCCTTCGAGTTTGACTAAAATTTGTTTACATGGACAAACCAATTTCCCTCTGCAGTTGTTTCTGGATAGAGGTTTTGTGGTCAGATGAGACAAAGATTGAGCTATCTGACCACAGTGAGAACATAAGATAAAAGAATAAATGTGAGGCTTTCAAACCCAAAAACAGTGGACAGACTTTCAACCATGGGGATGGTAGAATCATGCTGAACATTTTTTTTGTTTTTACAAAGTGGATGGAAAAACAGAGCATAGTTTACTCAGACTTTGGAGCATCACCTCAAATAATAACTAAATGATTGAAACTTGTACAATATTGGGTATTCCAGAAAGTCAGCGATCCCAAACACATTGAAACTGGTTTTGGAACAAATGTACGGGGTAACATTAAGCTTCTGGAATGGTTCTGACCTCAATCCTGTTAAATATTCCTGGACTAAGTTTTGAAACTGGGTTTGTGCCATGACACAAATTTAAATGAACTCTGCTTTTAAGATAAGGAGACTGTTCAAGTATAGAGCCAGAGCCATGCCACAAGCTTGATGATGGCTACAGAAAAAATATGGCTTCTGTGCAGCTTGCTATGGGACATTATCCAAATATCAATGGAGGCTTATGTATATATTTGAGAATATATGTTTGAACCTGTATGAAAAAGATAATAGACAAGTAGGTCAAACTTCATTGAGGTTGTTTTTTCTTTAAATCTTAATTCCAGCCTGGAAAAAGAATGAGTTAAATGCATCATTAAAAGCTCCAAATTAGTAGCATACCTCTTGCCTGTTCTTTTACAGGTGTTTATGTTCAGCCTCACATCATAAGAACTGACAAAGAGCTTGAGCCAATCAACAGTGCATGTCGTTTCTAACTCCAAGCCAGTTTTTGGTGTGATTTCATCACGTGCTTTGTTCAAATCTTGTTCTGTTTGGATATTCATGAGCAGAGCTTACATCCCTGTGCAGCCACTTTTGCAGCAGATGCAGTCACTCCTGTGGGTGTACAAATACTTAATCGCCTGTAACAGCATACATTAAACATTTATCGACAAACTTTTAACAGGGTTCCCAGGATGTGTGATATTTAAAGGAAGGCTGAGAGCATTAGAGCAGCTGAAGAGGAACCATGTTTTCAGGCTTTAATGCAGCCTGTGACTGATGTGTCACCCAGGACATAATTTAGAGATTAGCAGCCCCAAAGGTTAGCAGTTGCTAAGATGCATCAGTAAAAGCTCGCATTCCTGCATTCTGATGCTAAACACACACATATAGAAATTATCTTTTGCTTAGCTTGAAAAACATCTCCTGCAGCAGACCACATACAGCAGCCTCCATCATTAATAACTTAATAATGATGTACAATAGTCTGAAACTGAAATGTTTGTGCAAGGACTCAGTTTGAAATCCATCACGGGGGTGGGGGGCTCATTACTCGTGTGTAACAGATGAATTATCGGTACAAGGCCTATCGCTGGCTGTCTGTCATTGCATTATCGTCTGACGTTCTTCTGCGCGAGGGATTGGTGGTGGTGAGGGCGTTAAAGGGAGCACAGGGACTTATCTCCTCAGCTGTAAAATGATTTTCTGTCTCTTCAGGAGACTTTGCGAGAGCGTGTGTGGGGGGTATCAGTGATCTGAGAGTAATTAAGATATGGGCTCACATCACACGCGGGGGGTTTGCATGTGGGAGATGAGCAGATAAAGTTAAATGTGAAATAGTTGAGTTTAAAAGGAGGGACTTTGATTAATTACAAAACTCTCAAAGGACGACGCACCCCCTCTTTTATGCGCTGAGCCGCCATCCAAGTGGAGCAGCTCCACCGCCAATGACCCCAACACCTCGGCTTTATCTTCAACAGGCAGGTTATCTCATTAGTTGCCGAAGCGCAGCCATTCATTTGTGGTGCTGCTCTTTGTGCAAGACTCAAATGTGTCATTATATTTGTCTCAAGCTGTTCCATGTAAAGATTTTCTTTAACGGCTGAAGCAGTAGCGTCCTCCATGGAGTCTCTATTGAATTAATGACTCATGCCTGCAGTTGTGTTTTAACTTTGACTGTGTACATTTTCATTGCTAAAAGTGCTCATTACATGGCTCCCTTGGGGATTTATTACCCTGACAACATCTGTTAACATCATGATCATACATCAACACTAAAAAAAATACATTTGAAAATAAATATATGATTGGCATTAAAGTGACAATGCTAATAAATAGTTCAGCTCAGGGGTAAATTAAAGGATCAATACAGTTCTCACACCTGTTCAGTGAGCACATTTTAAAATATAAATATAAGAACAGAAAGAACTTTGTCACATGAATTGGGTTTATATTAGATTTATAAAAAATAGATAGTGTTCTGAAATTTTTTTTTTGTAACAACTATATGCATAGACATAAGACACATGAAAATGTAATAAGATATTATAAAAGTAGAAAACAGATGTTAAGTGCATAAGAAGAAAAAATACAATCATTTGAAGAAAACGGTTACAGAGTCTTGCAAAGGTATTTAGATTCACATAACTATGTGTTACTTTGTGTATGTCTGCCATATAAAATTCCAATGAAATACACTGAAGTTTGTGAATCTAGTGTGACAAACTGAGAAAGCCTTAAAGGGTATGAATACTTTTGAAAGGTGCTGAAAAATTGTACTTATAAAACTAAACTGAAATATAATCAGAAGTGAACAAGGAGAAAATGAAGCACATACACCAAAAAATTCAGGTGATAATTTGAAGAAAATAACAATCTGTTATAGAACAAATGTTGGACTGTATTTGTAAGCTGCAGAAATATTCTTCACATCAGTCCTGCACTCCATCTATGTCTTTTTGATTCAAGAAACCCTCTCTTTCTTTGCATTGCATTTTTGTTGAATACAGGTCAGGAATTTAGACGAGATCGTAGATATGTCTATTCCTTGTACTTGCTCACTCATGCATATAATAGATGTGTAATGCACAGGATAAGTGATCAATCTCACTTTTCATTCAGGCTCTATTTACTTTTTAGGACCTCGCTTTAAGACCTTAATAGGTAAGGATATTAACAGCACATTTACAGTGAATTACATATGTAAATAGCTTTAAAACCACACAACATTTTTATACTTTTATATCTCCTTTCATTGACACTAAGAGCTCAATTAGAAGGCAACTGGATATCTTTTTCTTTTTTTAAAGGACATTTCATCTCTCATTCAAAAGACTCCTTCAGTTCTGATCATGCTTGGAAGTAACAGCGTTATAAGTTTTAGTCAGCACAATCTCACCAATAGGGCCATTGACGTTACTAATGGGGAAATTAGGACATGGGAGTCATTGGATCTACTCTTAATTGAGCTCAGTATTTGGGTTATTGTTTGCTGACGATCCAGACATGTCTCGAACAATGTGAGTTGTTTTGGTCACATGTCTCAAGGTGTGAATTGCTCAAAAAAGTCTGGGGAGAGTCAAAGTTGCAGAGAAGGTGTTAGAGAGATTAAATTGGAGGCCACCCCCTCTGTTCAGTGTTGGTTTTTCACGTTTAAAGTAAAGAGCTTATTTTACTCTTTTCTCAAACCACAGGTCACATTGCACATTGCTGTCCTCAAGAGTGTCTTGTCCTTGAGATGTAAATAGACAGCTGATTCTTGAGCCAATGATTTTGCTGTTCTGTGTGATCTGTTTATGTAGCTACCGTCTTTTTTCTCCATTGTAGAGGTAAGAACATTTCTTGTTGTACTGGACTGCATATACCACGCTTCTGAGTTCATGTTTAGGGGTTATCCTTAGAATGATCCAGTCTCTGGTTTACAATGAGAGACAAAATGTCTTCAAGAAACAAGAGAAGAAGTCCAGTTGTCTTCTACTTAAGCACTTAGGAATGTCATGTCCTGGATGACTGAGAATCTACACCAGCGTAGTCCTTCCACAGAGTTAGGCTTTCTTGTTCTTGTGATCCTGGAAGTGGTCTGGATCAGTCCTAGACAAGTAGAAAGCAGGCAAGTTGTTGACAAGAAATAAAATGTAAGCATCAAAAAAAAAAAACATCCACATTATACAGCTATAAAATTCATATTTTTAAGAAAGTGGAAGAGAATCCTGCACAAAATGGACACAGGAACCGAAAGAGGGACAAACTATTTTGTGGATGTTTTGTACTACAGTAAGTAATTTTTAATGGACTCAGCAAAATAAATGGGAACAACCCATATCTTTGTGACAGCCTGCTGCTAACATAGGCCCTAAAGATCCAAGTTAAAAATACCTTTTTGCCAGGCTGACACTACATCACTTGAGAGCCTTTTTATGTTTGAATAATTTATTGGACACAGTTAAGCAGCTTAACAAACAAAAACATATTGTGAAAATAATTAGGTCGGACAGAAAATTAATAAAGAAGATGCCAATGGAAAAAAAAAAAACGTTTGGAAAATTTTAAGTATTGATCAAGACCACGTTAAAGGATTGCAACAATGTCTGGGTACTTAAAGCAAAATGTAGAGAAATGAGAGATGGCCCAATACTTTTAGACTGAACTTCTCATCCTACATGTTTACAATATTTAAAGTTCAGCTTTAAGACAGTTGTACTTATCAGTTTTAATACTGAAAGGTAGCTCTTTTCCTTCCCTCCAACTAAACAAATTCAAACAGCATTTACATTAACCTAAATTAACTCAATGAAACTTGTTTGTATTGATACATGGGTTCATAATTTTCTCCATGCGTATATTTTCCTAAATGTCTGCCTACTCCTTCAAGCTATTCCTACTGAGAATATCAGCTCAATATGTGATGAGCTGGATCAATTTTGTCAAATTTTGAAATGCTTTGGCTCACCTCCTCATGGAAAATAATGCTTTAATTTACAGTCCAGGGAGCTGAACAAGAAGCAGAGGGTAGAAGTAATGAAATCTGCAAAGACAAAAAGCCGGAGGATTCATCACTATTCACATTCCTTACGATATGGTTGCTTGCTCCAGTCAGACTGATAACAAATGCTTTTTTTGCAAGGTACCTTCACAGCTTTTGAGCCAAAATTGTATGCTTTTCCAGACCCAAATTTGCAACGTTCTCAGCATTTTTTGTGAATTTATGACAAATACTTTAACAGTGGTAAGGCATGACATGGAACCTGTATAAACAATTTACGTATGAAAGGAAGGAAGGAAGGAAGGAAGAAGGAAGGATATAGCTTTTAGTCAAAGGGATAGAAAAAAAAATAAAGAATAGAGAACATTTGTTCGTGCTCTGTTTAGTTTTTCAATGCTAATTTGAAGCTGGAAAAAACTTACATCACATTCCAAACACTTTCAGACTGCACAATAACCATGTTATATACACTGAGCAGTCACACTGTACTGTTTGAAGCCTTTCAACATTAATTTTTCTTGGTTTAATCACAACACACCTGCTTCAGTGACTCTGGTTGTTACTTCTCACAGGTGACAAATCCTCCCTTCATGCTGGTGAAAGATACCGAGCCAAAAAGGAGTGGAAAAGAGACAGTGAGTGAATAAAAAAAGAAATTTTGCAGTCCACAAAAAGGAGGTGTAAGAGCTCTGCACTGTGCCTTCAAGATGATATTTTATCCTGCACAAACAAGATGAGGCTCACAGAGAGAAGAAAGCATCGATCTAGCCGGCACCAATCATAATACAACTACTTTTTTTTCCTACCTCCTCCCAACCCCCCCTCCAAGTTTGCTTTCTGGCATTCAATCAGGACTTTATAAATCATTTTGGGTGATAAATTCTTCTGCTGCTTAGTCCCCAACCCGCTCTGCTGAGAAATGAGAAACTTGACGGTGAGTGTGCATGAATATTTTTGTGTGTCTTCTGCTTCTGAGGCGTCATCTGCCATCTGGCCTCAAAGTACAGGGGCCACATGGTGGGAAAGCAAATGTCACCGGTTAGGCCAGCCAATGCCGAGTCCTGACAAGTGACGTCAGGAGAGGCCCACACTGTCGCTGCCTAAATAAACAATCCCGCCACATGCTTCAATCCCTCAGTGACCCTTCCTTTACCTTATTGTTTGTTGCTTGCAACGATGGCGACAGTGATCTAGGAATTAAAGCTTATTCTACAGGGCCTTGAAGTCAAAAGTCTCTCCAGAAATGAGCTAAATTGCATGAAAAATAAGATACAAGAATGAGACTTATAGTCTGATATAGTCAGATTATCTTTAAAGGCAACCTAAAGCAGATCTAAAATCCAGATTGAATAACTCCTGGACAGCTGAGCCAGCAGTAGTAAATCCGGTGACATTTAAGTATCAATCAGCTGAAATGGCAATAAAATGCTGATCATGATCCAGTGAAATGGAACCTTACATCTGCTAAAGAAATATTATTTCAACAGTAAGAAGATTAGATAATATTTTTTATCTCATATCTTGGATACCATCCATTGTGCTCCAGTGTAAATGTCTCATAAACTGATGTGCACTGATGATCAACAATGAACCCTGAATATGCTGGTTAATGCCGGATCTGATTCTGAGCAGAACTCTGAGGCTAATTTCTGTATTTATCTCAGCCATCACTTTGCTGCAGAGAAGTAGTTGAAGCATAAAGGTTTCAACACTTGCCACGCAGGGAATAAACCACTGAAAAAAGAGAAGTTTTATTTCAATTTGAGACTGTGGACATGGAGGCATTTTGAACCGTCAAAAGCATTGGTTTTAGATGCTCACATAGCATCTGCTCACCCCACTCTGCAACTGCTAATGAGTTCAACACATTCAAACAATGCAATGTCCTTGCAAAGAATTACTATTGCAGCAAGTGTTTGCTAAGTGGGGGCCTTTAGCTTTTAATTACACATTATGCACCAAGCCCACATACTGTATTTCTTTCCCTGCACTGCAGCAAGCCAATGGAAATAAAACAGACAAGGAGGGAAAAGTTCAGTTTGGTTTAATAGCCATGCTTTAGATTCTCTTCCAGCTGATGTGCATGCCCTTGTGCAATTGTAGCAGTCAATGTGTATTTTTCAAGATGTCTCAAAGCCCCACATGCTGCAGTATATGTGCAAGAAGCACAAATAATCATAGTAATGTCGTAATACTACATTTCCTTATAAATACATAAAGAAGGTGCAAGACAGAAAACAATAAAAAAGAAAGCAATGGACCAGGGGTACTGGAAAAGTAAACAAAGATTACACAAATGTATATATCAATGAAACTCATTGTGTCTATGTATTAAAGTCTTATAGTTTCTTTTGTTATTAGACGCTTAGTATTTTCTATGTCTCTTCAGACATACCTGACATGTTTTGACATTACCACTTCCATCTTCATCAGAGGTGTCACAGCTGTTGACAGCAGTGACATGGCCAAACACAGAGCTTAGACTACTGTTAATGAGAAATAAAAATCAGAGAGTGTACCAAGATAATGCCAGCAATAGTTCTGTTAGTGGCTCTATCCAGGAAAGTGACACGCCTCAACACAGAAGCACAGGGACAGGAAGGTCTTTTATGAATATTAGGGAAATAGTTGTAAGTGGTATACCTATCCCTATGTCATTCATTCTTCCTTCTAGAAGGCAGTGTATTTAGAACTTAAACTCATCGAATTAAAATATTTAGCTGCTAAATTAGTGTTTAATACTGATAGATGCACATGGTTGAACATACTGACCTTTATTTAGAGCCCGCAGACACCTATGATACAGAAAATGTGCTTGGAATGACAAATTATATGGAGAGCACTACAAGTGTTGGGAGCCAGACATATACATATTGCAAACTTGGAGTTACCTGACTACCAACAGTGGATAAATTGCATATTATCTACAAAGTTCTCAAGTATCAGCCTGCTACTCTGGCCAACTCCCTTCCTCACAGCACGGTGCACATGTACACACCACTTAGTACACACTCACTCACGCATGCAGAAACAACCGCACCAGCTGCCATATGCAATAAAGAACCATGAGGACCTACTCTATTTTACACATCCGCAGGGGGTCAATAACTCATTAGAGCTGAAAGGAGGCAGAGGCAGCTGAGGGAGATGACATGGTGGGAGGTGGGCTGCTCAGCTGTGTGCTGTTCACCTGCAGATATTAGCATGTCATTGTGAGGTCACGAGGACGATTCATGACTTCATTAGCAGCATTTCATAAAACACACCAGGGGTGTTTCCGAGTCTTAGAATGGGTATAAATCGGAATTGGCCTGCTTTTATTCTCCTTCTAGGAATATTTTTCTCCAGCTGTGTGGTCCTTACTTCTCACCCTATCGGTAGTTTATTTAATACCTTGATATTGCCTGTCATGAACTTGCATCTTCTTGAAGTCCCCCATATTGAGGTTACTTTGAGGTTAAAACAAAAGTCTGCATTGTCCTATTGAACTGACTTTGATAGCAATTTTTCCATAAAAGTAGGTATTTGCACTGTAGTTGACTGATCAAAATGATATTATTTCTATTTTCAGCTCATATCATAGCCTCAATTAATTAAAAAATCTGCAATTTTTTTTCAATGGACTGGAATAAACGGCGTCTACCCCTTTGCTTCTTTTCTTAACAAGCCTTGGCTCATCTCCAGTGAAGGAGAACTCATTTGTTTAATCATCTCAATCACTGAGCAGAGCCCGACTAAATATAGAAAACAGAAAACAAGCAGCAGTGTGGGCTGCATTAGTGTACACAGTGGACAGTCTGTTACTGTCAGAGCATCAAGTGCAGAAAAATATGGCTGCGTGTGTGAGAACCCACACGAATGTCTAAAACCTTATCAGACAGTGCGTGTATGTTTGGGTTTGTTTTGGGTGCTTGCCTCTGTGTTACAGCAATGAATACCCTTAAGAGCCCGCTTACAAAATTCATCCTGTTACACAACCTATCAAATCCCAAAAGCTTCAGAGTTGGTCAAGTTTAACATGCGAGCAATTATTATTTGGGCACACAGATCAAGGATTTGGATGTAATTTTGTTTTTACTACAAGCCACAGTGACTTGTTTCTTTTGTTGTTGTTTTAGATTCTAGTATCGATTACCTCAGCCCTAAACAACACTGCTTTAGCATAATCAGATTTCCTGACAAAATATCGCAGAAATAGCAACAGAAGGTGTTCAACCTTTTTGAGGGCACGTACACTAATTACCTGATGCACGACCCTAATCCATAAACACACAAATGGCGCCATAAAATAATCTGTGCTGCTCTGCGTCAACGCTATTCATCTGAAATCACCTTGGAGCTCAACCTTGGAAATCTCTGCTTTCATGAAGTGTGTCAGTGCCTCGTACTGTGTCATTCATCAGATCACAGAGCAGCACTGTATTTGTTTTATGAAGGAACACAGGTTAGAGCTGCAGTAGTTCTGTTGAGATGAAAATCCACATTAACTAAAACAAAAACAAAACAAGGAAATAAATACTACATTCAATGACTTGTTTCTTAATGTTTGGTTAAGAAACTACTTTGCTTAAATTACAAAGTATAAATACCACAATTAGATGGTGTGAACACAAAACTATGAAAGAAAAATACAAGAAAATGGCCAAAGATGAGAATCTGCCATTTTTTCCTTGATTGGCAAATCAAATACTGAAAATCTTATCTTTTTTTTTCTACTCAGTAAATGCATCAAAATTGGGACCTGACATAATTTTTCTTTTATAAACACCAACCAACATGTGTCTGATGAATATTTTGGGGAGTTTAGTAAGAATTTGATAAAGGTTAGAGGTATATGCTTTGATGCTTAAAATGTGAAGAGTCTTGTAATTCCTTTGTTTTCTGTTAGATCTTAAAGTACCACCTTGATCAAAGAGCCTTCAGCTCATGTTTTTATGTATTATTGTCCTTAAAATAGTAATCAAAAACAGGGATTTGGTCAAAATCAGGAACGCCAGGCCAGACCTCTATAAAAGTCCAACACTGGTATCTGCCAGGAAAAGCACGATCAGTGGATATCTATGACATCATCTGATTTATTTTATTTAAATCAGCTAACCAATTAGAAGGATGCTTGCCAACTGCATCTTGAAAACTGTTTGACATTGTAAGTGTGAAGATTAGCACCCATGTGCCTCCTTTACATTTTCTCAAATGGATGTATTTCAAAAACAGCAATTTTGGGGGGGGTTTTTCAGAAGCATATGAAAAAAGTAGATGTGTTCTTTGAGGAGGGTTGACAAAGAGTTTGCAACAACAGCTGGGGGACGGGCAAAGCCTGTCCTTACCATGCTTCATACAGTGAAAGAAAACTCCGGTCACTTCAGCTTTTTTTCTAACATCTTATTAAAATGATTTTAAATTCCTTTTAATAAGACTAGGAACAGTATTAGGTCAAATCTTTTATCAGTTTTCTACTGTAACCGTTTTTAAAAGTTTGGTGCACGTTAGAGCCAGGCAGTACCTAGTTACAAAATCTGCAAATGTTCTTACTTTTGAAAGAACAAAAACAGTAGCTATCTGTGGTATGAAAAACTTGCTCCTGCGCTATCAAACTCAGCAGGCTCACCACTGTTTGGTGCCAACCTCTGGAATATTTAAATGCTCTGATGATTATATAGCCCCTGGGCCTGACTGCTCAAACTGAACACTGGGTGTGCGCTGACATGCACAGCATACACTAATGGGACTTCTGACAGTTCAGTGCATTCAGCCTTCAAAAAAAAAAAAAAAAAAGCAACATGCTGCACTGTGCCAGAGGGGACCAGAAGCTGGGTGTGAATGTTGTGTAAGCTGGCTGAAGATGTGGAGAGCAGGAGGCCAAAGGTCTGACTGCTGCAGCATCTAATGTGTCCATCAGCCAGACAGTTAAACTGTCAAACTGTCCCAGGGCAAAGCAGGGAGCTTCATCCTACTCATTTGCCTGCAAATTAAATGGGAGCAACAGCTGCAGTACATTTCCCACACCTCATTCTGACTGGCCATCCATTTTCAGTGGTTTTACTGGCATGATTCCTAAGCCTTTTTATTAGAGCAGATAAACCTGGGACAGCGTTGAAAGCACTGGTGCTGTCCATGGTGCTGAAGAATAGACAAAACACTTAGAAGGGCCTAAAGCTCAGTGTGAAAATACTCTAATATTTGAAGCTGAGGCCAGACACCAAGGCTCCCCAGAGGCCAAAGCTGTCTCCAGGCATGCAGGAGACTGCCCTACTGCTGCATGAGGGAGCGTGTGCTTTTCATTGATTACAGTTACTTTGGAAAATGTCAGCGGATTGGTGTAGCCCAATGATGTTGACCTTTATAGCTATTCAACAGTATAACAGAACAATGCAGTTCATAAGACAATATTGATTATCATTTGTTGCTGATATGGAAACAGCGCTCCTGCACATTTCTCATGTCAAAATTCCACATCTTTCCAGAGTTCTCGGTTCCTGTCTGCCCATTTTAAAGTATAAATACAAAAGTTTTCCCTTAATTGTCATTATTAATGGGTAGATGGATGGATGGATGGACAATTAACTAGATGGATGGCCTGGGAATTCAGATTCTTTTTGACTCTGACTATCCCACCCTCCATCCCTCTGTCCTTCAGTTGACCTTTTAGGTCAACTGAAGGACAGATGATGTACCGTACAGGTACAGATGATGTACCTAAAAGGTCAACTGAAGCAAAGGAAGCAAAGGAATTTGATTAGCTATGCATCTCTTACTCTTCAACTGATTGCAAGCACCTAACCTTGTCCTACAACACAGTTGATTCAACGCATCTTATGATTTTAAAAAGGTAGATTTTCCAACGTCAACACACCTGAATGGGAAGTTACGTATTATAACCACATCTTAACTGATCAATTCTCACAGCTTTATTTATCTTTTAATGATAGACCTACCCGTATTTTTCAGAAAGTCATTATGTGGGCAAGGTTATCTTATCAACTGCCTGATAACAGAACACCACATGCGTCAAGGCTCATAGTTCTCTTGTGCAATTCACATATTTTGCTCACTATGACGTCTATTTTCTCAACAAGTGGAATATAAACTCACATTAGACATTAGATATTTTTTCTTTTGCCATATGATAAAAATTTAACTAACTTTTAGAAACATCATTGCAGAGTTACAATTATGAAATCAGAGTTTAGTTTACATCAGTATCTTCATTGAATTGAGCTTTTTCAAACAATTTATAAAGCATTTTCATCGGAACATATTAATCACGATCAATGAAATTCAATGAAATTCCGCTTTTCCAGTGTAGGAACCGTAGGAAAATAATACATTATATTTCTATAAAAAAAAAAACCCTACAACTGGTCAGGGTCAGGTTTAAACATGAGAAAATATGCTGGAAAACTTAAAGGAACTTCTGGTCCCATCCCTGGACTTTTTGATATCTCAGGTAAACTGCAGACGCTGTTGATCCACGTTGCTGGAAAAAAAAAAAATAAATAAAAAAAAAAAAAAAAAAAAAAAAAAAAATCCAAAAACAAATTTTAAGTCGAGCTTCAGGAGATACCGCCTACTTGGACTACAGTTACGCATTGAGCAGCTCCCCATGCACACGCTGAAGCAAGGCAAGCAGAGGAATTTCTGGGTGCAAAAAGGACCGCTCCTCTCTCTCTCTCTCTCTCTCTCTCTCTCTCTCTCTCTCTCCCTCTTCCTTTCCCTCCGCATCCGATTTTCCTCTCATCTCTCCACTGCTCTGTGCTGAGAAAAGGGGGAAGTGAGGGGGGGAAAGGAAGGTGGTCTTGCAGTCGACGAGAGAAAAGGAACATGAGTTTGCTGAGGAGAAGCTGCAACGAGAAGGTAAAACCTTTGCACAGGAGCCCTGCGGATTGGTAAAGAATGGACAAATGACCACTCTCTGCTCGGACTCCGCCGCTTCAATTGTTTAACTTGTTGATGCAACGTTACAGCACAGTTTTCCTTTTTTTCCCCTCTCTTCAATCGTCTGCCTGCAGTGGGTAATAGATGGCTGGCGGGATTGCAAATATTCTCTTCCGAGGATTAGTGTTTTATTGAACTCATCGCGGATGCAGATTAATGATGGAGCTTTTCTATGGTGGGTCTTTTACTTTTCTTGGATTTATTTCCAAAGAGAGAGAGAGAGAGAGAGAAATCCTGGTTATTGTGGGATGAAGATTTAGGAATCTAATTGATATTCTGCCGCAAAGAGTAGGCTTTCTTAACAGAACAGTTAGAGAAGACCGGATAGGTTCAGTAGAATAAAACAAGTACTTGTATTCTATTTTTTATATTCTGTTACATCGAGGTTCTCTCTATATGCTCTTCCTCCTGCAGATGCAATCTATCTCTGAGCCGTAGCACTGTGACAAGCGGAGAAGGGTCGTTTTAAACACTACAGGTCAGCATGGCAGCAGGTGTAGCGGCATGGCTCCCCTTCGCCAGAGCGGCGGCCATCGGGTGGATGCCCGTGGCGAGCACCCCGATGCCTGTCCCTCCCCAAGACAAGAGGAAAGCACAGGACGGGCTCATCATCCTCAACGTGAGCGGCACCAAGTTCCAGACGTGGCGGACCACGCTGGAGAGGTACCCGGACACGTTGCTGGGGAGCACCGAGAGGGACTTCTTCTTCCACGAGGAAACCAGCGAGTACTTTTTCGACCGCGACCCCGACATCTTCAGGCACATCCTCAATTTCTACCGCACGGGCAAGCTGCACTACCCGCGCCAGGAGTGCATATCCGCGTACGACGAGGAGCTCGCCTTCTTCGGCATCATCCCCGAGATCATCGGGGACTGCTGCTACGAGGAGTACAAGGACCGGAGGCGCGAAAACGCGGAGCGGCTCCAGGATGACGAGGAGATGGACATGAACAACGACGTTACGCCGGTGAATCTGACGTTCCGGGAGTACCTGTGGCGGGCTTTTGAAAACCCACACACCAGCACCCTGGCGCTGGTCTTCTACTATGTCACGGGGTTTTTCATAGCCATATCAGTGATGGCCAACGTGGTGGAGACGGTTCCGTGCGGAACTCTGCCCAACAGGTCCAAGGAGGTCTCCTGCGGGGACCGCTACGCGCTTGCCTTCTTCTGCTTGGACACTGCGTGCGTCATGATATTCACGGTCGAGTACCTGCTCCGCCTGATCGCCGCTCCGAGCCGCTGCAAGTTCATGAAGAGCGTGATGAGCGTTATCGATGTGGTGGCGATCATGCCGTACTACATCGGCCTGGTCATGACCGACAACGACCAGGTGAGCGGCGCGTTCGTCACGCTGAGGGTCTTCCGAGTCTTTCGGATTTTCAAGTTTTCCCGGCACTCTGCGGGGCTGCGCATCCTGGGCTACACCCTGAAGAGCTGCGCCTCAGAGCTGGGCTTCCTCCTCTTCTCCCTCACCATGGCCATCATTATATTCGCCACGGTCATGTTTTATGCAGAGAAAGGCTCCACAGCAACCAAGTTCACCAGCATTCCTGCAGCCTTTTGGTACACCATCGTCACCATGACAACACTGGGGTAGGTGGATGTATAAGTTTCTAAAAGCCCCTTTGCAGGTGTTTTGACAGGTAGATACATATGTTAACATGTTTTGTGAAGAAAAGGGAGAAGCCAATCACAGTATCATTGTATTATGAATCCAGTCTGGGTTTGACCTTCATATAGTTGGCATGGGCAGGTCACGGATACCAATAATTTGAAAGTTTTCAGTTTTAAGACTGCTAAAATATCTTATCATCCTGTTCCAGCAGTTTAAAGTCCTATGAAAAAGAGGCCAGAGAAAGTGCCGGAGTCCAGATTTTTGCCTAGTTCTATGGAGCATTGAGTAAATGCAATACCACCCCCTCCCCCACATGTTGCTACACACTTGCTCTTCAGCTGGCTAAACGAAGGCTACTACAGTTTTACCCTCACCTAAAAGACAGATAAATAAAGGAGCACCATCCTATAACTTTATCAAGGTAACTCTGTTTGAAAAACCTTGGCAAGCTACAAAAGGCCTTTCTGTTGGAGTCGGGGTGGTATTATGTATTTTTGAGGCAGGGTAGGGGTGATCTGTCGGGCAGAAGCTCGACTGGGGACTGCAGCTTGAAGGAGGAGCTTTGGATAAATAGGTGGTGCTTTGTATGAGCACCCTGAATGGCTGCCAGGGGAGATTCAAGGATTTCTCAGACATGCATAAAAGAATCAAAGCAACACTCCATGTATGTTTTTGGTGAGGGACTAACATCATAACATGATATAAAGCTTAAAAAGGTCGATTTTATATAATATCCCCCCTCTAAGCAGTTTACTGCAGCATGGCTGCACCTGCAGATAATGTTACCAATTAAACAACTAGAATCAGTTTGTTATACTCGTTTCTTTAAAAAGTGCAGAATAACAAAAAGGTATGATATTCTGCACAACAAAAAAGCTTTTGCTTAAGTGTAGGTATTCAACTTTAAACAATAAATTTTAATCTTAATTTAAAAAAAAAAAAAGCATAATTATAGTTGTACTAATCAGGTGTACTAATCATTCTAACAACATTTGGAATAATTGTTCCTTTTGTGTTTTAAATGAAAGCATTTAGATCATGTAATGCATTTTACTTGAAGTTTTTATAAATTTTTATCAATGGCATTAGTCAGCTTTGGTGTACAGAATTATTTTAATACACTGTGTACCTGGGGGTGCCAATTCAGCAATAACCAGAAGTGCAAATAAGAAACAGAAAACTTGTTTCAGACACAGCTGGCAGATTAGTCCTTAAAAAATTGCCTTGGGGTGCCCTCCAGGCCATGACTCCCTGGGCAGAAAGCCATATCACCCATATTAAAACCCTGTAATAATTACGATGATGCCACAAATTGGATAGTCATAATGTTCTACTTCTTTTTCCATCTGATCAGTGGGATGACAGAGGAATGGGGCTGCTCAGGGGAACGTATTTAATTCCTGGCAAGACAGTTTTTTTATTTAAAAAATTCTAAGGTCGGAATTTAATGGAGAAGAATTGTTTCGATGATATAGTAAAACTTCTAAAAGTTTAATATGGCACTCAATTTTGGTATGCCATCCCAAGATTATTAGAGTCCCCCCATTAGGCTGCCCACTTAAAGATTTTCTGAAAGCACCCCTGCCAATTGGAAATGTTGCCGCAGGTGTGCACTAGGACATATTAAAAAGTCCTTGAGCTGTTCCCAGCCAATCAAATCAGAGTACTGCTGGTGAATCTGCTGCACACTGTCAATGAGGCCGAAGCCATCATTGAGCTGAAGGTCAAGCATCGTCCCTGCCCGTTTTCAAGGGTCTTCTGTGGATCACTTGTAAAGTTTACAGCATTGAACAGTTCAGGGTCTCCCTGAAAATAATAATAATTTAAAAAATGGCTCATGAAACCTAGAATGGACACCTTATAGCCTAAACTGACAACAATAAAGCTAAATTCACAGATCTAAGCGAGGAAGGCACAGTAGGGGATTAAACTGAATGCAAACTTGTTGGTTATAAAGTGCACTCACAGAAACCTGCACTTCTCTCCTCTCCTCTCTCTGCATCCTGCCTCTCATTCATCCTCTCTCAGCTCATTTTCCTTTCAGCGAGGTACAGTAAATATTTGAATGCTAATTTCATGCCCATGCACAATGTCAGCGGCTGCTGTGTGCTGATGTAGCATAAAATAATTAAACACCGTTAAGACGATTACATCACATTAATTTGTATTGATGGGAGCACTCAAGTGCTCAGATCTTCTGTCCTGAAATTATATTAATATTGCAGCTATCAGCCTATTATCCTTATCACACACTGCATGTGTGAGATGTCTTTCCCAAGATGTTAAAAGCGTTCACCAGTTGCTTTTTTCTTTTCACTGAGTTGAAGAAATCATGATCAGACCATTGCAGATGTTGGAAATATAGGCTATTGGCTGCCTTTTCACTCACTGCTGCAGAACTGAGCATCCCACCCCCCCTTTCCCACTCCATCTCACTCCTGCTGCTGCTGATGACACAGAAATGAGGTCCTGTTGAAATAATGTGTTCATTTCAAAGTCCTCACATTAAAAATCAAACATGCAAAACAAATTCCCAGCAGTTGTGTGCATTTATCTTCACACACAGTGCTTAAGACTGTGGCGAGATGTGAACAAGTGTCTGAGGATGTGTACGGCAAAATATCCTTAATGTGAAATGTTTTACTTTTATTTTTCTGTTTAATACAAATCCCTGCACCTTTTCTTTCTTTCCCCTGTGTTCACACCTGCATTGACGCAGCTCCGCTCCTCTCCTCTCCTCTCCTCTCCTCTCCTCTCCTCTCCTCTCCTCTCTTCTCCTCTCTCAGTTCTGCAGGAAGCCTGTGTAGTTTTAAATTATACTGCTATTATTCAAGGTGTTCTCTGTCTCACTGGCTTCTTCCTATGTGCTCCTATTATGTGGGTGACACTGAGTTAGTGGATGTACTGTCCTCTTAATGGCACATACAAATCTTCTCCCTGCGCTCACTCAATACCAGGCAGACTACAACTCACCCTCCTAAATGACCAGTGAGCACATAATTAGTAATATGCACGGTCTGCCGTCTCTGACTCAGTTTTGTGCCGGACATGCCCTCCATTTAGATTCAAAGCACAGATGAAAGATGAGTTGTGCAAGAGGCTACATTATTTATCTTACAGCAGCGAAGATATTCACTGGGGTTCGGCTCTGAGTTCTCCTTTTGTGCTGCTCCAGATGGATTTGAAAAAGATGTTTTGTGTGCTAGAACAAAACTGAGATGTCCTTGGTAATGGGGACGTCTCTGTCACTCCATTGTGAGCCGTGACAGCCAGCTGACAGATCTGCAACATGAACTCGAGCTTTCCAGTGGTGCAGAATGCTGCATAGTGGACCACCGCTGGAGCTGCCTGAATAGCCATTGCTGAAAAATAAAGTGGGCCTTTTCTCTTGATCTGTCTTTTTCGAAGGTGTGTTTTTTAGAAAACTAAACACATACAGGTACATTCCAATACATTAGAATATTATCAAACAGTATCCTTTTTCAGTAATTCAGTTCAAAAAGTGAAAGACTCATTATGCACAGTGTGATTTATAAACATTTATTCCTGTATGAAAATGAAAACCCAAAATTCAGTTTCTCAGAAAGTTCAAGTTAGAATTCTCACATAAGGCCGATGAAAAATATCAGCCTACTGAAAATTATGTACGTGTACTGTCAGTATTGAGTCAGTACCTGGTCGTGGCTCCTTTTGCATGAATTACTGCATTAATGCAGTTAGGCTGTGGCTCTGCTGAGGTGTTAAGGAAACCCAAGTTGCTGTAATAGCAGCCCTCAACTGATCTCAGTTGCTGATGCTTGTGTCCTTTACCTTCATAGCTTCTCTGTGTGCTGTATATCACAGTGATACCATAGTCATTAACCCCTTAACTGTCATGATGACACCGGTGTCCTCATGGACCCAATGACTGACATGTAAGCATTTCAAGTACGACAGTTTAGTGGTTAAAGAAGGTATTGGTCCTTTTCGTAATGTGGGCAGGTGCCACATCCTGCTGGAAAATGAAATGATCATCTCTGTAAAGCTTGTCAGCAGAGGGGAGCATGTAGTTTGACAGAGCATAACTTTGGACTAAAGAAGAAAAAAAGCACAAAGGACCAACACCAACAAATGACATGTTGGTGTTGGAAGAAATGACATGTCTTCCCAAATCTTCATTGGCCATGGAAACTGTACACAGGCCTCAGGCAACTTGGATTCTAACCCAAACCCATCTCCATTCAGCTGAAATGAGGACTTTGAATGGCCTATGCTGTGGTCATCCATGTAGCTTGTGCCACTTTTTCTTACCACACTTCTTCCTTCCGCTCAACTTTCAACATTGTTATGTTAATCCAGCTTCCTTAGCACTGTCCTTTTGTGTTTTACCCTCCTTTTGGAGGGTGCTGCTGGACAACTGTCAAGTTTGCAGTCTTTTCTATGAGTATATAGGTCATAACACAAAGTGATTTGATTGAAATAGATCTTGTGTAACATTCTAAATTTCCAAGAATCGAACAAAAGATGCACAAAAAACTTGAATGTCAAAGTGAAAACTGATTTCTACAAAATAATGAGAATTACATAAAAATATTTAACAGAAATAAGTTATTGCTTAAATATTTACCTTCTTTAAAGTGGCTGACCTAATTCAACAGAGGTCCAGTCAGCTGGTGGTTGTAGCCTCACAATGAGTGGAATGGAGATCTGTGTGGCTCAAGTGATTATAATACAAAGACACCTGTGTCTGGAAGGTCTGTTCACTGGTTAATCAGTATTCCTGGCTCCCATTAAAGCATGAAGACAGAAGAGCACTCCAAACAAATCAGAGAAAATGTTATTGAAAAGTCTAAGTCAGGGGATGGATACAAAAAAAATCTAAGGCACTGAACATGTCCTTGAGCTCAGTTAAATCCATCATCAAGAAATGGATGAAATTTCATAATGTTATGAAATTTAATATATGGCAATATATGAAATTTGTAATTTGAAAATTTGAAATATGGCACACGTGTAAATCTGCCTAGATCAGGCTGTCCTCACAACCTGAGTGACCGTGCAAGAAGGAGACCGGTGAGAGAGGACACCAGGACACCTCTGACTATGCTGAAGGAGTTACAAGCTTCAGCAGCTGAGATGGGAGAGACTCTGAATGCAGCAACTGTTGCCTTGGGATCTTCAGCAGTCAAGGCTTTTTGGGAAAATGACAAAGAGAAAACCAGTGTTGAAGAAAAGTCATATCAAAGCTCGACTAGAGTTTGGGAGACTCCATGGTCAAGTGGAAGAAAGTTCTTAGACTTTTTAGCCATCAGACAAGATGCTATATTTGGTGGACACCAAACACTGCACTTCACTGCGATCACACCATCCCCACTGTGAAGCGTGGTGGTGACAGCATCATGATATGGGGATGCTTCTCAGCAGCAGGCCCTGGAAGGCTTGTAAAGGTAAAAGGTCAAATTAATGCAGCATAAATCCTGGAGGACAATTTGTTTCCATCTGCAAGATGGAACTACGGCTTCAGAGAACATTTATTTTCAAGCAAGACGACTCGAAGCACACAACTAAAGCTGCGCAGAAATTGTTTGAAGACCACAAGGTGGATGTTCTGGAGTGGCACAGTCAAAGGCCAGACCTCAATCCAATAGAGAATTTGTGGCAGGACTTGAAAACGGTCGTTGACGATGCTTAAACAGTTTTTTTAAAGGGAGAATGGAGTAAAACTGCAATGTCCAGATCTGTGGGCCTGACTGAGACCTAGCCACACAGACTCCATGCTGTGATTGTAGCAAAAGGTGCATGCACTATATAGCTACAGTCATATTCAATAAATTAGAATAAGCGTTACAATGAGGCTCATTTTTCAGATTAAAAGTACCTTTTGAAAATCAACAACCTTTAAGCAAGTATTAAACATAGCCCACATTTCTGATGTAATATTGTAATTTAAATGTCATGTTTTCAATAAGTGTAAGTGGAAAATCATCACAATTAACAAAAATAAATGTTTTTAAAAATCCATTTGTGTGTAGTTGATCTATATAATGTGTTTCACATAGCGATAAAGTTCCTGACATAAATGGACTTTTCAATCATATTCCAATTTATCAAATG
Organism: Anableps anableps; assembly: GCA_014839685.1. Taxonomy (NCBI): domain Eukaryota; kingdom Metazoa; phylum Chordata; class Actinopteri; order Cyprinodontiformes; family Anablepidae; genus Anableps; species Anableps anableps. The sequence goes on from CM026073.1 coordinate 13,843,724, forward strand.
GGTCTGTACTGACTATCAAAGAAGGAGAATATTTATGCAATCACTCATTTTATGCTATATATTTTTTGTCATTATTGTGCAGAGATCAGTTTTCACTTTAACATTAAATGTTTTTTTGGTTTTTTTTTTGTAATTTTTGTTGTTTTTTGTCAAAAAAGCCAAATTTTGTTGATCTGATAAAAAGTTAAAGCACCCAAGGAGTTGGATACTTTTTATAGGCACAGTGTAATATGACTTTAATATTTAGTAATAAACTACAGAAATAAGGTAACGTTTCCATTATTTTTTAATTTGTTGAGCTGCACCTGTATCATACAACTTGTAGAGCTGAATTAATTGTCTGTATAAAAAGTAGATTGCGAATATATGCTGCACTCTCCTCCAGTAAGCAAAGGAAATGATGTTTTGGTGCTTTGTTTCAGAGTCCAGGATGCATAAAAACATCTAACAAATAGCTATTTAGACTGATACGAATGAGTTGGTCTTTTCATTTAGCTGCAAGTAAGCTTTCTAAAGACTATCAAGGGCGCCAGTGACTGAAACCTGCACTCGAAGGCAAAGCATTTGATTTTTTTTCTGATGACTCTTCATGCCAGCATGGTTATCATGATGCATTTCCCACTATGTATATTTTCAATTTCCCATTTCTCCCCCCCCCCCCATGGAACCAAAGACAGTGGCAGGCATTCTCTCCCCTGCTGATGGCCCATTGATTGTGCTTAAGCAGACGTGCAGACATTGGGAAAGGAGAGCGGGGGGCTCCTGTTCTGAGGCACTTGGCAGGAAGCCTGAATGAAAAGGGAAGGGTGCCTGGAGACCAGTGGAGAATCAATAGCTCTGTGCAGCTGCATGTCATGCCTCTGTGTGTCTTCTGCTCTATGCCACCAAACACAGGACAAGACCCACTTATCCCACCCTATTTATCGAGCCTAATCTCTACGGCCGCTTTTGGATACCCAACAAAGAGGAATGTGCCTCTGTTGAAACGGATCTGCACAGATTTTCAAGCAACGCTTGACTGGATGCAGAATAGGAGATTTCTATCTGTGGTGTTTTGCTTTGCGGCTCCTTTGAAAAGCTGTGCTAAAGCATCATCATCGTGACGTGGTTTGATACTGGCTGTTTGGATTCTTGTCTAAAGATATCAGAGTTTATTAGGATGGAATCAGATGTTGCGGTGTTTTCGTGCTTTTATTTTCTCTGGATGATCCATGCGGTCAGGGTGAATTAGCTGCAGAGGGAGTTTTCGGTGCTTCAGATCTTTTTAAGTGATTTAAGGTGTAATGGAGTGCACTGCTGAGAGCAGCTGTGAAAACGGTGGAAGTCAAGCGCAACCCACAAGGGAGGAGGACTGGGAGGACAGGGTTTATTCTGGAACATCGGCACGCTCGTTCCTCTGGAACCACACAAACATCGCTGCTGATAGACACAAGAGATCTCAGCTTCTGACAAGAACATGTTTGTTTCAAACGCACACAACAACACACATACACACACACACACACACACACACAGACAGACAGACACTGACACGGTTTATCTACTTCTCTCCATCTCATGTCTGCTTACTCTGAAAACAGGGGGAAATCTCAGTAACAGACACTGACAATGCCTTGATTTTTTAATGAAGTTTATTTCATGCTTTTTAAAATTGCAGTTCATCACTGTGAACAAATGTTTATTTCTGTTTCTTTAAAAGTAGAGCATGGAAGCTATAAATCTTTTCTGCAATTGCTACCATCCTACCACATCACCACTACTGGATCTACAATGTTTATCCTCTCATAACAACAAACTTCTTCAAAAAAAAAAAAAAAAAAAAAAAAAAAAAAAAAATATATATATATATATATAGATATATATATATATATATATATATATATATATATATATATATATATATATATATATATATATAGTTGCACTCTAACAATTTTTAATCAAATTAATTTTAAAAGTCTGTAGTTAATAAAATGCATTTTAATCAAAAACTGTATTTTGACAATATTTTCAATTCAAAAACCCTTTTTGGTGCTAAATTATTGAATAACCAGACATATGAGTTCCATATTTGTTTTTAATCTGTTATTTAGGTTATTCAATCATCAGATTGGTGCAAAGAGCTATTATACCTTTTCAGCTTTCAAAATGAAGCAAAAATAAATCCCATTGGGCCAAGAGAAGCAGCTTTGTTGTCTGTTGTTTGAGGATGTTGCTTGTGTGTCATATTTATGGGTGTACCAGACACAGGTGTACACAAAGGTTCCTGCCAAAACCTTTGTATGTAAAAATAAATACATTTTAAAAAGTAATTAACTGCACTGAAGCTTGAAACACATCAAAATCTTTAAATTATTGGCAAATATATTGGCAAACTTCAGACAGGCTTAGACATGTGCTGGCTTGGGAAGGAGGACCTTGCACACGCTGCAGAATTTTATTTTATGATGGAGTGTGTTACTAATAGTAACCTTTTGGCAGTGCAGCGCCCAGCCTGGACTGGTCCGGCCACGGTTGGCCCAGCCCTATTGTACCACAAACATGGTTGTGTTTGCATTGAACAGAGTACTGCCTCGAAAGTGGGCGGGGATTGTCATATCAAAAATAAATTTTCTACTGAAGCCTGCTGAGGCCATCTCCTTAGAGACCTGATGGAACACTTTTTTGTTCCTCATATTCCCGTCCAGCTCCTTCTGTGTTTGTCGTTAGTGAGGAAGCTGAAAAAAATTCTCATTTGAGTATCATCTCTGACCTAGTGCAGTTGAACAACTGTTGCAGGATTTCCTCCTACTGAAGCGAGTGCTTGTGGGATCAGGAAATCCCTTGTTCAGAGAGTCTTACCAACCTCTGATCAATTGAATTGGAGAAATGTTACCTGATTTCAAAACTTGGGCTGAAGTGGCGCTTATAATTCCAGTCTCCAGTTTGGTAACAGAGCACAGATTCAGGCACCAGATCAACAACAAAACCAAGACATTTGATTATGTACAAGTGGGTGTGCAATTCAGGTCCATGTGGACTAGAAGGAAGTTGTGAGACTGTTCTTTCTACACACAGTTGAAACCAGAAGCTGTATGCTTAGGTTTATTGTCTGTTTGAAAGACCCGAGCTTTAACTTCCTGGCTGGTGTTTAGATGTTGCTTCAATATTTCTACATAATGTTCTGTCCTCATGACGCCATCTATTTTATGAAGTGCACCACTTCTTCCTGCAGCCAAACATCCCCACAACATGATGTTTGTACTTCACAAATAGGATAGTTCAAGAATTCCCCTATTTCCTCCAAATGTAACGATGGTCATTATAGTCAAACAGTTCCACTTTTGTTTCATCAGATCACAGGACGTGTCTCCAGAAGTGAAGGTCTTTGTCCCTGTATGTATTTGCAAACTCCAATCTGTCTCTTTGTTTCTTTTGAAGTAAAGGCTTCTTCCTTGCTGAGTGGCCTTTTACCCCATTTCAGTACAAGAAACACTTCACTGTAGATAATGGCACTGTCTGACCAACTACAGAAGCATCTTCACAAGGTCCTTGGCTTTTGGTCTTGGGTCAGTTTGCACATTTTGGACCAAAATCCATTTATCCCTGGGACACAGAACCCATCTCCTGCCTGAGCTGTATGATGGTTGGATATTCCCATTATGTCTATACATGTGTATAATTTTTTGAAGAGATGAATGTGGCACCTTCAAGCATCTGGAAATTGTTCCCAATGATGAACCAGACTTGTGCATCTCCACAAATATCTTCCTGATATCTTGGCTGATTTCTTTTGACTTTCCAGTCATATCAAACCAGAAAGCAGTGTGTTCCAGGTGTGGCCTTGTAATACATCCACAGGTGAGCCTCCAGTTAACTCAAATGTGTCAGTTAACTTATCAGAGGTTTGTGGAAGGAAACCCAAAAGGTTTGACCCAAGTCATACAGTTTAAAAGACAATTATCCCTAATGCTGACCAATGTATATAAACTTTTGAATATGAAGAAAGTTACAAAAAAATGTTCTCGCCAAGTTTTCTGGCATTTGGCAAATGGAAATAATTTTGGTAATTCTAACTAACCTAAAACAAGAGAAATTTGGTCTGATTTTACTTCAGACAGTGAGAAAAAAAAGTATGTATGTAAATATATGGTTTCAACTGTATGCATATATATATATATATATATATATATATATATATATATATATATATATATATATATATATATATATATATATATATATGTGTGTGTGTGTGTGTGTGTGTGTGTGTGTGTAGATGTGTGTCTATGTGTGTGAACAATTTTGACCCTCTCTGGATTAGAGACAACCCCAGATAAATGCAAACTTTTCTAATTAATTAATTAATTAAAGATATTTGTTGTATAATTATTTCACCCTGGAAAAATAACACTTTGAATAAATCATCAAATATCCTAAATTAATGTGTTTATGCTGTTGATGAATGTATGTAAACTTCTGAGGGCAGGAGCCAGATTCAGCTGTGTTCTGATGATACACTATCCACTTGTCACCAGAACACCATCACACTGCCATAAAATGAGATTAGGCAGATGTTTGTGTGAGAGATTATGACAGTATATCTTTGAGGGGATATATTTTTTAGATATGGTTGAATGCAGTAGTTTGAGTAGTATATTATCTGCAGAAAACAGATGTTTGAACTGCCTTAGTTCATAGAATAAGTTTGAATTGAAGTTTGATGGAGCGTTAAGCTAACTACTGGTCAGACTGGAGTCATCTCCAAAGCATCTTATAAGAACTCTATTTCAGAGTTTTGATACATTAATTATCCACTGTTCTGTTTCCTCTTATGTTAGTAGTTAGTTATGTGTTACATAACTCTATCGCAATAAATTTAACTGATACAACATTGTTGTTTTTAAAAGAAAACAAAGTGTCACAGCAGGTAAATACTTTTTTTTCACACAACCTTACTCTTCCAAATGATAGTTTCTTTTCCATAGCATGTCTAACAGAGACAACCCAGACAGCCGTTCACAATTCCTGTATTGTGAACCACTTAAATCTTAATTGTAAATAATCTCAGAATTACGGAAATCTGTGGCAAGACTTTAAAATTGCTATTTATCTACACAATTTGACAGAGGTTGATGTATTTTTTAAAGAAAAATTGGCAAAATATTAATTCTCTAGATTTGCATAGCAGGCAGACATAGCATCAATGACTTTACTTTCAGTTGAAGGTGGCTCTAATTGACTCAGGGTTGCTGAATCCAAATGTTTGCAGTTTTTCTCCAAAAAATTTAATTCCACTTCACAACTATGGACTATTCTGTGTTGGTGTGTAACATAATAAAATACATTGAAGTTTGTGGTAAAATGAGAAAAAGCTCAGGGGGCACTATAATGGCAGTAAAATAACTCAAGTGTGTTAAATTGTGTTTATACTAAGATACACCCAGTCCCAAATAAGGGAACATTACTCTAGTAAAAAATATGAATGTTTACTCTGTGATAATTGTTTCACCATAAGGCACATTACCTCTTGAACACACATTTGAAGGCAGTTTTACCTTAAGAAGCACAAGTCTGTCTTTTTTGCTTGCCAAGCTATGGGTTTCTCTTTTGGACCTGTGTGATTCCTCTACTGTCTCTGACAAGTCATTAAAAACAGCTCAATACTGTAAGAAAAGTGTGACAGAATTTTTTTGTGGGTCTTTTAAAGCCTTATACTTTGAAACATGATACTAAGCCTCGTCTTAGATGTTAAAATCAATAGTGAGTCATGCAATCAAACTATTGCAAGAGATTAAAGAGATACTAATTGGGTTTTAATTCTGAACCCACACATTTTTTCTACACCTTATAAAAAGCTCAGTTGTTTATTTCCATTTCCATTTACTTTAAATTCAGGGACATGGCATCACATTTATCACACCTCCCACAGTGTATTACTGTTTATAAAGGGACAATAAAACAGAGCAGGTTCAATGCCTCTTTTAATTAACATACATTTTTTACAGTGTAGAGATAATGTAAAAAGGAGCAATCACTTGTTGTGGCACTGAGTAAGTACATTGTCCTGCATTGCAACAAACACGGTTGCACATTGTACTCATCAGAAGCCGAATTTATCGCCATGTCATCAGTGCTGCAGCCCCACCCACTGAATCCAACTCGAAAGGCTTGACAAGTGGGGCCCCATAAACCTCTCAGGATAGAATTTATAAGGCAGAGGAAGCAAGGTTAACACACACAAGGGTCACTGTAGGGCCCATAAACCACCAGAAGTATAACCATTATCATGCTTGCCAGTTTTGACACCTCAGCCTCGCGGCATTCAAAGCAAGCACACAATGCAAAACCCTGACGTGGTGGTTCGGCACGGTGCACAGCGTAGCTTTTTGAAGTCCAAACTCTTCAGCACATGTCAAATCTAATTGAAACGTACAGGAACAATCTGGAGGGCCTTTGACTGTTTCTGTACCCAAGAGATAACAAATCCATTCTTGATTTAGGCCTCATGTGATTGGATAAGTTAGCATGCCTCTGGCAGACGAAGCAGAGGATTTTCACTCTTTTTTTTTATTCTTGCGCAGAGCACGACAGTCAGTGAGAACATTTGGTGCGTTTGATTATGGAGTGAGATGGGTGTTATTTTCATGTTCAGAGGAATACATTACACCAGTTGGCATTGTGTGTATTATGCACATTATGAAAATCAGCAAACCATTATGAGAGATGTGACGAACCACAGTGTAAAACACAAGTGGTTAATGTGAGATGTGTAGGCTGCCATTCGCCTGTAGGCTTACACACACCAACCCACCCCCCTTCACTTCGGAACCAGGTGTTTTATTGGGGAGGAGAGAGGGAACGTTAATGTGAGGCTGCTATAATGGTCCTGAAATGACAGGTGACTTAATGAGAGGAACTAGGCACCGAAATGTGTTCTGTACACGCTCCTTTTCTGCCCGTGCAAATGACTGCAAAATGGAGGATTGAGAGCAAGGGGCGGAAACAGGGAATCGTCCTCAGAGGAGATTAAGATCATTGTTAAAGACGGAATCAGGGAACGACACAGATTTTATATTTTATGCTAAATAGAAAAAAGAGAGCCCCTGCACTTCTTCAATATCCTTTGTTAGCAATAACAGTTTAACACAAGCAGCCAGGGATTTAAAGGGGTGTTATGGATGTGTGAGCTGAATTATTAACATTTTATGGAGAACTATATGTTACAGCTTTATAACATATATCTTTATATATTTTTATGCAGAATCTTTAAAGAGGCCAAACTGCTGTCTTAGTAAAAGAGAGAGTGAAAGGCTTTGGGTCAAGACAGGAGTGCTTAGGGATAAATCTTAAGGAGGGGTCCTTGGTAAATGCTCAGGGCAATGATGTAACCCCTTACATCAGGCCTCAGGATTGAACAGCCCACGGGTTACATCCAACCCTTAATATGTACTCAACCAGCCTGGATCAAACATGCATTAAATGTTTTGAATATGCTGCTTTTATTTCGGAAATCCAGCTTTTATTTCATAGGTAATGAGTTTCATTTTGATTCAATTCAATTCAGTTTATTTATATAGCGTCAATTCACAACAACTGTCGAATCATACATACATTCCAACTGAATCCTAGTTATCAAAGAGTACAGTAGCTCAATTAATTATTCAAATTAGTTCAAAAAGTTTCTAAGGAAACACAGCAGATTGCATCGAGTCACTGACTTGCAGCATTCACTCCTCCTGGATGAGCATGTATAGACTGCATGGCATTGTGTCATTGACTTTACAGCAGTCCCTCATACTGAGCATGCATGTAGCGACAGTGGAGAGAAAACACTTCCCTTTAACAGGAAGAACCCTCCAGCAGAACCTGGCTCAGTACAAGCAGCCATCTGCCACGACTGACTGGGGGTTTGAGAAGACTTCCTGGTTTTGAGACTACATAACCTCTGTTGTATCGCCTCTTGCAGTCCCCAGTTGTAAGCATTTATTGTATTTACCAATGCTAGAGCAGTTTTCAAAAGCATAATGATTTAGGTAGCTTACTGACTGTAGTTCCCTACCGTTTTTTGTGATTTTAGCACAATGCACATCTTGTACAATTTTTTATTAACCAACTCAGTTGCACATTCCTCTGGACTGGAGGTTTTTTTTGTTTTTTTTTTATAACTACACAGTATTTATGTTTAAATTTTCCCCTTACTGTGCAGTATTTTTATTCTTTATTCTGTTTTTATTTATATATTTTATATTCTATTTTTGTGTAAGTTTGTTTGTTGTTACTGCCTGTCATTGTCAGTCTGCTGCTGTTGCACAGTAATTTCCCCATTGTGGGACGATAAAGGATATTTCAGTTCTATTCTATTCTATTCAAAACAATGAAAATATGCATATAATATTGAAATATAGCACAATACAGTTCAAGAGCTTTTTTAATGGAATTTGTGGGAATTTTGTACCCTTCTTGATGCTCCCAACAGCTAAAACAGGTTTCTGCAGGCTTGGAAAAAGTCTTAGATCTAACAATCGGAGGCCTTAAAAAGTGTTTATTATGTCCAGATTCTCCATACATGGTTTTAAATTACATTTAGAAGTTTTAAATTGTTCATTTGTTAATTTATTTCTTCTTTCCATTGAATCCTTTTTTTTAACAAAATGCACTGGTGTGCATGGCTGTTTGATTAGGCGGATAAGGGAGAAAACTCACTCCACAATCAAATAACAAAGCCCTGGTTAGATCACAAAATGGCAAAGAAGCATTACATAGAATGCAGTTGTGTTTTCCTTGATCTACAGTGAATAAGAGAGATCCTCATGGCTTTCTGTTTGGCCAGATCACACTAGGATGAAACAACTTTTATTTCCAAATTATACCATGGTGCACAGAGTGAGTTGGACTGAACCAACTTGGACAATGAGAGCATGAATACAATTTCTCAATTATTTATGATATCTATCTATCTCTCTATCTCTCTCTCTCTCTCTCTCTCTATATATATATATATATATATATATATATATAATACTTTTTCAAACTAATATATATATATATATATATATATATATATATATATATATATATATATATATATATATATATATATATATATATATATATATATATATATATTAGTTTGAAAAAGTATTATAGCAATTGACTACTACTTACTATACATTTGTCAGATTGCAGGGAATGATCAGATTTTTTGGAGTCACAAAAGAGGGGAGCAAAATCAAAAGTTTGTTTCACAAATGGAGGAGTAACCTATGTTGGTGTCATTCATTTGCTCCAAATGTTAATGTTCTGGCTAAGGATTTCGGGTCTTAAGTAGTTTGAGACCCAAATTGAATATCTGGTTTATTGAAGTTAACTGAGTTAACTGGGTTGTCTTTACCTTCCTTATAACCGTGAAAAAAAATCTAATTTGAGATATTAAGGAAATATGGTGTTAAGGATCTAAATACCATTTAAATATTACATTTCAAAAGTCTTGGACTTAAAAAGGACCTTAAAACATCTTTTACCGTTTAACAAAAAGATCTTGAGTTAGCAGCTTGGCTAACTGTTAGCATGTAGGCAGGTAAACTGGCACTAAAACTTGTCTGGAATATACATGCATTGCTCAGAACTGAGGCAGTAATCAGGTTCTTTCATTTCAACATTTCACAAAAGAGCGAGCATTTAGTATTATCTAAGCTCTCAGGGCTAAATTTGTTTTAAAAATTGCAACAAATGCAATCAAAAGCATCGTCTGAAAAAAGGCTATGCGAGCATTTCCCAGTGTTTAACAATCCTCTTGCATAAATAATAAACCAGCTTTGACGGTTCAACAGAGCACATGCAGTAATGCAGGTAACACATACAGATGCAGAACAGAGGAGAATAAAGGAGGTTTTTGAGTCATAAAATCCCTATTAACTAATAGAATATGTAACACCATACTATACGGAAGGGCTCAAATAAATCATGGCTTTTTATTGTTATAACATTTTGCACTTAAATTCAATATTAATAGCATACATATATTTTAGACTGACAGATAATGTTAGCTGGAATGTGTTTTTGCGGTCAGTCACCTCTGAGCTGAAAAACAGATAATGGCCAGCTGGTAGGCTGATGTGAGGTTACTGTGTATGTGAACTGACTCTAAAAGCAACCATGCATCAGTGTGTACGGTCAGATTGATAAATAATCTATATACGGCAAGGACAAAATGTCTGTCTTGCTGTTTAATTCGATTTCTTTGACAAGCCATCTTAAAGGCAGCACCGGTAACACACATTTCACACACATGGGGGAATTTTCATTAATTGACTTTGTTATTATGCAGGGGAATAGACTTGCATGTTCTGCACACAGGCAACTTGGTGTGAGGATGTAAAATATGGCATCAGTGGTTTTTCCACCACTCAGCAATTTTTTTTATCTTCTTCTTTGTATTGCAAGCAATGCTGAAGATTAATGGAATTTTCCAGAACAAGATTAAAGTTACCCCAAATGAATGCAGCATCACTGCATTAGGGAATGAGGAGATATGTGAGAAAACACATCACCTCGATTTCATTGTTGTTAGAAAGCATTTGCTCTGCCTGGCTCCACTTTCATCCAATCTAGCAAACTGGAAACCCTGACCCAGCTCTGAGTGAATGAATGAAAAGGGGAAATATTGCCTATTATGCAACTGTGTCCCGTCTTCAAAGCTGATGTGTTGTAAAAAGAAATCCGATGCAAAGTGTACGCCACGAGATCAGTGGATCAAACACTGCGAGTGATAAATCCAAGCCCAACAGCTATCGGCTCCTTCAGTGCAGCTTGGCCTTATTTACATACTTAGCATTTACATACAGATGAAAATGGCTCGTCTGGTCATAGAGATTGGTATGCAGACTCACATAATGCCTCATCATCACTTTGTTCAAATGTGCAAGAGTGTTTCTCAATGGATTCTCTTTCCGTTTAGAGTCTACTTAGCACTCAATTGAGTTATCGTGTCAGGATCAATAAATATGCACTCTTCAAAGATAAGTTTAAGTGACCAAGAGATGCACTCAGGGCATTCTGCATCATGAATTTGGGTTTCCATTTGACACCCAATGAGAACAGGGCTGTGATTAATCATTTTAGTGCTTTTATTACAAACATGTTGATAGTTAAAGAGTAAACATAACACAGTAGGCTCTGTAAGCTGTGATTTATGAGCTGAATATCTTTCTGAATAAATTTGCAGTATTTAAAAAAAGGTTTTCTACTTCCCTGTGAAACACATACATATTCATGTGCAATACATTTTTGAAGGTAGATTATTAAATGTAATAGGGCATATTGTGTGAATTCTATAAACCACACAAGTTGTTACCATTTTTTAAAAGCAAGCACAACATAGAAACAAAGTCTGTGAAATAAGAAAACAGCGTTCCTCCACATATGTCATGTCCAAACTCCAGACTCAAGTTAGCAGAGTTCTGGTTGTTGTTGGGCCATTTTGAAGTATTAATACAAAGGTTCAGTAAGAAATTAGCTTAACCTGCTAAACCCAGAGGAAGTTAGAAAGGAGTCAAGAAGCATGAAAGAAAGAAAGAAACAAAGGGAGAACAGAAGTGGGGAAACTAAGTAAAATAAAGGAAAAAGAAGGAAAGGTGGAAAGAAAAAACAAGGTCAGAAAGATAGAAAGTCAGAAAAGAGTAACAAATGAAAGATAAAATAAAGGGAAAGAGAGGGAAAAGGGAATAAACAAAGGGAGAACAGATGGAAGGACAAAGTGAGGCAGTGGGGGGAAGGAAGGATGGAAGGAAGGAAGGAAATAAAAATAGAAATTATAAATGAGGGAATGACTAAAAGAACAATGAACATAGGGAGGAAGGATGAAAAAGGCCACAAGAAAGGACAAAAGAAGGAAATTGTCATGTTGCAGTTTAGAAAAGGACCTCAGTGTGGAGACGGACAGAGGTTAACAGGAACTATTTCATAATAAACAAAGAAGAGAACTTTAAGGCTAGACGCAGGAAGAACAGGTCATGGAACATGAGCAGGGGATGTAACAGACATAATAACAGGAGAAACCAGTAAAGAACAATGAGAGCTAGTCGGGTTAAATACTAAGGAATGAGTGGAGAATGACATTAGATGCAGGTGATGAAATCAGGTGATTGGTAACAGCAGTGGAAGGGAACAGACTGTCAGGCTGAGGGAAGGTGAATAATAAACACTAAGGAGATGAACTAAGACTCAAAGAAAATGATAAAACAAGGGGAAAAGAATGTTGCTGATCTAAGAGAACAAAATCTAATGGCACAAAGAACAGAATACATCAATGAACCAAGAATCTACCAAAAAAATCAACTTACACTGCAACACCCTTAGAACAATACCTAACAAAAACCCAAACACCCAAGGATCAAAGCAAAAATAGGCAAAAGGGGAAAAAGAAGGAGAAAAAGAGGAAAGGCCAGAAAAAAGGAAAGGAATGAAAAAAAACAGAGGAAAGAAAGGTGGTAAGATAAGAAAGACGGATGGACGGACGGACAGACAGACAGACAGACAGACAGACAGACAGACAGACAGACAGACAGACAGACAGATAGATAGATAGATAGATAGATAGATAGATAGATAGATAGATAGATAGATAGATAGATAGGTAGGTAGGTAGGTAGGTAGGTAGGTAGGTAGGTAGATCAAATTCGTGTATTATTCATTTTCCTGGAATGGTGGCACCTAAACTATAATATATTACTTTCCCATTTAAGTTTGAAGAGAACATTACTCTTCCTATATACAAAAATATAAAATAATGATTTTCAAACATATAATTTGATGTCATGAATTTCAGATGGGAGAGATAAAAAATTATTGTCAGAGGAAAGTTACAGTATTAAAAAAACAAAACAAAGCTGTCATAGACTAACTGAAGTAGCAAACCAAGTTGGTAACAAGATAAGTAGAGCATCACAGAGGCTTTCAGGGGTAAAAATAAAATATGTAAATAATTTAATACTTAAAGTATAATGTGTCTCAAAGTACAACAACAATGAGTTTTATGTATTCATAATTTAGAGTACACCATTTTCTTTAAATATTAAGAGAATATGGAGAAAATGAGAAATTTCACTACACACACAAAAAAAGCAATAGAATGTGCTTTAGTACGAAACCTTTTTTAGAGGAAGGTCATTTATATATCAGCGAAGAATGCCTTACCGTATTCAGTAAAATTACAACTGCACGATTCTTTAGACACAAAGTGGAAGTGCTTACCTAGCCTTACTATAGCACAGACCGTTAAACTGCTGAAAATATTTGCTGCATTGACATGAAAAACAAGATAAGGCCTCCATTAAACATGTAAATAGAAGAAAATCTATTGCCAGCGTCAGTAAGAGTTCAGTAAGAGTGTCAGCAAAGGAAATATTTCTTAAAAAGAATGCAATGAAAACAACTTTTGTAGTTAATTAACTTTTAAAAAAGGAAGTGAGCTGAAGTCCTATTTAAAACAGGAATGAAAATACACTCCCTTTACCAACATTTAGCCTCCTTGTTTGCTTCAAGGTTGGTGAAGCTTATATTTTACCAAAATCTCTTTTCTTAAACTTCCTTCTGACTTGCCTCTGATTATTAACATAAAAAATAGTTTCGTTTTCTGATCTTTATCCAAACTTTTTTGTCTCCATAGCCAAAACTTAGAAAGGGGGGTCCTGTCCAATGCTTCCCCAAAAAAACTCCCCCAAAAACTTACTTAGCAGCACCTTTACTGAAGCAGCAGTAATGAGCATTCATTCATAGGTGACATACTAATAAAACTGCTGTGCTATATCATTGAGAAAACAACATAAATAAAAATAAGAGCTGAAATTTAATAGGGTGCTGGTTACTTTGGGCCTTCACCATTTTGTCCTTTTCTTGTTTTGGTTGTGCCCAACTTTTTCAGGATGGATCATTCATACCTGCCAGTGGGATATTTTATACTCCTTCTACTCATACTGCTGTCATAAGAAATGCGACTGTGTAACTAATACATAATACCTATGAACTACAGCTGTGAAATTTTAGGAAAAAATGCAAAATTCAATAATACCAGTGAGTACTGCAATACAGATTTGGCTGGCTTGAGCTAAATAAACCATAAATAAAAAGGGGTTCATGTGTTTTGGCTTTGAGTTCATAGCAAACAAATACCTTGAATGAATGAATGAGAATGAGGAGTCTATCCAACAATTGGAAAAATCTAAGCTTTTATTATTTCCATCTCACCAACTAGAGTTTATTATAATGCTTCTGACCAACATCTGCTGTTTAAATGATTAACTGAAACAGGATTTCTTGAATATGATAGTTTAACGTACTTCATTCCCCTCCTTACCAGATCCGATCGAGCTACTCCGGGGGGTAGTGGAGCTGGATATTTGCGTCACAACTGTGCACTGAAGAAATCTACAGCAATATGTGATATTGTCATGTAAATTTGGAAATCTCTGAGGAATGTTTTTCTTTGGTAAATGTATGCCATGAAGAAATAAGAAAAAAAGGGGATCCAACCCAGTCATGGGAAGGTGCACCTAATAAAGTACAATAACCATAAAAATCCATCAAGATAAAAAGTGCCTCCAGCTATGATTGATATACTGTCTCTTTTCATAGGACAGCAAAACTGTGAAGTTATGGGACCCTGAAGAATCATAAGTATAGGTACAGTATTTAACGTTGGGATTAGTCCCACAGCTGACCGCTGCTTCCTGTCTGCTCTATCACATCTGAAAATAAATGCATTTCTAAATTAAGAAATTTGGAAATGCACTTCGTTTCATGCTAAGCTGCTGTGAGAATTCAAAAACGCTTTATTGTTAAAGGTCTTTTTTTGACATTCCACTGTGTGACTTTCACAAGGCCTTTTTGTAATAGTAACAGCCTCTAAAGGTTTCTAAGGAGAAAAATAGGCATTACCACTCACTTGTTTAAGCTATCGTGCTCTGAGTTTCACTGTACCATCAGCAACGTAATTAGCAGCTCCAGATAGTTCCTGCGGTCGTGAACTTGTTGCTTTTGTTTCACGCTAATCAACACACAGAGCTCAAGCTGGGTTAGTTTTCATGTCGAGCCGTAACATTTTTAACGCCTGCCATGCCCTCATGAGCACTACACTACCCCCACAATGGTACGTAATGATGCTGGATGATGGGGAAACAGTTGCTCTTTTATTTTTAGATGTCAGTGTCATTATCCTGAACTGGTGATCATTAAACTGCACTTTTCTGAGCTCTCTTGTCTGCTTCAGTACTTCAAAGGGCAGCTTTGCAGCACAAATATATGTGCAAGAACTTCATCTCAGCCATTTAGAGTTTAGGATGCTTAAATGCACTGTCAATGACATCAAAATTTTCAGTCAAATTTTTGGTTAGATTATGTTCCACTTATTTTTTGCTTTTGTTTAATATAGTTTACTAATATGTCAAACGAATGGTTTGAGCTCTGTTCATCTAAATGTAATTTTAAGAAACTGGTTTAACTGTTTGATTGCAGTTTCTAGTTCTTATTACATACAGTGCATCCGAAACGTATTCACAGTGCTTCACTTTTGTCATGTTGCCAACAACATAAAAAGAATAAAAATGTGACTGGCCACGGCAAAAGCATTAACAGGTCTACTTGGGGGTGTTTTGAATTATTTACAGATTCGGAAAGTGTGGATTCTAAGCTTTCCAATGATGCCAAACACATGGAAATCAAAAAAAGTAACTCAGAAGATATGGTCATTTGAATATTGGCACTCAGAAAACAAGATTGCAGAGAAATCAGCTCTGAAAGTTTCTCCCCTCGTTTTCTCCCCAAAACCAAGGAGAGTTAACAAAGGCTGTTAATTAAATTACTTTGCAATGACCCAACCCCCCAGCACTGACTGTCAACTAACAATGGGACTTATGGCTCTTTCAAGGGAATCAAATCTTCAGGATCATTTCACTTTAAAGAGCTGTTAAAAAGATCAATTTTTGAACATCTAAATTTTTCTAAGAGCAAGCCATTTTATCCAGTTTTTGAAGTTCACTAAAAAGTAGAATTATCTGTATTAAGTCAAAATTAATATTTGTTCAAATGTTACAAGATACAACCAGAGTATGTTCTTGCAGAAAAAATGGTTATGTATTTTCATAAAATACATTTTAAAATATGAACGTCAAATACCCATGTAGTTGTTTACTACAAGTGTTGTGTGCATTAATAACATTTTAGAGCCATTTGTGATTTAAAAGCATAATAAAACAAAAATAGACTTGAGTTGCTTTGGCAGAAACCAAAATCTTCTTCTGTACCATTAAATATAACAATTATCTACCCCTTTCCTGTATTGTATTTATTCAGTATATTCAATATAAATAAATATAATTTTAGGTTGCATAAAAATAATAATATGTGTTGATGTGTGTGCAGAGCATTTTAAGCAAGCTAAGTCATAAAAAACAAAGAACAGCTCTCACTAACTAAGACTTGAGATCTATCGTTCAGCATAAAGAGCCGGTCAAAAGAATGGGATCATTCGTGAACGTACCATCGCTACTCTCAACAGGTATAACTTTGCTTATCTAGTTAGAAATATATATTTTTAGACATTTTTAGCTTTTGTTCCATTTTCCAATGAGGATGTGAGCTTCTGTCTTGTTTGCCTTTCTTATGGAGTCTGTGAACCCTGAGCTCTTATGGAATTAAACCATCTAAATACATGCTCGAGGGTTTTCTACTGGCTGGGGAACTGCTTGGAATTCCCTCAAATAAGCAGAAGAAAACAATAAATGTAACATGTTAGAAGATGTTTTCTTTCAGCCTGAATAAAGCCTGACGTAAATTATTATTTTATTCTGGATGTTAGAGCTATTAGATGTAGTTAGGCAGCACGGCACGCACACATTATAGCTCATTATAGCTCCAGCAGTGCAGCCCCAGAACAGTCAGACCCAGATCTGTGTGCTGGTGCCATGCTATGTATCTTAATAGTGTTTTAAAAACAATAAAAGTTCTGCAACTTCTGAAAAACTGAAAAACCCTGCAGACATGAATTCTTGCGATCACACAAGTAGTCCTGGCATTGTTTTCTTTTCACTGGTATCTTTATGGTGGATGTTGTCATCTCCGAAGTTGCTTTTTTTTTTTCAATTGACGTAACAACGGTGTGGGTTGAGTAATGTGTTGGATGTGTTAAGGAGCCTTGGGTTGACCTCAAACTTGCAACTTCTTGGCCGGAACCAAAACAACAGCGTGTGACTAACCAATAAACGCTGGTATGTTAATCTGCTTTGAGTTTTCCCCCACACCCCTTGAAATAGCTCAGATTTATCCTGTAAATAAGCTGAATTCAAACACAAAGTTTACCATTTTAAAACCTGCAAAACGGTAGTTTCTTCATAACTTCTTTATAACTTTATTTTTAACTTGGGTTATGGTTGGGTGTTTCCATGTGATAATGACTAAAAACATTAGGACAAGTCAACACAGAATTGCTCACACAGTCAAACTTCTCCAGTGGTCATCACAGTCGCCAGACCTAAATCCTACACAAACTCCGTGGGGTGAATTGAAGAGCATAAAAAAAGAATTCTGGATGATCTAGAAAGATTTTGTAAAGAGGAATGATCAAAGATCCAGTTCTCTGTGTGCTTCAGCCTTGTGAGGTGTTGTAGGAGAAGACTAAATGCTGCCTGCCCTACTGGCAAAAGGGGGGTGGTAAATTAGTGTTGGTAATTGTGGCAAAAAAAAAATCAATTTTATTATTAATTTTTGATGTGGTCAAAATAAAGATTGGATTTTTTCAGTGAGAGATTATGCATGCAATAATTTTTTTCTTGTTATTTTCATGTCTTTTGACACATCTTAACACTCAGGGTGGAGGGTACAAACTTAGCACAGAAAGTAAAAAATTGGTGTTTGGTTGATTTCTTTTTTGTTGTAACAGAGCTTCTTTCAATAACTCTTAAACCACTGGAAAGCCAGTTATTTTATCCTTAAAGTTGCAACATTGGGAGAATGCATTTTTGGACTGACCAGCAGAGTTGAGTATGTGGGTTGGACCCATGGAAAAAAATTGATAGTTCATCCCTACTAGCGTTTGGTGTCATTTATTGGATCTGTGGCTCAAAGTTTGAAGAAACATGACAAATTAACAATGTATTCATTTATTTAGCAGTTCCCTAAGCAGGATGTGGGAGAACTGTACACAGCCACAGCCAGCCTGTGACTTCCTCCTCTTTGTGATTACACACTGCTGTGGGATAGTATCCCATTCTTCAACCAACATTTGTCGAAGTCAGCCGGTACGGTTGTGTTTATCACTCTGGCACGAACAGCACGCCAAAGCTGATCCCACAAGAGTTCAGTGGGGTTCATGTTGGGATTGTGGGTAGCTTATTTCATCCTAAAATCCATCCAAATTCTGGTGGTAGCTCCAAATAAACCCCATTCTGTTGGGGACGAGCATTAACATCTTGGAGATAAAAGTGTGGTTCCTAAGTGTGGAGATATGTGCCTGCCACTGGTAGCAGAATCTTACCTCAATATTTTTCTTCATTGAGATTACCTTCAGTGATGACAGAGAGATGAGGAATTAAGTTTTTTAAAGGCTCAACCTACATACTCAACTCACAACCACATTTTCCTTACAAATTTGGGACCCTTTAAGGAGAAATAAACAGGCTTTATTGCCAAAAAGCTTCATTATAACAAAGCAAAAATAAAACAAATACAAATTTTCTTACTTTTTGTTAAACAAAAAAAGATGTTTCATATATTTGAACATTTAGAATCTTCCCTACTCCATAATGTTTCTCTATCTCTTATGTTTTTGCTGCTGTGTGCACCGATTATGTCTCTCAGGCGCGTGGGGCAGCATGGCAAACACAATCTCTTGAAACAGTGCCAGCTTTTGTAGTGTGAATATCACTTCCCTTGACATTTGTCTCTTTATCAAAAACAGCCCTCAGCCAACGCAGCAACATCTGTGATCAGCTGAGATTTGGAGATTACAGCGAACAACATTCATCAGTCTGCTGTTTGAACAAAGCAGACATACAAATAAAACAATTTCAAGAGATTGTTGTAACTTGTTTCTCTCAGATGGCTCACCCAAGCAGTAATAGATCATCACTGCAAATGAAGTTCACTCTAACGGTCACTTAATTGCTGTTTTGCATCTTCTGAGAGTGTTGAAATCAATATAAACTTTTATGTCTTTGAGGCAAACAGCGCAGGGCTTGTCATCAATTTCACGGATAATGTCAGCTTCATTAACTAAAACTTTGTTTACAGCCATTCATTTTACCTGAACATGAGCAGATTCATAAATATTGATTCAACCATTTTGTAAACCTAAACCTTAAGTTTTCTCTTTTTTTATTTGTTGAAGTGGAGGAATAGTGAACAACTTTATGGAGCTAAGAGGCCTCTCCTGATCACGACAGGATCCTTTTGTATTAAAAAAAATCATTGCGTAAGAAAAATAGATCGGCTTCTAAAACTGTAAAAGTTTGGACTCTGAATTGAGCCCATACAAGCCCCTGTTAACCCAGTTTTATTGTTGAGTCTTTGCCACAGGCTCCATATATCATTAGTTTTCTGTATGCGGTGTGATTGATAAGAGGCAGTGTCCCATTTCAGTTAAGGTATAAAGAGCTTCCTCATGTCTGCCTGGCAGGGAGGTCCTGCTGAGATGAGGGATGTCAGCTTGTCACCCTGACACATGGCAGCTGTTTCCTGCCTGGCCCAGTGACTATAAATAGCAAAATATATCACCTAATGTAGGCCATTTGGTCAAACTGAAACTAAACAGGACATCTGCTCTGGGAAATATCTTCCTCTTTCACCTCAAACTGATTCCTTGTGTATTGTATCATAAAGAGTCTTAACTTTGTGTCCTATAACCATCTTACTGCAGTTATAGACTGACATTTTCAGTGATGATCCTATATAGTCATTATTTTATGTCAAGTTCAAGCAAATGCATGATTCTTTTAAAATAATAATACAGACACATCCCAAATATCTATTTCAGGGATTCAGTTAAAAAAAAAAAAAAAAAAAAAAAAAAAAAAAAAAAAAAAGAAACTCAGATTTAGGCACAAAGTGATATATTTCAAGTGTTTATTTAATTTGATGATTATGACTTACAGCTATAAAAGAAGCCACAACCAAGTATTGAGTGCACATACTGCACAGTAGATTGACATACATTTCACAAGGCCAAAATTACTGCATTAAAAATAGTCATTGATCTTTCATAATATTAAAATGTTCTGAGAATTTTGGTCTCCTTTGAGAAAGGGAACAGGAGGGTGTGTTTCTGCCTCCCTGGAAAAGCTAACTCTGGGGTGTTGGAAAGAAAACTCCAACTGATTATTGAACCTTGGATTCGGAATGAGCTTCCTCCATAGGGTGGCTGGGGTCAGCATTAGGATGAGGAGCTCCATCATCCAGAGGGAGCTCCAAGGAGAGCTGCTGCTGCTTTGCATCAAAAGGAATCAGTTGAGGAAGTTCATCTGATCAAGATGCCTCCAGGGCACCTCCCTTTGGAGGTTTTCCAGGCATATCCACTGAGAGGAGACTCCCGGGTAGATGCATATTATGCTAGAGGGACTATAGATCCCTTCTGGGCTATAAAAGCCCTGGGATCCCTAGAATGAACTGGAGAGCATCTCCAGAGAGATGAATGTTTGAGTAAACAAACAATGGGTGGATAGATTTTGGATTTGTTAGCTTTAAGCAAAAATAACCAAACAAACAGAAACACTTTAAATATATCAGTCTGTGTGTAAAAAGCTATGTAATATTTGCATTTTACAACTGAGTTAAAGAACTTCCTTTTTTTTTTTTTTTTAGATGATATTCAAATTCTTTTTGAGCTGCAACTAAAATGATCTTTTTCTATTATTCCAGCACTATCAAAAGGAACTTTGAATGCTAGAGACTTTAAAAAAACAATTTCTTTTGCTTTTGAATTTTTGAATTTCTTTTGCTTTTGTAACAGTTTCCTTCAGTCCCACTTCCTCATAATACCAGCCAGATATTTAGGATTACTAAAGAATAACTAGGCTGCTCTGGACAATCAAGAGTCACTCAGTGGTTACAATGTAACCCTAAATGTTTTTACACCAGAAGGTACCTCCCTAGAACCTCTTATTTTTCATGTAACATCCTCAAGGAAGCTTAAAAGACAAGCCGCTTCTATGTAAATACAGAAATATTAAATCGATCCAATACAGTCTAATAATGCAGAGAGATTCAAATTAATTTACTTGTGTTCCGATTAAATACTAGTTACAATGCAGTCAAATTCATTTTATTCTCATTGGTAAAAAGTTATCTACTCAAGCCCAGGTGTTCTCATCAAGTCAACCTTACAGCAAACTCTGCTATTTAGTAAGCATGTGACGACAGAAGAAAGAAATTATTCACTTTTAAGAGGAAACCTTCACCAGAACCGATATCCGACAACATTGGGATTTGAGTGAAAAAGCAGATGTATAGACCACCCCCCTGCCGCCAAAGAGCCTTGATGATCTGGTTGTTTCATATTATTTAAAATATTAGTATTTTAAATTTGCTAAAAACACTGAACAAAAATATAAGCAGAACACTTGTTTTTGCCACCATTTTTCATGAGCTGAACTCAAAGATCCAAAACATTTTCTATATACACAAAATAAGCATTTCTCTCAAATATTGTTCACAAATCTGTCTAAATCTGTAACAGTGAGCACTTCTCCTCATAGAGATAATCCATCCCATCTCACAGATGTGGCATATTAAAATGATGATTAGACAGCATGATTATTACACAGGTGTGCCTTAGGCTGGCCACAATAAAAGACCATTCTGAAATGTGCTGTTCTGCTTCATTGGGGGGGGGCAGTCAGGATCTGGTGTGACCACCATTTGCCTCACACTGTGCAACACATCTCCTTGGCATAGAGTTGATCAGGTTGTTGATTGTGGAATGTTGTTCCACTCCTCTTCCATGGCTGTGCGAAGTTGACGGATATTGGCAGGAACTGGAACACGCTGTCGTATACGCCGATCCAGAGCATCCCAAACATGCTCAATGGGTGACATGTCCGGTGAGTATACTAGCCATGCAAGAACTGGGATGTTTTCAGCTTCCAGGAGCTGTGTACAGATCCTTGCAACATCGGGCTGTCCATTACTATGTTGCAACATGAGGTGATGGTCGTGGATGAATAGCACAACAATGGGCCTCAGATCTCGTCACTATATCTGTGCATTCAAAATACCATTGATAAAATGCACCTGTGTTTGATGTCCATGACATATGCCTGGCCATACCATAATCCCACCACCACCATGGGCCATTTGAGCCACAACGTTGACATCAGCAAACTGTTCACCTACATGATGCCACACATACTGTCTTCCGTCTGGCCTGAACAGAGAAAACAAGGATTCATCCATGAAGAGTTCACCTCTCCAATGTACCAGACGCCATCCAATGTGAGCATTTGCCCACTCAAATCTGTTACGATGACAAACTGCAGTCAGGTCGAGACCCCGATGAGGACGATGAGCATGCAAATGAGCTTCCCTGAGACGATTTCTGACAGTTTGTGCAGAAATTCTTTGGTTGTGAAAACGATTGTTTCAGCAGCTGTCCGGGTGGCTGGCCTCAGACGATCTTGGAAGTGAACATGTTGGTGTGGAGGTCCTGGGCTGGTCTGGTTAAAGATAATTTGCAATTGTGAGGCTGGTTGGATGTACTACCAAATTCTCTGAAATGCCTTTGGAGACAGCTTATGGTAGAGCAATGAGCATTCAATTCATGGGCATGCTCGACATCCCTATAGTCAGCATGTCAATTGCACTCTCTCTCAAAATTTGTGACATCTGTGGCATTGTGCTGTGTGATAAAACAGGACACTTCAGGGTGGTCTTTTATTGTGACCAGTCTAAGGCACACCTTTGCAAAAATCATGCTGTCTAATCAGCATCTTGATATGCCACACCTGTGAGGTGGGATGGATTATCTCTCCACAGGAGAAGTGCTCACTATCACAGATTTGTGAACGAGAGAAATGGTTATTTTGTGTATATAGAAAATGTTTTAGATCTTTGAGTTCAGCTCATGAAAAATGGAAGCAAAAACAAAAGTGTTTTTATTTTTGTTCAGTGTATGTTCTGTGTTCACTCACATCTAATGCAAGAGGAAGAGAAATGATCTCCAGTTATGATTACAACCAGTTCCACACCCACACTTGTGATTGTTTTACAGTGGTTACTCTTGAAACTGAATTATAAATTACTTTAGAGGGCATTTGTGAAAATTAACATTTTTTTATAATTAAGGCTACTGTAAGGGCAACAGAAGTACCATAATTCCAGGAAGACATTCCTCCAGTGGAAATGCAAATTTAGGTCTCATAAATGTTAAGTTTTTATGCAACTACAGTAGGATCATGGTTTGGGGAGGTGAAAGGACAGAGAGATAAAGTGACAAATGTAATAAAAGTAGACAGCTTACAAAAACTCAAGGAACATGGCAGAAACCAGAATAGGAGGAGTAGGTAGGGGTAGGCGATATAGAGCAAGTTCTGGTGTGCAGAGGCGCCGTGGAGCTGGTTTGGCCAAAAGACTGAGAAGTTGAAAGCGAGTTCAGGGTGGAGACCACTTGAAGAGCTCAGCAAAAAGCCACCTGTTGATTCTACAGCCTTTTCCCATAGCATCAGCAAATCAAACGAGGAGAGAAATGGTTTAGACTCAGTTCAACAGTGTCCCCACTGCACTAACTTGTCACCATTGGGGGCTAAGACTGGCCATAGCATTCATTCTGGCCATCTTTTTAAGATCCTCTCGAACATGAAGCTCTGCTGGGTCCAGATGACTGGATTCCTCTGTCACAATTTGGGGAGGTGGAGGGACCCAGGTGCAGAAATCCTCAGAGTGAGAGAAAGTTAATCAAATAGTCAACTTACAAAAACTTGATCACCAATACAGGAGGCCCCAGAATACAAGGATCTAAGATATACATGGGGGGAGAATCCAGCACAGAACACTGGGAGCGGAAGGTACATATACACAGGTGGAATAATCAGGAGACGAGGGACAGCTGGAGATAATTACTGGGGATGGACGAGGCTGAACATTAATCAAAATTCAAATGCACAAAGAACAAAATTAAAAAGAAAGGGATGAACTGAGCTGAAGTAAACAACAAGGAAATAATCAAATCACAAACACAGATGAAACCCAAAAAACCCCCCAGAATCGTGACAAACACGTGCTTTCTCAACATAGGCCTTATGCATTTGTGTTGTTCATTAATGTTCTGTGTGAACATACACAGGTGGGGATGGTATTGAATTGAATTGATTGCCTGCTGCTTTGATTCTGGGGTTGTTTCAGCAGCAAATCAGTGTCAGCTTTCCAATTCCATCTCTGTACGTACTGCCACATACGAACCTGATGTGCAATAGAGGCACATGTCCTGCGAGAAAATCAAAATCTATTAAAAAAATATATATATATATATATATATATATATATATATATATATATATATATATATATATATATATATATATATATATATATACTGTCATTTACATTTTTAGACTTGAGAAATTAGCTATCACTGAAGAATGAATCTAATGAAGAAAGTTCCAAAAGTAAACAAATATATAAAATAAAAAAACTGAAACTAAAAGAAAAACAACTTCTAAGTTGCTTAGCTAACACTGATGTGGAGTTTAAAATGTTTGCAGATAGCTGCAGCTTTTAAATAATGCACACTAGCCTCCAAGTGAGCAGGGGTTCATTGGGCTTCAGTGGTATTAATAGTGTTACTGTGAATTACATCACATACCAACCCCATTTCCCAGTTTGTCATAATGATGGACATATTTCAAAAATCCAATTAAAGAGTTAAAGTGACCTTTACTTTCCACAGTAACATAGCTCCTGCATGCATTATTCAGTTAAATTTACATTTTTAATCCCTGTTACTGAGGATGATGTACATTTGGTCTGCTTAGAGGATGCCAAAGGTTTAAAAGTTTAAAATGTGCCTTTTAAACCTTTTTGAATAAGCAAGCAAACATTAATAACTACATAAAAAAGTAATTCCACAAATGTTAAAATAACAATGTTTAAAAACTGGAACTGTCTTGGTGTGCAAAGTTTGTTATAAAATACTAATAAAAATACTGTTAGCAAAAATGTCTGCTTTATGCTGTTGTTTAACACGTGGTTTCATTCAAAAGGACTGCCAATACGGCTTTTCGTTTTTCTTTGAGGTCGGATGTGAGGATTCCAACTTTGTACTAATACTGACCCCATTTTTTTTCTAAATATAATGCAATAAAGAGGAAAAAAATGTGCTGCTGCTTCTTTGATTGAAGTAGGCGATTTAAATGCAAAGGAAAATAAAGGGATTATAAAATTATCTCAATTTATGCATCAAAGCATATATTTCTAATAGATTTTTAGTAAACTAAAAAAAAAAAATCAGTGTACATGCTGCTGCTCAACTATATTTTGAAAATGGTGGGAGTTCCTGACTGTGATTCATTCAATAAATAGGGAAATTTTTTTTTTAGTGTTTTACCAGTCAATTACAGATTAGAGCTGATCATGGGAAATCTGGCTTATTATGATTTCTGGCTGATTGATTGGCACAGTTCTCATTAAAATCAGTAATTGTAGCACTACTGCTACTAATACTACTACTTCAACAACAATTTATAATAATGAAATACTACTACTAATAATAATAATGAAATATCTAACAAACAGCAGTACAAGCCAAATCAAATGAAATCCCAGGCATAAGATCAAACTCTGGAGTCCAACATCCTGAGATGAACAAGTAAACCTTTGAACTGAGAGTTTTCATGTCTTTCATATAGCAACAATATGTGTGATTGATTAGTGGCCAAAGTGAGACCATTATTCTTACTGGAGCTATTATTATTTACATATAGCATGCAAACATGACTGCAATGTACAAGTGCATGTTTTCAAGCAATACACCATCAATGACATATCAAGAGGGGAAAAAAAGAACAAAGTAAAATGACATATCTTGGATTCAAGCTTTGATTAAACTGCTTCAACTCCAACTGCTTCTCTGGTTCTTGTTTTTGTATCTCTTTGCTTAGTGAACTTTAATATGTTGTAAATTTGACTCTTTAGTGGATATACATCTGAATATCTTACCCTATGATCCCCTGTTGACCTTTGGAAACCCCCTGTGCTGTAGAAGAGGACAAATACTGGTTCTGGGATTAAAAGCTTTCATTCTGCTTATTACTGTTTATCTTCAGACAGCACAGTAATTGTCATTCTGAATGTGATCATAAAAGGGTTTATTTCAGATACAGCAATGATACCCATCTGTCTTCTTCCAGACCATTTCCAAGGATAATCAGGATTTCTCACTTGGAAATAAGACTATTTTCTTGCAATGCTGCATCTGGCAATGGATTTCCAATTGCATCATTTGGTGCAACAGATATCAACACAGAATTATCCTAAAGCAATGCTGTTTTTTATGGCTCACCATGACAAAACCAGGAACAAGTCTCCTCTGGGGCATTTTAAGTTATTTACAGATTCTGAAAGTGTGGATTCTAAGCTTTCTAATTATGTCAAACACATAGAAAAAAGAAATTAAGAAGATATTCCATTTGAATGGTGGCACTCTGCAAACAATTTCAGTGAGAAAACAGGTCTCAAAGTTTCAGAAGAACTGTCCCCATACCTGATCAGCTACCTGGGGATGTTAATAAAGGCTGTTCATTGGGGCCTGCCACATAGCTTCGCAATGCACTTCCTCCTATGCAATTGCATGGGCAGGCACCTATTACTCTACACTCAATAAGGCGTCACTTTATTTATTATTCTTCCGTCTGCGTTAATGCGGCCCGAACCGTGGCGTACACCCCCACAATATATACATCAAAACGTGCGGCTCGATCTCGAGATCTGTGCTATTACTCAACTTTTTGATTCGACTTGCCATGGCGACGTAATTCGCGAAAAACCGAAAAACTTGTTTGAAATTGACAGATGACTTTCTGTTTTTCTGAGTGATAATGCTTATCTTAGGATACCACCATGGTCAGTGAGCCATACTGCCTGTATCAAAAACTGCCGTTGCAATGAAAAATGAATAAATTTTAAAGCTTTCTAACAGATTTTTTTCACCATCAGTCCAAGTAATAGTAAACAGAGCTGTATAGCACTCTGTTTTTTTAATTTTATTTCAAGCCTGTCTTACGCTTATACATTTCCTTATGTGCACAACCAAAAAAACAGGTCTAGGTAAAGTCTCAATAGCAAAATAAAAGCAGAATATTTTTTTGTTTACATTCTGCTGGTTGGATATATCTGGTTTGAAATGTTATTTAACATTAGTTTGAATAGATTAGATCATCAACACCAAAGATGTAAATATTTGCCTTCATGTTATTTTGGTAGAACTTTAGCTCACGTCTTTCTAGTGTCACTAACTCCAGGTGTCCTACACAAGGGTCACTCAACTGCTAAAGACTCACATTTCCACAGGGGGATTTTTTTCTTTCTATTTGTGGAAAAACCATAAATAGCAGATTATTATTTGTATTTTACCCCAACAGCCAATTGTCTGTAATCCCACTGAAGAAGCTTAGGAACTGACCTAATCTTTACACAGTGGACAATGAAAAATGGAATCCACCTCATTTATTCTTCGACCAACAGGCAAAGAAACACAATTGAGTTGGGCAGATAAAAAGCTGTTCAGATAAGTTGCATTAATAAACCAAGACACCGCAATCTATTTCAGCCCAAGCTTGGTCTCATTTACATTCACTCAAAAACTCAGTTTTAAATCTATGGAAATAGTCATGACAGACATCCCTGATGCTTATTGCCCATGATGCCATATTAGATACAGTGATCGTTTCTGTCTTCTGGGAGGAGGTCACAGGATCAAATATGGATATCTATTACAGTGTCTGCCCAACTTCTATGTGACATTCAATTACCTCAAAGTATCAGGTTGGTGGTGCATTAAAAAAATCAATCTTGCATCGAATTTACTACAGTAAATTTCTCCATAATTCTGTATACACATGTCTGTGACAGAAAACAAGCTACGCAGCCGTTGTTCCAACTCCCATCGTCTTCCCCAAGAAACGGCATCCATCAAAGTTAATGGGCTGTAATCATCACCACAAATACTGTGTCATACATCCCACTGCTCGCTCCAGAGTATTCAACTCCTAGTCAATGGGATGTAAAGAGTGACAAGCCTGAGGAACACAGTTTCCTATGTCATTAACAGCGAGAAGTGAGAATTTGAAGAGAATCCAAAAAGTTTTGCTTATTTTCTTTCGTTTACCAATTATCTTTGGGGACCACAGTGCAGAAACATATATTAGTCAATATCAGTCATTTCTAGAAACACTGTGTTTCAGGCACCCTTCATTGCTGTCACCCTGTGAAATAATTCTTATTAAAGCATCCTACTGTCTAACGACAGATCTGCTGTGTGGTGGATGGATTCATTACACAAGCAGCCAATTCTACCAGCTTCAAATCACATCTCCCAGCATCCTGTATGTCTGCTTATCTCCAGACTGTACGCTGCTGCTGGACTTCTGATTAGACATTATACAGGTGAAAACACACACATGCACACCCACAGAATCCTGTATCTACAGTGTCAGAGGACATTACAAAGTTTTTTTCCACAGCTTTGTGCTAACCTGTAAATATAAATTACAGGACCTTGCAAAAATATTCATACCACTTGAGTTTTTTTCACGTTTTGACACATTATGATTATTAACATGTATTTTATTTGGACTTCTATATGACAGAACAAGACAAAATAAGAGTTTGAGTCAATATTTTGTAGAAAAAGCTTTTGCTGTATTTACAGCTGCAGGCCAGTGGAGAGGCCATGAACATTCATTTTTAAGTCTTGCCAAAAAATCTCAAATGGATTTAGGTCGAGACTTTTTAACAAATGAGTTTTCTTTGCTCACCTGCTTTGGTGTAGCTCTAGCTGTATGTTTTGGGTTGTTCTCCTGCTGGAATGTGAACCTCTGCTCCAGTCTCAAGTCTCGCCATTTTTAGTAGGTTTGCTCTCAGGATTGCCATGTGTTGAAGAAAAGCATCCGCACAACATAATGCAGGCGCCATTATATTTGGTAAGTTGACGGTACAGTGCCACGTTAATTTTCTGCCACAGATCGCATTGTGAACATAGGTCAGGAAGATCAGTTTTAATCCTATCTGGCCAGAGCACTTTCTTCCACATGTTTGCTATGTCACCTACATGGCTTGTAGCAAACTACAAACAGGACTTCTTTTGACTTTCGTTTAACCAGAGTTTTATTCTTTCTTGCCACTCTTCCATACAAACCAGAGTTGTGGAGAGCGCTACAAATAGTTGTTCTGTCAACAGATTCTCCTACCTGAAGGGTAGACCTCTGTAGCACTTCTTGAGTCACCACTTCTTGGTTGCTTCTCTGATTAAGGCTCTCCTTGCTCGGCCTGTCTGTTTAGATGGATGGCCATATCTTGGTATGTTTCAGTTGTGCTGTATTCTATCCGTTTCAGACGATGGACTGAAGAGTACTCCATTAGATTTTAAAAATTTTGAATATAATTTTAGAGCCTAACCATACTTTAAGCTTCTCCACAACTTTGTGCCTAGCCTCTCTGATGTGTTCTTCTGTCTGGATGATGTTTGTTTACTAATGTTCTCTAACAAACCCTTGAGGCTTTCACAGAACATCTGTATTTATACTGATATGAAATGACTAAACTATATTTACAAATCAAGTGACTTATAAGTGAAACAGTTTGCACCTGATTTTATTTAGGGGTATGTATCAAATTAAAAGAAGATGAAGTCAAATGCACACCACACTTTTCAGTTCATTTGTAAAACGTGCCATTTTCCTTCCATATCACATTTATGTTCAAAATTGTGTTGCCTGTTTAAATAAAATCCTAATAAAATGCAGTACTTACAGTACATATATATATATATATATATATATATATATATATATATATATATATATATATATATATATATATATATGTGTGTGTGTGTGTGTGTGTGTGTGTGTGTGTGTGTGTGTGTGTGTGTGGTGTGTGTGTGTGTGGTCTTTGTATGTGTGGGTGTGTTTGTGTGTGTATGCTGTTTATGATCAGTTTTTTAACCTTTACCTTGGTTCCACAAGGAGCTTTACAGTGTCTGTTATTGTCCCATTCAAGCATAGAATCCTCCGACTGCATGACGACCACTCTAGCACTGAGCCAGAGCTATTCCTAAGTAGTGCAGCTGTGCAGTAGCTAGCTGGCTAGCAATTAATTTGTCATGAATGGAGATTAAAGGTAATTACGCAGCCTATGTGATGGGTGCTGGGCTAAATGTGGAGCTAAATTATGTCTTGATCACATAAATATCATGGTGGGCCGAAGGTGCTTTGTTTAATGGAACTGATTCCAGCACGCCTTCTACATTAACTTAGCTGCACGTGTTTTCTCAGGTTTCATCTTAAGCATCTCTTTAGTAGTGATATTATTCTGTGGTGTTGGAGCCTTTTTTGAGTTCTGGAGGGAAATTTTATTGAGTTTTCCTCTAATGCATTCTTGTCGACCTGTCTCGCTATGAACAGCTAGTAACAAGCATGGCAGATTTGGGCTACATGGATCAATGTGTATTGACTTCATTAAAGTGCAGATGAGAGATTTAAACAAGAGAACCAAAACACCACACTTGAAACCTAGAATCACACCACTAAAAAGAAAAGTAGTGTTTTTATAGGCATTTTTTTGTAAACAGCCATGGATAGTGTTGCGCTCAGATTGGTTTGTCTGCATTATCCAGAAATATGACTAAAGAAAGACTTTCTGCATGCAAATTAGGAAAGTGAATGCTCCAAAGTCCAATATGTGTACTGAAAGGTGGGGAGACTTGAGATGGGATCAGACCCTGAGCAAGACATTTATAAATGATAGACCAATAGAGAATTGATTCTTATGTCACTGTGCTGAGCTTTCCATTAGTTGAGCAAGGCCTGGTGCCTACGCTAAGGCCTGATGCTTAAGAGAAACAAAAGAGTTCCAGGTCAATTTGACCATTCATCAAATGAAATCCATTTCAAACTCTGGTGTTGCCGAGAATGGCAAAATATGCAAAGACATGTGTAGAAACTACACATGTCTTTGCATATCAGTTTTTATTTGTGATTCTATATTTTGATAGTTTATGGGCATTTGATAAGAAGGATGCTAAAATCTCACAAAAATGCATTTATTATTTTCTAAAGACTCGTCTATAATAATAATAATTTAATAATAATAATAATAATAATAATAATAATAATACATCTTATTTATAACACCCTTTACATCTTGAGATCTCAACACAGTAACAGTTTTTAGCTGCTTGATTTGCCAACCACAAATAAATCTAAAAACAAAAAAGACATAGAAATAAAAAATGGAGGAGTTTACAATACTGTCAGAGTGTTATTTTAAACACTGTAGATATGGTGGGATATTGTCAGAAAGACGATGTGTATCATGCCAAGTTCTCATGGTGGTGTTATGGTTATGCCCGAGTTTCTACATTAAGATTGTATGGTCTCTGTGGTAACATATCAAAAAACTAAACATACCTCTTAAAACGAAGATGGCTGGTAGCTTGATGATATTTGTGGCTATGTCATTCCTAAAAACGGCATGAATCTAGGTTTACATGAAAATATTGGTGTTTTCACCCAGTATAATGATGTTAGCAATGAAAAAGAGACTGTACTGGTTGCTACTACTCCCTGTCTTTTTGTCTGATGTGACCTGCTCTGTGTGCTATGCCAGGACAGCTTTCTGTGAGTAGTCATTACATTTTAGCTAGACCTACACTAATACATATGTTACAAACTGTTTG
The DNA here is from genome assembly GCA_014839685.1 of Anableps anableps. NCBI lineage: Eukaryota > Metazoa > Chordata > Actinopteri > Cyprinodontiformes > Anablepidae > Anableps > Anableps anableps. The sequence goes on from CM026073.1 coordinate 13,875,636, forward strand.
GCATACAAACATCTCCATCACAAGCAAGACGTGAGTTGATTTAATACTGTAGCTGTGTGTATAGAGTCACATATCTTTAGAAAACCTATGCTGGTTTATTAGCTTTCTGAACCTAGATAAACCTTTTTGGGGGCAGTATATTAAGGCTGCCAAAAGGAACTTAAATAAAATACCATAAGTAAAATAAGTGTAACAAAAATCAGATTGGAAAGACCTCAGTATCAGATTGGACTTGGTATCAGCAAAAACTTTATCTTTTATTTATAATCTTTTATAATTTCGTCAGTTGACATGATAGAATCACACAGTTCCTGGATATTATTATATTGCCATCTGCAAAAATCCCACTCAACCACATACCAAATGGTGACATGGGACACCATGTCCCCATTTGGTATGTGGGGGACACTATGTCCCCCACATACCAAATGGAGGTGACTGTGGAGGTGACTGGATTTCAGAGAACGTACTGTCATGTTTAAGAAACTAGTTTGAAATGATTTGAGCTTTTTTATGTGGTCCAAAATCCTTCTGGAAGTAGCTATTAGAAGATTTGTACAATGTGGTCATAAATGGATAGACATGGTCAGAAACAATACTCAGGTAGGATGTGACATTTAAGTGATTCTCAGTTAATACTAAGGGACCCAAAGTTTACAAAAATATTACCCCCACACCACTACATTACCACCACTCTAGAATCTAAATTTTGCTGCCTCAGACAAGATTTGATGTACTGTGAGCTTGGAGAAGGTATTCCGCATACCTTGGTTATAACGAGTGGTTATTTGAGCTCCTGTTGCCTTTGTGTCATCTCAGTCCATTCAGCTAATTCTCCTCTGAGCTCTGACTTAAACAAATCATTTTTGTCCTCACTTCCTCATGCTGAATATTTCCTCTTTTTCAAAACATTCTCTGTGGACTCGAGAGATGATTGGGAGTGAAATCTCAGAAGATCAGCAGTTCCTGAAACAGTTAGATCAGCCACCAACTGCCAAGTCATGTTCAAAATCTCTTAAATCCCCCTTTTCCCCATTCTGATGCTCATTTTGAACCTCAGCTAGTTGTCTTCACCACATCTAGATGGCTTACTGCATTGAGTTGTTACCACTTGATTGGCTGATTTGCGATATGTTTTAAGCATTTGAATGGGTTTACCTAACAAAGTAGCTGCTGAGTCTATAATTCTTTGAAAATACCAACATTTTGATAGGCACTTGTAGGTAAAATAACAATTTGGGATAATTATACATGTAACTAGTCACTCTAGAATACAGATCCCCTTAATATTACAGTGCAAACAGTCCCAACAGCACTGGAATAAACCGAGTCCACACAAAAAGACACGTGCAGAGACTATTCTGGTACAGCTCCAGTATGGATGTCCCTGATGTATTTGTGTGTTTGATTGGATATTTAGCTCTATCTTCCCCACAAGACAATTTGTGGACCTCAACAGATGGAGAGGTCCAATTAGAAATTGGAAAGATGGGAGACAAATGTTCCAAGTCCTTGTTCCTCCCTGAGGACACACAGCCAATCTTAGAGTACATGAACAAAATAAAAGTAAGCTTAACTAAATGGCAAAAAAAACTGATGTCATTTCTTAAGGTTGTGTAATCCAAAAAAATACGGCACCAAATTTGATAAATTCCACTCACTCCACATCTGCATTATGTATAAATATTTCCTTCTGTTGTCTGAGTCTTCAAGGGCAGACATCCCACAAAGCAATTGCCTTGCCATCAGCCAGGACCAAAAAGAGGAGAAGAAATGAAAAAGTGCTTAAATATAGCAACCCCGTGGGATAGTGGAAGGAAGGCTGCACTGTGGTGTGATTAAATGAATAACCTTCATTCAGTCACAATTGTTGACGGTACATTCATATGTGCGTCCAGTGATTATGGGTGTAGGTAGGGGGCGCCTCAAATGTGCCTGTCCTCAAACTTTTATCATCGTTATTCATTGGGAGGCCTGTCCTCATCAGTGACAAAGATGTTGGAGCTATAAATAATGGCAGTTGTGTCATTATGCACATTGACCCTGGGTCATTTTAATTCAGGCTTCAGCTCTTGCTGTGAAAGCAGACAGTAATAATACCTCTGATGACTGATAGATTGTGCTCATGTAAGACCAATTTTCATTGGGAGAATGACCTTTAGGTTGCTTTGTTGCTGGTGTTTTTCTGGCCTTAAGTTATTATTTTTCATGTCACTTTTCTTGTTGTTTGTCAGTGGAAGCCTTGTGGAGTAAAAGTGGGAAAATAATGATGTCTCCATACACGAGAAATGACGTGTTGCAGGTAGAGTGGCTGTGGACGTGGCTGCAGCTCTGCCCCTGGGGCCAGTCAACAGCTGTTAAAGGAGATACAGCTCTCTCCCATTACCTCTTCTCAGATTCTCACTGGCTCCCGATGCTCGCTGTCATCTGGGATCGCTTCTGTTGCCTCTCTGGCCGCTGTCCACGCTCTCTGAGAGAGTGCTGATTACATTTTTACACATTGCCACTCCTTCTGTCTCATTCCAAGTACATTCTCCCCCAGTTTTACTGTGAGGTTTTAATATGTCTAATAGGTTGTTTTTTGTGGTTTAATGTTTGATGCTTGCTTCACAAACACTATGTGGAGTTCAAGGAAGGACATTTATTGGTGTGACAACGTTTTTGCAATAAGTTCTGCTTCTAAATGTATTCCAAATGCATTCATACCCCTTGCATTTTTTTTCCCCCATTCTGTCACATTACAAACACAAAATTCAATATCATTCATTTGAATTTTATGTGACATAGCAAAAAAAAAAAAAAAAAAAAAACTAGACTATAATTGTGAATTGGAAGAAATATATATTTTCATGATTTCTTTACAAATAAAAATGTGAAAAGTGTGGTGTGCATCTATGTTCAGCCCCATGAGTCATATTTGACCATTATAACACATGAATATGCTTTGATCTAATCCATTCCATTATAGCTCTGACCATATATTTAGATGTCTGGTCGCTAGAGGTGAACCCCTGCCACAGTCCTAAATCAGCTTCCATGTCCCTGCTAATAGAAAAAAAAACCCTATTCCCATAGCATGATGTCACCACCACCATATTTTACATTGGGGTTGGTATGTTGAGAGTGTATGGTTTTCCTTCAGTCACAGCAGGCCATAAAGGTTAGGTTAGTCTCAAACTGACCTTCAGTATATAATCTAAAGAAGATGAAGTTGGGAGTTTATATTGAGTGGGGAGCCATTTTCTTCTCCCTTAATAATCAGAATTTCTTGGCAGATGGGAAAAAAAAAACTTGCAACAAAGAGCAAATTGCTGAGTTCAGGAAAGGATAATAGTTTGGGTGTTTCAGCTCACCAGAAAATTGGCAATAGCTGGTAAAAGCAACAATCATGAGCAGTTGTTGCTCTTGCATAGCATCCATATTGTGGTTGTTTTTCTGGCTTGGAACATGTTCAGACCATTGAGGATTTCTTTGTTTCTTTGTGCACTGACAGATTCACATGTGTGATTGGAAACCAAGTGTCTGATCTTATATTTTTTCCCAAATACTTGTCCACGATGAAAAGCATAAAGAGGTAAGGGTAGTGTTTGGGACTAGGGAATCGTGAGGAAAAAAATAGACTGCTAAGAAAACCTGAATGGGCTCATAGACATTGTTCTAATGGGTCTCTTCTTTGATGAAACTGTTACAAAGATGGATTACAAAAACTCCTTTGGATTTTTTGGGCGTCTGGCTTCTCCCTGTATGGGTAAATGCAGTGAAAATATCACATCATTACCCATGTTGGTCATTTTAGTCCACTGAAGTGAAAATATGCTTTTGTCTCTTTGTGAATCGCTACTCACAATGACCTTTCCTCAGATTTATCAGTATGAGTCCCAGTTTGAAAGGGCCTATAAAAATAACACAGCTTTGAATGTTAAAGAAACAAGAAAGAGCCAGTTTTCATTCACATTCTGTTTCATAAAGGAAAATACTGTGTTTTTGTCCTAAATAAGTTAATGAAAACAATAACTGAAGTTCCTTCTGTAAACATTTAGAGAATTTACTCAACCCTTTCTACAAAAAGATAATTTTACTCATTTTACAACATTTAAGCACTACACTACACTCCTCAAATTTACAGCAGTTTTTGTTGATTGTATTCAAATCTACTGTTGCTGCTTTAGGAGAATTCAATAAATCCTATTTCCAAATTATCACTGTAACCCAACATGATTGAGTGATTTAGTATCTAAGACCAAACCAGAAAACAGGCGGAAATGAAACAAAGAGTAAAAAACAACTATGTGAAGTACAAAGACCTGTGCTCCACATAACTGCACCAAATGAGAAAATCTTCTGCATCTCAGACTCTCAGTAGACGTTTCTCTTGTGAATACAGTTTCATCAAAAAACTGAGACCATCTCTGGAATATAATAATTGTCATGTCAAAAAAATTGCTTGACAGTTTCACAAACTGTCTCCACTATTTTATTGTCATTTTTTTTACAGTTGGTATGAGATAAAACTGTAGACTTTCTGTCTTTGTCTTCTCCAGTAGGAAATTAAGGTATTGTATAGCTGTGAAGGTCAAGACATCGTCTTCAGAACTGCCAAATGGTGATGGGCATTTTCAATTATTTTCTGACATTTAGGTTTAATTGTTTGAACAGCTGATAAATGAAGGGGTTATTGCGCTTAGTGTTTGATCATCCTTTTTGTTAAAACTATTTGCATCGGGTTGAGGGGGAAGAAAAAGAAATGATCAAATCTTTCTGATTTTCAAGTCTGGAAAAATAAACAGAAAACTCGAAAGCCTCTTTATTTAATCCCTCACTGACTGGAAAATTCCTGCTGCTTTCAAACTCTTATTCCCCGGTTTTATCTGAAAAGTTTAACGTCTCTGAGCCTGAGCGTAGATAACCCGGATGACAACATGGTGACATAATCTGGAGTTATACTTTATAGAAGCTCCTCAAGATCCACTGGAGACATTGTGTAACTGTCTTTATGAGTTACTTGTAAGGAAGTGCTTCACTTCATGAGAAAAATTCTCTTCATTCATAAAGCCAGTGGAGTGAGAGCAATAATTAAACTAAGGCTTAAATGACTAACATCTATAACTAAAATAGCGGCATGTTTTAAAACCTTGTAAATTTGTTTTTATGGTAGGTGAAATATCACACAGTGTGTGCTGTAAATCTGGTCAGGCTGTAACCTGCTGTTTAAAAAAAGGCTGATTTCCAGATACTGTACATCGTGAATGCACACACTGCAAACTCTGAGTTAAGGGGCCATTTGGTTGTGGAAGCTGATATCCAGCGGCTGCTCCGTGTGGAATCGCACATCAAAGTTAATCTTGCACCGTCTGCTCTGGCGCTGCAGAGCACTAATCTGCTGTCAGTGTGATGAGGCTCCTGGACCAGTTCCCCTTTCCAGCACAGAGCCACTAATCCCAAAGACCTTTCCTACTGTTTTTTTCTCTTTTTCCAGACAACAGCAGTCGTAGGGCTGACCTTGAATACTCATCTGGTCAAGAATAGCTAAGCACAAGCTCTGCTTTTTTTGCATTTTATATGACTTCTTTTTCATTTAGCTCAACCACCTAAAAGAACCACTAAACCATAATATTGATCTGTTCCATGTTAACTCTTGTGGTTTATAACATGAATTGTCAATAGATAGATATACAGATACAGAACGATCTATGTACACTGACAAGGCATAACATTATGACCAATGTCAGGTGAAGTGCATAGCACTAAATATGTCTTTATCATATCATCTATTAGTGAGTGGCATATACTAGGTAGCAAATGTGACTTTTGCCTTCAAACTTGATCTGTTAGAAGCAGGAAAACTTTGCAAAAAAAGGACCAAAATTGTGCTGGTTGGATATCTGGGTCAGGGGATCTCCAAAACCAGTTTTTTTTTTGTTTGTTTGTTTGTTTGTTTTTTTGCTATTTTTTTTGGGGGGGGTGGGAGGGTGGTTACCTGTCTGCAGTGGTTAGTATCTATCAAAGGCGATTTCAAGACAGAACCAACAATAACAGATTCATGGGCAGCGACGCCTTGCTGTTTCACGTGAGAAGACAAGGGTGGCCTGTGTTGTCCGATCCAATAGATTAGCAACTGTAGCTCAGAACTGAATGCTGGTTCTGAGAGAAAGACATCAGAACACAACATGCATTGCAGTTTTTTGTATATGGGGCACACAAATCAAAGATTTTTTTTTTTTTTTTTTTTTTTTTTTTTTTTTTTTTTTTTTTTTTACTGAACTGCCAAAAATAGGTCAAACCATATTGCAATGGAAGAAGGTGACCAGTTCCAATAAATCACATTTTCTTTACGTAACATGTACGTAACATGGATAGGTGACTGCATATATGACACTTTTGTGGGGAATACGCAGCATCAGGACACACTACAGAAAGAAAGAAAGCCGGAAAAGACAGTGTAAAATTTTACGACATGTTATGGGAGGAAACCTTTAATCTTGCTCTTCATGAGGATGTTGCTATTACATCTACCACCTACGTAAGCATTGTTGCTGACTACTTATGAAACCAGTAAACCCTGATGGCTGTGGCCTCTTTTAGTGGTATAATGCATCCTGCAAAAAATGGTTCTGAAATGGTTTGAAAATAAGTCAGATCTATGAGGAATCATCTCCTTTGTTATGTTCACATTCAAGATGAGATGATTGTTATAAAACCATGACCTGAAGTGGTCCACCAACCCCTTGTCCTGATAACAGCAGAGTCATCAGAGTATTTCTGCACATAACATGACTCTGACTTGTACTGAAAGCCTGAGGTGTACAGAGTGAAACACAATGATAAGAGTACGGTCCCCTGTGGTACTCCGTTACTCCTACCACCTGGTCAGACGTGCAACCCCTGAGTCTTATCAGCAGTGCTATAAATTATAATTCTACATCTAACGCTGTGTTTACTTTCTCTGCAAAAGTTATCACACATTTTCTTGTTGTTAATCAATTCAATTAATTAAAATTTTCACCTTTTAACCTCGCTGCAGGCCTTCAGGCATTACAAGTAATGCAAGTTGCAGCAAAATCAAAGCTTTCTGTGTTCAAGTAAATGCCATCATTCATCTGCATGCCAATTAGCCTACAGTAAATAAATAATAAGCTCATTAGCATAATCACTTGAATGTTCTGATGATTTTAATTTATTTTCATTTTATATTTTTTTTAATCCATAGCTTTGGCACTGAGCCGTGCTTCCAGCCACTCTCTCATGTGGCTTAACCCAACCCATTCAGCCACAAACCAGAGTAAATTTATTATCAAAGCTTTATGACTGTGTTGTTGGAATGTATTTTTAGCCCTGGCTTTATATGAGAAAGATGGGCAAACACCTAAGCAGTTGAGTCCATTCATCCTGGTTTTAAATATTTCCTTTGACAATCCGTTTCAAACTAATTACTCTCACATTAGTACATTCTCAAGGTAACATGTAGTTTAATGGGAACATGCAGGCACTTGTAAAACTTCCAACAACACAGAACAGCAAGTCATCCTGTAATTAAAATAAAGTGCCACGAGGAATTGCTTGCAATTATGACGACAAGGAGCTGAAATAAAGGTGACTTGGCATATAATAGCAAGGTAATAGGTTTGGGTTTTTTCTATTATTTTTGCATAGGACAGCAGTTGTTTCCCAAGAGTCAGCGGGTGTAGCCTGAGAGACTGGAGAGCAGCAGAAGAGAAGAAAAATGTCAAAGCAGGGCTGAGCTAGCGCTGCATGATAATAGAAAAAGAGACATAAGGAAAAGAAAGGAGGGGGGAAAAGAGAATGAAGCGTTTCATCTCCAGCTCATAGTTAGAGGCAGGCAGGTCCAGGCAGACGAAGGGTGAGTCAAAGTCAGGAACGGAAGAGTGCCGGAGAGGAAAGGCTTTTTATCATTCCTGACTTTTAAGAAGATCTCCCAAATGAGGGAGGGTGCGCATGCTAATGTCAAAGCCATGTTGATAACTAGCCGCCTAGGTTTTTATGGTTAGGGTTAAGCTGAGATTTGGAAGGGTTGAGGGAATACATGTTTGATATGTAAGCGAGAGCTGAGGTGCCTTTGCTGAAACTATACGTGGAGGATTATTCTATGGGGCTTATCTGTGTCTACGTGGCTAAAAGAGAGTAATTTTACTGGTCTTTATTGAGTCTGTGTGGCTCATAAGACTGCAGTGAATGTTAAGCTTGAAGATCAAAGCTTCATTGGCAGTACTGCGCCATAAAGTCGTCATTTGCTTTTCATTCATAATGCACTACCATTGGAAAGTGTGTGCTTCATTGTTGTTTCTTTGAAGCACTCACAGGCTAACTTGCAGCTCGAGACACTGACTGGATTGCTAAAGATGCATACAAAGAAAATAAAAGAAAATTCAGTGGGCTATATTAGTATTGATCATGTCAAATTATTTCTCAGTTAATATTTTTCCGTGAGACTAATGACAACAACAACACATTTACAGATGTGGAATGACATGAGAAATCAATATTGAAAATGCTTATTAATTTATTTTCTTTAAAAGTCTTTTTTGGTAATGACAACATCAAGACATCTCATGTCAGGAAAAAGATAATTACATGTGTTGCTCCTTTATAATTTAAACACTCTTCTTCCACACAAACTGCCTTCAAATCCTGAAGGTTCTTAGGGCCTCTTTTATGCACTCTGATGCTTGGTTATTTCCACATATTTTCAGTTAAATTCAAATTGGTGATTAATTGAGACATTCAAGAGGGTTTATTTTCTTTGTAAAGGGAAAACTTTCTAGGCTGTGTATTTGGGATCCTTGTGTCATTGAGAAATCTATCCTTGTTAATTAAGTTAGTTCATTCCTTCATTAATCTTAACTTTATATGAAGTCTGCCAGCACCATGTGCTGAAAAATAGTTCCACACCATGAGGTTCCCACCTCCATACTTCAATGGTATGGTGTTTTTGGGGTGATACTGTTCCTCCACCAAACATTGTGTGTGCAAAGACATATACTGAGTTAGGTTTCCTTCTCGTCTGACCAGTCTGTACCCTCCCAGTATTTCATTGGTTTGTCCAAATGTCCTCTATTTTATTATGTATGACCTAATTTATGGACTTATTTGTTGGATTTCTCTGTATGTATGGATTAGAGGGGCTATTAATGACACCAGGTTTAAAACGTATTTCAGTTGTTTCAGTAGAAATGTTTCTACTGGGAAAAATGTATTCAGCACTTATTTTTTTATTGTTTGCGTAGCTGTGTCTCTCATATCTGTTGCATTTTACCGCAGTTCAAAATCCAGTCAGAACAACACTGACACTTATCTATCTCAGGTTTGTCTATCTCTGCAGTTATTGTTCACAGTTCGTAACACTCGAGCAATCTGTTTTTTCCTCCTGCACGCCATACAACAGGCAGTATGGCCCTCTGGCTCCCCTCTATCTTTTGTCTCCCATCTCCCCCATCATGATGTGTTGCTCTCCCTGTCTCTCCTTCTCCCGCTTATCACCTGCAGTGAAAATCTAGCGGGCTAATCCCAGTGCCTGTGGGATTCTCCTCTCTGTAATGATGTATATCTGAGGGATAGCATCAGACCAGCATCCTATCAGCCCACACACTCTTAATCCCATCAGTCTTTGGTGTCCAAACCCAAGAGAGCCAGCGTTTCGAATGTTGTGCACCTCACCACGCCTGTAGCCAGAGATGCACCACAGAGCAACGGGGATGATGCATTGTGTTTCGGGATCATGCTGGAGATCATGATCGTTTATTGTGTTTCAGATTCTGGAAACCTTGTGGTGTATCTCCCGGCACCGCAGTGCAACATTGCTGCTGCACTGAAAAATTCTTGCAGGGTGTTTTCTCCTAGTGATACTGCCAGCCTGTTCATCATTACTTGAGTGTATTCTTTGACTGTTAGTTGAGATGGTAAATACAGAATGTATTTAATATTTTAACATGCTACTGATGTTACAATAGCACATTCATTTAAAAGAATGATACAATGTAGATAATTTATTCAACAAACTACTTTATCTATGTTGTTTTCTGTAATAATAGTTAATTTGTGTAAAGTGCTTAAGATTCATATCTGTTTAGCTTTTTTCACATCATTTTATAATGACAAGCAAACGATCCAACTAAAGGTAGTGAACAATTGTGAAGTGAAAGAAAATGATGTAAGATTTTTTTTTTAATTTTTACAAAGAAAAATCTGACAACTGTGGTAGGTGTGCCTTGTGGAACAATCATTCCAGCAGTTACAGTTTCAAGTCTTGAAATGTCTCTCTGATCCTTCTTTGCAAAACATATATTAAGAACAATTAATAATTACATCATGTCTGGACTTTGACTTGACCATTCTAATATATTCTAATATTTTCTTGTTCACAACCACCCCATCATGGGTTTGGCTGCAAGTTTGGGTTCCTGCTGGAATGTGAACATTTGGTTCAGTTTAAAGTCTTTAAAAAAAGAGTGAACCATCAAACAGGTTTTCTTACAGTATTGCTCTGTATTTTGCTCCATCCCTCTTTTCATCAACTTGGACCAACTTCCCTGTTCCTGCTTAAGAGAAACACTTCATCAGAATGATTCTGCCACCACCATGTTCAGGGTGGGGGATAATATGGTCAGGACAACTTGAAAAATTAGTCTGTAGTTTGAATGTAGACCAAAAAATTGCACTTTGACCACAGATGACCACAGCACCTTTTTCTACATTTTTACCGTGTCCATTGTATCAGTTATGATAAATCTTAAATAGGACTTCTTAAGAATTTGTGTCTGCCAGCAGATTCTTCCAACAGAAATGTGGATCTCTGCAGCTCCTCCAGAGTCACTGTGAGCCTCTGTTTTGCTTCTCTGATTAATGCTCTCCCTGATCCGAATATAAATGGCGTAAAACTCGACTTCACGTTTACTATGAGATCTATGAAGAAAGGCTGTGAAGCTATCACTCATCACTAAAACACGCGAGGGAAATGTTCTTTGCGGAAATCATAAACAAAAACATCAACAACGCTCGTGTCCTGTTTGCCACAGTTGACAGATTGACAAACCCTCCTTTTATTTTACCACCTGAACTCCACTCTGCCAGGGCCTGCAATGAATTTGCCAACTTTTTTACAGACAAAATTTAAAAAATTAGAGGGTTAATCTGCACATCTACACCAAATCCAATAACGACACTATGCCCAACCAGAACAAATGGAGAAAAAAATGGCTAAATTTCACCAACTCTACCATGATAATTTAGAAGAGATTTTAAAACAATTAAGCTCATCCTCCTGCTGTCTTGATATCCTACCTACAACCTTCTTTAAGAAAGTTCTGCCTGTCATTGCATCTGACCTGATTAAAATAGTATACTCATCCCTTTCATCCAGTGTTTTCCCCCAGGCTTTAAAAGCAGCAGTTATCAAACCACTGATAAAAAATAACAATTTAGATAAATCACTACTGCAGAATTACATACCAATCTCTAACCTTCCATTTTTCACCAAAGTAATTGAAAAACCTTTGTTTCAACAGTTAAATAGCTTTTTAACAATGACAAACCACTTTGACATCTTTCAGTCCGGTTTCCGTGCTTACCACAGCACTGAGACTGACTTCGTCAAAGTGTTTAATGTTATCCACACAAATACAGACTGTGGAAGAACCACAGTGTTGGCTCTGTTGAACCTCAGTGCAGCATTTGACAATGTTGACCATGATATATTATTAAAGTGACTGGAGACCTGTGTTGAACTCTCTGGTACGGTACTTAATTGGTTCGAATCCTATCTAAATAACAGGGATTTCTTTGTGTCAATAGGCAACTTCTCATCGGAGCGGACAAAAGTCACATGTGGAGTACCCCAAGGTTCAATCCTGGGACCCCTCCTAATTAATATCTACATGCTCCCATTAGTGCAGATTATAACAAGTAATAAGATTAATTACCATAACTACGCAGATGATACACAGCTCTATATTACGATGTCACCAGGTGACTCCAAACCCATCCGAGCACTAAACAGATGCTAAGAACAAATCAGTACAGGGATGTGCCAAAACTTTCTCCAGCTGAACAAAAACAAAACTGAAATCATTATCTTTGGACCCAAAGAGGAGTGATCTAGAGTCTGCATGCAGCTTCATTTATTACAGCTAGAAACTAGTGATTAGGCCCAAAATCTGGGTGTAGTGAGGGACTCAGACCTGAACCTTCAGAGACACATAAAAACAGTTACAAAGTTGGCCTTTTATCACCTGAAGAACATTTCCAGGATTAGAGGACTAATGTCTCAACAAGATCTAGAGAAACTCATCCATACATTTATCTTTAGTCACATTGATTACTGCAATAGTGTCTTCATAGGTCTGCCTAAAAAATCAATCAGACAGCTGCAGCTGATCCAAAATGCTGCTGCTCGTGTTCTCACTAAGACCTGGAAAATAGAGCACATCACCCCAGTTCTAAAGTCCTTACACTAGCTCCCTGTAGCTCAGAGAATAGACTTTAAAATACTTCTTTTAGTTTATAAATCACTGAACGGCTTAGCACCAAAATACATTAAAGACCTGTTGTCATTGTATCAATCTTCCAGACCACTCAGATCTTCTGTTTCTGGTCTACTCTGCATCCCCAGAACCAGAACCAAACACGTAGAAGCAGCTTTCAGTTTTTATGCACCGCTAATCTGGAACAAACTTCCAGAAAACTCCAAAACAGCCAAAACATTAAATTCCTTTAAATCAAGGCTGAAAACCCACCTGTTTAGAGCTGCCTTTGATTGGTAGTCTGAACCATAAATCTGCAAACAAATCCAGGTAAGATACGCTTGGTTTTCCAAAGGGTGGAAGTTTGAGTGCTAATCAGTTCAATAAAGTAAGTGAATCATTGATCAATATTTTTGCTGATGATTTTGATGATTTTCATGTGTATTTGCTGGATAATTTTGATGATTTTGCGAGATGATTTTGATGTTTTGATGATTTTGCTGCATACTTGATTGATGTTTTTATGATGTGAAGCACTTTGAATTGCCTTGCTGCTGAAATGTGCTTTACAAATAAACTTGACTTGACTTGACCTGTCTGTCAGTTTAAGTTAATGGCCATGTGTTGGTAGGTTTTCAATTGTACCATACTTTATTTGTTTATTGAATGATGGATTGAAGAGTGCTCTGTGAAATAGTCAAAACTTTGGGCATTGTTCGATAACCTAATGCTGCTTCAAACGTTCCTACAACTTTGTCCCTGAACTGTTTGCTGTGTCCCTGAGTCTTCATGAAGCTGTTTGTTCAAAAAAGCTGTTGTCTGAAAAAACTCTGAGGCTTTCACAGAATAGTTGTATGTATATCAAGATTAAATTACACTCAGGTAGACCCCATTCACTGACATATGATTTCTGAAGGCAGTTTTTTACTTTTATTTAGGGGTATCAGATTAATGTGACTGAGTATGCATGACACCCTTTTCCAGCTCTTTTTTTGTGAAAAATTTTTAAAACTTTATTTTTTCCCCTTTAACTCCAAAGAAATGTGCTTCTTTGTATTGGTTTGTCAAATAAAATCCCAATAAAATACATTGAAGCTTATGCTTGTAACATGACAAAATATGAAAAATAGTTTCTCAAGCTTCTGTACATTTGTCTTTTCTTATTCAATGGTCAGATTCACCGCCTCGTGGCATAAAGCGTTTTTCCTGGGGCGTGGGAGTGTTTTTTTCAAAGTAAATATTTTATGAGTGCTCTTAATATGACAAAACCACCGTCACAACCTCTCCAGTAGCACTCCATAAATCTTGCAGTCCTCACTAATACAACCGAAGAAAAAATTTATATCATCTTGTCACTCATGTTTGTATGCCTCTGTGGCATGCCGCCAGTATAATCTATTTCCCTCAAACTCTGAATTCATACTTCATAGCATGATAGAGTTCAAAAGGAAAATTACATTTTTTATACATCTATTATTTAACTGTCAGCAAGGATGAATATTGTGCTCTTTCAGCTTTGTGGAGAAGGTACAGAGAATCAGATTGTTGCGCAGCAATGCACCATTTGCTCCTTGTCATGACACATGGCGCTCTTCCTGTTTGGCCAGGTTGATGTCTATGGAAGTCTGTAGCAAAAAAAAAAATTGCTAAGAGCATGTCCTCTCTGGCACCTTTTGATCTTCTGCAGTAGCTCGACATGGAGTCACCATGGGGGTACAGTATGTAATACTTCCCAACCTTTCTGCTATCTTGTTATCCATGCACACTTTTAATGCCTGTCTCTGCCATTATCAACTTTGGGAACGGTCAGTGACAGTATCAGAGTTTCAGAATAATTGACAGGTTTTGGTCTCGCAGGTTTGGAGTGCTCGTCTGTGCTGCTGAAGCCACTGAGCTGTGAAACTGGGTTAGAGAATTACCTCAGGAAGCACGATAGGGAGGCGTGTGCAATCAGATGGCTGGTGAAGGTCAGACAAAAATTTATGCATTCATGGAAATATCAATGACAGACTGAGGACACTTGAACACTTGATACAGAGAGAAATTAAAAGCTCTCAACTTTGTGGAATTAAAAAGGCATCCTGAATGTAAAAGTAGTTGTCCTAATCAGGTATATCTTTTAATAAAATATCCCCTTGACTTTACCAGTGCATCATAAACCTTGGTACCTATTTTCACAGAAAATAACCATGAAAACAGAAACAGGAGAAAGAAAAAACATCTTTTGTTTTCCTTTGGTCTAAGGAAACAGGTTGAGTATGGTGCCTTGCAGAAGTATTCATACCCTGTGAAGTTTTTCATGGCAATGTATTTTGGGGGGATTTTATGTATACAATAACAGAAACAACAGAAAGTAGCACATACTTGGAAGGAAAATGCCATATGGTTTTTACATATTTGTTCCAGATAGATATCTGAAAAGTGCGTTATTCATCTCTCTTCACACCCTTTTACTCTGATACCACTAAATCAAATCTAGTGCTACCAATTGCTTTTGGAATTTTCCTCATTAGTAAAGAGAGTCCACCCCTTTGTATGAACACAGCTGTTGAAGGTCTCAGAGGTTTGTTAAAGAACATTAGTGTCCACACAGTGTCATGAAGATCAAGGAACATAGCAGACATGCTAAGGATAAAGCTGTGGAGAAGCTTAAAGCAGGGTTAGATTATAAAACAGTACCAAGCTCCAAAAATGTAACCAGAAATGTTCAATCCACTGTCTGTTGTGGCACAACCTGCAAACCTTCCAAGACATGGCTTCTTCACAGTTCTTCTAAACCAAAAGGCCAGACAAGAGAGGTCTACTTAGCGAAGCAGCCAAAGAGCCCATGGAGACTGTGGAGTAGCTGCAGAGATCCAGAAACCTGGCCTTTGTGGGAGAGAGACAAGTAGAAAAAGTTGAAAGAAAGCCTCAAGACCTCCCATTTGCTGTTCCTCACAAGCCATGTAGGAGATACAGCAAACATATGGAAGAAAGTGGTCAAATGACACCAAAATATAATTTTAAAGCCCTGATTACACCATCCGCACAGAAAAACATGGTGGGGGCAGTAAAATACTTTGGAGATATTGTTCCTTAGCAGGGGACAGGGAAGCTGGTTATAAAAGATAATAAAATGGATTGAACTAAATAGAGGAAACTATTGAAAGAAAATCTGCCAGACACTGCAAAAGAGTTGAGACTGGACAGAGGTTCACTTTCCAGCACCTTCCCCTGAATGTACAGCTAGAGCTTCCTGATTCATCAGGAATCATGTGTCAAAACAGAAAGGTCAAAGACCGGACCTAAATTTCATTGACAATCTATGACAAAAGACTTGACAATTATTGTTCCCAGACACACACCATTCAGTCTGATTTATCTTGAGCTATTTTGCTAAACAAAATAAAGAAAATGTAAGTCTTTGGCACAACAAAGCAGGTAGAGATATATCCTCAAAAGACTTAATGCTGTAATTGAAGTAAAAATTTGTTCTACAGAGAACTCAGCGGGGCTTAATACAAATGAACACCTCACTTTCCATGTTTTTATTTGTAAAAATATGGAAAACCATGTATCTTTTTTGCTCCATTTCACAATTTGACTGGAGTTCTGGTACTCTGTTAATAACTGCTAGTCATAAGTTTGATCTGTTTCTGATTTGTGGTTTTTGTTTCAGTCAAATCAATTAAAATGTGGCACAGAGGCTTAAGGCGTGGGCTGTTTGCTACCCATTACTTTACTTTACTTTAGTTGTTGTAATAAAATAGAAATAATATAAAAATTGATAAAAATTACTTTTTAGAATAGTTATCTGTAATTTCTTGTTGGCATTTTTCCATATAGCTATTTTATAGTGAAATTAATTTACCAGATATTTTGTGATTTATAAGTGTTGTTTTTCCTGGTCGAGCATTATTCTTCTTACAAAATGTCATAATGACCCCCTCTGACGGTTCTAAAGTATATTGAAATTGTGGCACTTCCTGTGATGTGTTGCTTTCCATTGTTCCACCATTTTTTCGTCACAGCTCACCGTTAAATCTAACCTTTTTCACACAAGCGAGCAGGCCTTTTAGTAACCCATGTGTCGTCATTGCTTGTAAATCTTGCATTGCATTGGTGTGGAGTACTTTAGGTAGTTTTGTTGCCTTATTTTCTGTCATGGTCCCTCAAAACAAGGTAATATAAACAAGCTTGCACATAATCTTCTGAATAACAGCGATGATCACCTGTGACTAATGTACTCTATCTGATTACACACTGTGTAATGATGTCTGAACCGTGACAGTTCTGTATGAATACATTCTTAATACATATATCTACTGCCAATGAATGAGAACAGATGGTAGATTAGCGTTAGTGAGATCATGAGAATGAAATTAATTAGAGATTCAGATGATTGCAGTCCCCTGCATAATTTCTGCCATGAAACAACATGGTTAGACAGTGCACTGGATATGACAATGGGCGTCATTCATCTTCACTGTAATCGGCTGATTAATCGATATAGTTCACGTAATAATTAAACTAGTTTCATCCCATTGCTTCTCATTAAAATATCAAAGTGTTGTAGATCAAAATGTGGGTTGATGAAAGAGAGATTCAATATCTTTAGCATGAGAGATTTAATAAAATAATCCAGCAGCTTTGGTGTCTTCATCACAGAATTTTATAGATGCATGTGCTTTTTTTTCTTTTGATGTGTTTGACCTTCATGACTTGGCAGCAAAATATGATGAAGACTTTTCTGCAGCAGGCCCAAGGTGCTAAGGAGCTGCCTTTTGGAATACAACTTAAAATGCAGGAGGCTAGAAAATCTATCTTTCCATCCATCTAGTGACTATACCCTCCCATACCCACAGGGTTGCGATGAGTTGGGGGTGGGGTAGCTGGTGCCTGTCTTCAGAAGTCATTGGGTAACAGGTTGCCAGTCTATCATAAAGCAAGTTTGAGGATCTCAGATCTAATTTATCATCAAATGCCCCATAGTTTATGATTTGCTTTAGTAGGAGTCAGGTTTTGGCTATGAATCATTAAAAATAATTGCTTGAGGCAATTCTTATAAGACTAGTAATTTAGATCGAAATGACGAAATCGGGGCACCACTCTCTTGAGGAAATAGTCAATAAAATTCAGTCTCAGTTATTATTTATAAATTCCTGCCTGATAAGGTTTAGGTTTTACAATAACAGATGAAGGCATACCTCCAGCACTGTCATTATCTGAACACCAAGTTGCTACACAGGTGTATGGAATGAACACAGACAACTTCTCTCAAATATACAAGAGTTTTATTAACAAACCAAATTCAACTTTACAGTTAAAACATTTCATTCAACCAACTTGCTAAGCTAGTAACACACAACTAAATCTACTGAGAAAAAGATAAAATGATGATGAACTAAACTACTAAAGGTAAAACAGTAAAATACAAAAATAGATTAAAAAAGAAGCAGTAAAAGTATGCAATAATGTCACAGTTTAGTATGAATTGTGAATATTAAGAAACCAGATTTATTTTGTGTGGAATTTGGAGTGTGTTAATTAGTTTTAACTAATTCAGGTTCGTTTGCACTGAAATATGCAGTTTATACTTTATTCAGCAACACCAGAAATATGTAATGAAAAAAACATGAAATCCATAGAATGATCTATAGTAATATCACAGTCCAGTATTGAATTCAATTCAGTTCAAATTCAAAAATACTTTATCCCAAATGGAAATTAAATGTTGATGTAATTCATTTAATTAAGGAGTTATTATAGACTGTGATGGCTGTGGGCAGGAAAGAGCTCCCGTAGTGGTCCGTTTTACAACCAGTCTGAAGAAGCCTCTGACTGAAGAGACTCTGTTTTACAATGACAGTCTCATGAAGAGGAAGGTCAGGGTTGTCCATAATTTTCTTAATTTTATGCAAAATCCTTCTTTACATCATTATCTCCAGAGATTTCACATTTGTCCCCAGAACAGAACCAGCCTTCTTTATCAGGTTATTGAGCCTTTTTAGGTTCCTCGCTCTGATGCTGCTGCCCCAACAGATGATGGCAGAGGAGATGACACTCTGAACAACAGACATATAGAAGATCTGCAACATCTTCCTGAAAACCTTGAAGGATCTTAGCTTCCTCAAGAAATACAGTCTTCTCTGTCTCTTCTTATAGATGGCTTCACTGTTGAGTCTCCAGTCCAGTTTGTTGTCTTGATGAACACTGAGGTGTTTATTTTCCTCAACCACCTCCACTTCTTCTCCCATGATGGAAATAGGGTTTGATCTAACCCTGTTTCTCCTGAAATCTACAATCATCTCCTTTGTTTTTTTTTCACTTTCAAGGTATGACGAGTGTTTCCACACCATGCCACAAAGCAGTCAACCAGCTCTCTCTCCTCAGCTTCTTGTCCATCTCTGATATACCCGACAACCGCAGAGTCATCTGAGTATTTCTGTAGATGACAGGAGTCTGACTTGTGCTGGAAGTCTGAAATGTACAGAGTGAAAAGGAAAGGTGAGAGTACAGTCCCCTGTGGTGCTCCTGTGCTGCTGACCACCTGTTTAGACACACAGTCCTTGAGTCTCACAAACTATGATCTTTTTGTCAGGTCATCATTGATCCAGGCAATTCTTGAAGCCTCCACCTGTGTCTCCTGGAGTTTCAGACGAAGCAGATCAGGCTGCATTGTGTTAAAATACACTGAAGAAATCAAAGAACATGATCCTCACAGTGTTGCCTACTTTATCCAGGTAACAGTGGGTTTGGTGAAGCAGGTGTATAATGACGTCTTCAACTCCAACTCCACGGTGATAAGCAAACTGCAAGGGGTCCTGATATGTGCTGGTTTACTTACTCAGGTGGGTCAACAGGAGTCTTTCCAAGACCTTCATGATATGGGATGTCAGGGCAACAGGTATTGTTAATGACTGATGCGTAAGTTTTCTTTGGTACCGGAACCAGGCAGGATGTCTTCCACAACAGTGGCACCTTCTCTTGAGTCAGGCTAAGGTTGAAGAGGTATTGCAAAATCCCACAGAGCTGCTCTGCATAGGCCTTCAGGACTAAGGGGCTGACACCATCTGGACCTGCAGCCTTGTTCTGGTTCAGTCTCTTCAGCTACCTATTCACCTGACTTCTAGAAACAGAAAACAGAAAAAACTTTGAGCTACTTCTGTATATTCCTCAATAACTCCCTGCCTCGCTCCCGAAAGGCTCTTTTTCCTGTTTAACAGTTCCTTCAGGTCACTGGTGATCCAGGGTTTGTTATTAAGGAAGCTTCTCACTGTTCTGGTGTTATAAACACAGAAGTTTATAGAGGCAGTCACTCACTCAGTCATAGCATTAACGTCCTTTCCATGTGGCTGGCAAAGAGCATTCCAATCTGTAGCTACACAACAACCCCGCAGGGCTTCTTCAGCTTTTTGTGACCATTTACTTACAGTCCTTTTCTTTACAGATTGTCTCTGAACAAGGGGTTTATATTCTGAGCAGAGGAAAACAAGATTGTGATCTGATTATCCCAGAGGAGGTCTTGCATTGAGGACAGAAGAATCCTTGACATTTGTGTAAAGCAAATACAATGTCTTGTTTTCTCTGGTAGAGCAGGAGACAAACGGTTGAAACATTGGCAGTGTAGCAGAGAGTGAGGCATGATTAAAATCACCAGATATTGCCACAAAAGAATTGGGGTGTTGGGTCTGTAACTTAGCAACAGCGGAACTGATGACATCGCATGCATTGTTGGCAATGGCTGAGGGTGGAATGTAAACAGCCACCAAAACAACACTGGTGAACTCTTTTGGCAAATAATATGGATGAAAACTTACTGCCGGTAGTTCAATGTCTGGACTGCAGAGACAACACTTCACAGTAACGTGTCCGAGGTGACACCATCTGTTGTTAACAAGCACTGCCAATCCACCTCCTTTCCTTTTCCTGCTACTCTTTAAATCTCTGGCCGCCCGTATAGTAAGGAAGCCCGGCAGAGAGACATTGGAGTTGGAGATATGATCCTGCAGCCATGTCTCAGTAAAACACATAATACTGTATTCCCACTACTCTTGCTGAGTCCTTGTCAGGGCTTGAAGTTCATCCAACTTGTTAGCTAAAAATCTCACCTTACCCATTGTGATGAATGGCAGAGATGGTTTGAACTTCCTCCTTCTCTCTCTCCTCTTTACTCCTGCTCTGCATCCACAACACCTCCTTTTCAACTCCTCATGGATTTCTGGCTTCAGTTGTCATATTATTTCTGATTTTGCAAGGTTAATCAGCTGCTCCCTGTTGTAAACCACCCTATTGCTATGGTTATGCATCATAACAAAAGAGCAGAATATAAAAAAGTATTGGGAAAAATCAATCCAGCTGCATAGCATCCAAGAAAAGAAGGAATGGTTGTCCAAAAGAGAAATTTTTTCCAAGAAAATCAGGAATTAAATTTTTGAAAAATGAAAAAATCTTAATAAAAGTTACAGAGCTACTCCAACATGCTGCTACCCTGAGCGGCGCAATGGGTGGGTGGGTGTGTGTGACCAGCCATTAAGTCTCAAGTCAAAGACAAGGAAAACAAATAGCTTTCCTTGTCTTTGTGTTTTTATTATGCTATCATTGACACAAAGACTTCATTTTGGCTATAGCTAAAGGATTAAAACAAGCAAGTGTTGAAGAAGATTCTACTCATCCATTTGAAGTTTATTTAATTGGATTCTCTTTAATGAATTTCAACTGTGAACTCATAAAGAATCAATGTTGAAATTAAATCAAAAGGTGCTTTAAGAAAGAATTTGTTCAAGGGTGTCTACATTTATGCAATCAGGTTATTATAACTTCTTTATTTTTATTTTTTTTATTTATTTCCCTTACACTTTTGTTCATTTTTCTTTTAACTGAACAAGATACAATCAAGGGGAAAACGTAAATAACTTATCATATTCTTATGACAGGGCTATGTATGCTTTTGAGAGGAATTCTAAATGTCACATCATGTGTACAGGTTTAAAACAACACTGCATTTGTCCTGAACTGAAAACCCCATATTGAACATTTTTAGTTTGAATACATGTAAAGTTGCAGCCATATTGCACAGATATCTAAATTCACCGCTTTACCTCCCATTTTATGAACTGCAACTGAAATACATCTTCTCCCACAGAGTAATCTTCCTGTCCAATTACAATGTGAAATTTCCTTCAAGCCTTTTGAACTGTCGCATTTACAATTTTACGGTTATGTTTTTTGAAATGTTTTTCATTTTACCTTCCACACCTGTGAGCTTTAGCTGTTCCCTTCCCTCTGCGCTAATGCACTTTGCAGTCTCCTCTGCTGAAGGTGAGTGGGTTACACAGGAAAATCCAGGAGGTAGAAGCTGGAAGTATGACAGAGGTGCCAGAGGATGATTGGATTTTAATGCTCCTGACAAAACCCTCTCAGCTGAAAGATCAGCCACAATCCTTTTGTCAGCATTGCTAAGCTGCTGCAATGATCACAACTGGAATGTGAGTTGGTGGGATGGTAGGACTTACTTTAACCCTCAGTGCTTTAATCGGAACCAGGAGTCAGTGTGACTTACTATTTTCTTTTCAATCACCAACAGTTTGTGTGCTGCAGACTCAGCCAGCAGCACAAAATAACAGAGAGGAATAAAAGTTAAAATTACCTTATTTTGTTTAGTTTAATTTTAGAAGGAGGGCACCTACAGTGATTTGAAGAAAATGAATAAACAAATAACATGAGTGTAAAAACCATCCAGATTTTTTTTTTTCTGCACTTCCCACAAACCAGATGGCAGTCAGATTTCAGACGCAGGGTTCTGGAAGACAATCAAGGAACAAGATTGCTTTTTAGGAAGGGGGATTGGTTTAACTAGATGTCAAATCACAGGCCTTTTCACACACTGATAAACACACAGAGAGAAACAGGTGCATGTTCTCGTGACTGCCTGTGTGTGTTCCTGGGCGTGTCTGTGTTTGTAGGTGTCGGCGGTGCTCACTGTGAGGCGATGAGGTCATGTACTAAAATCTGTCTCAGGGCCTCTCTGATGGAGGTCAGCTGCACAAATGCTGCCACCCAGGTTGATACAGGGACTCATGAATGTTTGATTGGTCTATTATACCGCCTAGGCGGGGTACATTCATCCATCTGCTTTCAGACTTCAAATATTCCTTTTAGTCTGATATTTCTCCCTCAAAGACCCACAGTTTTTAACCATTCATGTGGTGCCTGGCCTGCATCCGCAGTGCTGTTGTCTCACTGCAGGATGATTGTTAGAGAAACCGCTGTTTTTTTCACAATAGCACGAGCACAGCACCGTTTCAGGTGGGTGGAAATGGGGAATTGATACTCAGTCATTCCGACATTCCTCTACCTCCGCTGCAGTGAGGATAAAAACCTGGCCATCCATCTTTGGATCTCAGTCGTGTCAGCTCACGGTGGTGAAAGTGGATACCTGGCAGTCAGAGAAAACAAGAACAAAGCAGGAACATTACTTTAATCTGTCGTCACTGTTAATTCCTGCCTCTGCCTTCACGCAGGAGGACCAGCTTGGTGTGTCTCAGCCTCCCCCTTGTGAACAATCCATCACTGTTAGTGCTTCTCTCCTGAGTGCGCTTGCCCCCCCGCCACCCCTGCTTACCGCCACGCTTGGCCATCACAGGTTGATGCAGGAAAACATTGCATTCCAATGTAGTGTTTTCTTCCATGTCCACTTGATGAAGTAAAACATATACAAGCAGTAAGTATGGGCCAAGTATGACAGCTGTACGATAACCTTCAGTGAAAATACAACAACATAATGTCATTGTAATAATTTGAAAATTTAAAACATAAATTTATAATCATATTGATTTTATTTTTTTAAGAAAAGCAACATTTATTTATTATTGCTGCTAAAGCAGTATAAAAGATTTACTGTCAGGGGTATGAAAATATTATCTGGCAATACATTGAAACAAACACCATGTATTTGTTCCCTTATAGATTTCTTTTGATTTTTCATTTTTTTCACACTACAATGTTTCAGAGTTAAAATTTTATATTCAGACATAGATAACCTGAGTAAATACAACATCCACTTTTTAAATAGTGATTTCATGTATAAAGAAAAAAAGGTACCCATACTAATTTGTCTCTATGTTCTTTAGAAAGCTGAGTTTAATTTCACAAGCCACCCCTTACCTGTACAATCCAGAAATCTATGAAATAAAACCTGCTTCACGACATGAAGTAGGCAAAAGAAGTGGTTTTCAATTCTGGTCCTCAGGACCCACTGTCCTACATGTTTTAGATGTGTCTCTGCTCCCACCTGATTAAAATGATAGCATTACCTTTCAGCATGTAGTCAAGTGCTGCAGAAACCCCTACTCATTCAAGTCATTCAGCTAAAACATACAGGGCGATGGGTCCAGAGAAGAAGGATTGAGAACCACCAGGTTTTAAGTAAATATGCTTGTTGTAAAGGAGGTTAACCCTAACACGGAGAGTCTAAACTGATATTTGCAGGTTAATTAGCTGGGCTATCTGCTCATAACTGGTTACAGTCAGCTATTGAACAACAATGCCACTTTAGCCTCTTTGCATGCCTACAGTATTTTCCACAACCTTAATACCAGTTAAGGGCAGTGCTCTTTCAGTTCTCATACTATGACTTTCCCAATAGCCAACTTTCTTTTTTGCAGTAAAGACAAAATGTGCAGGAGCAGCCACGGTCAAAGCAGGGATTCAAATTTGCTTTAAGCACCTGGAGAAAACTTCAGTCATGGCAGAACTTCTTATTGTATCTTTATTAGAAGGACTTTAAACCTCGGTAACAGTATGGTGGGAATTTTTAATGATTTTGACACTCTTTTTAAGTTTCCATATCAGTTTTTGCAAATCTTTAAATATGAAGATGCAAATTGCCTAACAGTTGGTCTGGTTGTGTATGTTGGGGTGAATTTTATTTTTTATGCATTCTTTATTAAGTAATTTTTCTTTTTCTGTCCTTCATGTTCTTTTTAAACTAGATAGAGAAATAAGTGTCCCTTCAGCATTATTTCAGCATTACTCCCATTTAAAGGACATTTTCTAATACATTGCAATAAATATTTGATTTCTGTTTTGTTTTCATTTCCCTGGAGTTGAAACCTTTCAAAATTTCATTATTAGCAGGTTTCCACTTGGTATAGATATTTTCTTCATCTACTCTAAATCTACCAAGCTGCATATATTGAATGAAAAAAATCTGCTTTTCGGCAGCTTTTAATGACAGCACAGAAACAGTGCTGTTTCTGATCAGAAACAGTGTTGCTGCCATTCTTTGACAATCCCATACCTGAGCTGTTAGGGACCCAGCACAGAATGTAGGGGTCATGAAGAGTTAAAAGCTTGGTAAACTTTCATACCGACAGCCAGCCAATACCAACGAGCAGTTAGCATTCCAGCAACAGAAAGCTAAATTTAAACACAACATCCAGAATCAGTAATGTGACACCTGCTGTCAGGCCGTGTCTATGATTGCATAAGAAAATTATTTGACTTGTAATGATCTGTAAAACTAATGACATCTGTGTGAAATTAGTCGACTTGAACGCAAACCGTTGTACATGAAGCCTCGTCAAGCGTGATATTAAAATGTCCACTTTTACATCTTTTTTTTCCTCTTGAAGTCCAGGCCGCTGGGTCCAACGTGATGGAAACCCAAAAGCCTAATGACTCAGGCAGACGGCTGTGGGCATTAGACAACTTCATTTATGAAATAGTCAACCTCCCATGTAGCGATACATTCACATTACGCCGCCTCAGTTGAGCGACGCGCAGCTGTCACAGACACTGAGCAGTGCTGATGTCCCTTCCTACCTGCATTTATCTTCCTCTCAGGAGGTAATGGTCTTCTCAGGTCATTTGCGCATTAGGGTCTCGATCATTCATCTCACCCACCTGCAATCCTGCAAACTGCTGGTTGTCTGGAGTAAGGCTTTGGAAACAAGGAAAACATACACTCTCTGAATCATTCATGCACATTGGATGTGAATTTCAGCATTGCCTGTGGCCTACCATGTCAACAGAGGGATACTGGTAAAAAAGCAAAACAAGTCTGAATCCTTTTTGCAAAGGATTTCTTGGTTTGAGTCTGATTTGCTCATTTTCTGCAAACAACTATGTAGCCAATGTGGTAAGAACATGTTCTTGCCTTTATAGATAAATGTTTTTCTTTTATTCCTGGTTGCACTTGTCACTTGAGGGCTGAATCCTATTTCTTTTTGTTACGCCTACATCTTTTCCTAGGTCTCAAGTATCCTCTTGGCCCTTCATTTTGTCTGAATTCAAATTGAAGGTTAGAGTTAGAGGTGTCTGCAATTTATTTTGTGATGGAGGAGGAGTATGAAGTTAAAAGTATTTTATTGCCACAAATTTCTCTATCAAAATAGAGAAATTTGATCGGCTTTGACTTGTAGTCAAGATCAAATACTAGAAAAAAACTTTTTTGTTCTTTGAATGCACCAACACTTAAAATTTCTACTTTCTTCGTCTATAGACACATAAGCACACATCCTTTGATACATTAGGTTCAATAAAAATCAGATAAAGGTTATAGACATAAGCACTGATTCATAAATAGGGGTAATTAGGCAACAAGTTCATTTCCTGTTGGATTAAAAACTACTTCTGATATTAAAAAAAAAAAAAAAAAAAAAAACATTCAGCAAATCTTTTTGTTTGAGGCCATTTTGCTTGGAAATCAATCAGAAAAGGCCAAAATCAGTTTCAGCAAGTCAAATTCAAAGAAAACTGACTGCATTGGGATTGGAAAGCATTATTGCTGCATCTCTTATTAGGTTTGGCATCATTCTTGATTTTATCTTTACACATCTAAATGTTTCAGATCATCAAACAAATTTTAGTATCAGACAAAGATATCCTGACTAAATATGGAAAGCTAATTTTCAAATTATTTAATTTCATGCAGACCAACCTGGCCTTATGTGAAAATGTAAATGCTCCACTTGTTAAATCATGAATTAATTTTGATTACCCACATCTTTTTTGGATAGCTGAGTTTAATCATTTAAATAGAACGTGTCTGACAACAGGAAAGTAGTTAATAGAAATCAGTCTGGAAAAGGTTACAAAGCCATCGCTAAGGCTTTAGGACTCTAGCAAACCACAGTGAGAGTCATTATCCATAAATGGAGAAAAGATGGAGCAGTAGTGAACCTTCCCAGCACTGGCTGACCTACCAAAAGTACTCCAAAAGTACATCCACGACTCATTCAGGATGTCACAGAAGAACCCAAAGCAGTGTCTAAAGCCCTGCAGTCCACACGTGCCTCTGTTAAAGTCAGAGTTCATAATTCAACAAGAATCATAACAATGTGTTTCTGAGGCAGAAACACTGCTGATCTAAAAGAACACAAATAGCAGTATCATGTTTGCCATCATGTAAGACATCTTGATGATCCCCAAGACATATTTTAAGCGGAACATAAAAGGTGTACTTCCTGTTCCCACCATGTCTGGTGAAAAACAATCACAGCTTTTCAGAAAAAGAACAATAATGTTCTTATGGCTGCAACTTTACATGTATTCAAACTAAAAATGTTCAATATGGGGTTTTCAGTTCAGGACAAATACTAAAAATAATTTAAAATGTCAACCCTGTAATCATTTTATCTTTGTTTTGAAAAAAAAAAAACAAAAAAAAAACAACAAACCCTAATTTACATTCACTGCACTCTAACAAACACAGTGTTTTGTTGCCTACAACTGGTGATTGCTCAGGGCAGGAAGGCTAGAAAAAAGGTTTTTAAGGGTGTTATTGATATTGATAAGCCCAAAATTATTCACACCTCTGCCAGATTTATGGTTAGAGTAATCTTCTAATTTTACCCACATGTTCCTTTTAACTAAAAGTAATATTAACGTTTTGGAGTGGCCCAGCCAGATTACCAACTTTAATCTGATAAAGAATTTGTAGAATTTTACGAGGAGTAAAATATGGTGATGTGTTGTGTGCTGTTCTGGGGCTGCTTTGCTGCTTTAGGATAATTCCCGGTCATTGGTTCATGATATTAAGCTCAAGCAGACTTGTGTCATGCAGTAGGACAATAATCCAAAGCACACAAGTCACTCCCCCTCTGAATGGCTAAAGGATCCCAAAAAACTACATGAAGGTTTTGGAGTGGCCAAGTTAAAGTCCTGGACTAAATTCCAATTGAATGGCATAACCATAATCATAAACAGATCATTCATGCTCAAAAACCCTCCAGTGTGGCTGAAATAAAGCAGTTCTGAAAAGAAGAGTAGACTTATTGCCATTTATTACACATGCTTGATGGCAGTTGTTACCGCCATGGGTGGCACAACCAGTTATTAGTTTTGGGTGTGCAATTGCTCTTTCACATAGGGTCAGTTTGGTTTGGAAAGCCATTTTCCCTTTGATCTGAAACATTTAGGTGTGACAAAAGCATAAAAAAGAACTCTGTAAAAGGGCAAAAAACATTTCACAGCACGTTAAGTGAAGAGATGGGTTTGAATCTAGGTATGCAGAGCTTAAAAAAAGAGAGCTTTATGTTAAGCACAAACACGTGACTTTCTTACAGGACAGAACCATTAATGTGATGGGGTGCTTAATGTGTTCTTAATACATAAAGCCTGTTTGTGCTAAGAAACATAATCAGATCAAGATTATAGAAAATTTCCAAAGAGCTCCTGATATTCTTTTTTTTTCCTATGCTTGTTTAACTCCTTATCTGCATTCCATAATTCACAACCTGTTTTAATATGGGAATAAAGAACATAGCACCGCAGTAGCTGCTGCTGAGGAGCACAATCTTAAACAAAACTCCCCAGGATTCAGCCCCCTATCCCTCCTCTCTTTGCTTGCGCTCGATGTGAAACTGCTCCCCATATCTTTCACAAGCTGTTTGGCTAACAGAGGTCACGGAGGATGTGTAGCGCATTTGGTCGCGACAGGAAGGCATTAGCTGCTGCCAGCAGGTGTGTAATTATATATGAAACAGGGTTTTTAAAGGAGGATGGCATGGAAAGAAAGTAGGCCAAAACGAGTAGTCTTCAGAGAAGTCCTATTTATTCCTCACCCACTTCAAATGTGTGACTTCTTATTTGAAGTTGTGAAATAATCCAAGGTCAGTGTAACTATTTCAGGACTCTTAAAATAAGATGAAATACATGGCAGCTACAATACCTGATAAAAGTGTTCACACCCCCCAAATTTTACAATATTTTCAGGTTATAACCACAAACTTCAAAGTATTTTGACTGGGATTTAAACCAGTACCATGCTTTAGGTATGCTTTTCTTCAGCAGATTCAGGAAAGCTGGTCAAGTTGATGAGAATATGGGCTGCAAATGACTTGAGATGGATGAACGTTTACCTTTAAACAGGACAGGTTCCTAAACATACAGTCAGAGCTACAAGGGAATGGATAAGATCATTGGTGTCCAAACTTTTTACCACCCGGGTAATCGTCAAGCTAAAAGCACTTATGGGCCACAAAAATGTACATTTTCTAAAGATGAAAACACAAAAATAACTCTTGTTCACTGTTTTTGTTTTTAGCTCTTCAGCAATAAACTACACATTCATTTTATAATGAAACAAACACAGCTGTCTAAAATTTGTTGATCATTGCAGATCCAAAGTATCAAAAGGGTGTTGTGTTTTTGGATTAATAAAAGAAAGGCATACACGTTCCTGGATTTTTTTTTGTGTTGATTGTTTTCGATTTTCTTTGTCTAAAAATGTGTTTTTTTTTATGTTCTCAGCAACAAGAATGGGATAAATACTCTCCAAAAAATTCTTATCCCAACAAATGGTCATCTGCAACAACCACCTGTGCTTGCATGCCACATTTGTACCATTCTTGAATTGCAGTCGGGGGCATCACACAAAAGCATTCAAGAGGCAACACATGGTCCCTGGGCTGCACTCTGAACAGCCTCAGTTTAAATCAAAGCATATTCATGTGTAAGAACAGCCCAGTCAAAGTCCAGACCTAAATCAAATTGAATATTTGTGTCAAGACTTTAAAATTTAAGTATACCAATGTTTTACTTTACAATCTGACTAGCTAGAGCTATTTGCTGGGTAAAATGTCAGTATAGGTATGTAAAGCTAGTAGAGACATACCCAAAAGACTTGTAGCTCTAATCTGCAGCAAAAGGTGGTTCTATAAGGTATTAGTATTCAACTAACAGAAGTGATCCACACTTTTGATTAGTTAAAAAAAAAATCACATAAATCTTTTTATTCTACCGCACAGTTATTCACTACTTTGTGTTGGTTTATCATATGAAATCCTAATAAAATACATAGAAATCTGTTTGTAAAGTTTGTAAAGGAACATAGTTTAAAAATATCAAAAGCAATGAGTACTTTTCCAATGCTCTATAAATGGGTTCAGTTAGATAATATAATATTAGATAATATAATATGATATTATTTCTTTCCTGTTTGTCTGTTTACAGTGATGTGCATTTTTTCTGTCTTTCAGGTATGGTGACATGGTGCCAAAGACGATCGTGGGGAAGGTGTTTGGGTCCATATGTTCTCTGAGTGGGGTGCTGGTCATCGCCTTGCCTGTCCCTGTGATAGTGTCAAACTTCAGCCGTATCTATCACCAAAGCCAGCGGGCAGAGAAACGACGAGCCCAGAGGGTATTGACCCAACCCCACCCCTCTCCTTCTTCTTCCCTCTTTTTTTAGTATTTATTTTGCTTCTCTCTGCCATTTTTCCTCTGTCCCTGTCTTATCCGCCTGTAACAGAATGACAGGGCAAACACTATCTTCCAGAATATTAATCTTTTATTGTGCTTGTGTGGATGTTCGCATCGGGATGGGCTGAACTTACTTGAGTGTATTTCAGTGGGAGTCAGAAAAACAGCAGGGAATGACAAATACTGAACAAATCATCTATCTACAGATTATCATGTCAGCAGCTTTTTAAAAGAAAAAAATTTGTATATTATTATTTTTTTTCACTTAAAGTGTTTTCCAAGGCAGAATTTTCCCGATAGCAGATTTAAGCAGAACTTCTTCCTGCCCAGTACTGTTGCTGTCAGGCAGAGACAGACCCAATTAGTGTGACAGACAGACAAACCGTCAGGGGCTAAAACAGAGGTTCTGTTTGTTTAAACAGAAAACTCGCCTCGCTAGAATCCGTGCTGCCAAGATTCGGGGCACTAACGCCTATATGCGCTACAAACAAAACGGGCTCCTGATCGACGCGCTGGAGGAGGTAACGGCACCAAGCAGCAGCATGGGGGCTGACCGACCTGGGTCCTCGCTGACGCTTGCATGCCGCTTTTGCTCGAGGAGGGATTTGGGCTGGGATGGGAGGGGCATGCCACCAAACACACGCAATTTGGAAGTTGGGGGTGCTTCTCATGCAGTAACATAGGGGCCAGTATCATTCCAGTGCTTCAGTGTGATCGTCCTCTCTCTTGCATCACACCTTTCGGCTGCAGCATTGACATGAACACTATCTCTCTGTCCCATACAGCAAGAGGGTTTGGGGGGGGGGACTCTTTCCTTCTGGTGGAACACAGCCATTACAGTCACACTGACTCATAATCAAGCTCTGCATGTTTTTACAACAGGGTTTGGAGGGGAAGGAGGGAACCCAAAAAAGGGCTCATCGGAGAGTGTGTCAGGCCATGGAAGCTGTGTGCTCAGCCTGCATCTCCTCTAAACTCTGTGTTTGATCCGTGTGTGTGATTTCTTGAGCATCCAGGTTGTAGTCCAGACTAATGCAACATGCCATCCATCCTAGAGCCGTGCAGAGCTTCATCAATTGTGTGTGTGCGTTTTATAAGTGTGTGGTGGTGTTATAGTTTGAAATTTGTTTTTTATTTGGTACAATCTGTTTGATCTGTGTCGAGGTGTGCCACTGCTGTTGCTCTGAAATTAACTTAACTTGAATTTGACTATCATAGTCCTTTTGTACTCAAAAAAAATATTACATGTCAACAAGAGATGCAATGATGTGAGATTTTTGGCTGGTTTTTAGGGTTTTGTAACGCTTTATCTGTCAATACCATCTTCAGCAGATTCAGCTTTCTTTTAAGAACTATGGTTAAGCTCAGAATTATTAATGACCCTGACAAGTTTTAAATTTCAAATTATTTCATTCAACCAACTAGTTTCTGAAAATGAGACATGTATCTTTCAAACACAAATGATCTGTTTTATTTACATTTTTTTAAAAGTACCATGTAAAAAATATTTATACCTTTCTAATAAATAACGAAAAAAATAAATCAAATCCTTCTTGCTATTTCTACGTTAGTTCTTTGGTGACGAACTTTAAGTCTAAAGTTGGAAGGCCTCCATGCCATCCACTCTAATCTTTAGCTCTCTCCACAAATTCTTTATCAGATTAAAGTTGGTAATCTGGCTGGGCCACTCCAAAACGTTAATATTACTTTTAGTTAAAAGGAACATGTGGGTAAAATTAGAAGATTACTCTAACCATAAATCTGGCAGAGGTGTGAATAATTTTGGGCTTATCAATATCAATAACACCCTTAAAAACCTTTTTTCTAGCCTTCCTGCCCTGAGCAATCACCAGTTGTAGGCAACAAAACACTGTGTTTGTTAGAGTGCAGTGAATGTAAATTAGGGTTTGTTGGTTTTTTTTGTTTTGTTTTGTTTTGGTTTTTTTTTTTTTTTAAAACAAAGATAAAATGATTACAGGGTTGACATTTTAAATTATTTTTAGTATCTTACTTTAGCAATTATCATGATTCGCACTATTAATCCTGGTTTCTGTTAGGCTTTGCCCAGAGTAAGTGTATCACTATATGAAAACCCTAGCTAAAAATGACATGGTTTATGGTATCACTTGAAATAGAAAAATAAAAACATGATCTTACTGCCTTCACTGTCAAATTTATTTTATTTAAAACAGAAAACAGACATTTCTATGTGAGCAGCATTGCCCTCCAAAACTAATAGGTGCTGTTCCTTTTGTTTCCTTTTTGGGACTTCAAACGTTTTTGGCGACTGGAACTGTTTAGACAAGGAAAAATTCAGTTAGTCGTTTTTCAGCCAGCCAAGCAGCAGTGCACAGAGTTGGTGGAGTGGCAACAGTGGTACTTCATGCTCCATACAGCTGGAGAAAACTCAGTTCACTCAGGGTATATCTGTTGCATTTCAATAAAAGGGTGTTGAACCATAGGAAAGGTATGATGGAAGGTTTTTGCAGGTTTGAAACGTAAACTTTTAAAACCTTGGTTTACTTTGGTGCTGTTAATTGGCAGTAACTGTCAACATCTCCAAACAACCAGAAATACAACTCTGTAAATGACAAAAGAGCAAAATTACCAACATTTTGGAAGTTCAGCTGTCGATTGTAGCAGCCTGAATAAACAGCTGACATGCCTGCATACAAAATCCAGTTTCCTTTTTAAAAATCTAAGTCAGAAGAAGGACGAAAGCTGTAAGTTAAATCTTTGTGCTTCCTCTGACTTAGTTTAAAACACCTAACTTATACTGGATATAGCTATCTTTGATGTCATCTACACTCAGTAACAATTTCCACACCAAAAAGAGTTCTGATTATTGTCACAGATTGGCAAATTGTCACAGATTGGAAAAATTTAAAGTGTTTGAGTTTCCCACCGCCAGGT
Organism: Anableps anableps; assembly: GCA_014839685.1. Lineage (NCBI taxonomy): Eukaryota > Metazoa > Chordata > Actinopteri > Cyprinodontiformes > Anablepidae > Anableps > Anableps anableps. The sequence goes on from CM026073.1 coordinate 13,908,706, forward strand.
CACCAGTCAGTGCTAATCAAGCTGAAAATCAACCAGTTCCAATTACCAGCCGATCTCTCCGTGCATCTCTGCAGTCAGCCCAAGGTTCCGTGCATCTATTGCAGTAGATTGGCTGCCAAGCTACAGATCAGCACTTTAACTTCAGTGCTTTGCCTTTTTTTCCCACCGCATCACTGCAACTGGTTGTTCATTTTATAGTCTGAGCCTGCTCATCTACACTGCAGCTTCTTTTTCTTCTTCTTGTCTTTGTCTATTTTAACTTTGTGTTTTCCAAGGCCTCTAAGGAAGCAGGGCAAGCCCTGGTTGGAAAGGCCGCCAGCCCTCCTTTTGAGAGCCAACATCATCACTTGCTGCACTGTTTGGAGAAGACAACGGTAAAAATAATTTTTCTTAGTCAAAGTTATTATCCAGTAAATCACGTTTGTATTTTCAATTTTGCACAACAAATGTTGACTGGCAATACAAGTAAACACACTGCTAAATGAAGTATGGATTTCCTCTGCAGGATTTTACAAAATAAAAAACTTTTTAAAATTTTCACAGAAGAAAATATCTGCTGTATTTGTGTTGTGTCTATTTGGATCAATGACATTACAAGAGGCACACAAATCAGTTTGATCAGCTGGCATTAGAAAACATGGCAGAGATCTGACTTATAAAAGATCTGGACATAGGCTTGAAGCACTCAAGTTGGATTTGAGTTACAAGGAGTTCAACCTGACATGTTTACCGACCCCTAAGATGAGATATATACCATCATTGATGACAAAGCTGAAGCGAAGGGTGCCCAGAATTTTAACTTGCATAAGTTGATTTATATTACTGCTTAATATTCCTCATCTGATGCTTTCTGTTGGAGACACATCTAGGAGGTTCTGGACAATCTGAGCTCATTTTACTTTAGCTTGCTCAAGCAACACCGTCTCCCAGTGGTGTTAACTGGTGTGACAGCAATGGTATAGGCTTGTACAAGAGTATACATGGTGGGGCTAGCTGTTAGGATTGGACCCATTTTAAGTATCTTTTCCTGGTGATCATTTTCAGTACAAGTCACAGACAATGCAGCAGATCTGCAGAAAACGTAGTTGAGACCTAAAGAAAAAAAATCATCTTAACAGAGCGCATCATGAATGTGTGAATCTATGGTGTTCTCACATATGCCTCATATGTTTTGCAGTAGTCATACAGAATACCTTTGAAAAAAATTGAATAAAACATAAAAAAAAAAACACAATAGGTGTACTGAGGAGAACTTTGCTCAGTTGCCATGTGCCTTATGTGACGTCACCGGAGACATGATCACAGAGGCTTGTCTGTGAGGGTAGATTTTTATCTTGATTAAATAAGTATTTACTATAAAATAGCAAAACAAACTGACTAAGCCATGTTGATCTGTAGGGAACAAATTATATCTAAAGAGAATTTGAATGATTTTGTAGGAAATTCTGGCTAGTACCTTTAAAACCTGCGTCCATTGGAAAGCAATAACTTTTGAATCTTCCAATTTTCCTATCAGAGTAACAGACTTCTCACATTTCTCTCTTTAAAATTAAAAAAACAAAACCCTTTCATGTAAAATTGCATTACTCCTACAGTCTGGGCTGCATCTTCAGTAGTGCCAACCTGTTACAGTAAGATAACATTAGAAACAAAGTGAATTTTCCATCCTTGTTCAAACTGTAGAATCTATTTTATATGCAGCACTAGTTAAAAATAGCTGTAAATGGGGTTTGGAAACGTAGCATCGTAGCATCGTCTTTTTTTTTTTTTTTTTTTTTTTTTTTTTTTTTTTTTTTTTTTTTTTGAAACATGTTCAAGATAACATCACTATTCCTGCCAGTTACCTTGTTCTCTTCCAAACAAAACAGCCTGGTTTGTTTTATGTTATCTATAATTTAGAGATGAAAAAGCCTCTTTAATACTTGTGACATACTATGGCACAGTTTTTTTCATTAGCAGCTTTAAACTCAGTGCAGAGACATGCAGAAGCAGTAAATCAGTGAAGGATTCTCCTGTTGATAAAAGACCTGCAGCTTGCTTTAGAAACGCCACATAAAGGTTACATATAGCATTCAGACGGCAGCGCAAATGTTTACATTAGGTCTCTCTTGAAGTGTATTATAGATAATGGAGAGATGAGCAGAAGTAGGAGAACAGAGGCATGATTCAGGGAACAACATCCGATCCTTCACGGTGTCTCCCTGCCACCTGCTGGTGGGAGTTGCAACACGTCTCCATACTGACCTTCAAGTTCTGCTCATTTGTCACAGGGATAACAGTTGTGTTCACACAGATGGCACTTAATATGGACATCTGGCCTAATATAGTCCTATTCCCTTGATAATTCATTTTCCATCTATCGTACAGTTTTTCTCTTCAGCCCGCTAGGAAACATCTTTACTCATTATTTAGCACATGCGAATGCTGATGGAAAAAAGTAGCCTTTTAACACTGAATTTAAACCCGTTTTTCCTCCTCCGCCAGAATCATGAGTTTGTGGACGAACAGACGTTTCAGGCCAACTGCATGGAGATCTCGGTGGTGAACAAGTCGGGCTCCCGCACCTCCTCGTTGTCCTCGTCCCCGCACGGCCTAAGCTCATGCTGCTCTCGACGCCACAGGAAGAAGAGCAGCTTCAGCCTGCCGAGCACCAACAACCAGGAGCTCAGCACCATACAGATCAGAGAGAGGCCCGTGTCCAACAGGTAGGACATAATGAGCAAAATCAACCTCCAATGTGCATTTAAAGCAGAACGCAAGGATTTGTCTCATTATCATCACATAAAGCAGCAAAATGCACAAGTTACATGATCTAAATGCTTTGTCTTGCAAAAGTATTCATACCCCTTGAACGTTTTCCCATTTCTTCACCTTAAAACCACCTTTATGTGATAGCTAAACAAAGAGTGGAAGAAAAATGCCACATAGTTTCCAATTTCTTTACAAATAAAATATCAAGTGTGCTGTGCATTTGCTTTGAGCCCCCTGTATTTTGATCCTCCTACAGAAAATCCAGTGCACCACGTTGCCTTCAGAAGTCATCTAATTAGTTAATTGAGTCCAGCTGTGTGTAATTTAATCTCATTATGAATGCAGCTGTTCTATGACAGCCTCAGAGGTTTGTGTGATAACATCAGTAAACAAACAGCATGAAAATGAAGGAACACAGCAGGTAGGTCGGGGATAAAGTTATGGAGGAGTTTAAATCAGGGTTAAGTTATAAAACAATATCCTAAATTCTGAACATCTCACAGAGCTCTGTTCAGTACAACAGCTTGCAGGACAAGGAGCACATTAATCAGAAAGTATCCAGGAAACCCATGGCTGCTCTGGAGGAGCTCCAGAGATCCATACCTCAGGTTGACAAATCTCTTAGTGGTTCACTCTAAACATCAAGAATGAGAAAGAAATAAGAAGTGTTATCTCAAGTTTACTTCAAGCCATCGAGGGAACAATGCAAACATTTGGAAGAAGGTGCTCTCCCATATTTAACAGAACACTATGGATAATCCTGAACAAACCTTCCCCACTATAAAGCATCGTAGTGGTAGTATCATGCTGTGAGGTTGTTTTCAACAGGAACATACTTGAAACCAGAGCTACAGTGAATGGATTAGATCATAACCTATGAATGTGTTAGAATGGCCTAAACCAAGTTCAGAGCTAAAGCCAACAGAGACTTGTGTTCAAATAGGTTCTCCTTTCCAATTTCACTAAGTTGGGCTGTTTTGAAAAAAAAAATGTCATTCTGTATATGTGCAAAGCTAGAAGGGCATATCCCAACAGACAATTACGGCAAAAAGTGCTTCTACAAAGTATCAACTGAGAGGAGCTGAATACCAATGAAAGGTAAACTATTCCGATTTTTATTTCCTTAATAACCATGTATTCCTTTTCCTCCACTTCACAATGATGCACTTTTTGTGTTTGTCTGTTGCATACAAACCTAATAAAATGCACAGAAGTATTTTTGAAAGGATTGATTTTGAAAGGAACTGCAAGACAAACTAGATTCTTAAATCAATGTTCTTTCAACAACAAAGCTGTTTTGGAAATTGATGGCACCATCATTATGTGAATAAACACCAATATTTTTATTAACATTTCTCAGTGTAAATATAAAGAATTACTGAAGATGTTACAATGCATAACATATAATATTACCTCAAAACCCTCAAAACCTAGATAGCCAGCATACAAGAAAAATAGTGCTTTATAGTTAAAATCTTCAGGCCCTCAGGCAGTGGTTTAGTAGTGGAAATCAGTGTATAGTCTGAAACTTAAAAGAAATTAGCTTTTTTTTAAAAAAAAAAGCTTTTTAAGAAAAAAGCTTTTCCTTGAGAGATACAATTCAGACTCTAAAAAATTTTTTCAGATTTTTTAAGCAACATGTGACACCATCAGCATAGACGTCATCCTTTACAGCCTTCTCACTGCATGTTATAACAGCACTAAGGAATGCTTTAAATAGATTTGGCTGCATTTTGAACCATAAAAGAAAAAGTTAAATAACCAACAAGTGAAAACTGTCCTATTTTGTTAAGCTGCTTAAATCCTGTCATTACAAATAAGAAACACTGCAATGACTGATCCTTTCAGTTACCATTACAGAGAGTTAAAAGAGCTGATGTAATACTGGGGTAAACATCTTGTCCCAGTTTGAAGACTGTTGAAGGCGTCAAAGTCAAACCAAGCATACTATGTGTTGGTCTATTTAATAAAAGCAAAGAAAATATAAGTTTGTGGCTGAAACATGACAAAATGTGTAAAGGTTTAATGTGTATAAATTCTTCTTTGTCAAAGAACCAACTTTCAATCGCATCTTCAGACAGTCACCTGTGACCTGGCACAGAGACATAACCTTTTCTCATTTATTTGCCGAATCTATAAAAAACAATGACAAAATTAAAATCTGATTTTAGCACCAATTAATTCTCATTAATTTGGCATCCAGAAGATGATTAAATGAACCAAGATAAATCTTTCAGGCGATGTTCAAGGTCTTTACTAGATTTCTACATAACAGATATGAGCTGAATTTCAGATACTCTTCATCTGCTGTAAATAAGATTTTAGGTTTGTTCATTTTCCTCATTTTTACACTGTAGCATATGCTCACATGGTCAGAAAAGGTGTGAAAAACCACTGAAAGAAAAACTCAAAAAGACCATCAGAAAGCCTGAAAAAATATTGGTCAAGATCTGCTTTAAAAAATTGAAAGAAAGTCTGGCTCATTGGAATGAAAGCAAAAAGAAAATAGAGATAGTTTAATACTTTCATACAGCAGTGCATGTCTAAACCTTAAGCTTCATAAACACAGTCCAGCAAACTGTTTCTTTTATTGTATTTTTTATAGGCTTTCTCAAGCAGAGCACAAGAAAACAGTTTCTTAGAACTTTCCTTCACAAAAGCTTTTGTGGTCTTTATAAAAACTGACTTTTATACCATTAAATATTCTATAAAAGAAGTCTGTGTACTAATATTTTTCAAGGTCAGCTGACTCTCCCGATTTTCCTCCTCAGCCGCTCCAGCCTGAACGCCAAACTCGATGAGACTGTGCCCTTGAAGTGCGATGAAGCTTACATCTCCCCGTCCATGGTCCGGCTGTCCGCCCCAGTGGCGACCTCGTCAGATGACGCCTCCACCGCCACCACCACGTACTCGCAGAGCAACATTGTCCGAGTATCTGCCTTGTAGATGTCGCACCTATCTGACCTGATCAGCTAACTGGTCTCGAGAAGCACCAGATGCTGAGGAGAGGGACCACCGAGCATCAACCTGCCATAACTGAGAGGGATTATAAGCTTAACACCGGTTGGGATTTTTATTTGAAGTTGTGATTTCATCTGATGTCAAACTCTGCATGGTGTTAAAAAAAACAGCAAGGACTGCAGCCCGGGGAGTTTGATGTTGAACCAGCAGATCTTGCTTCATTAAGCACATCAAGGCGAGGAGGCATTTGGAATGATCGTCATCGTTGCCTAAACATACTGAGAAAAAAACTTTATTTTTCAATATGTGACGTAGATCTATTTGTTGTCTCTAATTCAAAGGTGGCAAAGTCTCGAGACCGTTCTCGACGGATTCTGGTGATAAAGCACACATATTCATTGCCTAAATGGGCCATCTTTGTGAATATGAAATCACTCTCCACCTTGTTCCATTTAAAACCCTCTTCAATTAAATGCATTCTTATCTTCCCCCTTCACTGTTGTAAAGTCCAAAAAACGTACATCCTCTGGAACGGATTGCTGTTGTGAATATTCATGAACTGACTCATTAACTGGTCGGTGTCATCGCCTGACGAATCAAATCACACGACTCATCCTGACATGTTTGTGAAATGTGCAAGTGAAGGTTAAACGACCAAATCTGTGTTAGCTTCCATATTTGCCATTCTGGATCAGTGTGAAAACCGCTGTCGGTAGTTAACAGTTATTGATAACTATACAGGGTATACATTAGTTAGGGCACAAGTGAATAAGTGAATGTTTTTGGCAACACTTAACTAACCTTGATGTGGACACATACAAGACGTTAGCATTGGCCTGCAAAACCTTTGGAAAGGACATCGACTGACTTCCTCACAATGACTTGGTTGACTCCATTGTGTCAAAGCACCATTTTGTATATTTTTCATACTGTAAATATTTCTCAGTTAGGACTTTATCAAATGCATCTGAAGCTGGCTCCTCTAATTTCTAGATTTAGTTCGAGCAGTTGTTGGCAAAAACTCTTTCTGTCTGTTACCTGGTTGAATTTAATGATTTGCATGCTGTCATTGCAGAATTATGTTTTAATTAAAGTGTGTCTCTGCTTCTTGTTGGAAGGTTTGTCAGTGACGGCCAGATTAATGGACTGGAGCACAATAAAGCGGCGGGTGTGTTCAGATTTTAAAGTCTGCTTTTAATGAAATACAAATCTTGTCATGGACTGCGTGTGTAAGGGTAAAGAAAAGGGACAAATTTATCACACATTGTGCATTTGGTGCAGTGGATAGAATAAACAGTGCAGCTCTGCTGAAGCATCTATAAAATGGCCCATGTCTTTCTTTAACCCTTCTTAACTCATACAGCAGTTTGTTTCTATGTGGGTGTTAGCTGCATATACAGTTCAAACCAAATATTTACATACATAAAAAGACTCATAACTTTTTTGCTCACTGTCTCACATTAAACCAGAATGAGAAGAAGAGTTTTCAGAGAAATGCTCCTTACTTTCTTCAAATGAAGAAGGCTACATTCAGATTATAGTTTGCAAATGCATTCAGACCTTAGTTTTTGAAAACATGTCAGGTGGTCTGATGAAACCAAAACTGAGGCGTCTGATTGTTATATTTGGAGGAAAAAGGGTGAAGCTTGCAGGTTTGAGATCACCAATCCCAAATTCAATCCCAAATGTGAAGCAGGAGTGGCTGCGTCTCTTTTTTTGTTTGTTTCTATTGCTTTGCTTTTTTGCTACAGGATGGATTGGAACACTTCACAAGAACATTATGTGAAAATATAGAAGTAACATCTCAAGACAATAACAAGTTTTAGATAAAGCATCCAATTCAGTAGGGCGAAGTAGGTAAGGTCTGGTGGTTCAAGAGTCAATAGCTGAAAGAGTGAGGGATAAGGTGGAAAATGTAGAGAGAAGAGAAATCATTAACAACTAAAATTTTATTTCATTACATTGAAAAATACTGGAATGTTGTGAAATATGTGGCCACTAATTTAACGCCAATATCTATATGTGGCTTTATACTTTTTACATAATATATACCACTAATTTGTTATGCGAAATGCCTATTTAGATGTTAAATCTAAATACATCTTTTTTGTATTTTTTAACATGTTTTAAAAAATTATTTTCCTTATTAAAGGCACTTAGGTAGAGAGAGAATATCATAGCTCGTCCATGAGAGGGCTAAAAACTGATAAATTCAAGGTTTTATATTTTCCTTTTCCTTTCTTACTTCAATTATGTCTGTTTTGGAAAGACTGGATAAGTAGAAGGAGCTGCTATGGAACATGTGAGGACCTGACTGGCCCAGTGGTGGGTGGCAGCGGGGTCTCTGGAGACATATAAGCTGACCTCAGTGATTGTTTGACGCAGCGCTTTGCAGTATCCCCCTGCTGAGCTGAATGTTGGTCCAAGCAGCTCCTCACAGCATGTGATGCCTCTGCTCTGCAATGTTTAGCAACTGCTGAGAAGCCAGCAGGTGGAATATGGGCGAAAGCATGGCAGTGTATAAAATAAAAGACCTCCTGTAACCAAATGCAAAAAAAAAAAAAAAAAATTTAAAAATCCCCTTAAAGGAGGCGTTCAAACTGTTTTTAATTTTTTAATCAGACTCTATTCACTATATTACATAAGATACAAATACTGTGCCTTTGAAAAACAGTTTTTAACACCATGAACTTTTTCACGTCATGTTACAACTGGAGATGCACCAATCAGACTTCTCCTGGCCGATATCGATATCTCCTGGCCTAAGGAATGTAAAATATGTAAACAAAAAAAATCTGCTGCAGGTTCTCTGATAGGGGTAGTGTTTTCAAGAGGAAATGTAGGAATTTCAAGATTCTCCAGATTACTGCTTCAAAGTGTATCTTCCTAACCTTCAGCATGTTTTTTCAACTCAAAAAAGTGCATACATGCTGTTGCCTGATGTGTTTATAGAAAATGGAGAGCTTAGTTTTGATGCAGTTATTAAATATAAAAGATTCAGATTTTCTTTGGTGTTTAACCATTCACTAATAGAACCAACCTAGGGAATATTTGATTATTCTGATCACAGGGTTATTTATTGGTGCATCTCTAGTTACCACCACAAACTTCAGTGTATCTTACTTAGATTTTATATGACACACCAACAAAAGTTGTGGGTATTTCTGAACTGAAAAAGATAAACGATGATTCTCAATATGTTTTCCAAAGAGAGATAGGAAAACTGTGATGTGCATTTGTATTTAGCCCCTTTTTAATCTGATATCCCTAAATAAAATCTAATGCAGCCTTTATAAGTCTTCTCAACAGTAAATAGAGTCCACTTAATTTCATCTCAGTATTAACAAATAAATCACATTCATAATCAAACTCTTCTTTCACTCCATAGTTTAGTCAGTCACTCAAAGTCCCTATGAAACACTTGGGAGTTTGTGGTTGTAATTTGACAAAATGTGAAATAAATCATACTTTTAAGGGCATCGTAAATCCAAATGTGTCCAGTGTTGTCAGAGTGTAAAAATTAGAGGAGATTATTCTCACTTCTTATAAAATCTGGATTTAACCCAGCTTTTGAGCTTATAAAACTCTGAGCGAAACTGCGGGTTCACTGCAGCGTATATCATCGGGTCGCTCAGTGATGTGATACAGGAGACAGACACTGACAGGATCTCCATGTCTTGAATGACTGGCATCTAAAAAAAAGCAAATAGGTACAACATTTGAGAGCTCAGCTGGGTTTCACACATGCATATATTCCTTCTGATGCACAGATAGATCCAAACGTGCTTTTCACTCTAATATTTGCAAGTCTTCCGAGCATGCTGTAAAAGCTGACACACAGACTCACCTGTATATCCCTGTTGTTGTGAACAAGAAAATTCACCAGGATGGTTGTGATAAGCGGCAGCCAGAATAAGAGGAAGGTCATGATGATATACCCAGCACGTTTGGCCATTTTACTCTCCTTCCTTTTCCTCGCTCTCTCCTTGCTGGCCTTTGAAGGCATGATGCAGACAGCACCCTCCATTTGAACGTGTTGTTTTACAGTTTCATTACTTTGGACAGGAGGCAGTGAAGACTCTTGATCTAACGTAGGCTCTGCCTGTGTTTCTCCTTTGGTGCTGTTGTTTTCTTGTTTCAGATCAGTCAATAAGACAGAAGTAGATTTAGAGAGCTCTGATTGTGTAGTAGATGATACATTGGGGAGGCTGTTCTCTTTGACTGGACTTTTGGGTTTCAGGTTTTCTCTGGACTGGTTTTCTTCATTAAGACTGCTTGACTTCTCCTGCATCACTCTGTCAGCAGGCACATCCTGATTTGAGGCTTTTGCTTCTGTTTTCTCAGCACTGCATTGCTCTGTTTTTAACGTTTTCTCCACAGTCTGCAGTGCGTCCTGTGCTGCAAGAGGGTGGGGTTGTTCCATCTCTAAGTGACTCATCTCTACTGTATTTTTAAACCCGGTTTTCCTCTCAGAACTAATGGAGATGCTTTGTGGGGCTCCCTCTGAGGTCAGCAGGGAATTTTTATCAAATGGACTTGGTTCAGAAACACTTATGCTCAGAATCTGCTTCCTCTCACATTTGTCGTGCCCATTTTCCACTGCAGGGATTTGCTTATCTTCCTTTGAGTCCTTTGAAGGAACAGAAGTGCCTTCATCAAATATTTTGCGATTGTGTGATTTCAGTTGAGCAAATATGCGAGCGTAGAAGCCAGTGATTACCCCGAAACAGGAAACCCACAGAGGGAGCAGCACATAGAGACCAATAGTGTCATAGGAGAAGGATGCTCCTCTTTGGCCCTCTTGACATCTTACATACACAGGTGAGTCTTTCAAGAACATCTGACAAACAGCAGCCACTGAAATTCCCAGGATCCATGTAAGAGGAATCAATACCATGATCCGTCTTTTTCGCTGAGTTGTTTTGAAGGGATTCGCAATTACCTGGTATCTCTCTGCGCTTATGCACCCCAGCGTCGACAGCTGGATGCAGCAGCTGAAGGAGAAGGAAGCCGTTTGCGTATCACAGATCAGATGGTCCACGTGCCTTCCTTGGTGCAGGGTCACGATAATGTGTAGCAGAACTGGGCAGTCGATCGTGCAGCGCAGAAAGTCCACAACAGCGAGATTCACCACCAACGCGTTGACGGATGTTTGCAACGACTTTTGGTGATACACTGCCAGGATTACAAAAATGTTCGCTGCTGTTCCCAAAGTGGAGGTGATTACTAGAACAAAGCTGTTTGCCACCACAAAGGTGAAATCAATGTACGCCTCCCAAACGGTGACGTTCCCAGAGCCCCCTGTAGATATGGGTGCCCCTCTCATCTCCAAGTTCAGAAAATCAACATGCTCGGCTGGCCGTGTACACTGACTGAGCAAACATCAAGCATGCTTCTCCGGTCGCACATCATCTCTGATGAATGAATAATGGGTGAAGCTGCGGCCTGGACGAGTTTCACCAAAGTACCCACCCTTTTCATTATCACTCCGCTGCACCAGTGGGTCACCTGGGAGTCCTTGCTGTTCACATTCATTAAAAACTCTGCAGTGTATTCACAGCTGAGACAACTGGGGGCAATAAGAGACGGCTGCTAATTGAAAAGCAGTTATGACACTATTGTCTCATCTGTGACATATATGACTTCATAAAATCAGTCAGGCGTTCAGATTTGAAATAACATCATAATGATCAAATACATGGCATTGCAAAAGTATTCATAGCCCTTGAAGTTTACCACATTTTGTCACATTACAGTCACAAGCTTCAGTGAATTTGTTTGGGATTGTGTGTGACAGACCAACACAAAGTAATGCACAATTATGAAGTGGAAAGGAAATTAAACATGCTTTTCAGTTTCTTTTGACAATACATATCTATATCTATATATAAGAAAAGTGTGGCATGCATTTTTATAGTGTCTACCTGAGCCAAACAGAAACATTTTGTGCTGCAATGACAGCTGTGGGTCTTTAGTGGTATTTCTAGAGACTGAAATTCTTCTTTGCTATATCTTAAGCTCGGTGAGATTAGATAGAGAGCTTCTGTGATAAGTAACTTTCAAGTAGTTCCAGAGGTTTTTGATTTAATTAATGTCTGGAATTTGACTGGGCCATTCTAACACATGACTCTGCTTTGATCTAAACCATTTTATTGTTGCCCTGTTGGAAAGTATACCTCTGCCCTACTCTCAAGTCTTTTTCAGCCTCTAACAAGTTTTTGTTTTTGTTTTTTTCCCAGGGACTGCCCTGTTTAGTTCCATCAATCTTCCCATCCACTGTCCCTGCTGAAGAACAGCTTCCCCACCATGCTGTCACTACCATGTTTCTCCATTAGGTACTCAGGGTGATGAGCAGGGTTAGTTTTCTGCCACTCAAAGCATTTTGTATGTCAACCAGAGAGCTCAGTTTTGGTAGAGCACTAGAGAAAGAGCACTTTCTTCCAAATGTTTTCCACGTCTACCACATTACATATGGCAAACTGCAAATGGAACTTTTTTTTGCCTTGTTTTCGATAGTCTTTTTCTTTTTGTCACTCTTTAGTTAAGATCCAATTTGTTGACATTTAAATTAATAGTGATCCTGTCACTTGAGCTGTGGTTCTGTACAACAGGTCCTCCAGAGTTACCATGCATGTCTTAGCTACTTTTCTGATTAATGCTCTTTTTGCCTGGCCTCTCAGTTTAGGTGACAGGTCCTGTGCCGCTGTTTCTGCAGCTGCTGCATACATTCAGCATTTTCGGCTCATGGATCGAACCTAGTCCTGCTTCATTCCCCACAGCGTTCTCCCTGACCTGTCTCCTGTGTTCTTTAGTTTTCATGATGCTGTTTGTGCTCTGAGGCCTTCACCGAACAACTGGATTTATGCAGGTGTTAAATTACACACAGTAGAACTCTATTTACTAACAGAGTGACCTTCAAGGCTGGATTTACGTAATTTTGGGTTCTCAGTGTAAAGAGGACTGAAAAATGCAAGCTGTAATTTTTACTTGTGAAACGTTTTATATCATGTATTATTTTCCATTCACTTCACAAATGTGGTTCTATGTTGTTTTAGTCTGTCAGATAAAAGCCAAATGAAGCAGACCATATTAAAGTTTGTGGTAGTAATGTGAAAAAGTTCCAGGGGTGTAAGAATCTTTGCAAGGTGCTGAAGCACAGTGATGACCACATGATCAGCTGTCCATTTAATATGATTCAGAATTTAAGAAAGGTTGAACTCCTGGCTTTGGAAATGCCAGATGGATGAGTTTGGAGTGGGAGCAACACTGCAGGATTATGGTTGCATATTGTGTAATCTTGTTTGGAGATAAAGTGTGAAATGCTCTTTGCTTCAAATGTGGAGGCTTATGGGCCATGATAAATCTGGGATTCGATTATCACAATAAGATCCAGTCTGGACTATCCAGAATGTTACACTAAGGAAAAATATCTGACAAACATATGGATGAAAACCGAAACTCTTGGAAAATAAATTGCTTTTCATTTTTGTTTCTCCCTCATTGTAATATCAGGACAGCATTAACTGAGACACAGCATGTCATAAAAAGGTTTACAGATTCTTCAGAAATTCACTTCATCCCTATCTGGCTATCACTAAGTGGAGAAGGGAACAACACTGAACAGCACTAAACCAACACTGACACTTCCTAATCAAGAGTCACTTTAAAAATCTGGAAATCTGATTTAAACACAGCTAATTAACTTACACTGAAAGAGGATAGTCAGACTCTTTTACCTAAATCTCTTTACGCCAACCCAACAAAATAAAGCACCCTCCACAATTACAGTTACTGGCACCTTTCTCAGTTCCACGAAACTAGGTTGATTTTGTGTCTGGTGAACTGGGTCTGTGTTGCTTTGGCCATGTGCTTTGGATCAATATCCTGTTGAAAGGTCCAGTGATGATTCATTTTCAGTTTTCTAACATAGTTTGTCAGATTTTGTTATTTAAAATCTTCTGCTATTTAGAAAGATGAATGATGCCACTCTAAAAAGGTTACCATGGTTACCCACAGCATCGATTCTGCATGTAGATAGCATCTAATGATTTTTGTGGTGACTTGGTTACAACAGGATGCCATTTTTTATAGCAATTATTTGACAGTGAGGTTCAAGGATTTTCATTTATTTATTTTTACAATCCTGCATACTGTATCTGATGCCAAACAAATGTGTCCTTGTCCAGCCTATTTTATCACATCTTGAGCTGTTTTAAGCTTTTTAAATATCACCCTGACAGCAGAAAAAAGCAAATTACTAATGAAAATATACATCTGCCTAACTTACGTTGCATGTTCTTTTGTCTTTCCCATTTTGAGGGGTGATTAAAAGAAATTAACCTCTGTTTGACATATTTATACCCTAGGGAAGGGTTGTCAATGAGGACAGGAGTTGAGAAGTTACTGATTACTAGTGGCAATAGGAATAGGAATAGGAATTGATAAAGGTGCAAATGAGAGTGAGACTAAATATTTCCCATTGTTTTACCCATTGAATAAATTCACTTTAATTAAAAGTTGGGGTTTTCAAACATTTTAGGATTAGGATTATGCTGCTGTAAAGAACAGGATTTATTTAAGGCTTCCTAAGCGTATACATTTTCTTTATATTTAGTGATGTATTAATCTTTACAGTTTGTGGGTGGTTCTGACATTTGAGACAATTAGAATTCTGGGGTTTTGAATTAAATTGGTCTTTTTCTTATTTCTGAACTGTCTAAAAACACAACAAATGCGAAACTGTACAGCTGTTAAAATAGGAGGACTGACAGAAAAACAACAGATGATGCCTTTATCACTTGACTGCTTCACCATTGAAAAAGCAAGTGCAAAGTGAGATGTGTGATGGACTTCTTTAAGCCATGCACACAAATTTATTTACAGTTCTTTTCATATGATTCACAGTGATAAGTTACTTTTTTCTGCACTTAAGACTAGCTACACTGATCACATCATATGTGATCAGTGTAGCTAGACATATTAACTACACAAAAGACTGCAAGTTTTTGTGCCGCTGCCGTCTGACTAGGCTTATTATGTAATCTACCATAAATGCAATGCTGGACTTTACTGTAAGTATTGATCAGATCAGAAGATGAGGTTGTTCTCTGCTGACTTTAATCTATTACTTTTAACAGTTGTTGTATAATGTTCCTATATAAATAGCTCTGAGATAATCAAGAGCATACTTCTTTGTGTGTTTATATGATATTTCAATACAAGACAACCTGAAATTGTGAAACTTTCTTTAAAGAAATATCCTCAAACAGTGAATGAAACCAGAAACATTGCTTTTTATGAACAAAGGAGGTTTCACTTCATTCCTGTTTGTCTGTGCTGTGATTGCTTTGTCTGGTCTCATTAAATATGCATACAAATGGAAAATTACTGGCAGCAGCTACTGTTCTTGCCAAACATTCTTTTGATTCAGCAATTTTTTGTCTTCTTTCAACACAGCATGTGTCTAAACAAATCTGAAACAAATCAGAGAAATTAAATTGTCTCACTGAGTATCTTACTGTCACTGAATTAAATAGACAAAGAAGAACAAGGGCACCCGGCAGTATAATGTCATTTATATAACTACTAAAGGAAAAGTGATATCACAAAGAAAATCTAAACAAAAATGGAAACAAAACCGTTTCCAGTGACATGTACAACTTGATAAACATATAATCACTATAATTTCATTTGAAAAGTGAAACTGATATAATAGTTAAAACTGATTATATACAGAGGGACATATCTCTAGCTTTTATTTTTGTTAATTTTTATGATTATAACTTACAACTGATCAAAACCCAAAAGTCAGCATCACTGATCAACAAAAAGAATTTTAAATAAGAAATAGGAGTCAAATGAAGAGTATGTTCAGGTATTGTACAGTATTTACCATTAATACTTCTTGATTGCTCTTTTTTGCATGAATTAGTGCATCTATGTGGCATTTGGGGAGGCTATTGTGGGGAATCAGTTCTGCTGAGGCAGCCTTCATCTCCTTTGCATTGTTGAGTTTGTGTCTCTCACCTTCCTCTTGACATCGTAGATACTCATTCGGGGTTTTGATCAGATGAGTTTTGTGGCCTTTCAAACACAGTGATACCTTGGTCATTAAAGCAAGTGCTGATACTTTTGGCAGTGTGGACAGGTGTTGAGTCCTTCTGGAGAATGAAAACAGCATCTCCATAAAGCTTGTCAGCAGAGAGAAGCATGAAGTGCTCTGAAATTTTCTGACTTTGGTCTTGATAAAACACAGTGGACCAACACCAGAAGATGACATGGTTCCCCAAATCCTCACTGACTGTAGGGCCTTGATTTCCAAATAATGAAAAAACCTCTAATATGAAAACAGACTTTGAACCACTTCTCAACAGTTCTATCTTCTTTTCTCCTGAATCCAGGTAAGACACTTCTGGTGTTGTCTCATGCCCAAGGATGGCTTAATACAAGGAATGCAGTTGTTGTAGCCCATATCCTGGATACGTCTGTGTATGATGGCTCTTAAATGGACTTTGCTTCACTTTTCTACAGCACAATGTTTCCTTCTGTTCAGCCTTTCATTAATTTGCTTGGACACAGAACTTTGTGGACAGCCAACTTTTTGGCAATGAGGTTTTGTGGCTTTCCGAACTTGTGGATGGTAAGCCACAAAACATCAGTTTTCATCAAGCTAGTATTGAGTGCATAAATGATTCTGAACACAACATTTACACTAACATTTCTGCACTGATTATACTTTTATTCTAATTTTCCAAGAAACTGAATTTCGACTTTTCAATAGATGTGAGCAACATTCATTAAAATGACCAGAAAATGACCAGAAATAGACCCCTCTATTCATTATGAAGCTATGTAACATAGGAATTTCACTTTCCAAATCGAATTACTGAAATAAACAAACTTTTTGAATAACATTTTTCTTCAGTGAGCTACAGCTGCAAAGCATTTACACATTTTGGAAAGTTTCCCTGTAATTTTTCCCCTCCGTTCTCAGCTCTGTGTCCTTGACAAGGTGCCAACAAACACTGTCAACAATGGCACCTTGTTTGTTTTGGCTGGGGAAAAGTCACAGAGGCAACACCTTGCTGTGCGTGCTGCCGCTCCTGCTTATGGAAGACAGACAGCTCCCCCTATTCGAGCACAGAGAGATGCTGACGCTGGCGGGCCCTCTGGGAACATAACGCCCGCACGACAACACCTCCAGAGCACAGTCACGGAACTGGTGGATGTAAACACACACAGATGTGCTGTCAGAAAATGCATAGACAATTAAAAAATGTTTTTCTCCTGCCTCACATGTTTACCTGTTTGTTGGAAAAGAAGTAGATGATGGGGTTGTACACAGGGCTAGTTTTAGCAAAGTACATAGGGAGCGTTGCAATGAGTGGGGGGATGTGCAGCTCCGGATTCACCACTACCACCACTGACAAGGCCGTGTAGGGCAGCCAGCAAACAAAGAAGGCTATTATCATTGCCAAGACCATGGTGATGGCGTGATCATTCTCACTCTTCCTGGAACGACCACCTTGCAGCTCAAGGCTCCTGTTCAACTGATGAAAAGTAAATTTGAGCCTCCATTAAAACATACAACCTTATTTTAGAAGAGTGCATCAAGCAGTAATTTAAGAATGAATTTGAACTGGTGTAAAAGGTGTGCAAAAACCTTTATAAGTCCACCTTTCTCAGGGATTTCAGTACATGGACATAGCAGTAGATGATGATTGCAACGGGAACAATGAAACAGAGAAGTGTGTACAGAATGAGATAGCTGTAGTTGCTCCACGACCTCTCTTCCCATGCCAGAGAGCAAGACGTCTGGACCCCTTCGGGACTGTAGGAGCTCCAGCCAAGTAAAGGGGTAACAGCCCAAAACAAACAGAAGATCCAGACAAACAGCAGCCCCTGCATGCTTCTCCACATGCTCAACCTAAAATCAGCTTTTGGGCAGCACACCACATTGTAACGCTCAAAGGCGAGAAGAGTTAGAGTGCAGAGAGATACCAGACCTACAAAAAGACAAAAAAAAAAAAATTATGGAAAAAAAAAAATTAGCTTGGAACTTCGAATTAGGTGAAATCTGGGGGGGAAAATGCTTGAGTGGGATCTAAACTGTGAGAAACGCAGTTACAAAACACAACAATGGAACAATTTCTTAAATTAAATGAAGAGTTGATGGCAGGAGTAAAATTAATGCTCAGTGATTATCTCCATCAAATCTGACTGATCTTAAAAAAGAAAACAATGTCTGGTTTCCCCCCTTGTTTATAATATTGCAGTACTTTGTCTTGGTTTATCACATAAAATCTGTTATACATAGACATTTATTGCTATAGCATGTCAAAACGTAAAACAGTTCAAAGAGGATGAATGCTTTTGCAATTCACTCCGTACTAATCCCTGGACATCACCCTGACTGTAAATTTCATAAAGAATTGAATAAGTGATAAACTGAGGGGCTTGTTCTTTTCTAATCTGCACATATTAGATGTTTTTCTCCCTGAGCCTGAACTCCTATCACTGAGACTCCACCCTTACAGCTTCACTTACCGAAGTAATTCACAGAAAATCCCTGGAAAACACATGCCGCATGACCGATAAAGTAGAAACCCTGGTAGTTTGTGATGGTGGCAACCAGCGAGCCGCACAGGGCGATCATGAGGTCAGAAACCGCCAGGCTGAGGATCAAAACGTTCATTGGCTGGAGAAGAGACGTGTTCCTCAACATCACGGCTATCACTAGTCCATTGTTAAAAACTGAAAACACTGTGTTGATGAACATCAAGAAGGAAAGAATACTGTAGCCCACCCTGGGGAAAATAATAGGCGCATCAGTCACCATCACTTCTGAAGGGATGGATGTATGGGGAGTGCTGTTTCTGTCCATGCTGCTCAAATGTTCCTGTGAGGCTCTAAAGTGATCCTGCAGACTCAGACTTTATCATTTTTGATTCCTGCTGGCTGTTGGTTTCATCAGATATCTCAGATTGTGCACCTGCCTGAATGAGAAAGCCGCAAACAGCAATATGGGAAATTGACTCTTAACATGATTTGCATGGATTAAACCTACTTAACCGAGGGCTGTAATTGTAATTGGAAGGTTTAGTCTGATAAACAGCAATCAGTCCTCAAATATTTTTACTTTGTTTATAAGTTTTCAGAAAAATGAATGTTGAGTGCAGCTGAACAAATATTCAATAAACACAATCAACGGCAAATGTTATTACTGCAGTAAAGACTCTTAAAGAATGCCCTCAAACCCTGGAATGGTTAGAGGGCTAATGATGAAATGAAGCATAAAATTACAAACAAATAGTAACAAACTACGATGTGAAGGTTATTGCCACCAAAGGTTTATTTAATGAATCCGTTTTACATTATTTATCAGTGCTTTACATGATTTTATGTCAGGATGTGTAAAGAAAAACACTTTCCCTATTCTCTTATAATGCTCATAATCTCACATTATTTTCTTCATTTGTGAAACAGCAGGCTTCACATCAATAGCCAATTACCAGTCATCTGACATGAGGCATACAGGCTGAGTTTGGTGTAAAATGGCTGAACCAATAATAAAAAAGATCCTAAAACATCATTATACAATAGGTTTCAATGTGCTGCACAAAATCGAATAAACCAAAATACTACATAATATCAGCCTATTAAAAAAAAAAAAAAAAAAAAAAAAAAAACAAAAAACACAAAAAAACACACAACCTGCAGTAACATGAACAACAGATTAAGGCAATGGAGAATATAATGTTAATGTAAAAATTCTAATTTCACCAGGGAAAGTAAGAGAAAATAAGGCAATGCACAAATGCATGTTAAACCTGATGTGTGACTGCCCCCTATTGCTTAAGCTATGTAAAATGCATCGATTTTATTAAATAAATTTAGCTCACTCTCACTGTTACACACGCACACATAAACACACAGGCATTAGGCTTAAAAAGAAATACATCCAGTGCTCCTTAAGACAGAATTATCTGAAAAGACTGAAATAAATAACATGTTTAAAGATTACAATTACAATTACAATTCGAATTTCTATTACACTCTAGGGCACATATGCAGTATTTCAGAGCAAAAATAAAATACAATTTTTTAAAATGTGAAACTTAAATAAATAATGACTGACTTTTCCATTGTTTTCTAAAGCAGAAAAGTTCTTTTAAAACACATTTTCTGAAACAAAAAGAGCCTTTATAGTCTCCCACATATCATCTGCAACCAGATGGCGGATAGTTGTGTGGCCAAATATTAGCAACACAAAAAACAAACAAGCAAACTTGGGCAAACATAGATGAGAGATTTCTCCTCGCCCTTCAAAACTGTCCCACAATTTTCCCCAAGAATTATGAAACAATTGGAATTTTAAATTTATGGGAGGGAAGAATTCAATAATGAAGGACCCAGTCATAACACAGTTTATGACACATCTGCAACCACTAGCATGAGCAGGGAGTCAAGAGCCAGACCACCAAAGCCAAGTCCACAAGGTTGGAAAATGTTCTCTTTTTACCAATAAGTAGCTGTAACAACATAATTACATTCTCTGTGTCTGAGGCAAATGAAGGAGGGAGAATTTGACTGTATTAGCATGTTTTGATTTTTTTTAGGGTCAAGCAACATGCTCTTCTAAGAAAATCAGCTGCAGACTGACTTATAGAGTTTGAGCATGATGAAAGCCGGTGTCTTGACAGGACTGTTGTCCAGTTAAAACTCTGAGTAAACAGACTTATTAGATTATATGTGTAAAAGTGTGACTTGCACAATCACTGCAAAGCTTGCTAACATAAAGCATTCTAGTTGTTGAGAAAAATGGCAGTGCTGATGTTCGTGGGCATCAGAGTAAAGATGCTGGTGAGAAATTCCAGAATCTAACCTGAATGCAATCAGATTTTTGTGCTTTGAATTATAGTTTTTGTCACAAGTACTTATCCATCACTTGTTCAAGTTACTGTTCTCAGATTTCTTCTAACATTCCCCTTCTCATTGGAAAAGTCATCATAATTCTTCACTATATGAACTGGAATTTAAACTGGTAATTTTGTTGTAATTATTGACGTTTTTCATTGTTCTATGCCATGATGCACTACTTTGGCTTTCTAGACTCCACATCATTGCTCTTTGGCAACTTTCGGCTGAAATCTCGGATGCCTTGTGCTTGATTTGTTTCTTTCGCATTATGCTGTCTGACCCTGTACTTTGGACATGGAAATGAATATAACTCTCATGATCTATAAGCATGAACACAATTGAGGGGTAAAAATGATGTCATATGCCCTTTAAAATAAAAACGATCTCTAGTAAAATACACTTCTTAAAGCAAAAAGTTAAGTAACTGAGCAGTGGTGATGGTTCCATCTTTATCGCCTACACTTTCCCTGTGTGATCAGACTCTGCTTCGGTCCTGTGGAGAAGAAGAAGAGACACCAAATCCAGAAGAATTTTGCTCTGGCCAAAAGGGGGCTTCGTGCTGCAGAGGAGTGCGTCGAGGAAAAAAGGTGTGCTGGAGGTCATAGTTGAGCATACAACTGATAGACGCCATGTAGATGTCAGCAAAGCGTGAGAGTCGGCGCGAGAAGTAGGTCGGATTGTGGTAGGTGCGGAAGAGGCTGCCAAACTGAGCGTTGAAGATGTCCTTTGTCTGCGGCCTGCCATGAAAACAAATGTAATCAAGATGTGGGCACTTTTATTACAGCTGAGTAAGTTATGAGTTTTTCACAGCTAAAGATTTTCTAGATCAAATACATCTTAAATTACTTCATGGCTTCTCTTTCTTTGATCCACTCCTCGACGACAGCTTGGGTTTCTGGATCCCGGTGCGCCTGTTTAAAGAAAACCCATGCATGTTAAAAACAAAGATGTCAAGATATACTAAAAAGATTAAATTAAATGTTTGCGATGCTCTTCTGACCTGCATCTGTTCAATCAGTACTGTCAGAGCCTGTAACCAGGTCATCATATGGACATACTGTGGCGTGTTCATGATTTTTATCTCCTTTCGTAGCTCAGGGATGATGGCACCTGTTCTCCAGCCATGTTTCAGAGTTAAGTCCTGATTGTCAAAAGAGAAGAAAATCAAGGCTGAGTCAAAAGTATGTGAGATGCACTAATTTACAATGGAGACGTTTCTTCTACAGATTTACTAAGTTTGTGTTAGGGGTTTAATTGCATGAAATCAATAAACCAGTAAAGTGACAATTTCATGCTTAGGTAAATATCATGGTCTAAAAGAAATGTATATAATCAGATATAATCAGACAGTTTTCAGCTTGATGGGCTTTGATGGATGACTGGAATGCCAGAAACTCAAAAATACTTGATCTTTTTCCAATCTGTGAATGCACCATACTAAAGTCACTCTGACAAACAATACTCTTTGGTATGGATGCTGATACGAAGTTTCAGTTTTTGGTATTGTTAGTATCAGTGGGGTGTTT
Organism: Anableps anableps; assembly: GCA_014839685.1. Taxonomy (NCBI): domain Eukaryota; kingdom Metazoa; phylum Chordata; class Actinopteri; order Cyprinodontiformes; family Anablepidae; genus Anableps; species Anableps anableps. The sequence goes on from CM026073.1 coordinate 13,930,863, forward strand.
ATAATCAAGTCAGAGAAAACATAAGGAGGAAAGAGACTATTTAAAGGGAAATGTTATTTACTGACATGTCTGGACATGTTTATTCAGGCAATAAGAAAAAGGGAAAGACTTTCAGCAGATAACAGGAAGGCTGAACATAGCACAGCAAAGGTATTTTTCTTTGATTTAGTTGAACTCTCAGCCTCGGACTGCTATGGAATATACCAGGTTTGGAAATGTTGGCAGCCTCAGAGTTAAGATAAGGATCTGCATTCTCCAGGGATTATACACACAGACTGCTGCTTTTGTAATGTGACCCACGTTTAAATCACATTAATCAATAATATAAGATCCTTGAGGGAGTTTAAAATGTCAATGTCATAATCATTTTGTCTCTGGTCTCAAATATTAGTAAAACTGTGAAACAACAGGCGGTATGATGTCACCTCTGCTCATAATTTTAAAAACTAGTCACCACTCAAGGCAGTATGGCTACAAATAAATATTTAAAATGCTGCTCTTACATATTATTATATTATAGTTCATAAAGAGAAATCTGGATTGGCTAAAATTTTCACCTCGCATCAGTGAAAATTTGACATTTTTTAAAGGTGTATCAGCATCACCCGCCTATGCTGGCAGGCCAAATCTGCACCATTCTTGAATTGTGGTCAAGAACTGCTCAAAACCATCCAGAACACCACCCCTGGTCGCCACCTTCGACACTCCTAGTCTAAACTGTTTTATGACAAATATCATTTTTATAATATGGTAAATGATTTATTTGATTAAATGTTATTGTGTTTTACTTTGTTACTTATTTTTATTTTTTTAATCTGCCTTGATTTCAGAAAATTTTGTCTGAGTATTTTTCTCTGTACTATATGATTATTATAGTCATTAGTAGTTGTGTTTTCTGTTAAGTTGTAATTCGTTATCAGAGACATTTTTGGGTTTTGACTTCAGCTTTCATTCGCTCAAACATCTTTATCTGATTAACACATGATAAACGGATAAAATGTCCATCAGAATCCCATTCAGCATTTGAGAAAGTATTTCTGGACTTTGTGTAATTAAATTAACACTGCAGTAACCTCAAGACATTTCTCCACTGTGCCTGTTTATAACCATAATCTCATTCTCCAACCAGGGGGGTCTGACAGTAAGTTGTGGTCAGTATAAACCACAAATGTCAAGTTCCATTGCTCTAAACAAGCTCGACAACATAACTGATTCATGGCTGCGGGCCATTCAGCAGGCTTCATGCCAGAGATGTAAATTGTATCTTTCAGTATCACTTTTCATAGCTGATCATGCATATTTATAAACACATCTCCGAAGCATTTAAACTCTGTGATTCAAAATAATATACTGGCAGAAGTTAGTCTGGCAGTGACAACTGGGGTGCTTTTAGAAATGGAATAAAGTGGAGTGATACTGATGTTCTGACATTAAACAATCTACACAGATAAACAAGAGATAATAGATTTTAGTCCCCACTAATCCATTTGAAGAATACCTTTATTAGTCCCCCAGAAGGGAAATTACATTTTACCACTAGACTATAGCGCAAACATTGAGCTATAATCTCAGTTTGTGCATCTAATGAGAGAAGAACGAATAAGGACCAGAGTTACTAAAGCTTTGCACTTATAATAATGAATAATAATAAATCCTTTATTAAGTAAGGACGGTGCCATTGAGATATAGACTCTCTTTTTCTAAGGAGTTCTCATCAAAATTGATATTTATTGTCAAAACGCACAGATAAATATGTTGCAGACGGGTGGGCAGGGTTACCTTTGCATATGGCGCTGTGACACATATTTTTATTTCAGTGTGTGCAAAAGCTACATGCCCAAATGAACTACATATACTGCTGGCATCTGAAGCACAACTGACAGTGCAGTTCTATACCAGCAGAAAAAAACGCATGTCTTAACATGACTACAAGTTGGGACGCAACTGTGATTTACTTCAGGTTCCTGTGAGGAAAACACGACGGCCAACAACACAAAGTAAATGGTTTATAAAAGATCAGATTCTATATTTGTGGAGAACTCTGGGGGTGGAGGGTTGTGGGCTTTTGATGAAAAATATATTATGTTAGTAGTAATGTTGTGATGTCTTGCAGTTCATGTTTCAATTACTTAATCATCCTGCTAGAGCGTTGAATCCATTTTTTTTTCTTTCTCAGAGGTTGCAACTATGTTTGAAAAACCAAGACAATTCTTCTTCTTTTGAGGAAAATCAGTAACCACCCAGATTTTCTCTCTTTTAGGCTTGAAAATAAGCTGCATACAAACTCTGAGGGGGCTCAGAAATTATGTTATGCTAAGATTTCAGCGTTCTGATTATTATTTATCTCTTTTATTCATCAACATACCTAACCAACAAGAGAAAAACTCCGATAAACTGAGCCTTTCTTTGTGTGCCTGCTTGTTTGTTTTATTTTTATTTTTTCAATCTTACACACAGTAATCTGTTAGTGTGATGTTATAATAATCATTCCTTTCACTGACATGATCAGAGCGTTTAGGGGTAATGTGGAATGGCAGAACAGTGTGGAATAGCAGTTTTTGTTATTGGTGTGCCTTCTAGCATTTCAGCTGATATCAAATCAAATCAAACATCTTGATGTCATTAAGTCTTCATAACAACCATCAAACAATATCTAAATGCAAATCAGCTGCTTTGGAGTGATTCCAGAAAAAGCCCTTGACAAAAATTGGAGTTTGCTAAACCGTACTGGGACTTTAATTAAAACAGTGTGCTTAGGTCAGATGAAACTAAGCTTGAGGTTTTCTGCAACATTGTTTCTGGGTGGTGAATCAAAGAGTACATTTTATACCGCCTGAGTGGAGCACCTGTGACCATGATTGTTCATATCTTCTAAAAATTAGGTGCAGTCAAATAGTAAAGTGCAAACTGATCATCGTTGGGACTTTTAACAAGATCATGATCCAAAAATATGGCCAAATGAACACAGAAATTATTTACCAGGCACAAAACTCAACGTTCCTTGATGGCCACCACAGTCTGCAGAATTAACCAAGAACAAAACAAAACCAAGAAATAACAACCATGAATTAAACTTAAATGTGACTTAATAGAGCAGATGTAGAAGTAGAAGTAGACCTAAGATACAGCCTTATTTGATGTGATCCACACAATATATATTAAATTTCTGAGCTGGTGATGATGTTCATGTTTATATTATGTTTTGGGTTCGGTCTATGCCGTAGCAGCACACAACAAACATGATGTGTGTGTAGTTAGTTAATTACAAACTTATGGTTTAACAGATCGGCTTGGTTGAGACTCAACGTAACTTTGTGCTGCTCCTCATAAACCCCTTTGCTCTTCACTGATAATGAGCTGATTGCTCCAGTATTTGTGTCAGCAAGGTTTCTGAGTCTTATCTGATAAACTGAGACTCCCATAGGGGTGTTATTGTGAACTGTGAAAATTGACTGGAATTATAAATATGGGCCATAGACTATTGGGAAGATAAAGCAGTCAGGATCAGTCTTTTTAGCTGAGATGATTACACACTTCTCTGTGGTAAAACAATACTTTTCTTTGTTCAAACCCCAAACAACAATACTCTGTGTAGATAAAATTAGATATTTGTTGTAAATATGTGTGGATGCTGCTTACTGCCAAGTCACTGTAAATGTGATCTCCAAAGTAAAGTACTTTGGATCCCCTCCAGCCAGTGAGTCTAAGGAACTCATAGAGGTTTCCCTGTAGAGCAAAAAATGCATCAGATAAAACAACAGAACTGTGCTACATCAATAAATGTGGTCATAGCAGGTAAAACACACAGAAAACTGCTGGGTTATTTCTTTAAGCCAAATGCTGGGTTTATGCTTTTGGGACTGAAGTTGGGCAGTTTTAACCAAACACTGGGTCATAAATTTGTGAGAACTAAACGACAACCTGATCACACTTCCTGAACCTCATCCACTGTGTAAAACATGTAATGCGAAATGGTAAACTTATGATGTACAATAGTACTGTCAGTGGACATTTTGTTCAATTAAGATAACATTAGCAAAATAGTTAGCGTGAGCTACTGCTAGCTATGTTCAACATTCACACAATGATCAAAGAATTACTCAAAGAGTCAAGATAGACAGCATAGTGTACTGGTATGCTATGTTAAACTGTTTTAATACAAAAAGATAATTAATCTCATAATTTATTGAACATTCAATTAAAATTCTCTCTGAATGGTGAATTCTCTACCCATCCCAGGGAAATTATCCCATGTTTAACTTTTATCATTTTATTGGTTGCTTCCAAGAGCTTAAAGAAAATGTTTCAGTAAATTGGACATGTAAGAATTCTTCATCTTATCATTCTTAAAGCAAAATTAAACTAAAAATCAAAAAGGATTAAAATATTCCAGGTAATTAGTTATTCTTTTCAACCTACCCTTTGGTGGCCTTCATTTTAACCATTATAGACTTAACCCCATCTATTGTTTTTTGGGGGGACTTTGTTGATACCCAGTGTTAAATTAACCCAGACATGTATCAGTCCATATTTGACCAAGGACTAGGCTAGCAAAATAACCCAAAATTGGATTTAACACAGCAGTTTTTCAGAGAGTATAAAATATGAATTTCCTGACACAGCACCTGCTTATAGATCTCCCCTTTCTCTAGCCTGTGAATTCTGTCCCACAGTAACACACCTTTGTCTGTCACTCGCCTGAAAGGTCTGTGACAGGACAGGAAGTGCAAATTGTTAATAGTTCAATTACAAACAGTCTAAATAACTCCAAGCAGTACTATCATATTTATGAGAACACAGTAGAAGCCACTCACAGAAAATACTTACTTTCTTCTGTCGTTGAAGAAACTAGGTTTATCAGCCTGGACAATAACAACATCAAACAAGTCTCTCCAGTCTTTTCCTACAATGTAGCTCATTCCACGGTCCCTGAATGAGAACAAGGAAATTGTTCATTTCTGTGGAGCAGAGTCGATAGATACTTGACGATGTGAGGTAGAGTAAGGAGTCCATGGCCACAATGCTGATAAAGTTTTTCAATAGATACATGGAAAATCTAAATATAATACATCACAATGTATGTGTCAACCTATTAAAACAAAACACAAGGAAAAAGTTATGTTCCTTAGATGTATTGGAATCTAGTAGCAGACACTTTTCTGTACACTACCACCTGTTAACACTGTTATTACTTTTCAATTGCACCTTGATGTTGGTTACCTTTAACGTACCATGAAGAGGAAATGCTAAAAGACGGGAGAAATCTGTTTCAATTTATCTCTTTGAAATCTATGGACTGTGACATGTGGTAAGTAATATGTAGATATAACCGAAAAGATAAGCAATTAAAGCACATTGTGATCCCAACTTCAAACTGGATCTACTATAAGGAGATATAAGAAGAAATTAAATGATATTGCTGGCAACCTCACCAAGTTAAGCCACAAAAAGTGGCAAAAAAAAAAAGAAATTTAAAAAATCTATTTGAAAATCAATAAAATCAGACAACAGTATTCAGTGCTGCTCAATATTTCTAGGAGGATTATTTTGATTCAGTTAGTTTATTACACCTGGAACAGAAAGACACCATATCTATTGCACTTTGCCCTATTTAATCTTCACCTCCAGCCAGATGGGAGGAGAACAAATTTATTCTGTGAAGGAAGCTTGCTGCTGGCTAAACTTGACCTTTACTTCCTCCTGTTTTTTCTTTACCAAGTCATGGATACAGACAATCGCCACTTCTCTTACAGACAATATTTACAATACAAGACATGTAATTTTCCTTATAGATACAGTGAGAGTTTACCATAGCTAGAGACGAGAAAAAATGTCAAAACAGACTTGACAGTTGGGAATATTTCAATCACCACTGGGTAAACCCACATAAGTTTATGTGCTGGTAGACATTACTGACTGGAGTCATGCAACCACATTTCCATACGGTAGTCTATCAATAAATTATAGAAAATGACTTTAAATTGTTGGTTATCAAAGCAGGTATGACCCCCTGGGAGGTATGAAGTGATATTAGCAACAAAATTTCCCAAAGGTCCGCTCTGTTTTGCATCTGAAAAAAATCAGGAACAAAACAACCAAAAAGATGTTATCTTTGAACCAAACATTCACTCAAGAACAAGCCAGCGACTCTTATAAAATGTGGGAAGATGCTCCTTGACTTGCAATATTAAAATGTGGCAGTGACTAACAATCAAAATATTACTGTTTTATGTCAGAAGTGTGCCAAACTGAAAAAAAAGTTTGCACTACTTTAAGTGGACCAACCTCTTCTCCTTGGCTTTTGATCCTGTATAAGCTGTAAATTGTATTTTGATTTTCATCAAGTCTGTCATATTTTCCTGGTACTATTACTAGTATTTTATTTCTACTTTTAATCGTTTAAATTGTTTGACATTCAAAGGTTTTATTCCTTTATTTTAATCATCCGTTTTTTCAGCACTTTGGTCAGTGCCTGCTGTTTTTAAAGTGATTTATAAATAGTTGGCTGACTTGCCTTGGCTGTAGTAGAATGTCAAAGACAAAACATAGATTTTATTCAGTTGTGTTAAAATAAAGAGCATAGTATTTTCTAAGGCAGAACTTCTGTGTCACTAGTTTTACAGGAGCAGATTTGATCAATTTAAATATCAATATTTAGGACCAGCCCAGCTTTAAAGCAGAGCATAGAGGGATAACAATATTTTCTCCCAGATCAATAGCTTTTTCTGCACTATGGCACATCAGTAACCAGATGTTTAAAATGACTTAGTGTTGGTGTTTTATCAGTTTGTAGAAAACCTGGAGAACATGCAGCAGTTAGATACAAACTACATGAATTTTAAAAAATGTTTGTAGTTATACAGCGCTTTCCTGGTATTTTTATCCAAATTGGGCACTTTGCAGTCCCTTTTAGCCATTGCTGCAGCAGTTTTCTCTTACTTATATGCCCTGCTTTTCAAACCAATTCACACATTGTTGATGCATTGGAGGCAAACTGAGCTCGTTTTCCAAAGACACCTGGACGTGTATGTTGGATAAAGCAAAGATCAAACCACTGACTGCACCTCCTGGTAGAAATATTTTGAATGTTTTCAGCATTCATTCTAAACTTCATTCATCAAAACTTGTATCGACAAAGCAATTAAAATTACTCCATTAATAAATATTTAAGAATCAACTAATTTCAGTGTGTGTACTCATCTCCCTCCAAATTGCTTTGATGACTTAATATTGCAGACTATTAAAACAGGGGCATCACTTCATCGCTTTTGGGCTTTGGATAATCTTTTGAAGCTCAAATTCCCAAATGCTCAATTTGTGCAAACAGCTTTGACTTCAAAGGACTTCATGGTCGATGCGAAAGTGTACAGAATAGTAAATATTAGCACTCTGATGTGTGAGGCCCATCTTTAAAACCTGCTACTAACACTGCCTTTCAAAATTATTCATACCCATTGAACTCATTAAGACTGGAGCTTTGTCCATTCAAGTATTTCTTCTAGACTGACGTGTATTTAGCACCATTCATCTTTCTGTGAACTCTGACCAGCTTCCCTGAATCTGCTGAAGGAAAGCAGCTACATGATGATACCACGCCCATGTTTCAGCATGGAGATGGTGTTTTTTAGGGTAATGAGAAGTGTTAGTTTTCTTTCACACATGGCGTTTTGCATGGGAGCAAAAAAGTTAAATTTTAGTCTCACCTGACCAGAGCACACTCTTCATTATATCTGTGTCCCCTACATGGATAGTAGGCTAATGCGCATGACAATTCTTATGGCTTTCATCTTGCCACACCTTAAATACCAGATATTTGTGAAAGACTAATATTTGTCCTCTTGACAGATGATCTCTGACCTGAGCTGTTGATCGCTGCAGCTCCTCCAGAGTTATCATGGTTGCTTCTACAATTAATAGTCTCCTCACCTGACCCGTCTGTTCAAGTAGATGGCATTTATTGCAAGGCTTGCAGCTGTGGCATGATGGATTAAAAACTGTTCTGTGAAATGTTAAAAAAATTCAGATGTTCTTTTATACTCTAACAAAGCTTTAAACGTCTCCACAACTTTATTCCTGACAGTTTTGCTTCTGTTTCTCTGCCTTCATGATGCTCTTTGTTCACTTATGTTTGCTAGCAAACTTCTGAGGCCTTCACAGAACAACTATATTTATATTGGGATAAAATTACACATATCTATTCATTAAAATGGTCACTTCTGAAAGTAACTAGTTTAACTGAATTTTCTTCAGGGATCTCAAATTCAAGGGGAATGTTGAAGTGAAAGTTACAGTTTGCAGAATTTACCTTCAATGAATGCTTCTAATTCTTCTTCACAGTTATACACTATTTTGTGGTGGTCTATCACATAACATCTCAATAAAATACACAAATACACAAAAAGAGGTTAGTGGTTGTGAACACAGAGGGTATGAACATTTTTGCAAGGCACAGCAAAACAGTCCTATACATTCAACGTTAGGACTACAAAACATGTTCGATTTTATCACTGTGTACAAACACAGTTTCAGCTTACTTACACAAAATCAAAAGGGCTATTGGTGATGAGAAACATCTTCTTTCCGTGCGTTGACAGCTTCTTTAACACAGCATGGCTCTGCTCACCATAGCAAATGTATTTCCCTAGAAAGAGAAAAAAAAGAGGGGTCAATAGTACCAATCTATTGTGCTTTCGATTTCAATATCATAACCTCTCAATGCTGAAACAACATGTTTGCACCTTCTGAGATAAGGCCGTATCATTTTCTCAAACAAAGGGATATGTTTTAAAGAATGTTACCAATATCTGCCTCCACAGCTCGATACATAATGCCCTTGACATGGACATCTCTGATAGCTTCCTGCGAGGAAGAAAAGCAAACAGCACTCAGCCAGAAAGTCAGTAACACACAATTAGCATTCAGCTCTGACTGCAACTTTACTCTGTAAATAAACAGTTGACTTGAAGAACAAGAAAGCTCATTCTTGAATACAAATGAAACAGGAAGAAAGCCGGAGTTTAGATGCTTTGTTGTCACAGTGAGAAAACTTTTGAACGAATGAATCTGTAAAAACCACACACTTAAGGGGAAACCTAAAACCTTCATCATATCCAAAGACTAGCTGATGCAATAAAAAAATGTAAAGAGCAAAAAGTTTCAAAAACATAAAAGGTCAAAACTGAATCATAAAGCGGGGAAGAATAGATTAAGGAGGGCGTCCTTGAAAAGATGAGAGGGATTCTTCAAACACAGCACGTGTGGGGGGGCTTTTAATGACAGCTATCTGTCAAAAAAATGCTTTGGCGTCACTGAGAACAGACAGGAGCAGCACGACAGCAGGCCTCAGAGGGAGAACACAGCGCTGATTTCTCACCGCTCTTCCTGTGAAGTAGCAGAGCCACATGGCTGGTGGCAAAATTGCTCGACTAAAATTAGACACTGCTTTTTAGTGCTAAAATTAAGATGGCAGTGAATGGCTGGAGAGTCGCAGAGCACCGCAACGTGTAAACACGGCAACACGCCTGCACTATTAGTCTTGGATAACTATTTATACCCCTTAAAATTCTTTTGAATTTTATTACAATCAAAAACGTCAATGCATTTTAATATTATTTTATGAATTTATGACAAACACAATGTAGTGTTATGAAGGATATAATGTTTACAGTTTTCAAAGAAAGATGTAAGAGAACACAGTAAGCTAAAACTGACCAACATGCAAACACCATCTGTGGTGGAAAACTGACTCTGAGCATCACCCTAAGCACAACATTCCCACAGTGAAAATGGCAGTGGCAGTATTATACTGTGTGCTTCCCTTCCACAGGGGCTTAGAAGCTGGTTAGAGTTGACGGAGTTTCACCTTCAAGCAGGGCAACAACCTCAAACAAACAGCATGGGCTACAATGGGACGGTTTAGATCAAAACATAATGATGTGTTTGAATGTCCTAGTCAAACTCCAAATCCAACTGAGAGTCTGTGGCAAGACTTGAAAACTGATTTTCACAGAAGCAATCCATCCAATCTATGTGAATTGGACAAAAGATATGCAAAGGTGGTAGAGACATTTTCCTCATCATTATCATTTGCAGCTGTAATTAAAGTAAAAAGGTGGTTCTTGAAAGAATTTACTCATGAAGGCTCAATACACGTGCACAACCCCTTTCATATGTGTATATGTAAACAGTGTTGAAAATAACGATCACAATCATTTTGATATCACTTTTCAATTATGCACAATTGTAATAAAAAAATTTTAAAAAAAAAAGTGGAAATGTTCATATACTTTTGAAATCCACTGCATCTTCACTGGCAGATGCAACAAGAAAGAATGATGCGATGAAGACGAGGCACATTTACCTTTACATCTTTGTAGAGATGGACGGGCTCGTAATCAATGTTGTGCCTCATGAAGAAGTCGTTGACACAAGAGAGGAGGGTCATTTCTGGCAGGGAGAATATGTCCATGAACTGTTTCATAGTGTGGCCATGCGTACTCTGCAGGACAGAGTTCATCATTACTGTGCACATTTGAGTCTTCAGCATCTAAGTTAGAGCTAGAAAACCTGCAAATGATCTTCACCTTGCCATAAAAGTCACTCATAATCTCTAGAGGAACATGGGAGCCTTCATACATAGCAATGACTTCTTCATCAGGCACCCGATGAAGGCCTCTGCATAAAATGGTAAAATATTAAACATTTTTTGCTGATAAAATACTTTGTAATGGCTTAGCTATTTTACTTCTTATAAAGACACAGCTATGTTAAAATCTTAGCCCTGGAATATTTGTGACATCAGAAAAGCATACTATCTTAAAAGCGTTAAGCAAATAAATGTTATGATTTCCTTCAGCATTAATGAGAAAAGAAAAATACCTGTAAACTGTTCCCAGCTGGATGTAGTGAAAAGCATCTATCTTCATCAGGAGTGCCTGTTACAAATCAGATCAATGATTTTACATGGCAACACATGTGAGAGGTGATCCTTACAGTTTTGCAGAGGAGAAATTTCTCTCACCTTCTGGACATCATAGTGAAGTCCTCTTACAGCAAAATCTGGAATATATTCATATTTCCGCAAACCCTCTGGATACTAATAACAATCAAACAAAATTTAAGGTGACAACAGCAGTTAACACACGGCTATTACAGTTAACAGCTGGGGTCACAGCACAGTCTAAACTAGAGCTGCACAATCACAAAGGACTTCTTGTCTGCAATATTTGGTAGGATATTACATTTCAAGAATTATCCATGCAAATTATTCATGCCAATAATATATCTGGGCTGTTGGACGGGCTTTTACTCCCCCCCTAAGCCCACACTTGATGTATACTTTTAGTGGCCAAGATGCAAAGAGTGATGGAGACGTGGTGAAGGACAATAATGACAACAGCCAAGAAAATGTGAGTTATTCTTAATCGATATCGACATCACTATCGACATTCAGCAACAGCACTGCAATTAGATGTTTTTCTGATATTGTGCAGCTCCAGGTTAAACCTTAAAATTGGATTCATATACAGAACCGGCAACACAGGGTTCCTTAACATTTCCTATTTAAAAATTCAATACTTTTTACACTCAAAATTTTAAAAATGCCCACGGCAATTTTAAGCTCATTTTGAATGGCTAAACACAAAAGTTCACTGCAAATATACAGCCGTAAACCTGTAGTCATCTTTTATGTAAAACATTGCATTTTTGATATTTATCATCTAGATCAGAGGTCTTCAATCCTGGTCTTCAGGACCCACTTTCCTGCATGCTTTAATCGTTTCCCACTCCAGCCCAGCTGATGATTGCATTACCTCCTTAGTATGCCTCCAATTGCTGCAGAAGCCACTCATTCATTTACAGCCAGGTGTGAAGCAGCAGCGAAACACCTAAAACATGCAGGACTGTGGACCCTGAGGACCAGGGTTGAAGACCTCTGATCTAGACAATGGAAAAGGGAATAATGTTTCCAGATTGCTAAATACTTAAATCAAATCCTTCTCCAAGCTGTAACAGTACCGTAATATACATGGAATACAAACAATGACAACACATTACTGTATATTTCCTTTAAAGTTTTGTTTTCTTCAGCTAAAAAAAAAAAAAAAAGACTCTGTATTGCTGTTTTAAAAATATCCCCACACGGTGCCTCACCCGGTGGTCGTTGATGAGGATGTCTCGCGCTATGTCAAAGATGAGTGTATGGAGGTGGCTGGAGTAGAACGCCAGAGTGTAGTCATAGTCGAAGCCGTAGATCTCAATGTCTCGTAGGCTCATCTCATTATTGGCAAAAATGGTGTCTGGATCAACAGCACTGGTGGATATTACTAGGAGAAAAAAAAATTAAGATAACAGGAAAAACACCTTAAGTTTAATTTTATTTAAATGACTGCCACTTCAAGGCACTTTAACCTCTGATACATGAGTTTCTGAAGGTAACAATTAAATCTATTTGGATTAGGCTCCATACATTAGCACTATACACCTGCAGGAATACCAGATTATTGTAAAAAACAAACAAAAAAAAAAAAAACACCAAAACACAAAGTTGTCTTTTGTCCTAGGAAGGTATTAATGTGGTTGAAAAGTATTTCTTGAAGAAAGGTTTTCAAAGTTTTAAACTTCTTTGTTTAAAGCCAACTCAGATATGAGATTAGGGCTGAGAATCCCAATGTTGTAATGTTCTGTATGGCAGCCTTTTAAACTTTGTAAATTACAACTTAATATCAAACAAAGTTAGGCACAAGCTGCTTTATATGTCACTCATAATATTTCTGTTATTCACAGCACTCACAACATAGGGGGGACATATAAAAGGGTAGTAAATACACTACATATACTCAGATACAATGGGCTGTCTTGATACAATTTTACAGTGTCATTCAATAATATTAGAGCATTTCTTCCAGCTGGTGCAAATCCCGACTGAGCGGGACATCATCACGACCTCTGAACTCCATTACCATGCATGGGCCAGTGTGAGATTTCCAAGGTATGCTAACCTTGAAGACAAATACCAGTTTCATTATATCTACACAGAAATTTCAAATGAAAATGTGTGACACCATCTACAGAAATCAATTTGATTTGAAATAGGAAACAAGTATTATAATTGCTGCTGCAAAAATGATATATTTATATTAATAACAATGTTAGATATAAAATACATGTTTGTTGCATTCAAATAAACAAAAATTGAAATAAACAACTGTTAAATTTTGTAGTATTTTAAGTAAATTTTCTAACAACACACAGTATTATAAGTTTTGCTTTTCTGCTCTTGACAGATTAAGAGTAGAGAATCTAACAAAACGGAATTAGCTGGTGAATTAATCGGGCTATCTGCGCTGGTAGTGAGCCTTCAGTTGGCTGCTTAACACACATTTATAATGTCAAAATGGATGGCCCTCCTCTAGTTCAACATCCAAAAATACTTTTAAACAGCCAAATGTGTCTTTTTGGGATCGAAGGAAAAGTGTAGCAGTCTTTTTTATGCCAGCTGACTGGCAGTGATCAGCAATAACTGGAGGAGGAGCAGTTAGGTGTTACTGTAAGGAATATCTATTCCTATATGATTATAGGGACTGTATGACTGCCTTTTTACGTAGGGTGATGTAGACAAATAGGCCAGTGCCTATTGTTAAACTGAATTTTATTTGCTGACATTTTGGATTATTCAGCTACTGGACAAATATTTATGTTAATTAGATATTAACTCAATTAAAATGTATCTTAGTTAATACAAACTGCAGATCCTATAGAAAATAAGCAGATAGAGGATAACAAAACTATATTAAAAATTAGCCTTTGTCTCAAATACTTAGGATTTGTGATATTTTGTCCTCATAAAAATAGCTATAATGTAACTACTCTTCTGTAGGCTATATACTATCACTAGGGCTTTTAAAACAAAGCTGTGTAACAACAGGGCATTTGTCACCAGCATTATATCAGCGTTTTAAAGCTAGAGTACTTTTTTGGTTAAGATATTAATGTTAGAACAGCATACCCTCTGTCTGTCTTTTAGTCTCACTGTAAACAGACCACAGCCTCTCTGTAGCGTCCTGACCCTCTGAGGAGCTGCTGCTCACAGATGCTACGCAGTTTTTGGCTCCACGCTGCTGTAACAGTGGCTGGACACCGGCTCCTCCGCAGGAGATTGCCCTGAAATTCCTCTTCCACCAGCCAGACCTGAATGGGTGGTCGGGTAGGAAGCTACGGAAGACACCGACTCTCCACAGACACTCAGTGTGTTTCACAAGAGACGAAAGGGACCGCGACAAGGGCGCCATTGCGGTGTTCTCTGCGGGACAAGCGGTGCGGAGGTCGCCGTGGACTCCCAGTCGGTCGCATGCGGGACAGGCTCTTCTGTAAATACCCGAAACTGCCCCTGTATGGTTACTTTGACGTCACTTCCGCATTTCTAAAGGTCACAGCCAATGAGAGCCCGATGCGTCTGTCATTCTGTCAGTTCGGTAAACATACAGAAAAGACAAATTATGTTATATGCAGATGCAGACAAAAACAAATATTTTATTAAAAATCGTCTTAAAGTGTTGGATATATGTAGACAACAAGGTGAAAATAAAAATTAAATAGGAAAAAAAAATTTTTTTTAAAAATCAATAATGGACAACCCACTTTTTAGGATAGTTCTTTCAAGTTTTAATTTTGACATATAAAGTGATGACTGAGGAAAACATTTAGAATAAATCCTGCTCTGACTTTAAAAAGGGATGGCAATTTAAAATAACCCCCTGAAAACTACAACATTGTGCCTGTTTTGTTTAAATTGTGCTTTAATACTGTACTTTATTATCAGTATTTGAACATACATATTATCTCATAGTGAAAAGCCCACTGCATATCACCCATGTCAACCTTTATCTATTAATGGCACATCACTGCCGTGGCGTGACAGGTGACTCTTGATAAAGAAAAATGGGCTGGACGGTGGTATGTTTATTTGCACCGCTTTAACAGCAAGGTGGACTCTTGTTGAAAGAGGCTTGGATCTGTATTTCATGGATTTTGCCTAGTTTCCTTGACTTTCAAAAACATGCATGATTGGTTAGTTAATTCTAAATTGACCATAAGTACATATACATAGTCATAACTATTGTGCATTTAAAATCACAAATTTTACAAAGTTTGCCCAAATACTTTTGTTCTTTTGTCATATTACATTCTTACATCTATCATTTCATCCATCTATTTTCTATATCCACTTAGTTCTTGCAGGGTAGGGGAAGGTGGGTGGGAAGGTGATGCCTATCTCCAGCAGTTAGCTGGCAAGAGGTTAAGAGGGCCCTGGACAGGTCACCAGTCAATCACAATGGCAACACGAAAAAAAAAAGTTAAAAACAGGAAACTAAAAGTAAAAACAATGGGTAATTCATATAATGCGTTATGTATGTAGCTAGTAACAGGCAAAATTTCCAGTCAAGATTTTGACAGTTTAAAGGGGTTTTTTGTTTATTTTGTTTTTTTTTCTTTTAAATGTACTTGCTTTTTACACTGGCTAGTTTCAGACTGGTATACAATGTTGAGTCAAAGCACATAGGATCAAATGTTAGACTTGCCCTCTTTTGTCTTGCCCTTTTTGTGCAATTGGCATTGTCTGTTTTCCTCCATAGTCCAAAGGCACAAATGTTACATTAATAAACAACTGCAAATTTTGTGTAGGTGTAAATATGCAACTTTTCCTTTCTGCATTACCTCTTTGGGCTGAAAATTATTGCCATGACCTATCAACAAAAAAATGCTTATTTCTTTAACCTGGTCAAAGCTGGTAGTACAAACATTCTGTAGTTTTAACTGAACAGTGGGTCAGAAATTTTAACTCAGTTTGTTTCGCTACAGAAGAGACTAAAAGGAGAGTGCCATTTTAACAATACAATGATCTGATCAGACTTCATTGAAACTCTTTCACAGACGAAAGAGTTATTATTATTAACATCTTATTAGTTCTTTATGAACTAATAAGATGTTAATATTATCTTATTTAATAATGTACAATCTCAAGAGAGTTGCGTCAATGACATTAGCTATTTATTTGCTAAGCTGCTTGTCAAGTTAGTGCTCGCTACCAGGGTTAGGTACCACCTGCAAGTATGGGAAATGGATTAATGGACAAAAATCATTAATCTCCACCTAAATTTTCCATCTTCTATAGGAGAGCCTTAACATTAGATATTGGTCACATTAATACATTTTTTAACCCAATATATTGGGTCAAACCCCTATCCCAACACTGCAGTGTAAAACCAGCCCAGGGCTTGATTGGCCCATATTTGATCTCCAACTGGGTTGTCAAAAATAACTTAAACTGGAGGATTTTCAACACTGCAGTTTTTAGTTTATTTCTTGCTGGCAAAGGTTTCTTTCTGATTCAATCCTGAATATGCTTAAAAGAAAAGAGAGAACAGATTAATTTTCTTACATGGTTGTTAATCCATGTCACACTGAGTTTTACATTTACAGAGCAAACGTCAAGCTCTGAAATAATTATAGATAGTGACTTTTCAACAGAGTTTCATATGTTCTGAAAATCAGTGTTCTGTTAAGTCAGAACAAATAAGAGTGATTTATTATAAATTTTAATTAGATACATTTGTGGGCAACACAGAGAAAAATATGTTGTTTTACAAGCGCAGTCTACCGTGATGCGCATACAATCAGATATACACCCTTGAGACATGAGACACAATAGCCACATCTGGCACATCTGTATATTACAAACGTTAATCATTAGAAGTAAAAAAAAAGAACAATTTACTTACTGAATACTGCCATCTGGTGGAATAGGAGAAGTAGTACACTTAATATAAAATAAATCCCAATTCATTCATTCATTTACTTGTATGCTGCAAAATTGTGGCCAAAAATGTAGAGAGCAGACACAAATCCTGGATAGGTCCTACGTCAATCGCTGAGCTTCACTAAACCTTATGGAAAACAACGCACTCCTTGGAGATTTCCATTTAGTACAGATCCAATAAGCTTCCATCTTTATAAAGAAGACATAACGCATGTTTCGTATGTGTATACCTGCTATCACCTGATTGCACTTATGCTTCACGCGTATATATTATTACAATGACATATATTATGAACAAGTCTGGCAGTTTAGCCATAAACGGAAGAGGGTCATTGTCTTTTTAGAATCATCAAACTGGATTTTGTCACTATGACACAACACAGCAAATCAATCTTTAACTAACGTGGATTTTCGTCTAAATTAAAAGCTCAATTTTAGGAAGTGATGTGCTGAATATTCACTCTTGGCCAATGATGTCGAGCCACGATTTTCGGTTATGGACTTATGTTGAGGGACCTGATTGGACGGCATGTGCCATATGCTTGACAGTGATTGGTCCAATGATGTGCGTGGTGCGCAGCCATTGGTCAGTGGTGGTGGGTTTAACGGAGTGGGCAGGCTCAGTTAGAGAAGTAGCCGCACGGCCCCTGCTGTAAAGACAGAGCTTTATTCGGTGTTTGTCCTGTCTTTGTCTTAGGAGCTAAAGACTCAGCATCAGTAGAGCTTTATCTCAAAATGAAACGAGTCTGGGTGGTAGGGTTGCTTTTCGCACTTCTAGCCTTCGGTGAGTAGTGGGAAGATATTTTGTCATTGTGGCTCACTAGGTGTTATCCATCAATTTTAGCTATTTTAGCTATAGCAAGGCTAATGGGAACTTGTCTTTGTGCTTTTTCCACCTGCTCATTCATAGGAAAACCTATATAACCTGTATATTTCTATATACATTAATTTGATAATTAAGTCTTGCGTGGTTTAATATTGTTTGAAGGAGCTTCAGTTTTCTTTACTGTCTTTCCAGAAGTTTCTGGTAAGAGGGGGGGAAAAGCACGTTGACTATGGAGAGCCAGCGCAAATATGCTGGAATTTTTGATTCGTAATAGTCTTTCTAGAAGTTTCCATTAGCAACGCAATTCATTTCGCCTGTGAAAGTGTTTCTATGGGATTCATACATGTGCAGATTTGATTCAAAAAGGCATTCTATCAGTCAATCTGACTCTAAAGCTCATTTTATCCTTTTGAGTGATTAGTGTCAAACGTTGTTACAGACACAGAAATATGCTACGACATATATTATGAAAATGTAAGCGTATCCCTTTCATGACAGCTGCTGTAAGGGCTGAGGATGAAGTGGATGTGGATGGCACAGTTGAAGAAGACCTGGGAAAGAGCAGGGATGGCTCCAGAACAGATGATGAGGTGGTGCAGAGGTAGGTGCAGTTTACTTGTTGAATAGATTTAAAAAAAAAAAAAAAAAAAAAGACTTTCACAGTATGTTTAAATTTGTGTATAGAATATCAATATTGTGTGTGTGTGTGTATATATATATATATATATATATATATATATATATATATATATATATATATATATATATATATATAAAATTTGTAAAACAGCCATTGATCCATGCAAGCCTTGTATACCAATATTTGGTACTTGATTTAGAGCAAATGTCTCACATTGCATTGGAAAGTTTTGCCAATACAGCTGCTGTAGGCAGGTGGAAGTTATTAAATAAAATCATTAAAATGGAAATTTTGTCTTTAGTCTCCCCCGCCAGTGTATGGTTGGGCTTCTTGCACTCTGGAATTTATCTGTTTATGCTCACTAAATGTAAAGACATAAATGCAATATACTCGTATCACAGAATATCGTGACTTTCAATAACATTTTTGCACATTTTCCAGATGTAGTGTGAGCCCCCCCCTTTTTTTTGACATCGACAATCACTCAAGGTCAAGATGACCAAGCTTATGTACACAGATCAGCGAAAGTGTCCTCATGCTTAACACTACTGATGTTTATGTTGCTGTAGATTCTCAGTCATCGAGAACATGACCATACTACGCAACTCAAAACATGGAGTCCAACTTCTTTCTGTTTAAAAACTTCAGTACTAAGTATTTAATCTGTGTGCTCTGTTCTTGTTTCACTTGCGTTTCTGTATTTGTTCGCCCTAAGGGAGGAGGAGGCTATCCAGCTGGATGGTTTGAATGCTGCTCAGATCAAGGAACTCAGGGAAAAGTCTGAAAAACACGCTTTTCAGGCAGAAGTCAATCGTATGATGAAGCTCATTATCAACTCTCTCTACAAGAACAAAGAGGTTAGTAGGAGAGAGGGGGAAACACTTTCAGGAGAGAGTGTTGTTTTATTGTCTGGGGAAAGCTCATCTGTTGATTATGTCTTCCAGATCTTCCTCAGGGAGTTGATCTCTAATGCCTCAGATGCCCTGGATAAGATCCGGTTGTTGTCGCTTACCGATGAAGCGGCGTTGGCAGCAAATGAAGAGCTTACCATCAAAATAAAAGTAAGTAGATAAGATAAATGCTGTCTTGCTATACAAAGATGTATTTCAAAAAAGTAGAGTGTGATCTGTCACACTGGAAATGACAAACCTTTGTATTTGTCTCCATTCTCGCTTGCAGTCCGATAAGGAGAAGAACATGCTCCACATCACTGACACCGGTATTGGAATGACCAAAGAGGAGTTGGTGAAAAACTTGGGAACCATCGCCAAGTCGGGCACCAGCGAGTTCCTCAACAAGATGACAGAGATGCAATCTGAGGGGCAGTCTACGTCCGAGCTGATTGGCCAGTTCGGCGTGGGTTTCTATTCTGCTTTCCTTGTTGCTGACAAAGTCATTGTAACATCCAAGCACAACAACGACACCCAGCACATCTGGGAGTCTGACTCAAACCAGTTCTCAGTCATCGAGGACCCCCGTGGGGACACACTGGGAAGAGGAACAACTATCACGTAGGTTTAACTATTGACTATAATGGCTGTTGAATAACTTTGAAGATTTTATTAGCATTGTCTAGTTGTTACTACTTCAGGTCTAGTGTTGCATTGGCTTTGAGCTTGAGTATTTCTCCCTCTTGTTTTTTGTCCAAACTCAGACTGGTCCTGAAGGAGGAGGCCTCAGATTTCCTTGAGCTGGAGACCATCAAGAATCTTGTGAAGAAATACTCTCAGTTCATCAACTTCCCCATCTACGTTTGGGCTAGCAAGGTGATTATTTAATTCTAACTCATATACCTGCCATATGGTAAAGTTGATAGAAAATATAGAGGAGACCAAATATTTTATTTTTTAACATATAAGACTGAGACGGTTGAAGAGCCCATTGAGGATGATGCTGAGGCAGAGGAATCAGAGAAGGAGACTTCTGAAGATGAGGCTGAAGTGGCGGAAGAGGAGGAAGATAAAGACAAGCCAAAGACAAAGAAGGTAACAGCTTAACATTGACTTAGATAATAGTTTAGAACTATATAGTTCTAGAGATGCACTGATTTCCCCCAAAAGATAAAGCGCTTTACTAGAACTGTTTTAGCTTACGTTTTATTGATCGGGTTTTATCAAAGATTTTTGTTCTACAAGGCCCATTCAAAATAAATGCTACCTGTCCAACTTAGTAATTGATAGAAGGCTCCAATGGACTGGATTGCTAAATTATTCCTTTACCAATATAAATGAGTTTTAAACAGCCCTGGTCATTTATTTTGCAGTCAGCTCTGTAGTTTAGCAGGATTTCATAATGGACCTGATTACAAAGTTGACATTTTAAACTATTTGGCGTCTTATATTAGAGATTAGTTCAAGTAGAGCATTTCCCTTAAATGCAGTTTCAAAAGTGCTACCAACATTTCCCTTTCTCTCATGTTTTATGGGTTGAATTGGACTTTTCAGTAGAAAGGGGGGGGCTTCAACTTTGCTTTAACAGGTTCACCTTCCTGTTATCTGCTGATGTCTAATGATGTCTAATTCCAACCTATAGCAGCCTAAATAAATAGCGCGCACCCCTGTTTAAAAAAATTAAAAATAAAAACAAATCCTGCTTTCTAGTCATTTTCACCTTTTTTGGGTTTCCTCTGAATGTAATTTTTGTTGTTTTACACCACAACAACTTCAACACTAAAGAGAAACCTGAAACCTGGTAGCACTTGGCATGGTGTGTTCACTGACAGGATTTTTAGTTACTGACCAGGACTAATCATAGCCCCCCCCCCACCCCCCCTCCCTCCCTCCAGTGCATCTCTAATATTTTTGTGATGTCATGGTGGAGTTGATAGTATTACTGTATCAACATTGGTAAAGTGGACAATTTCTTAAACTGTCATTCACATTGTAGGTTGAGAAGACAGTTTGGGACTGGGAACTGATGAATGACATCAAGCCAATCTGGCAGAGACCAGCCAAGGAGGTTGAGGATGATGAATACAAGGCCTTCTACAAGACCTTCTCAAAGGTATGAATGGTCTATCTTTGTCAGACAGATGTGTACCCTCTTCATATAAAGACCTGATTAAATTCCAGTCATGTTTTCCTCTCCACCAGGACAGTGACGATCCCATCACTCACATCCACTTCACAGCCGAAGGTGAGGTTACCTTCAAGTCCATCCTGTTCGTCCCCACATCGGCTCCACGTGGCCTCTTTGACGAGTATGGCTCAAAGAAGAACGACTACATCAAGGTTAGTGAACAAAGCCGTGTTCAGTTTCAACAAATGAGGGAGAGAAAACGTATGCAGAACTTTGAGATTCATGTGGAAACTTTCTGTTAAACAGCTGTTTGTCAGGAGAGTTTTCATTACTGATGACTTCAACGACATGATGCCCAAGTACCTGAACTTCATCAAGGGAGTGGTGAGTTATTACTAGCTGGTTTGTTTATATGGTCTGCTTGGTTTATGCTTTAACATCACTTCCTCTGAGACTGTGTGGTTTCCTTTGCCAGGTTGACTCGGACGACCTTCCTCTGAATGTGTCCAGAGAAACTCTGCAGCAGCACAAACTGCTCAAGGTAATGTCGAAATCCAGTCTAATCTCTGCCGTCTTGACATTGAAAAGGAAAGAAATTTGGTAAAAAGCTATTTATCTTGATTCTCTGTAGGTCATCCGTAAGAAGCTGGTCCGTAAGACTTTGGACATGATAAAGAAGATTGCAGATGATCAGTACAATGAAAAGTTCTGGAAGGAGTTTGGAACTAATATCAAACTGGGCGTCATCGAGGACCACTCCAACAGAACACGTCTAGCCAAACTGCTCCGTTTCCAGACCTCCAACAGCGACACCGGCCTGTCCAGCCTGGAGCAGTATGTGGAGCGCATGAAGGAGAAGCAGGACAAGATCTACTTCATGGCTGGTACCAGCAGGAAGGAGGTGAGCAAAGATGCAGTGGTGGTTTGGGGGTGTTTTAAAGTGTTAGAAAATGCTTTGAAATAATCTGTATCTTTGTGTACAGGCGGAGTCTTCTCCCTTCGTTGAGAGGCTGCTGAAGAAAGGCTATGAAGTTATTTACCTGACTGAGCCGGTGGACGAGTACTGCATTCAGGCACTGCCAGAGTTTGATGGAAAACGCTTCCAGAATGTGGCCAAAGAGGGCGTCAAGTTTGAGGAAAGTGAGAAGGCCAAAGAGAAGAGGGAGGCCCTGGAGAAGGAGTTTGAGCCTCTCACTACTTGGCTAAAGGACAAGGCCCTGAAGGACAAGGTTGGGAACTTGCTGTGTTGTAGTAGTCATTTTACTGATTTAATAGAAATTGTGAATTTGGTTCCTGTTTTAATGTATTCTAATCATATTTGTCTTCTCAATAGATCGAAAAGGCTGTTCTCTCTCAGAGGTTAACCAACTCACCCTGTGCTCTGGTTGCCAGTCAGTATGGCTGGTCAGGAAACATGGAGAGGATCATGAAGGCTCAGGCTTACCAGACAGGAAAAGACATTTCCACAAAGTGAGTATTAACACAGCTGCATGTCAGTGACATCAAAAGGTTGTTTTTCAGTAATTAAACTCAAATCTCATTCATTAGACAAGGAAATTTCAAGTATTTATCTGCTAATTTAGGTGATTATGGCTTATAGCAAGTAAAAACCTAAAGACTGCTACTTGAAGCTCACATGTATTCTCTCCTGTTCCTCAGTTATTATGCCAGCCAGAAGAAAACACTAGAAATCAACCCTAAACATCCTCTTGTCAAACAGATGCTCAGCAGAGTCAATGTAAGCTTCTATGCCATTTTTATGGATGCATTATTAAATGTGCTGGCAGACAGTCTTAAGAATGTCTTGAACAAAATCTAATCGCATATCTGACTTTTGTTTTACATCTTTAGGCTGATGCTGAGGACCAGACCGCATCAGATCTCGCAGTGGTTCTGTTTGAGACAGCAACACTGCGCTCAGGTTACCAGCTGGCTGACACAAAAGCTTATGGAGACAGAATAGAGCGCATGCTCCGACTCAGCATGAATGTTCCCCTGGATGAACAGGTAAGTTCATCCTGGCTGTTTTATTTATTTATTTATTTTAAACTCCAATTATTACTTTTA
The DNA here is from genome assembly GCA_014839685.1 of Anableps anableps. Classification (NCBI taxonomy): domain Eukaryota; kingdom Metazoa; phylum Chordata; class Actinopteri; order Cyprinodontiformes; family Anablepidae; genus Anableps; species Anableps anableps. The sequence goes on from CM026073.1 coordinate 13,954,233, forward strand.
ACAACTTGAGTGTTAAAGTACTCATTAAAAATGTCTGCTCTGTAGGTTGAAGAAGAACCTGAGGAAGAGCCAGAGGAACCTGCAGAGGAAGAGTCTGAAGATAAAGATGAAGAAGTTGTAGACGATGATGAAACGGTGAGACTTCTTTGCAGCTTTTCACATCCTCATATGCCTTAAGGACACTGAATGCCAAAGATTTTACTTTTGAATGTTTCACTATTTTTATTTATTTTATTTTTTAAAATTACCTTGCAGGGAGAGCCAAAGGATGAACTGTGAAGCACTGAATGGGAGGATGTGACAATGGAACTGGAAATTGGAATTGTTTCTTGTTCCAGTGCCACTGTGGTTAATGTTGTTCTGGGGACTGGGTTTTTTTAAGAAGACCATTGTTTGGGGGTTCTGTGTTCTCTCTTTTTTTTTTTTTTTTTTACATTCCTCATGACTGTAAATTTGTTAATATTTAACTGAACTGTTTATGGAAAGATGCAATTCCGTCTATTGATCAAATAAATGTTACCACAAAAATCTAATGGTCTGCTTTCTGTTGGCAGAATTCATAAAATTGTTTTCAATGCAGAAGTGAAACCATTCTGCAGGTGATAAAGTACTGCCAAACCATTTTGCACCAGAGGTGTCCAAATGTGGTACAACATGGTATTTTCATGAAAATGCTTCCAACCAGGGAGTGTGTGTGGAGTGCTGCTTTTCTTCAAAATAGATGGAAAGTTTTTAACCATTTCATGAAGTTCTATTAAACTTGCCACAGAAAACCAATGTACTACTTGAAAGTGACTGTCATTTTTTGGAATGGTACTCCTCACTTGGATTAGCTGAGTAAGCAGCAGATTATATGTAAGAGTAAGCATACACATTGTCTTAATTTGAGTTCTTTAATTCACGATTTATAAAATATTTCTCTACTTGGTTGATTCATGAGCTTTTGAAACAATTTTCCAAGTAAGACTGACTGAGTTGGATTAAACTCTAATTTTGGTGAAGTGGTATGTACAGTTGCTATGACGTGTACTCAAGTATCATATTTTACTGAAGTGAAAAACTACATCTAAATACTTTGAGTTCTGAGTCCTTGTTTTGATTGTAACATCTGATTTAATGTGAAAATTTTGATCAATTTGTGCAAATTCTAGTATTTTACAGAAAATGAAAAACACCATTGCAAAACAAATTCAAACCTTTCCAGTTTTTCACAGCATAAAGCTTGTGAAACAAATACAGTAGATGTCTATGTTTCAGAACATAGCAAAGCACATCCTAATACACAATGTACTATATATTCACATGGGCTCCAAATAGTACCGCAGGCTCAGATAATAACAAAGCTCGTACAATCAGCCTTGGGTGTGTCTGTATCTAGCACATTTTTGGTTAAAACGTCTGTTCATTCATTTCAGGTAACTAGAGGCAGGTAGATTAGCGTTACTTCATATTAGTCAGATGTTAAAAAGTATGGTGCCGTAAAACCTACTCATATGTACGTCTTTCCCAATTCATTAATCAAGTAAATGTAACTGGTTACTATCCACCTCTGGTTTGGAAGTGCCAGACATTTACTTTTGATACCAAGTGACACAGCTATCATTGTTTTGATGAAATATCACAGTAAGAGTAAATAAATGTAACCAATTTATCATCACCATGGCTGTCACCTTTCATACATTTTAGGGCTCTTAATAAAATTGTCAATCTCTTTGTCATCTTTTAATCATTTAGAAAAATATTTTTCTCAATCATTTCTTACATTTACTACCTTGAAGACGAAGCACCTCTAAATGTGAAGGGAAAACACGTAACTGTCCTTAAACATTGTAGTAAAGTCTTATGTCCTGCAGATGGCACTATAACTATGATGGGATTATGTCAGCCACTGCAGCTGAAAAATACTGTAACTCAGCAGGGCTGTACATGTATATTAAACAAAATCTGGGACAGTTTTTGCTGTTTAAGTTGAAATATCTTTCATTAAATCTGCCAAAGTTTACATCTACATTTTAATACTTAAGAAGAGATGGGGTTTTTTTGTTTGTTTTTAACATGATTTCACTTATGTAAATGCATTTATTTAGCTTATCCTAATACTGATGCAGAGATCTGGCATAATTCAGAGATTCTTGACATTTTTCTGCTTTTTTTTTTTTTTTTTTTTTTTTTTTTTTTTTAAGGATTTGTTCAGGATTCTTAATCCAGAGACAAGTCCTGGTGCCTTCTAGACAGCTGTACTATGAAATTTGGTAAATATCCTAATAGAAAAGGGGCACACAGCCCAGTGGTTTTCTATGAAGAGTCAGGAAGCTTGCAGACAACAAGCAGCAGAACTTGCATGCACTCACCAAGTGATAAAATGTTCTGGCTTCTAAATAATAGGTGACAGATATAGGTCAAAGAAGGAGAGGGTCACCCTGTAGAGCTTGGGGACCATAGAGGAAAGTCTCAGTAAACCGATAAAACAAATTGTAGATCAAGTGATTTTAAATGTACTTTCACAGCTTCATCTTATCATATGGCTGGACTAAAATTACATAAACTTCCTTATACAAAGTATTTTTAACTCATTAAGCTCTTTGCAATGGGAAATACACTCCTGATCACCATGTACAATAATCTAATAAACAATATGGTCTGTTAACTCTTAAATAGACTAAACATTTGTGTCATTTTTGATCACTGTTATTCAGTATGAGTAAATACTATGTTCAAGACAGGATTTGTTTTGTTTGTGTGACTTGTGCACACCTCAGGTTTCAATTGAAGCCCTAAAGTTGGTGGATTTTTTTCAAGATTTTGCTGTAGTTTCAGCACGTGTGTACACAGTCTAATCAAGCTTTCATTCTAAGATAAAACTCCCTGTTGGCATCCAGTATCTTTCACGGAGTCACAATGTTCTAAAATCTCCCAGTGTGCAACAGAGTTATTGTGTTTTTTTTTTCCCCTGTGGTACCAGAGATGGGCCCCAAACTCTGTTACTAAACAATTAAAGGCATCATGGCTTCATAATGAGATTTCCCTCAGTATCTCTTTTTTTCTACATAATTAATCTCACTAATGTAACTAGGGGCAACATGTTAATTCAAAATTGTTTTGTGTTAATCCTCCCACACACTAGTTGTTTTATTGTTTACATGTAGGATCATATATGGCAATTTACCACTGTTTTATTAGGCTACGATGTTTATAAGGTCAAAAATAATTTTTGGATTTCATTGATTTATCTGAATTTTCTTCTCCAAGGCAGAATACAAAAGGCAAGTTTTATCAAGTTTTAAATGTTCTTTAAGGGATAAAAGGTCAAAGTAATACATACAAGCTCAAATATATGCATATGCCCCACTAAGATCTGGATAAATGTACTTTAGCAGGTTCCACCCTGACCACAGCCCTTGTGTGGCTATCAACAGGCTTCTGGCATAACTCCAGCAGACCTTTCTTCTTGGTAGAGTTAATAGAATTCATATGCACTAAAAAGGACTGCTTCCACTTTACTTTATTGAAAGCCAGGTCCCCTCACAGAAACCAACAAGGATAAATCAGCTCTCACCCATTTCTGAAAAGAAGAGAGGTCTCATATCCATCAAAAAGCAGGTGATTAAGGAGTTTTTCCCAATGTGGGTGTAGTGGAGAAGCATGTATAATTTTCCTCTGCAGAGATTAAAGAAAACCAACTACTGCAAACTTTAATCCAAATCGTTTTGGGAATTGACTGGGAATTCTTTGAAGATGGGTGTGGTTTCATCATTTCAGCCTGAAATAAAAGACCAAATGCATAAAAGGCAGACAAAAACAGAAAAACAAAATGGACTTAACAGCAAGCATCGACACATCTTATCAGTTCCCATTAATTATCAGTTGCACACAATATTTTAAATCAATGTAACAGCTTAATTACCGATATGAATAGAAAAAAAAAAAAGCTAGAATAAGAAAATAAGCATGATGTGATGTCTAGTTCTGCTGTCAGGATCTGACCTCTTCTAGTGAAAATCCATGTCTGACAACACGTCGGCTGCTCTTTCCCATAATTTGTATTTTGCGACTGACTGCAGTTTCTGCGCCGCTGCTGCTCATGTACGCAATCCCTGGATAGGTGGTTGCCATGGATTCCTGGGTCACATGCGTGGGTTTCCTATTGCCAGAAGCAGCAGAAGATGCTTGGACCAAAAATCCACAGCCATTTTCATTCAAGAAAAAGAGAGGATCCGCTGTGGACGGCGTACTGACTGGGGGGTGGCCAGACTACACCCGGTTATTCTTATTTCCGACTGGGGGCTGTTTTTGTCCTTTTTTTTTTCTCGTAGAATTCGCAGCAAACCGGTTTTGTCCACATCCATAGACTGAAAACAGGAATGAGTATAGAAATTCCTGAGGGACTGACGGAGCTGTTACAGAGCTTTACCGTGGAAGTGTTGAGGAATCAGCCCAGAGATCTGCTCGAGTTTGCGTTACAGTACTTCACCCGGTTGAAGGACAGCGAGACCAAAGAGGCCTCCTTTGGCAATGACCAAAATTCGGCCCCGAGATCTGGGAAAGCGGTCAATTTCATTGACGAGGCCATGCAGATCGATTCGGAGAACGGGGAGGAGGACGACGACGATGACGAGGAATTCATAGGTGAGCCGATGTGTTTTTGCAATAACATATTTGAATGTAGATGACGTTAATGCATGTTGAAACTTAAGCATGCACGGTGGAGTGCACGGCTGCTGCTCGCTGGGAGATAATAGAAACGAGGCGCAGAGATGCTCGCCACCTTGCATCCACCACCGCGCTGTCATTTGCCATATATGGTCACAGATGCTGAAAGACGTGTTAAATGCGCCCGGCTCTGCATCTCTGAATCAGTGTTTAATTCAAGTTAAAATGCATTTTGATAACTACAGCTGCAAAATCATGATATCTTTTTCATTTTTTTGTTGCATCGGAGGGTCGCTTGAGTATTTTCTTCTTCATCTACAGGCCATGATACACCAGGCCTATTTACCCTCATTAGCCAATGGGAATACTATGGAAAAACACAAGATCTAAGCAACGCATAGCTTATAGGTGTCATTTTGTCTATCCATGAAACCGTTCTGGAGTTGAGTGTGTTCTAGTTGCAAGTTGGAAAACAAGAGGAATTTGTTCATTGTTTTGGTGTTGACTTAGTTGTGCAAGCTGATAACAATGTATTTTGCTCTTATTCAATTCGATTTCACAAACTGAAGAAAAATGTGCTTAAATAGAGATTGTACAGGGCTTGGTTTACTAAATCAAAGGGACACAAACGCCATCAATATAGCTTATAGTTTTAACCTGCAGCTTTTATTACATTATACATGCATGTCGACCATATCCGTGACCTGCTCGGATATCGCCAACTTTTCCAAACAGGTGTCCCCGAGGACATTCACATTGTATTTTCAACTGGGAATTTGAAAAATCCAACATTCAAATACAAACAAAATGCAACATAAATTTTGGGTGGCACACCAAAACCAAACATCATAACAGAATTTCAGAACTTGTATGCTGCTGTGCCAGAACTTGAAATTTAGATTTAGGTAATTTTGCAATCTGGGTTGGAAGCTCTAAGCAGCAGCTTCATTTACTTGCAGCTTTAATCGACTCTTGCTGGCTGCAATGCAGGGGGGCAGGTGCACCACATTCATTTGTTAAATCGACAAGTTTTTGGGTCATGGTTGATAATAATTCAGCCAGCTTCTCCTGATCAGTGCATGGCAGGGAGGCTATCAATAGATGACCCCTCCTAATTTGCATTTCATACTGATCTATTTTCCAGGAGCTTAGCACTTCTACTGTGTGTTACATTTGAAGGTTTTTTTTCTCTCATTGAATTTATTCAAAGACCTAAATCCACTTCAAAGCAGCTGTCCTCATTCAGGTTTTAGCATGATGAATATGGATCCCTTAATGAGTTAGGCTCCGCAGGGGTATTAGCTGTGAAATCACAGCCACCTAAACCTCTTTTCAATAATAGCTTTCAGAGCAATTCAGCTTATGATGAAACTAAACATGTGGCTTTTCATTGTTTACAGCACCAGTGATAAACAGATTCATCAGAAGAGCATCAGGTGAGTTACAGTTTGCTGCTTGTTAAAGTTGGTTATTAACATCCTGTAGCTCTGGTCTGTATCATTTCTTGGAGAATGAACAGCTTCTCAGACAAATGAAAATCATTTTTTGTCATCTGTCTTTTGTCAGCGTCTCCCTCTTATTATAATAAGGTTGATTTATAAGAGCCTGTGAAGCTGCTGTTTCTTGAACCTGGTTTATTATGTCAGTGAGTGACGTGGGTGAGGAAATCAGGACAAGTGATACTTATAATTATCTCTCACTCACAATAGTGGGAAAGGTTGTGGCTCTGGCAGAAAGATGGCTGCAGTTTTGCTGATATTAAACATTTCACTAGTATTTTGTTAAACTGTAAGCACTGACTAATTTTGAGGATAGAAATGAAAACCATGTTCAACTGAACCTGAAAAAACTATTTAATTCATTGTTTATGATGAAAGTTTTGTGACAGGACTATAGAAAACATTTTACAAAATGTTGCTGTTAAATTTTATTTGAAATATAGCACAGTATGCCCACATTGCCTCGCAAAAGTATTCACACCCCTTGAATTTTTGTCACGAGACAAACATAAACCTCAATGTAAAAAAACTGGCATGCAATGTATTCAGCCCCCTTTACTCTGATGCTTAGTATAAAATATAAAAACTCAGTCTCAATATAAAGATAGCTGTTCTATGAAAGCTTCAGAGGTTTGTTAGAGAACATCAGTGAACAAACAGCATCATGAACACAGAGGAACACAGCAGACGGGTCAAGGGTAAAGTTGTGGAGAAGTTTTAAGGAGGATTAGGTTATCTCAAGGTTAGGTTAGGTTATCTATATCGCAAGGTTTTTTTTAAAATCTCATGAAGTTTTGTTTAGTTCTGTTATCTAAAATATAATATTTTACAACTGCAAACCTACCAAGACATAGCTATCCACCTAAACTGACGGGGTTAGCCATGGATAGCAATCAGAGAAGAAGCCAACAGGCCTGTGGTATTTCTTGGGGAGATGCAGCTCAGTTAGGGTAATCATTCAGCAGAATGACTGTTAGTTATGAACTCCACAAATCTGGCTTTATGAATGAAAAGAAGAAAGCCATTGTTGAAAGAAAGCCCCAAGACATCCTGTTTCCATTTTGCTACAAGACATGTAGGGGACACAGCAAAGATTGCTCTGATTAGATGAGACCAAAACTGATGAAAAACACTGAGTGGTAATAAATTACCTTGAGCACGCCATTCCCACTTTGAAACATGGTGGTGGCAGCATTATGCTGTGGGAATGCTTGGGATTTAAAGGGGTGGTGCCATCAATGTATAAAATATTTCATGTAGTTATATTGCTGCATATGTCAATTCTCCAAAGAATTTCATTTAAAAAAATAACGTCACCTTTTTTGTAGGGGGTTGTTTTGGCAGGCCAGATTTCCCTCCTCTGTAAAATGGTTGGGTATGCTAGTGATATGTGGCTCTACTTAGCTGACTTCACTCTGATTGGCTACAACCACATTTGGGAAACTCTTCAGCAAAACGTGCTGAACATAGCCTCAAATTGGGGTTACAATTGTGTGGTACTTCCCCATAAATGGACTTCAGCTGCTCTTCTCTGATTCTCTCATCCTTTGAGAGGAAGTGGAAACTTCCAGCTCATTTTTGAGCTCCCCCGGACATAACAGCTCTGCTTTTTAGTAGCCTTCCTCTTCTCAAGTGGAGTAGTCAGACATGCTAGCGTGACTTCGCCCTTAAATTAGCCTGTGTATCAGCTGGGGAGGAGGAGGGAAGGGGAGGGCTATTTGCTCGATGGTGTGCTCTAATTAGAGAATATGAATTACGTAGAAAGATAAACTGTTCTCTGTTTCATCCGTTTTTGAGCAAAGAAACAAAGCTGACCGTGTATGAGCAAGGCTTTTGATATCAACTCTTGACATTCACATGGCCTCATCAGTGCACAATATATAACATTATACCCCCAAAACCACAGAAAAATGACATTTGTTGTCATGACCCCTTCAAAGACAGACACTTATCAGAGTTAATGGAGAGATGGATGAAGCTGCAAGAGGCTGCAAAAGACTTGAGAGTGAGGTTCCCTTACCAGCAGGTCAGCACTAAACATACAGGCAGAGATACCATGTAATGGTTCGGATCAAAATTTATAATGTACTGAAATGACCCAGCCAAAGTCCAGAGCTAAATCCAACTCAGAATCTCTGGCAAGATTCAAAAATTGTAGTTCTCAGATGCCGTCTATTTAATCTGAATGAACTTGAGATATTTTGCATAGAAATTGGTAAAAAAAATAAAAAAATAAAAAAATAAATAAATAAAAAAAATCAGTCTTTAAATAAAGCAGGTAGAGACATCTTTAATTACAGCAAAAGGTGGTACTACTAAGTTTGACACTCAGGAGGCTTATTACCAATGTAAGCCACACTTCAGTTTTCTTTTCTTTTTTTCTTTTTTTTTTTTTTTTTTTTTTTTTTTTTAGAAAATTATGAAAATGATACATCATTTTTCTTATTCCATTTCATGACTATGTAGTCCTTTGTGTTGGCCTGTGAAATAAAATGTCAGTAAAATGCAATGAAGTTTGTGGGTGTAATGGGACAAAATATGAAAAAATTGAAGGGCTGTGAATACCTTCACAAGTTACTGTATTGTGAACCCCAGTTCTAGTCTGATGCATTTGATGGCATAACAATGTATAGAGAACAATGCTATTTGTCTTTATTGTCTAAAAGTGCTGTTTGAATATGACTAAATGCAGCTTGCACTGTAGTAAATGTACTTTGAGATCAGCATAGCACAGTATAAATGTAACAGTATTTATCATTGTTGCTATCTGTAATACAGTGTGTGCAGAGGCGTTCAACCCTGATGAAGATGAAGAAGATAAAGAGCCAAGGGTAAACTGCAGTCCATACTGCAATCATACAGATGCATCACTTCATTTAGAATCAGAAGACATATTTGTGAAGAATATGACTTTCTTTACACAATCATTGACCACTGTAAGGCAGTCCCACAGAAACATGTTTCATCTTGCAGGTTACCCACCCCAAAACCGATGAGCAGAGACAGAGACTACAGGAAGCTTGCAGGGACATTCTTCTGTTCAAGAATTTAGATCCAGTGAGTACATGACCTAAAGTCATCAGCTCTATGTTGCTTGTTTTTCCTCTGTGCATCATTTTAACCAGTGGTCAGTTTAAGTTACAAAAAATTCAAACGGCTTATATTTCTCTCCCTCTCAGGAGCAGATGTCTCAGGTTTTGGACGCTATGTTTGAAAAGTTCTGCACAGAAGGAGAGCACATCATTGATCAAGATGATGACGGGGACAACTTCTATGTAATTGAAAGGTACCATATGCATTTACTTTTAAAGGATTAATTGTGTGTTTATATATTTTTAAATAACTTATTTTGTGGTTTTGTTTTCATTCAGTGGGACATTCAACATTTTTGTGAAGGTTGAGGGTGCAGAGAAGCTGGTGGGCTCCTATGACAACAAAGGCAGCTTTGGAGAACTGGCTCTGATGTATAACACCCCTAGGGCGGCCACCATAATTGCAACCTCGCCTGGAGCCCTTTGGTGCCTGGTGAGGCAAACATTACATACCCGTGCAGAAGCACAGCTGGCTGCTTGCTCAGGTTTTAATGACATACGGTGTGCAGTCAGCTGGCACAGTTTAAATAAACACCCAGGCTGTTTGTGGTTTTGTTGCAGCATGATGCAACAGAGAGAGATTGCACAGTCAAGATTGGATAACATAATGTACAATTGAAGCATAAATTGACTTAAGCTATATAAAAAGACACAACCGCTGTTGTTCCTCACTGTCTGAAGTAAAATCAGAAACTTTTTGATTTAGGTCAGTTAGCATTAACCAAATTGCTCCTGTTTGCTAAATGCAGAAATATTTTCAAGCTGTGTAACTTACAAGTGTAACCAGAGATTTAGCATATTCTTTCACACATTTAAAAAATAGTTTGCTGGACCACTAGCCCACTCATCCTGACAAAACGGTTGTACCTGAGTCAGATTTGTAGGCTGTCTTGCTCACAAACACATTTTCAGCTCCGGTCACAAATCCTCTGTGAAACTGAGATCAAGACTTTGTGGTTCCATGTCCATAATATTGTCTTTTTTGCCCTTAATCTACTTTGAAACTAATTTGGCAGTATGTCTAAGACCATTGTGAAGACCTATTTGTGTCCAAGCGTTAAGTTCCTGGCTGATGCCAAGAGATGTTGATTTAACATATTCATATAATGTTCTTACTTCATGATGCCATCCAATTTAGGCCTTTTTGCACTGCAGGGTGCAGTCCAGACTGCAATAGCTTCAAGCCAGGGTATTGTATCTTTGTATAGCCCTTATGGCCCAGTCCCACATCACTCTCTGGAACCCTGAGAGCTGTGGTTCCATTCGGGCTGGCCAGACGAGACTGGTTAGATGTCAGCCGCTGATTGGATCATTGACCACTGGATAGGTACAGAGATGAGTCACCTTCTGGATCTCTCAGTCAGAGGTTGTGCTAGACTTTATCAATGTCCATCATTTTGACTGACTGCATCAAAAAAATACCATCATAATCTATTTTTACCTGTCAATTTTTAAAATGCAATTATTACATTTTCAATTACATTTAATTTTCATTTGGTTTTGATGTTAATCAAGGGGGGCTGAATCTGTCCTCTGCTTCCACACTGTAGAGTAGAATTACAACTGCAGCTTCAGCCAAAGTTTTGAAATCAAAATCCTGCAAGACCTCGCCTTAGCAGGAGGAAATCTTGCAAGCCACAGCAGTGGTTCAGCTGCACCAGAAGCAAGTCAAGGTCAGAAATGATAGTCAGACGAGATCTTTTTTTTAAAAATTTATGTAGTCAAAGATAAAACCGAGGTAATTTTTTTCCTCGCTGACAAGTGGGTACTGAAGGAGCTGGATGGGACAACAAAGAACAAAAAAATGTTCTACCAGGTCTGTGAGGATATGGGTTTAGCCGGCTTTAGCAGGAATTCATTTTTGATTTTACAATCCCCGCCCACTTTCGAGGCAGCACTTTGCTCAATGCAAACACAAGCAGAGCAGGGCCCTATAGTGCAAAAAGTCTTCCTGTGAAGTGCACCAGTTCCTTCAGCAACAGAACTCCCCCATAACATGATGTTGACAACTTCCAATCTTCACAGTTGCAATGATTATCTCTGGGTTTGCATGTTTCCCCCTTTTTCCTCCAATTGCTAGGATGGTTTTGGATTAATTAAAATACAGCACGTCTCCAAAAACTAACTTCTTCGAGTCCATTTCAAAGTGAAATATGGCTTTTTTGTAGTAATGGCTTCTTCCTCTCTGAATGGTCTTTCAACCCATGACATGACGCAAGACTTGTTTCACTGTAGATAGTGACCCTCTCTTACCAGTTTCAGCCAGCATCTTCTCAAGGTCTTTTGCTTTTGTTCTCTGCTCGAAGCTCACATTTCCAAAACATGCATATCTCTGTCTCCTTTCTGAGCAGTGTGATGGTCAAAATTGCCCATGGTGTTTAATCTTGTATATAACTGTTTCAGCAGTGGAAAGTGGCATCATCACCCATCTGGAATTGTACTCATGGATGAACCCAGTTGAAAGAGCTTCACATTCCTCTACTTGATAGCTTGCCTGATTTCTTTCTACTTTCCATGATATTACACAAGAAAGCAGTGTATTTGGGGAATTGCCTTAAAGGGGGGGGGCTATTATGCAAAATTGACTTTTTTGAGCTGTATATCATGTGATCATGTCATTCTCTCATCAAACACATCCCTGGCATGTTGCTTTGACTCATTCATTCATATTTGAGGAATTCTTAAATCTCTCGTGGCAGCCATTAGGGGGTGCCTTAACGCTTGCTTACAATATGCCACCTACTTACCCAAAGCTTCACTTTGGAGCTTCAGTCCCGCCCCCCTGCCCTGCTTCTTCTTCATGCAGCTCCACCAGACTAGCAGCAGCTGCAATTAGCAAACACCTGATAGAACTGCACATCTGCTGAGTGTTGGAAAGGATAGGAGGTTCTTAAAGAGACAAAGGCCAGTTTCAAGGCATCAGATACGCTATGATGCATAGTCAAATTTCTTTTAAGTTGTTTTTGAAATATACAGCATTTTCATAACAACTGAAGGTCAGATAGTTACTTGATTGTACTTTAAAATGCCACAATGTGCCATACATACATAAATACATAATCCTCCCTATTTTTTTTTTAAATCCATCCAATGGTTTGCCTTCATTTAAAGCTGCAGTATGTAACTTTTACAAAAATATGGTTTTTACATAATTGTTAAAATTGTCACCATGTTGTGACAGTATGTTACGAGACAATCTGTGAAAAGATCGATCTCCTCCACCTCCTCCCTGAGCCTCTTTTGCCGTCTGAAGAAATGCACTGCTCCTGACAAAAACCAACCAATCACAGCCAGGAGGAAGGTCTTAGGGCTGTCAATAAACTTCATTTACTTGCTGCTAAATGTGCTAATGGTGGAGAAACAACTTACTGGTCCAGGAGAACCATTTATCCATCATCATCGGTGGCCATGCTAACTCTGCGAGCTGCAGCGTAGCACAGATCAAGGGGGGAAGGGAGAGGGAGGAATGAACAGTGCCACAGGCAAGGTGATTGACAGTCCTAAGACCTGCCTCCTGGCTCTGATTGGTTGTTTCTAGTTAGCACTGGGAGCACTGGGAGGAGGCAGAGGAGCCTGATTTTTTCACAGATTATGTCTTGTACCATTCTGTCACAACATAGTGACAGTTTCAACAAATATGTAGAAAAATACACTTTTAAGAAAAGTTACATACTGCAGCTTTAACTCAAATGCTGTGAATGACTCGATTAGAAGCTTATAAAACCATGACATTGTTACTGTGGTTTCCCACATTGTTTAAAGGCAAAGTAATATTTGCATATGTAAACATCTGAAATAAAGTAGAAACCAAAAAAAAAAAATTGTAAAAAATTATCTCGCTCATTATTCAGGCATTTAGTAAATAGAAAAATGTTCAAAATTGCTGAACTAAAAGAGGAGTGAGAAGAAGAAAGACTATGAAAAGACACATAACCTATGTAAATATCTGGTTTCATCTGTATGAAATCCAGTGGGTGTGAGGATAACGGAAAGCAGAAGTCTTACTGCTTGATATGAATTTACATTTTCATTAACACTAATTATAAAGCTAATTCAATTGTAAAATGATTTAATAGAGTTTGGATTTAATTTTGTTGTTAAACATTTTATTTAAAAAACAGAAAAGTTTCCTGTAGCCAGATGAGCTGTTTAATGGTTCAGTTGCAAGTGAAACATCCCACTTATTCATGACTCAGCAAGGTTTGTGTCCTTAAAAAGCAGCTAGCAGCTCTGTTATGTCATCTATGGGAGACGAGGGACGTTGATGCTGAACCCTCTGCTGACCTGAGAGTCTTCGAGTATGCAGTTTAATCTGTGAACAAGCAGGAGCTGCTTTTTTCACTATGCTGCCAGCTTTGTCTGGGGATGAGCAGTGGTGCCAGAGAGTCTCTGAGCCAACACAAGATTACCGTGAACATGTTATTTGGGGTCTGACGTGCACGAGTACCAACCGTTTTATTATTATTTTTTGTGGACCACAAGCCTGTCATGGTAAGTCTTGGCTAGAGGGCGCCCTCTGCAGCTAATGATACCTACTACAATGTAGTTTACACTATTGACACCTTGGTCTCTGGCCAATATTTGACTTATTAAACATCTTAAACCACTGGAATCTTTTTACAGATGGATAGCACAAGCAGGAAGAAAGTTTGAGTGCCTTGTTTCTTTTTACTATTTGAGTAAATGCTTTTCTTGCAAAACACAGGTTTATTGTGACGCAGACTGCATATTGTGGTTTCATAAGAGTCAGTGTGTGAAAAGACTCCAGAGCACTCTGAGACTGTATTAATAAGAAGTATAATGATATATTTACCTCATGAAATGACAGAGTCTACCCAAGGCTGTACAGGGCCCTTGGCAGAATTTGATTTGGAGACTTTCCAGTTAAGCAGATTTTCAACCAGTCACAAAAGTCTCTTATATATTATCAGTGTTTAAGTGTTTTTGCAGTTTTGCTTTTACCACAGTTTGTTTTAAGGTTAACTAGTGGGCCAACAATTGATTCCTTTTTTTAAAATAGGGTTTTATTGAAAAGTCTTCAGTGGTTAACATATTAACTGCCATAGCCTCTCAGCAATTTCAATTTGTTGAAATTTATTAGATTTTCCTGGAGTTTAAAGCTGATCAAAGCCGGACAAAGAGGAAAGTGGGATGTCTACCACCTTAAATCAACTGAAATTTAAAAAAAAAAAAAAAAAGATAATTCCATCAAACATTTCATTGCATTCAAGCTTGTACAACATTCATACTTTTCAGTCTGTCCTGTGAAATTTCATGTGGTTTTGGGGTTCCCAGGCCAGCTTCTGGCCCCAACTAGCTACACGTACACATACTGTGTATGCCTAGGGCCAACTCTGTAAGAGGACACAGGATTTTGGATTCATGAGAACAAGACGAGAGAATTTTTTTTTGTGTGTGTAGAATCTTAATTTTTTTTAATTTTCACAAACCAGTACAGTTTTTTAATTTTATTTTTAATTTTTCGAATAGCAAGACAACTTCTCTCCAGTAAACAAGAACTGATTAACAAAAAAAAAATTAACCTTACAGTGAAATACTTGAACCAACAAACTCATTAAGGTAGTAACACTCAACTTTACTAAGTAAAAGATGAAAGCATGATGAAACTAATAAACTACTAAAAGTAACACTCTATGAAAATATTCACAAATAAAACCAACAAAATGATGCAATGATGTCACAGTTCAGGATGAACTATGAATGTTGAGAAACCAGGTTTAGTTAAGAAGAATTTGGAAATTAGACCAAATCAGTTTATTCAAGTTAGTTTGCACCAGAATATGCTGTGGATTCTCACACAGAAACACCAAATTATGTAAAGAATAAACCATGAAATAACTCATACAATGATAGATAGTAATATCACAGTCCAGTATGAATATGTATGCTTAAAGACCAAGATTTGTGTTGAAGAGTTTTGTTTGTGAGGCAAAATTATCTCTACATTAATTAAGATTAGTTTAGACTAATTGACAAATTTAGTATGTGTTCCAAACAACCAGTTCACAATGCAAGGCAGAAGTGAAAATAAAACATTATTTTAAGACAGTAATGTTTCATTGATTTTGCTCAATTAGAAAATCAATAACCTCTCAGACGACTGATTCTTAGTCTATTGATTTGTTACAACAGTGATGGATCTAGTATTTTGGGATACCAAGGAAGTGGTTTAAATGGACATAAAGAATGTAGTGTTTTGCACCGTGCAATATTATTGTTTATGAGCACCGGAAGGAAAAGCTTCGTTTTGGATAAGCTGTCTTTAACATCTAGCTTTGCCTTAGTTTAGCAAGCATTTAGCTTTTATAAAAACGGGACATTTTAGCATGTTTTAGGACTATTTTATGTAGCTTAGTGGCAAGAAAGGGAAGGAAAAAATGCCCATAAACAGACAAGCTCAGGTAGGGGTGGGCATTTATCGTATCGTTTATCATTTATCATGATGAATTTCTTATCATGATAAGAATTTTGATTTATTGTTGTCAAGATAAATTCCAATTAATGATGTCTAAAAAAAACTGTAGTGTTGGAATTATTAGTTTTACTGTTTTCTCCACTGTTAGTTTAATGAGAGTATCAATAAATATCAATAAATTTGAAAAAATTATTAAATGTAGTTACTGCGTGTAGTTTAGTGATACAAATCACACTTCTTTATGTGACTGGTGTTCTAAAGAAGCGGATTTCAAATTAATATGTTTTCAGGAGAAGCATTTGTGCTTGTGGGGCTATGACTGCTGTGACACACAGTCACAGCCATACAGTTACGTAAAAAATGAGAGATAAATAGTTCTTATCATCACTTTTATAGTTATCACAATAGTACCACAAAATACCGTGATGAACTTTAAGTCCATATCGCCCACTCCTAAACTCATGTTACCGGACTATCACTGATTGAGCCACTCATTGGAATGAAGTTTGAACGGTATGAATCCCTACTAGCTTCAGTTGCGGCTTGCTTTCAGGCCTGCTCCGTTTGGAACAGTTTTAAGCATCAACAATCCAAAAACACCATGAAATACTTGATAAAACAATATTAAAATTGTTAATCCTAAGCTAATTTATCTCTGGCCGTACACAACCTCTTACTTGAGTCATTCTTGAGAATCAGGGAATTTCCAATAAACGAGAGAAGCTTATGTCTGGTTTAAATTAGATATTTCTGCCATGTGTGGTATATTAAGAGTGATCTAGTCTGCCTGGAGAAATGTAATGACCACTCCGATTGCAAATCGGACATTCAACATGTTAGATTGTCTTGGCCCGATATCCCAGAGTGTGGAGTGTTTCCCGAAGTCAAACAAGCACGCAGCCTGTTGAATGTGATGTGTAGCCAATCAGAAACATGACAGAAACATGGATGGGAATCCAAAATACACAGATGACAAATTAACTGCCACGGCACACCAGCAAGTCAGGTGGACCTTGGAGATGACTTTTTGTATTGTTTTTTTCTCTGTTCAAAATAGTCCACAAACTATCGCCATTGCTTCTTCTTAGTCGGCGATGTTTGTATACTCTGAACTCACGTTTGATCTCAAGAGGTTTTACGAGATTTCCCGTCAGACATCTGAATGTTTGTGAGTCAAATCTGTTCATGTGGTGGGTTGTTTTGTTATTTTCTCCCTCAGAGGAATGCCAGCAAGCAGTGGTTCGTCAATGGCAATTTTAGGGAATCTATAATTTAAAGATTCCCTCTGCTGAATTATGAATAAACCAGGGTCAAATCTTATTCCTTTGGCTGGAATACAGTTACTGGATGCACACAGTAAACTGTATATATTTTGAATCCAGGCTTCTGATAAGAAGCGGGGCCCAGGCGTGACAGGCCTCCTTCCAAGCTTCCTTCCTGAAACACCTCTCTTCCTTCTTCTACTGAAAGTAGGTTAAGTAGGTTGCAGTGCATTAGGATTGATAGTTCTTATACCGGATTCCTGTAGTTCAGTCCTTCATGACTGGAGGCAGAATACAACAATCATTTAAAATTGGTGGAGGCTTCTTCAATCCTGTTGAAACCAAGGGTTGCTAGCCAGCCAAATGACCTGGCTTTGTTAGACGACTTGATCAACACAACAGGACAGCTTAAGAGCAACTTCCTTTCTGACTTTAAAATAAGTGTCTAAAATATACATAAATACAGCTAGGTGTTAACCAGGTGTGAGACAGACTTCTCTTTGACATGAACTATTATGCCGTTTTACACCACTAGTAATAATGCCAGCTTTATCTGTTTTGCTGACTTTTGCACCATTAGGTATTGTGGTTTGTTCTGCACATGCTTCTGTTTTCAGAATAATTACAGGACTAAAGAACAGAGGTTCTCATATACAAATTATTTAAATACTTTATTGTCATAGTTTCATTCCACATATTCCATCCCTCTATCTATTGTCTATACCCACTTATCCACTTATCTTTGTAGGGTTGTGGGGATGGGGGGTGTCTATATCCAGCAGTCATTGGGCGAAAGGAGGGGTACACCCTGGTCAGTTCATCACAGGACAACACTAAGAAACACAGCATACCCACACCCACACTTAAGGGAAATCCAATATCGAATTAACCTAACATGCATATTTCTGGAATGCGGGAGGAAGTTGAAGTATCTGGAGAAAACCCATTCATGCACAGGGAGAACATACAAACTCCATGCAGAAAAAGAGCCTAAGCTGGAATTTGAGTCCAGAACCTTCTGGCTGCAAGGCAACAGTGCTAATGCAGCCCTACAAAAACAAAACAAAAAAAACAAAAAAAAACACCTTTATCTGTAAACATGAATAAAAGTTATTTTATTTAAAACTTTGTTTCAGGATCGTCTGACGTTCAGGAGGATCATAGTGAAGAACAATGCCAAGAAGAGGAAGATGTACGAAGCTTTCATTGAAACACTACCCCTACTCACATCTTTAGAGGTCAGCTTTGCACCACACTGTTAAACAACAGGCATCATGAGTTTATAGTAAAAGTTTTAGTAACCTAATGTGTTTTCAGGTGTCAGAGAGAATGAAGGTAGTAGACGTGCTATCCACAAGGGTGTATAATGACTCACAGCAAATTATTGCTCAGGTAATTCATCTCTACGTTGAGAGTTTCAGTGCTTTTTATCCTCTGCTTTGGACTTGCAAAGTCTGAGTCCACTTACCTGCATTGCTGTGTTAAACAGGGGGATTTAGCAGATTGCTTTTACATTGTTGAGAGTGGCCAAGTGAGAATCACCATGAAAAGAAGCCGGGTAATTTTGGACATTTCATATTTTTCTGTATTCACTTTATCATTCAACCTGACAACTCAGAGCGTAAGCTCAAAGTGTATGCTGGAAGTGTGTTTTTAGTTCTGCTTTCTTATTCTTATACTTTTGTTTCTCACAAGACAAAAAAAGACGAGGAGGAAGAAGATGAGGTCGATATTGCCATGTGCACAAGGGGCCAGTATTTTGGGGAGTTGGCTCTTGT
Organism: Anableps anableps; assembly: GCA_014839685.1. Classification (NCBI taxonomy): domain Eukaryota; kingdom Metazoa; phylum Chordata; class Actinopteri; order Cyprinodontiformes; family Anablepidae; genus Anableps; species Anableps anableps. The sequence continues at coordinate 13,972,950 of CM026073.1, forward strand.
CACAAACAAGCCCAGAGCTGCATCAGCATATGCTGTGGGGAGTGTCAAATGCTTGGGTACATTTTGTACACTTCTTTCATGTACTGTATTAGGGGTCTAGGCAGCCTTTCATAATCACTCTTCTGCTATGCCCTTTTCTCTCCTAAGTGTTTTTGCAGAATTACTAACAAGACAGGAGATATGTTTGTTTTTTTTTTTCACTTAACAAATATGCACTTCTATATGTTGGTTTATCCCATAAAATATATTGAAGTTTAAGGAAAAGTTCAAGAAGCATGAATTTTTGCAAGGTACTATTTGTTATTCATCAACGTATCTTTACCTGTATAACCTATGGTTTTTTCTCATCTTCTCTAAATACACAAACATCCACAATATGAATCCTCTAATAGTTTCTGTTTACAAAACATACTGTTGCAATCATTTGGTTGATTGTTGTCAGCTGCTCAATTAGGAACTTGCACTTGCCTTGACCCCAATAAAAACATATTTTTATGTTGACCCTATATAAAGACTTTATGTTTTACATTGCCTTTTCTAATTATTATAAAAAGCTGTCTTTTTGTCTTTTTCTCTAAGTCATGGATGTTAAAGCCTTTGAGAGACTGCTCGGCCCATGCATGGACATCATGAAGAGAAACATCGCTAATTACGAAGAGCAGCTGGTGGCCTTGTTTGGAAGTAGCGTTGATATTGAGCAACAGAGTGCATAAAGCGACTCCAATGAACCATGACGGAGACAACGGAAACAAAAAGGCTCACTGTGGATGTTTTCCACAATACTACTCAAAACAGAAGAAGAAATGTGAATACCCACTACACTACATTTGAGTGTCTTACAATTAAGACTAAGATATGGCCCGTATTAGTAGAGTGTACAACAGAAAGTTGCAACTTAAAGCTTTAAGCAGAGTTGCTTAAAGCTTGTTTTATTACATTAACCATAACTTTCACTGTAAAGAATATGTGTGCATTTTACTTGTCTTTGTCAAGTGCTTCACTTTTTTGTAAACCAAAACACTTTATTATGCCTCACCCCATTTTTTGACAATGGTGTTCTGATAAAAAAAATGTGTATTATTGCTTGTAAATTTCTAAACTTTACCAGTCATAAATAGAATGCCAAAGCTGATTTATGTTTGGATAATCATGAGCAAGTTTGGCACATTTACCTTTCTCAGTAGGTGAAATCCATATGAACTACAATGGCATGAAAAGGTATTTGCCTCCTTGCAGATTTCTGCTGTTTTTCCTTCTTTTGTCAAATGTAAATGTTTTAGATATTCAAAATAACTGTTAATACTGTGCAAGGATAACCTGAGTAAATACAAAATGCTGTTTTCAAATGGTGAGTTCATTTACTTAGAGAAAAAAACTCTCCAAATCAACCTGCTGCTATGTGAAAAGGAATTATTCCCCTTGTTAATCATGCAATAACTATGATTAACCTTTTTTTTGAAAGCTGAGTTAAATTTAGTTACCTATCTGAGATTTGACTACTACCAGCTCTTGAGGAATCATAAAAAATCATGTCTGACAACATAAAGTAGGCTGAAAGATTTCTCTAAAACTGCTTCAACATTTCCTCCAGGAACTCACAAAAGAATCCAAAACAACATCTAAAGCACTGCAGGCCTTATTTCTCTCAGTTAAGCACAGTGTTCATCATTCAACCATAAGAATGAGACAGGGCAACAATGTCATCCTTTGGAGGAGAGACTTTTGGGAAAATGTTTTGTTGACTAATGAGAGAAAAGCAGAACGATTTGGAGGGTGTGTGTCCTGTTACATTTGACAGCTGTTTAGAAAGAACATCATACTTACAGTCAATCGTAGTGTTAGAAGGGTGATGTTCAAGGAGGAGGAGAATCCCCTTTAAAATCTTGAAAGAGAATGTCAGAACACCTGTTCATGACCTTAAGCTCAAGCACACTTGGGTAAGGCAAAAGGAAAATGATTTGAAGCACACCACAAAGTTTACCTCTGGATGGCTCAAAGGTTGTGGAGTGTCCTAGTCTGAATTTGGACTTCAAATCCAATTGAAGTGCTGCGACATGACAGAAAGCAGGCTGTTCATTCTCAAAACCCTCCAATGTAGTTGAATTAAAAGGATTCTGCAAAGAACATTCAACCAAAAATGTTTCACAGCAATGGCTTGATGGCACTTGTCCCAAAGGGTGAAACAAGCAGTTAATTAGGTTTTTGGGGGAATTGCTTTTTCACATAAGGCCATTGTACTTTTGATGTCTTTTTTTCCTTAGTTTGTGAATACATCATTTGAAAAATGCAATTTGTATTTACTCAGGGTATCTCTGGCTGATATTAAGATTTGTTAATCTGAAGCATTCAGGTGTGACAAAAAAGCGCAGAAGAAGGAATCTGTAAGGGGCTGAACACCTTTTCACAGTGCCGTATTTCTAAATTTTTCATACTATGTTAAGAGAAGAATACTATGTTCACATTTATACACAAATGCATCTTTGTTTATCAGCAGATTATAACTCTTTAATCTGATAAACAGTATTTTATTGTTCATAAGTGTTAGTGGCTCTTTGCCTAAATTCTCTGCTTTTACAACAACGCCAACATCAGAGCGAGAGATAGCTGATAGTTTTGTAAGAATATAGAACACATTGCTGTACTATTTTGAAACTGAGTGTTATACAGTATCGGCCCACTTTTAATTTAATACAGTTCTCCACTGGATTGTATTCATTGTAGGCAGTGTCTTGAGACAGTTTATTTTGCTGTGTTTTAATGTAAGATTTAGCTCATACTTTTTGTGTAGGTAAAATATACATTATTGCTGTCTACCTCTGCCAACAACTTTTACACATACCTGCTGAACAGGAATCTAAAATGGGTCATCTTCTTCTTCCCCCAACTAACCACTCCCGTTTTTTCTGTAACAATGTTCTGTTTTCTGTCTGCAGCTGAGTTTACATTTAAAAATGCTGATCCCCAACCTCTTTAGTAGCACTTTTATTTTTTAAGGCAAAACCACAACGTTAGTCAGAAAAACAATTATATGTCTCACTTTTCATGTCATTAAAGAACATTTTATATTTCTGTGTGACACAATATTATTTGTTAATACCCATTAAATCAGGACTTTTCACTCCTCATTCTTCGCACTCAACACTACCGTTTCTGAGGAGTTGGTCATCCCAGTTGTTCCTGTGGTGTAGGGAGAAGGCTTAGCCCTTAAAAAAGCTAAGGTTTTCTCCCAGTATGTTAAGAAAAATATGCGAAAAGATGCACTTGCAAAGCCACTTAAGACTGCAATAGAATAGAAAAAGTAGAACATTTCTAAATCTAAAGTATTTTACTGTCACCAGATGTTTTGTTTGATGTATACCAATGTATTATTTTCAGTTCAACAAGAAAAAAAAGAGGAGAAATAGAATCATATTTATTTAAAACTATATTATCCATAATATTAATGTTAGTGTCCAGGATGCATCATTCTGAGATCCTCATCTGAGAAATGAACTTACAAAGGGTCTAGGAATTATGAGTGCAGTATACTTGCAGTCAGGCTAATGATTAGTGAGCTTCAAATGTGTTTGAAGATTATTAAGTAGAAATTATTATTTTTTAACTACTTGCCAGAGAGTATATTTTCTTTGTATGGTTGTAATAAGAAAGCACTGGTCCATCTCAATAAATTATCATTATCATCAAAAATGTAATTTATTTTGGTAATTTAGTTCAAAAGTGAAATACAGATTTATCACACACAGAGGAACATATTTCATTGCTTAGTTTTGTTAGGTTTGGTTTGTTAGGGCTTACAACAAATAAAAACACAAAATCTGGTTTACATAAGACCAAATAAAAATGACTTCTTAACACAGAAATGTTATGACCTACACTCATATGGAAGACTTCTGTTTGCTAAACAACTGGACAGTTGTCTAGCTGACAGTCATTGGCAACTTTCATAATGAGTTTAAGCTACAAAAGACTGTTGTTAAAGAAGATTGCTATATCCATGTATATTTGTCTAAAGTTGGGTGGAAGGAAAAAGTATGACAGAAGAAAATGCAAAAGCACCACGATCTGAGAGATATTTATATGGTGTGGACTGGGGTTAGACATAACATCTAAAGCATCCTACCGAAGATGAAAAAGACCTGGAATGTTGATATACAACAGTTATCGAAATTGCAGTGGTCCAAAGTCCTGTTTTCAGATTAAAGTGAAGTTTGAATTTTACTTGGAAATCAAAGTTCCAGAGTCTGGAGGAGAGGCACAGAATCCAAGTTGCCTGAGGTCCGATGTGAAGTTTCCACAGTTAGTTATGATTTTAGGACCCATGTCATCTGCTGACGTTGGTCTATGTTATGTAAACTTCATCAGTGCAGTAATGTACCAGGAAATCTTAGAAAACTTTAATGTTCCGTCTGCTGTCAAGCTTTTTTGTCAGATGCCGATTTCATTTTCCAGCAGGACTTTGCTCTGGTCCATTCTTCCAAAAGTACCAATAATTGCTTTAATAACCATTTCTGTGTTATACTGGTCAGCAAACCCTAAACCTCACAGAGAATCCATGGAGTATTGTCAACACAGTTTTAATTAGCTGTAAGCCCTGATAATCTAAATTAACAGAAATAAACACATAAAACTCTGTGCAATTACTCTGTATGAGTTTGATGAATTAATTACAAAAATAAAATGGCTTTTTTATGATATTCTAATTTATTGAAATGCACTTGTAATTGCTAGATCTTGCTGTAACATCATTGCATTGTAGTAGAAAAATTGCAATGTGCAGCATTGCAGAGAAAAACTATGTATGTATTGTTCATGTTATTGCCAATCAGCTGTTACTGGGCAGTAACAAGCACATACTTTCAGCCAATTAGAACATGATCAACAATCTCAGCTCCGCCTTTTTTACTTTGTACAGTCACAGCAACCAATAGAATGGCCGCTTTCATGATACTTATATTGCCAAAGACCAATAAGAGGCGTCCTCTGGAAGGCTTCTTTCCCACCCCTCGACTGAAAGCCACAGAGTTTTTTGATGGCGATAGAAAGAAATGGTAAGTGGGAAGTGAAGTACTTATTTTCGAAGAAATAATGGCTCAAACTAAATTTTGGCCTCATTGTTGTGCCATCTGCGTCTTTGTAGCCCTAATATAGTGTTTCAGTCGGGTTGTCACAACTTTATTTGACATTAAATGACAGCTTGAGGTCGACTATGTTTTTTTTTCCTTTCGTTGTGACGCTCGTTGTGTTGATGACAAGAACCCCATCCGACAGCTGTTTTGTGAAATAAAGCAAATTATGTAATTAATTAAAGTTTATATTACCCGAGTGAACGTGTGATTTAGATTTTTGTCGAGTTTTTTGTGTCATTCATTTTGAATGCAGCAGAGGTTGCGTCATGTCTCAACTTGTTGACATTCTTTTGTTTACTGTGTTAGACCCGACAGGCTCTGGGTCTCAGCAGATGTGCTTTACTTCTGCCTTTATGTAAGGGATACTCAACAGGCCTCTCGATAACCTCGCCGTTTTCAACATTTTAATGTGTTTTGAATCGTTTTATTAACATTATGCTATCAATGAACCCGCGGTTATGAAGGCGAAACCTCGGCTTTTCCTCTACGCGGAGCACAAAAGCTCGTCCTTTGCTTCTTTGCAAGCTGATTCATTTTGGCGTAAACAGCTTCGTTCGTAATAAAGACGATTTCACTTTGATTCCGTGCTAATATAGTAGGCCTACTTTTTATAGTTTATAAAACATCTTAATGTTGTCACCAGCAGCATTTTCTTTGTTCGGCTTTCGAATTTCAAAGTTTCATTTGACCGTTTTTATGACGATTTTCTGTTATTTAACTCTTCAGCTGCGTAGTCGTGAATGAATGAGCTCTGATGCGCATGCGCCAAACCCCCTCTAAGTTTATAAACAAGGCCTCCACGCAGCGAGTCACATGACCAGTCATAGAGACAAAGGATTCCCTAAAGACTGCCCACACTTTTCTTGATATTCATGATTGAAATGACATTCATGGCTTCAGACAGTCTGGAGCATTTTTTTTCAACAGACATCTGATGTGTAATGTATAAATTCAAAATTATTCTTGGGCACAACTATTAAGACTTAGCATTTGATTATATTGCAACTGATAAAGGCAATATTCAGAATTTTAATTTATGTTTTTCCAAACTAAGCCTGAATAGTTGGAGAATTGACATTTTAAACAAACATTACCTTGTAATATCAATAATGGCAATAACCATGGTTAGTGTGGTTAACCTCACTGAAACAGCAGTCTTTATGTGTTTTCCTTTGAGAATGTAGATCCTTACCATAATTCTTAGATTTCCCGTAAGTTCCTAACCTTTCCAATTCTGGTCTGTTCAATACGTAGAAAGAGGTTGAAGGCTCAAACAGTTGAAACAGAACAAGTCTGCTGTACTGTTAAGCTTTCCTGTTACCTGCTGATAAGCCTTGGTCTCTTTTGCTTTCTCACAGCATGAATGAAACAGACATGCCTTGACTTGTCATAGAAAATACAAATTGTACCAGAAACCTTAAAATGTTCATACTACTTCTGTGCTTCATCTTTATACCACCTCACTGAAAATCTGATTTTTAAGTTTCCAACTACTAGTTAAATGGTAAATTGACTGAACTTATGTAGCACTTTTCCAATCATATTGGCCACTTTACACTAGACTAGAGCTGCATTAACCCATTCGTACTTAAAAACACGCACACATTTATACACCGATGCACGGATCAGTAGGCAACTCAAAATGGACATGTGACTGGAGGAAGTTGGAAATGAACCTACAACCTGTAAGACTCTACCCACTGAGCCACTGTCACCCCACCTACTGATCAGGACCAGTTAATCTGAAAAACGGCTGATTCCAGTGATCAACCAGTTTAATATCAAGTCACACAGAATACAAACTGTCCCAAATTCAGTCCAAAGAAACCCAATTCACTCAAAAATATTCCAGTCATATAGTAGGATTCAGATCCAAATAAATACATTCTAATTCCATCCATATTATAAGAAGTTACACTCAGATTCAGTTGATTATTTTATGGCAATTGTGAAATAATGTTTATCACCAGAAACCTAGTTGCTTGTAGTGATTTACTTTTGTGTTTTTTTTGTTTTTGTTTTTGTTTTTTTTTGTTGTTGTTTTTTGTCTAAACCAGCTGATGTTGGTAAAGATGGAAACTGAGTAAGTTGCTTCACAATCTTTGCTGGAAAACAAGGGGAAACTACACATTTTGAGAATGGACGAGTCCTTTGATCCACTCAAGTGTAACGAGGACCTGCCTTCCTCACCTGGCTGTCACATGGAATATGGTGAAATGCTAAACCGGCAAGATGTTGTTATACATATATATATATATTTTTTTTTTTTTTTTAATACCATATTTGGGCTGAATTTCTTTGTAATCTTTCTTCAGATGACATGCCTGAACTGCAGGAGGTGGAGGAAGACCAGAGGTCTCAGGGCTTATTTCAGGTTGGAGCCGTGTCCCACCAGGAGCTCAGCTGCTCCCCTAACACCAACTGGCTTGCCGAATTAGCCAACATTGCCACCAGTCCCCAGAGCCCCCTGCTGAAGGATGTGCCACACAAGAGGTTAATAAAAATTTGCACCAACTTGAAAATCAGATCCATTTAGATGACTTAAGTCTACACTGCAATAACAGTGTACTCTTACAAAGTGTTTTTGGTGTAGTTTTTAGATCAGTAATTCCTTAATATTGATGAAAAAGTACTAGTCATAAGTGAAATAATCTGCCAGTGAACAAGACATTTTAATTTATATTATGGGAAAAATATCTTGTTTCAATCTGGCAGATTATTTCACTTATAACTTGAAATTTTTCATCAATACTAAGGAATTATTAACTTAAAACAAGCTCCTATATGCTGAAAAGTTACTTGTAAGTTAGTTTTGTCTTTTTTCAAGTGTATTCAAGATATTTGTACTAGAAAATGGACCAAAAATACTTGGTAAGATGTTGTGTTTTTGCAGTGTACCGATAGATTGACGCTAGTAATAATACTCCAGTACACCCAAGGGGGAGTTTTCACAAAGCAGGATTGACAAGGTTGCAGTGTAACTTAGAGGAACTGTATCTGTGTTGAGTTTAGCTACTGTTCTGTTAAGATCATAATTATGAAGAACTGCAAAAATGGCAAGATATTTAGTTTTAACTGTTTCCAAAATGTTTCAATTTAAAACCACAGCATTGCTTACATATTATGTGCATGCCCAAAGTGATTTTGCCATTGTGTAAAGGGGGAAAACAAAACAAAAAAAAAAACATTTACATTTATCACAATATCAATTCCAGATCATCTCCAGTTCACATCTTTGGCAACAGTAACAGTTTACATTCCTATGCGCGGCCTCCATTAGCCAGCAGCGCGCCCAGCCCTTCCAGAGGCCACCTCAGGGAGCGCAGACGCGTCAGGGTAACCTTCACTCTCCGCACAATCCTCCGAAGGACAATTTCCTGGAATACTCTTATTCTTAAACTGATTAATTAATTAATTTTTTTGTGACAATGTGAGAACTGTGCTTCTTACCAACAACAGGCCAGCAGTGAATCAGAGTCCGGAGTTTTCTCTATGTCCTCGTCGTTTTCTGATGATGAAGACATGGCGTGGTCTCATTCCTGGCCATCCACAGCCTGGCACTGCTTCCTAAAAGGTGAATGCAGTTACACACATATTTTCAGTGCTTTACAAAAGTATTCATAGTTCTTGACCTTTTTCTTATAGTATTTTATGGTGTTACAACCACAAACTCCGATGTATTTTATTGGGCCTTCGTTTGGTAGACTAACACATAGTAGCATATATATTTGGAGAGGAAGAAAATGAATACATGGTATTACAGTTGGTTTACAAAAAAAAAAAAAAAAAAAAAAAATCAGAAAAAATGTGGCATTCAAATACAAATCAGTTTTTAGATTTTAATTTGTGAAAAACCATGTGTCATTTTTCTTCCAGAGACAGTGGAAGGGTTCTGCTTTCTTTTGGTCTGTCACATACAACAAAAATAAAACACACTGAAATTTGAGGTTAAAATGTGACAAAATATGAGCAATGAACTATTTATGCACACAAACACAGTCAAATCTTATAACTAATATTTCAGCTTAAACAAGTTGTTTCATTAGAGAAAGCACACAGTTTGGTTTGAATTAAGTCAGATTCTTTGGTTGTTGTCAAATAAAGCTTTGCTTAATTAGTGTTGTTAGAACATTTCTTAATTGCACATTTATTAAAACAGAGTTCTTGAATATTTTGGGAAGAAGCAAGAGATTTGTAAAGCAGTTCTATCCTCTAGTGTTCAAATACCAGTACTGCATCCATTTTCATACATTATGTTTGCTGTATTATTCTTCACCTTCTATTTAGCTGATTATATTGTTGTGTTGATAATTCAGGAACTCGCCTGCGCTTCCACCGAGGTCCTAATGTAGAATGGCAGGAAGCTGATGAACTGGGGGATTCAGATGATGACTCTGATGATGAAAATGTGTCACAGTCCTCATTCTCAACCAAAGTAAGGCATTGCAGACCTCCAGGCTTGAAATAATTCTGAATTTTCTAACTTTTCCTAAAATAGCCACAAGAGGGCAGACAAGTTGTGAGGAAAATAGCAGCGGTTCAGTAAATGACATTATTTGCATTGATAATCCCTTGACATAGAACAGAAACAGATGGTTCAGGAAACAAGACACCAAGTTGTTTCGAGACAAGCTTGCTCATTCTGCTGGTAAATAACTTCTTTTTTTTTTTTTTTTTTTTTTTTTTTTTTTTTTTTTTTTTTTTTTTTTTTTTTCTCTCTCTCCATTTACAGAGATTTGGCTCAGACGGACTTAAACTTGTAAACCATGAAGATACAATATCCTTTGGCCAGGCTGCTCTCAAGCTCACCTTTGATCCTGGCTCCCCAGAAAAAGGTCTCCTCACAGCTGAATGCAGATTGGATCACCCATTTTTCGTCAAGAACAAAGGTACCATTGAATTATTATTTTATTTATATATATTATTTATTTATTATATATATATATATATATATATATATATAGATATATATATATATATATATATATATATATATATATATATATATAGATATTTTATTTTATTTATATATATATATTTATATATATATATATATTTTATTTTATTTATATATATATATTATATATATATATATATATATATATATATATATATATATATATATATATATATGTATATGTAGCGGCTGGGTAGCTCAATGGGTAAGTCACCCGACCTTCACCCGGGAGACCGGGGTTCGAATCCAGGCCGGGTCGCTTGGTTGAGATATCCAGTGTGGGTCCTTAGGCAAGATCCTTCGCGCTACTGCCTACCTCATGATGAGTGATAAAGGAATACACGCCATGCCGGCTCAGACGTCGCCCGGCCAAACAAGGTCTGCGTCAGGTGCTGGGGAACCAGGGCACCTTCACGAAAAATGGGTTACTGGAACAAGACGGAATTGGGCGAGAGGTGAAAACTTGGATCTGTTGGAATGCTACTACTCAAGTAACCCTAGTCAGAGGGGTTACATGCAAAGAATGCGGGAGGAATGGTTACGTCGACATCCCCATTCAACACTAACTGCCAAACAACTAGTAGCTCAGTGTTCCAACATCCGCAAACGGCAAATGCTGTCACAACTTGAGATAGACGAGGTACAACACAAATGCTACGGCAAGGGGGAGCCAGGACGCCAGGTCAGAGGGGAGTTAGCTTCAACTCCCCACCCGCAGATTGGGTATGCAGCCCCAATAATGAACGAACCATCACAGCTGAACGAGGCAGCAACTGATCTGAGAGGTAGGATCGTGGCCCGAATGAACACCAGGCAATCCCGATGCCAATTACAACGGCTGAGTGAAGTACCATCAGAAAGTCTCATTGAAGATGTGAATGCAGCATTGAGAACGATCCCTACCAACACCATAACGGAAACCAATGAGCTGGTGTACAACTCAGCATCAGTGATCCTTGAGATGCTCGGCTATAGGAGCAACCATGAGATTCAATACCCACCATGGAAAAGACGGTTAGAGGCTAAAATCAAGGTAACAAGGAGGGAAGTGAGCCAATTGTCAGAACTCCAAAGAGGTGCAATCAAAAGACCAGTACCCAAGCGGTACAGCCAGATGCCCATACCTGAAGCGCTCGAAACTGCCAAACAAAGGCTCCAAGCCTTGGCCAGTCGCCTAAAGAGGTACACGAGAGAAAATGAAGCCAGGAGGATTAACCGGCTCTTCTCCACCCAACCAGCTAAAGTGTACTCTCAATGGCAGGGTAATAACAACAGAGCAGACCCACCAAGGCTGGAGACCCAACAGTACTGGAAAGGCATATGGGAAAGGGAGGCGACCCACAACAGCAATGCACAGTGGCTAATCTCTCTACGAGATGACCACAGCAACCTCCCTGAGCAAGCCCCAGTAACTATCACAGTGGCAGATGTCCAAGAAAGAGTCTCAGGTATGAAAAACTGGACAGCACCAGGTCCTGACATGATCCATGCCTACTGGCTAAAGAAACTCACTGCCCTCCATGAGCGACTGGCAGCTCAAATGAACCAGCTGCTACAAAGTGGGACTCACCCTGAATGGTTAACTGAAGGGCGCACAATCCTGATCCAGAAGGATCCCTCAAAGGGTTCGGTCCCATCCAACTATCGGCCAATAACCTGTCTCTCTACAACATGGAAGCTCATGTCAGGCATCATAGCAGCTAAGATAAGTGGGCACGTGGATAAATACATGAGTACAGCACAGAAGGGCATCGGCATAAATACCAGAGGAGCCAAACACCAACTCCTGGTAGACCAAACAGTCGCCCGAGACTGCAAAACCCGACACACCAACCTGTGCACGGCTTGGATTGATTACAAGAAAGCCTATGACTCAATGCCACACACTTGGATCATTGAATGCTTAGAGATGTACAACATCAACAGGACTCTAAGAGCCTTCATTGCAGCCTCAATGGGGATGTGGAAAACCACCCTTGAAGCCAACTACAAGCCAATTGCACAAGTGTCCATCAAATGTGGCATATACCAAGGAGACGCTCTGTCCCCACTGCTGTTCTGCATAGGTCTGAACCCCCTCAGCCAAGTCATCAACAAGACTGGCTACGGATACCGACTCAAGAATGGAGCCACCATCAGTCACCTCCTCTACATGGATGACATCAAGCTGTACGCTAAGAGCAAACGAGACATCGACTCACTGATCCACACCACCAGGATCTACAGCACTGACATTGGGATGTCATTCGGACTAGAGAAGTGTGGTCGGATGGTTACACAGAGAGGGAAGGTCATCCACACAGAAGGGGTCTCACTCCCAGAGGGAACAATAGCAGACATTGAGGACAGTTACAAGTACCTGGGAATACCACAAGCAAATGGCAGCCTCGATGAGGTCACAAGGAAAGGAGCCACGGCCAAATACCTCCAACGAGTAAGGCAAGTCCTGAGAAGCCAGCTCAACGGCAAGAACAAGATCCGTGCGATAAACAGCTATGCCTTGCCAGTAATCAGATACCCTGCAGGAATAATAAGCTGGCCAAAGGAAGAGATAAAGACCATGGATGTTAAAACTCGGAAACTACTAACCATGCATGGAGGGTTCCACCCTAAATCCAGCATCCTGAGACTATACGCGAGCCGTAAGGATGGAGGCAGAGGACTAGTGAGTGTGAGAGCCACTGTCCAGGATGAAACATCCAAGATCCATAAATACATCAAGGTCAAAGCCTCAACCGACGATGTGCTCAGCGAATGTCTCAAACAATGGGGACCAGAGGATGAGGTGCTGGAGGAACCATCATGGGAGGATAAGCCCCTACATGGGATGTACCACCGACAAATAACTGAAGTGGCTGATATCAGGAAATCCTACCAATGGCTGGAAAAAGCTGGACTCAAGGACAGCACAGAGGCACTCATCCTGGCTGAACAGGAACAGGCCCTAAACACCAGAGCAATAGAGGCTCAGATCTACCACACCAGACAAGATCCAAGGTGTAGATTGTGCAAGGAGGCCCCTGAGACAGTCCAACACATAACAGCAGGGTGCAAGATGCTGGCAGGGAAAGCGTACATGGAACGTCATAACCAAGTGGCGGGCATAGTGTACAGAAACATCTGTGCAGGATATGGACTGGAAGCCCCGAGATCAAAGTGGGGCACACCCCCAAAGGTGGTGGAGAATGACCGAGCTAAGATCCTGTGGGACTTCCAGATCCAGACAGACAAAATGGTAATGGCGAACCAACCGGACATCGTGGTGGTGGATAAACAACAGAGGAAAGCCGTTGTGGTGGATGTAGCAATACCAAGCGATTGCAACATCAGGAAAAAGGAACACGAGAAACTGGAGAAATACCAGGGCCTCAGAGAGGAACTGGAGAAGGCCTGGAAGGTGAAGACCACAGTGGTGCCTGTGGTCATCGGGGCCCTCGGGGCAGTCACCCCCAAGCTGGAGCAGTGGCTAAAACAGATCCCAGGAACAACATCAGACATCTCAGTCCAGAAATGCGCAGTTCTCGGCACAGCCAAGATACTACGCAGAACCCTCAAGCTCCCAGGCCTCTGGTAGAGGACCCGAGCTCAGAGGTTGAGAAAGACCACCCGTGGAGGGTGAGAAGGGAATTTTTTTATATATTTCTTTCTTTTTTTTTTTTTTTTTTTTTTTTTCTGTCAAACAGTCTGTATTTATTTGGTAGTAGGCAGTAAAGAAGAATTATGAGTCCAGTCGTGCATAATGCATTGTCTTTTCCATGTTGCAAATGTATTAATACCTCTTAATCATTTTCACATGTCACATTATAGAGGCAAACGTCTGTGTGTTTTATTGGGGTTCAAAGGGCCTAAATACATATGTACACCACACTTTACACTTTGCAGACTTTTTTTGATTTAAAAAAAAAAAAAAAACCCCACATATAAAGACGTGTCTTTTGCCCTCCTCAATGAAAGACTCCCCTCTGTTGGTGTATAACATAAAATACAGTGAAGTTTGTGGTTGTAACTTTGAAAAATTGAGAGATGAGTGATATCACAGTGCACTGATATCTGACAAAAAACCATTTGCTTCGTGCAGACTTATCAGGGTGCTTTTGTTTGAAACGGCTTTAAATTCCTGTTGATTTCTAACACATATTGTGGTTGTGTCAGGGTGGTCTTCCTTTTATCCAAGCCTTACTGTGGTGCACCATGGGATTCCTTGCTATGAGATGCAGCTGGGAGATGTGTGCCTGCCACCAAACCACCCAGATGCAATCAACTGTGATGACTCAGTTGTCTTTGACACTTTCAGAAGGTACACTGTTTACATTCTTTTTTTCATCTCTATAACTCAGAAGCTGAGCCATGATACATCCTGCAGAGGTGAAACAACAGCACATGTCCACCTCTATATAGATCTGCTTTGCTTATGTTCATAAGTCTCATTTAAAAATAGTCCTGATATATTTATGGACATGCATATGTAGAATTTCCAGCTTGAGAAATTACCTTTTAATGAGGTTTATTTTGCATTGTTATTAAATTTAATTTTAACCTAGGTGGTTTTTGTTTTGTTTTTTTTTTTCGAAGATTTAAATGTACTTTCATTGGGAAAAACTTTATTGCAGTTGTTACAAATTAAATGCACACAATACGAAAATGTCTCCATGCCCTTTTTCTTTTGCAGCTATGACTTCACCCCACTAGATTCCTCAGCAGTCTATGTTCTCAGCAGCATGGCCCGTCAACGCAGAGCGTCCCTGTCCAGCGGGGGCGCCATCAGTCCGGACTGCGATAAGCTGGAGCGCTCCTGCTCTCCACAATCCTCCAGTAGCAAATCCAACCGGAGCCACCACTCAGGGACAGCCAGCGGTGCCACGCCTACAAAATGCAAGCGGCCAATGAATGCCTTCATGCTTTTTGCCAAGAAGTACAGAGTGGAGTACACTCAGATGTATCCTGGAAAGGACAACAGGTAAACTTTGACAGATATGGTCCAAATATTTCTGTTTTCTGTACTTTGCCTTTTTTTATTTTTTTTTTTTTTAGAACATAGTGTTTTGTAAAAGTTTGACACTAAAGAAATCTTCCGCTTCACCTGTTTTAAGTAAGGAACAACCTAAACAGTCCATTATTATGTAAATTACACCTGCATCATGAAAACCTCATTGATCATACAATAATAGGCTCACACTGCAGCTGCCTTTTTACAAGTCTCTCTCAGCCATGCAAGGCAACCTATTGTTTAATTAGTTGTCTATCTTGGAAATTATCAAACAAGACCAGCTGCATCACTTTTTTTCATGGTCACAATTTACCTTAGAGTCAGCGCTGTACAGACCCTAACTCCCTAGGGAGCCTGTTTTCAGCTGAAACAAATTAAACAGGTGACTAAAGAATAACTTTAAATCCGTACTAGGTTTTGGTAAGTTTATTACTGTGTAAATCTACTCAATATATTGAATCACAGCCTTTATTGCAGTATTAATGTGTGCAGTTTCACATTCCTGTAGAGCTGCTTTGATGCAGTATTTAGTAGGTTATCATATTTCAAGTGGGATGGATTCACCTTCTGCATGTCAGTATCATATCAGGTCTGTTGGGTAAAGTTTGAGAGAGCTTCCTGCCCAAACCTGACATAAAATTTAGTGTTAAAGATGCTAAAGCTCATGGAAAGAGGTGAGGACATGAAAAGATGAGGAAAATCTGGATTAATGCGAACTAATATCATCATTGCAATTTTCACCAGTAATTTTGTGGTTGACCTAATAATAATCGTGTGGCCTTATCACACTGTAAAAAATATCTGCAAAGTTTTCCCGGTAGTTGATTTCACATAAGAGTCCTGATTCTTATTTATTCCGATTCAGAATAGACTTAAAATGTCCCAAAACCGATTGATTTTATTTTTTTTAATCTGCTGCCTCCATTCTGTAACTATGCGGGGCGTTCTGACATCACCACGCAGCTGATACTGTAATGTGCGTATGTGTGGAAAGCACCACAGTAAACTGGAAACTATTAAAAATGAAACAGAAGGATTCACTGTTAGGGATTCACCCCGTCTTAGTCAAGGTACGACATACCCTCCCCCGTACAGAGCTCTTTTCGGTGTGTTGTGTGATTGGTCAGACGTTTGTGGCTGTGTTTTATGCAGAAATGCTCTCGGGCAGCAATGCTGATATTTCGCTCCAACTCGTCCGTTTCCAGTATCCGTTTTTTGTGACAGCAGGCGACATGAATACGGAATGTTTATCTGGCGCGTTTATCCGACATGGTGAGGGAATATGTACATTTGTACGATTCTTCACTAAATAACTGCAAAGACTGTCAAATGGCTAGAAATGGCAACTCTGTTGTCCACGGAGAAGGCTGTGTGCAGAAAGGCGCTGTCTCTGTGACCGCTTTGTAAAAGCAAAACTGAGGATGCAGCGAGGGAGTAATTCCATCTAAGCAGAGATTAATGTTTAAAATTTAATCAATGTGAAAAAAGACATTTTAATGTCTCAATTTGTCATTCTGCCTTGCAAAGGGAACTGGAGTGGATGATGAGGATCCTTTGCACATAAATTGAACCAGAAATCATCATGAAAAGTCATTTTGAATTGTGAACCCAAAAATCAGAATCAAGTCGAATCATGGGATAGTAAAAGTTTCCCACCCCGAGTTTCTATGTTCAATTATACTTCTTAAATCCATGCATCCATCCATTGACAACTCTTGTCCTGCAACTTTTCGATGCATCCCTCTTCTGACACACCTGTATGAAATGAATGAATGAATTACCAGCCTCTGCAGAACTTGAACAAATGCTGAGGAGTTGTTGAAGCAGGGATGCAACCAGACAGTGGCAGGTACAGTGGATCTCGAGGACCGAAGTAGGAGATCAGTGAGGCGCAAAGTCATTGGTTTTTAATTTTTAGACTAGAGAAAGTGTTTTAAAGTGTTTCTATTTTGGCACACTTCCAGTTTTAAAAGTATATCACTTGTAAACAAAGGGTTGCAAACGTAAAGAATTAATACTCAACTTATTTCATTCATGACTTTATTTCAGACACAGTATATGATCCATATAAAAACAAAGAAAGCAAGAACACAGGGTTAAAAAGCTTTTCTATAGAGCATCAAGCGCCATTGAGTCCATATCAGCATTAGTTTGAGATTTTTTTTTTTTTTTTTTTTTTTTTTTTAAAGAATCCAAAGAATGTTGCTTTAAATGTATTTATCCTCTTCATTATTTTTACATTTCTGAAGGAAAAAAAAACTTTGTGCAGTTTCCCCTTTTCTGTTCTCTTTGTCTTAAGCTTTTACTTCATTTAGAAACAAGCACCTAAGTTTAAAAAAAACAACAAAAAAAAAAAACACAGCTTTAGTTTTAGATCCTGTAAAATGCACATAATCAGCTTTTTAGATTATTCTTACATTAAGAAAAAGGGAAACAAAACCAGAAGATTATGAAAAGTCAGAAATCATTCTCCTTCTGTTTCAACAACTAAACCCCAGAGCCATCAGTGTCATCCTGGGTGACAAATGGAAGAAGATGAAGAGCGAGGAGAGGAGGATGTACACCATGGAAGCCAAGGCTTTGGCTGAGGAGCAGAAAAGACTCAATCCAGACTGCTGGAAACGGAAACGAACCAACTCTGTAAGAAACACAGCGAAAGATCATTCTTTTAATAACGACCTTCTCAGAGAGTTTACCTGCATCTCCTGCTCTCCTCCCTCAGGGTTCCCAGCAAACCTAGAAAATCCTCCAGATTCCCCCGGCTGCTGGTCTGACGGACCGCTCGATGCCTCTTTGCTCTCCTGCATCCTTGAGACTCAACTGTGATGCTGGGTTCACTTGCTTTTGTAACCTCGACACATTATAGTGACAAAACAGAACTATGAAATGTATACAAAACATGTAATCTAGTCACTAACAGCTCATATATTTTCATATACCTTTTTAAAGATGTCTTATTCCCTTGATAAAAGTGTGAAACTTCTCACCTACTTCAGGTAATTTCTTATCCAGTTGTGAAAAACGGAAAAAAAAATTCACAGAAATAGCTGCAAGCAAATTATAAAAAGGGGAATTTTAGAAATCTTTTATATCTGTTTGTATTCATTTTTGTAAAGCATATGCACAGATTGGTAACTCAGTTTGTATTACAGTGTATATTCTACCGCTGATCGATGGCCAACAGTTTGTATGAATCCCTATCATGCCACCAGTCAACTTTCTGCACTTTATATAAATAATATAATCTGAATACATTGTATACAGATTTAAAAAAAAAAAAAAAAAAACTGTTTGTATATGAAAACTAGTCCTATTAGTTAGCCATTTAACACAGTCATGGCCCAGCAGCCAGGCTCTGCTTTCAGGTTGAATTTTTAAGTGCTTTGTTCATAATGTACAGGTTTCACTGCACCAACAACCCCTCTTGCACAGAATATCCTTGTATCATATTATAAATAATTTTTTTTAAACTTCTCAACCTTGTGTGATGGTCTATTATTTTAGATGTACATTTAGTTTTGCATTGAATTGCATGTGGAAGTAAGCTGGAAAATTTTAATCTGGGCTATAATACCATCCCTTGTCCACTTTGAGATTTCCAGGTAACTTTCCTTTTATGTCTGCTAGCCAGGATTAAAAAAAAAAATCATTGGGCGCAAATGATATAAATGGAGGCTTTGTTATCAAACAAAAAAAAAAAAAAGTGAGTGGAGGGGAATGACACTTTCTGTAGGAAAACATCAAAGGTTTTTATTGAATCATGTACTTGCTGGAGCCTTGGAAAATCTCAAAGGAAATGTTTTAATTGCAGACAGTGTTTTCAAGGCAAACTTGTATTTTTCCTGGGAAAAGCTTCCTTTGATGTGGAACATTGTAAGTCCCCTGCTAAATGCTGCTTCCAAAGGCCTAAAGACACACTGAAGACAAGCAACTACAACTGAAAAAAAAAAAAAAAAAGTCAAGAAAATAAAGCTGCAGACAAGTTTGTTGGTTCCCTTCCACAAAAAGCCCAACAAATTGTTCAAATCTAATATGATTTATTCTATATTTAAAATATCTAATAAACAAAGCTATGTATAGCAAACAAACAATTTAAGTTGTGAATGTCTAATTAAGAGGCAAATATTTGAAGTGAAGCTCTGCTTTATTATAACATTACATTTTAATAAAAGTTAAATTGAAATAAAAATTTAAATTTGAGAAAACGTCAAACCACAGAACAGTAAACATAATTTTCCCCCTTACAAATGTATTGCTTTTTTTTTTTTTTTTTTTTGTCACACCAAAATATTTCAGATCATTAAACAAACTAATATCAAAGGTAACATGAGTAATTGTAAAACAGTTTTCAAATTATGATTTTCTATATTAAGGGGAAAGCTGTCCAAACCAACTTGGCACTATCTGCAAAGCTAATGGCACTTAAGCTTAGTAGCTGGTGTGACACCCTTGGCAGCAACAACTATTTTCTATCTTCGAGACAACTGGCAATAAATAAATAGAATAATTATTATACATTAGCCCTACCATGCAGGACTTTTAATTGAGCCTTTTTTTGAGCCTGACAGGTCTGTTTTGGGTTTTGTTTAATCATCTCAGCCAGATATGAATACAGAGTTTTACTAAGCTACAAAGTAACTACAAAACCTTAATTTGTTTGTTTTTAAGACTTTCATAGGTGACCCTTTGGAGTACTTTGGATTGTCTGACTGCATAAACCAGTTGTACTAGAGTTTAAGGTCACAAACTGATAGACTTTTTCCTTTGGGATTTTCTGGTAGAGAATAGAATTTATGGTAACCCCAATCATGTCAAGTCCTCGAGGTCCTGATGCAATAAGGAATTAATACCAGTCATAAAACAATGTAACTTTTATTTTGAAGCCTAAAATTCAGTACTGAACCTAATGTTTTGTCTTTGGGAGGTCAGTCGTAGTCCAGGCAGTGGGGTAATTTTTGTCCTCCATGGGCTTTAGTTTAGAAGTGAAAAGAGAACACCTGCATGGCTTTTGGTGGGTGCTTCAAATTTAGATGCTGCAACCACATGCGTCTTGGGATCTTGTGTGTTGGTGACGGATGGAAAATGACCCACTGATAGGTGAAGACTCCAGCTACACCTGAAGTTATGAGAAACTATCTCTATTAAAAGTCTCTTCTATAAAGGCAGGGCTGATATGACTGACCAAAAAGCTCCATTTTGTCTGATCAGGCCTAAGGACTTTCTCCCAGAAATTTTGGGCCTTGTGAACATTAATTTTGGTAAAGTGCAGTCTGGCTAGTTTGCTATTTTCCTGTCAGTAGTCGAGCCCTCCTGGGTCTTCTTCCATGATGACTCAAAATGTGACAGATGGTGTGGTTAGAAGGTGGCACACCTTGACCTTGGAGCTCAGCTTGAATGGTTTTGGATGTTCTTCTTGGCACTTTTTCTACCATCTGCACTATCCGCCTGATCAACCTCGGTTGCTTTTCCATCCACATCCTGAGAGTTTGGCTACAGCTTCATGAACTGCATACTTTTTAAGAAATTTGGAAACCATGGTCACAGGAACATGATGCTGTGTGCAGATGGTCTTACAGCCTCTAACTTTAAGACAGAGAACTATAATCTTCTTTCTGAACTCTTCAGACAGCTCTCTCCTTTGTCTTTTTGGTCCATATTCATTGTGGCACACACAGAAAATTAACAGTAGAATATTTGTTCCTTCAAATCAGATTAGAGCAGATGAAATACTAGGTCAAGATCTTAGAAGAAATAAAGCTCTCTTTAGGGGTACCCACAAATCTTTCCATACCATTTTAGCATATCTTTGTAAAATAAATAAATTATTTCTTACGTCATTCTGTACCAGCGTCTGTAAATGCTCTTTTCACCAGAGGGCGCTATTACTCCACTTTTCTTCACTGAACTCTTGTCTTTCTCCCAGTAAAATATGATTTAAAAGATCATGACAAAAGCCTGCACATATGCCATATAGGTACATCTCAGTGAATTAGAACATCATTAAAAACTAAATTTATTTCAGTAATTTAATTCAAAACTACATGCATCACATGTAGTTACTTCTTTAACAAATGTTTTGTTTTCTGTTATACTTTGATGGTATTCAAAAATTCAACTTCTCAGAAAATATGAGTTTTAACCTAATACCAATAAAAAAGTAGAGTTTACTGTAACACAGCATTCAATCAATGATCAGGGCTTCTTATGCAAGAATTACTGAATCAGTGGAGTGAGGTATGGAGGGAAATCAGTTTGTGGCTCTGCCCAGGTTGGATCTTTAACTTGTCTGCACTGTTGTGTCTGGGGTCTTTCGTCTTTCTTTTGACAATGATCTCAGAGTCTTTATGGGCTTTAGGTCAGACCAGTTTGCTGTTCAGACAAGTACAGTGATACCATGGTCAATAAAGTAGATATTGGTACTTTTAACAGTACCAACAGCAGAGAGAGGCATGAAGTGTCCTAAAATTTATTGGTAGGTGGCTGCACTGACTTTGAACTTGATAAAACACAGCAGACCAACACCATCACATGACAAGGCTCCCAAATTCCTCATTGACTATGAAAATGTCTCACTGGACCTCAAGCAATGTGGATTCTGTGCCTCTCCACTATTCCTCCAGACTCTGGGATCTTGATTTTTAAATAAAATACAGTTTATTTAATCAGAAAATCGGACTTTGGACAACTGAGCAACAACCCAGTCTCTCTATTTTTCTGGCACATGCCCTGGAAACATCTGTGTGTGTGATGGTTCATAAAACTCTGATTCTAGCCACAATCCACACTTTATGAATCTCCCATGAACTCTTAAATGGGCTCTGCTTCACAATCTTCTCAGGGTTGCACTTATTCCCTACTTCTTGTGCACCTTTTTCTACCACACTTTTTCCTTCCACGCAACTTTATTTTATTATGCTTGGATACAGCACCCTGTGAACAGCCAGCTTCTTTAGCAATGATGTATTGTCTCAGTGACTGTCTGATGAACAACATGGCTTTGCATAATATTACTGCATCAAAACTTTATTGGTTTTACATAATACTCTAAAGAGAAACTGAGTTTTTATTGCAAGCCAGAAGGATCAGGATGTCAATATCACAGTCAAATTTAGCAAATGTATAAACAACAGTTGGCCAAAGTTCTTTTAAAAAAAAGAAAAAAAGGACATTTCTTAGTGAATTTATAGATTAGACAAGTAAAAAATCTTCATGTTTTGAAAATCTTGAGACCCCTGCTTGATTGTGAGTAATAAATTAAGCATAAACTGCTGACAGATTGTTGCCTTAACTGCCCTTGTTAAAAAAACGCTGATCAATGACCCACTTACTTTTCAGCACAGGGATCTAATTAAAACCCATCCATAACAGGCTTTTCCAACAGGAATACAAGTCTAACTCTGATGTTGCTGAGTGGGACATGAGAAGCTGAGTGTGATATGCTTCTGGCTGCACATCTCTTCAAATTTACAAGGAAGACTCAAGAATATCATTACTGTGCTTGGAAATTAAAAGCATTTTTCAAATATTGTCACATTTTTGGAAATTAAAACAATGTGTCACTGTCAGAAAATGAAAGCAAAACTCTATTATTTATGAACCCGACTGTTTGGACACTAAAGAAATGTGGTATCTTGCAGCAAAAACATATTAACATATGTTGTTTAACAGGCGGGTAGAAAGTTCCATTTCACTCCAAACAGCATTATTCAAATTGGACTGAGCCGTTGCCAGAATAGAAACATGTATTAAGGATTCAAAATGTGCAAATGATATATTCATTTGAGGTCACTGGGTTGCAAATTAGTCCACACAGGAAGCGATCCAGGAGAAGTGAAGAGGCAAACTGATTGCATAGATGTATGGAGTCCTGTGACAGAACGTATAAAGAAGACATGAATGCTGAAATGGTGGAAAATGGTTTGAATGGTGGAAAATGCGACAGGCATCATCGCTGCTGGCTTCCTCATAAATCAGAGGCTACACCTCAATCATGGCTGTCTAATTAGGGGCAATTATCTTAAGTAATTCACTGAGAGAGCAGACATCCAGTGTCTTTGTTAGAGCAAGTGCTTTTGTCTGGAAGGAATGTCTGAAACGCATTTTAACATAAATATATGATCTTATCTTTCTTAGTTATTATAATCTAGCCAATCACACACATAAATAAGAGTGCAAAAGATCCTGCCTTCCTTTTAATGGTGGCGCTTTGTAAATCACTTCAATGAATGTATCATGTCCATTCGTCTCGTTTTAAATGACTGTGCAAGACACAGGGACAATTTCAACAAAAAGGAACTGACACCAGAGAGAAAAGGCAGGTAAAGAACATAATGGATTTCTCACTTATTTTCTCTGCCATCTCATTTTCCACAAGAGCCTAATATTTCTGGTGGCTTATAATGTTGTCTGTGGTGATAGAGAGGAGGTATGAAACTAAGGAGGGAGGGACAGAGTTTTCTCTCAGACTTTTCTATCCATCTTCTGTCCTAATAATCCACATATTTAAACTCTTGCGATACTGGTGAAGAGTGCTCGTCAGAAGTTTACATTCCCTCATGCTGTCATATTGATTTGGGGCCATTTTAGCCATTCTTTAACTAAAACACACAATTTAAGATTTCAAAAACATTTTTTTCAGGGGTTTGAATACATAGACCATTGGTAACATTTTGGATAAATATTCTGTATCTTAGCAAATTGCAAAGAAGCCACAAACGTTTTTGCAAACATTAACAAATTCCTTCTCTGATTCAGGCTGGAACTGGTAGAATTCAATCACAATTTAAGAAAGTTCTCCAACTTCATGTTTAACATCACCTTGTGCAAGTCATTAGTAACACTAATGACTTGCATTAGTGTAATGCTAACAGACTAAGGGTTTGATAGCATTACACTATCAGACTCTTAGTGTAATGCTGCCACCACTATGCCTCACAGTTAATTCTGTGTTTTTTAGGCTTGAAAGCTTCATCTTGACTCCTCCAAGCATTTTTTTTTTTTTTTTTTTTTTTTTTTTTTTTTTGTCATTGAGGCTTATAAATTAAATCCAAAGGCATTTGGCTTGTTCATATGGACAGCTTGATTTTGGACAGCTTTTTGGTTGGTCCATAGTGCTCTAGAACCAGCTTCACTTTGGACAGGGACACTGGAGCTTTAGTATTTTTAGGTTATCCTAAAAATCCTAACAGGTTTTAACCTTTGTGGTTCTTAGGTCATTCCTGAACATTATGACCAATTTTATTTCATTTTCAAGTTAGCAGTTTGGGTTGAAATTGTGACATTGTTCAAAAATAAATGAAAGACAAAAAATGTTTGTATTATTATCTATGCAAGAATATCTTGTATATGTTTATTTTGTCTTCACAAGTATCCATAGAGAAAACTATCTAGGTCACAGCTTTACCTGAACTTATAAAAAGACACATGGTTTTGACAAGAGGGTGGTGTGGCAGGTGAAGCAGCGTGGAGAAACACAGCCGTTTCCAGAAGCTTGTTGATAGCTACAAAAAGCACATGGTATATGAAACTTGTGATGGAAACCAAGTAATGTTGTGTCTAATGTATAGCTAGGAGGTTGTATAGATAATTTTGACCTTTGAATGCATCATTAATTGCAAAATTAACAATGCATTCACAGTCATAATGGGTGCATTTAAAATTATGAACAGAACTGTTGGAAATAGATTTGAAGAATAATATCTACAACTTCTGAAAAATCTACAAACCTCGTCATGTTTTTATTTTTATTTTTTTGTTCTTGTGCTGCTTACTTTTTATCTATTACAACTGATGGTGGAGTTATTTTTAAGCAGTTCAGAAGCTCAACCTTTTAAAAATTCTATGATGATTTCTGTGTCACAGAAAACAGAACAGAAAAAGCGAAGCCACACTGACCCCTGACCCCATCTAAAATAGTGCTATATAAAGTTTTATGAAAATGACAGAAGAAAAAAAAAATGGACAGCTTAATACTTAAACTGAAAAACATCCAATACTTCAATGCAACCTTTTAAGAATCCAGCAAAAACCCAGTGACTGCTACCTTGCCAGTTTTTATTAGTTAGTGATTTAAAACTGACTGGGCAGAGAGCAAAGTAAGAGATTATTATTATTATTATTATTATTTTTTTTTTTTTTTTTTTTTGCGTAACAGCAAAAGGTGTAACAGCATCTCACAATCTGTGAAAAGTAATTATTTGTACTCAGTTTCATAAACTGCTGTGTAAAATTTTATGGAAAAGAAATACAACATTGATTACAGAGCATGCATTCATGCTATGAATGCAAATATCAGCATTTGTTCTGTTTAATTTTTGTACTTTTCATTCTGTATATCCTGCAACCTGTCACACTGCTCCTCGTCTTTTGTCCTTTTTTAATATTCACAGCTCTGCCTGCATATATTCCCTTGAGTCTCCTTCTAATTGATTGGTGTGTGAACAGTATGAAATGGAGGGGAAATCTTTCCATTATCTTGGTCCACAGCTTTCAGACAAGGCAGAAGTAGACCTGAATTTACTCCTGCTGATACAATTTGCTCTTTGCTCTGACAACCCAACAACAGGAGGGCTGAAAGCACAGAATCACATGAGAGTCAAACAGAGCGCCAGACAAAAGTTTCTGCTTAGGATTACATGCAACAGCTGTTAAGGCATGTTAATGGCACACAACAAAGGTTGAGTGCCTTGCAAAAGTATTAGTGCCCCTTGAAATATTTTTTATATTTTGACATGTTACAACTGCAACCTACAATGTATTTTATTGGGATTTTATGGGATACACCAACACAAAATTGAGCATAATTGTGAATTGAAAAATTATTCAAGATTTTTACCTTTTGGTTTTCACAAATAAAATTCTGAAAATTGCAGCATACATTTACGGTCACCCTCCTCACCTAAATAAAATCCAGTCCAAACAAACATACGTGTCTCTTTTTATTCTGATATAATTAAATGTATTATATTTGTATATTTCTATGGACTACACAAATAATTACGCTCTCTGATACGTTTATTAATTCAATCAACCGTTTTTTTTTTACCTTTGAATTAATCGGTTAAAGGGATGATTCATTCTACTGTCTTACAAATCGGCAGCATCATGTCTTGATATGGAGGTGATGTGTCATGAATAGTTGATGTATGCACTCGTTGTGAATGCATTAAATGATTAATATTTTCTCTGGAAATAGACTCAAAGCTCAGAGAATCACGTGAGTTAGCCTTTTTCTGAAAACAGTAAACACAACCAGCCTCACATCCTCATTTCCTGTGTTTCCTATGTCGAAGGATACAAGTCATGCTCTGATAACACAATTAGCGTCTCCTGGAGATCAATAGCCCCAGAGCTCACAGATAATTAGACATCGAGACATGGCAGAGAGAGAAAAACTGAGACAAATGGACTCATTTGACTTCTTTCTTAATATGTTTCTATGATCTGCGGTGAGTTAATCGGAGCTCACTATATATTTCGTTGTTTCAGGGTGTCAGAAACAAGTAATTCTTGCTTGCAGGAAATTAAATATTGAATGCTTGCCAGTGTTTTGGGGTCAGTTTCTATTTAATTTGCTCAACTAACATCCAAAATGGCCATCAGTAACTAAAATTTGTCTAAAACAATTTATCTGGCTTGGAATCCAATGCAATTTGTTAGGTTCTGGTTATCCTTCTGCTTTCTGAGAACTGATATCAGAGGTTATTGGTCTATAAGTCCTACGATTTCTGAGCCAATCTGTTATCACTTTTATCTGTGCTCTGCCATGCTGAAAATGTTACCAGAATGGTTGTCTTTAAAGACATTTTGATACTAGTCTTTTTTCATTGCAGAGGACTTGCAATAGAAAGAAAAATGAGTTTCCAGATGTTCATAGCAAACTAAAGGTGGATTCATCAGAAAAAAAGATTGCTCTGCACCAGTTCTCTGCTGTTTGTCTTTGTACCTCGAGAACAGAACAGCACAGAAGTAACTTCACGGAACCCTTTCTTGTCACATCACCATTGATTATCACTCTTCTCTTCAATGTGCATAGGGAGGCATCAGCTGCAAGCTCTGCACCAGTGACAAGATAATTTTATAGCACACCGAGGATGCTCATGGTGCTCA
Organism: Anableps anableps; assembly: GCA_014839685.1. Classification (NCBI taxonomy): domain Eukaryota; kingdom Metazoa; phylum Chordata; class Actinopteri; order Cyprinodontiformes; family Anablepidae; genus Anableps; species Anableps anableps. The sequence goes on from CM026073.1 coordinate 14,000,128, forward strand.
TTGAACACTCTTTTATATGTTGAACTTTTTCCACTGTCATTCAACAACAATATCTGTGTATGTGGAGCTTTTTCAATGCAAAGCAATGATGTCAGCTTGCTGTAATGTCAAGGGTACCAGTCATCAGGCACAAATGTTTGTACTGAAATGCACAGGTGCCGTCAGACTAATGAAGACAGATGACATTATGAAGGAAGCTAATAAAAAAAACCTGTGGATGCTATTTACTAAATAAAATGACTACTGATGGAAACTGGTTTCACTAAATGTTAATTAGAGGTATCAGATAAGGAGGAACTGAATACTTGTTTTCATATTGATGCACGCCACACTTTTCAAATTTTATATAAACATTTGTTTTTCCTTCCTCTTCCCAATCATGCCCTACTTTGTGTTGTAAAATGTAAGTAAAATGTGAAATAATTAACTGTATATAAAAGTGCATAAAAGTTTGTGGTTGTAATTTGACATTATGGGACATAAGGTCAAGTGGGATCTGTATTTTTGCAATGACCTAAATACACTTTGCTCAATCTAGTTAACAAGTTTTACTCCTAACAAAAGAAAACCAGAGCCAGAGAGGGAGCGTAGTTAACATCTTTTAAACCTTAAAAAAATTTATTCTTAGGGACAAAAAAGAATGCTGTGCACATGTTAATGTATGTAAGTTAGTTCTCCACAACAACATCCAGGGAAGATGAAGAAACAAAGTGGTTCAATAATATCGTTGCTTTGACACCTTTGCTTCCTACTCCCAAAAGTGCTGTACACACTTGAGAAAAAAAACCTCATCATCTCTGAATGTTCACCTCTTTAATTTCATTATTTTAATCCTGACCTTATCCATGCAATTTACATATGAATTAAAAAGGATAATGTCAGTGGTTATGGACTGAAAGGAGCAGCAGCTCACATTTGCATACTTTTGAAGAGAACCAGTGACTGTTTTTAAAATATGAACAGTGTGAGCAATATTCTCTGTTAAATTCCCCATTAAGTATCAAAATACAGCATTTAATTTTACCTATTAAAATGTGTGCTTAATAAACTGAAAATGTTAATGCAAAAAAGTTGACCTGAAAAAGTTGGTAGATAAAATTCTGAAGCTGACAAGTCTACAATTCAGCCTAATGGAAACGAAAAAATACAGAGCCTGGTCATGTAGTTTTAGACTTTGACTTACTGCAGATGTTGCAATTTTTTCTTGACCACTGAAATTCTGCCTGCAGGATTTAGCACGTATATGTCATACCTTTTAATCACTCAGTCAAACTCTATGAAATAGCTGATAAGAGAAGAGAGGGTCACAGAGATGGACATTTCAGCAAGAAATATTATTTGATTTAACGGATAATGGTTTCCCCACACATACAGCACACAGATGCAGTGTTTTGCAGCTTTTTAACCTTTGAATATATCCCTGAGTACCTTTTAAATCCTTTATCCAAAAACAAAGAATATGGCATAAACTGCAAATCGACCAATTAAACTTGGTGTGCTGAAAAAGCATTCAGTTAATACAACAAGTGTTTGAAATCTGCAAACTTTTCAACTGAGCGTGAATGCCATCATTTATATTTTGCTTTGCTAGTTCTATTTTCAGGAGTGTACGGTGTACGGCAACACGGTGAATGGAAGCTCATGGCCAAAGTCTCTGGCAGAGATGACTGGTTACACCCTGGAGGATCTTATGCCGTGAATCGAGGACCTTCACCGAACATGGTGCTGCACAGCACGCCCAGCAGTCTGTCCGGGAGAAGTATAAGGGTTCAAAGTACCATGAAGTCTCCAGTATCAGTCCACCAACCAAACTGATGTTGAACTGAATCCCCATTTCTCCAACATAGAGGCATACTTTTTTTTTTTTTTTTTTTTTTTTTTTTTTTTTTTTGTGTAAACGGTGTGCAACATTTTCTATTACAGCCTGCTCTTTTTGGAGTAGTGTTAAATATTTTAGAGGTTTTAATATTTTTTTATACTCTGAATCCCAATGTTCATGCCACATGTCAGTTTTTTTAGGGTCAAACTTTTGGTACTTTATGCAGAAAATAGACAATATTTTCCCTCTAAGATGAGAGCTTGGTGACTGTTGTGTGTTGATAATGTTTATATTGTGCCTCTCTCCATGTTTCAAACTTGACTTTAATGTCTCCCTTATCACATTAAACTGAAGGTTCATGTCCTAACCATCAAAACTAACATAAATTTTATTTACATCCTGATTTTGTTTTTACTGGGCAGGAGTTATATGGTGAGCGAGAAGAGGAATGATGTAGCAGCTTCAGACCTTTTGTCACTTCAGACCTTTCTTTCATAATATTATCTAGGTAAATATAGTTGAAATGACAGCATAGATGTCTTTAATTTATGTCAGTGACAATTTTATCACTGACATAAACTAACTGCACTGGATTCTCAGAAAGCAAAATGTCAGACTCATTTTGCTTTCTGATGACAAAAAGACATTACAATGTGTGATGAGAACAGCTGTATTGGGACTTTGACCATAATAGAGTGTATGTTAATGAAAAGAACAGGAAACAATAACACATAAATAAGCTGGAAAAGCTTGGGTTACAAATTGTAGGCAATGACATTATCAGTACGGTGATTCATGAATGATGACCTAGTGAGAGACTGGCTTGCTATGCTGTATGATGGTGGTGAAAGAGTCCTAATGGGAGTTCTTAGTTCTCCTAGAAATATTGCAAAAGTCTCATGTTCTTTTGAATCCAATATTATGTTAATAGTTGAATGTATTGTTACACCTCAACTATACGCTATTTTCAAAAACCACTGACCATCTCCACAAGAAAGGAGGACAGACCAAAAAATTTTGACAGTCCTAAAACCATGCAGCATACTTAAACATTCTTCAACTGCATAAAATAGACTTACTGATTGATTTAATGCAGAGACTGTAAAAGGGTACCCTGAAATATCTTAAAGGGATACATGTAAAAAAGTTTTTGATGATAAATACATTTTAAAATCTTGTAGTACAAAGTGTCTATAGATAAATGACAGAACAAAGCATTGTATAAATAACCTTTGGAAATTATCAACCTTGCACTCACACTCCCAATGTGGCTGGTAAACATTGTAACTTGGCAGTTGACCTGTGCTTCAGAACATAAATTTGGCAGCATGACTTAATCTGTTCCAAGGACAAAGATGAAATGAAGCAAGTGCTGCTTTGTATTTGGTTGCATTAGCTTTTCCTGAATCTCTAGAGACTTCTAACCTAATGAGCTTAGTATCTGCTGTCCTATCACATGTACCACATCCAATATTGATTGGCTTGTCACTTGTCACAGTTTGTTCTCAGGTAAATATATATATATCAGAGAAGAGTAGCTGGAAATTTTAATAATATTTTAGGTTTTTTGGCTCACATAGTTCTACAGAGAGCTGTTTAAACTATGTGAGCCAAAAGACAAAAAAGGTTTATAAAGTGATCTAACACTGAAGTATGACAAACTTTGTCTGTTTTCTGCATTACAAAACCAGATATGAAAGGCTTATCAGGCTTAGTTAAAAAAAAAAGGGGGGGAGGGGGAGAATTAGTCAACATGGACTTTTTTGAGTTTTATATAACGTTATAATGTCATTCCCTCATCAAACACATGCCCGGAGTGTAGCTTTGACTCGTTCATATGTGTTTGAGAAATCCTTGACTCTCCTGTGGTAGCCTTAACGCCTGCTCATACAATGTGCTGCCTATTCAGCCAAAGCTCCACCTTGGAGCTTCAGTCCCCAGCCAAGGTCTTGCCTCAGAAAGCACCCCTGCCCCACACAGCTCCACCAGACCAGCGGCAGCAGCTATTAGCCAACACCTGGTGGAACTACAGGTCTGGTGTCTGCATGTTCAGGCCACAGTTGAACAGTTGATACCTGGTCATGTGGTTGTGGGATGTACATTTTTGCACTCACAAGGCACACTGAGCCAAACTGCAGTATATGCCATGGTGTTGTGTCATATGTGTGGTTTACAACAGTATAGTAAACTCAGCAATCATGACAGAGATGAAAGACTAGAGATATATTCCAATTTCAAGGTGTGAAACATGGGTATGGTGTAAAGTCAAATTTCTTTTGTTATTTTTCCATACATATAGCATTTTCATAACAACTAAAGATAACAGTTATTTGACTGTGCTATACAATGGCCCTATGTGCCTGGAAAATACATAATACCCACTCTTTAATAAAACACTACATGAATATGCCTGTCTAGGGGTACCCCGCCTCATTCTGCAAAGATAAGAAGGTATAGACAATGGATGGAAGGATTACATGAGTAATTGTAATTATGGAGAAAGACAGAGAACATTATGTGAAAAACTGGACAGAGTAACCACAAAGATATTCATATCTGGTGTATTTGATCTATTGTGTAACTCTGAAATGTGAGTTCCTTTGCCATTTTCATTTTTGCACAATATGTTTGATAGCAGGTCTAGAAATTTGTGGAATCTGAAAATCAGGTGAGCATCACAGCATGCTCAGTGCTGAGACACTAGAACATTTTGATTCTTTTATTTTTCATCCTCTGTGTTGTGGACTGGTGTGTAAACTGATGATTATTGTGTTGCAGAGTGCCCTTATTTGGGCCAAACTTTCAGTGTCAAATAGAAGGGTCAACATTTAACTCTGGAAGAAACACCAATGGCCTTTCTCACCAATGGTGACTTATCCCAACAGAGGTGCACTACAGCTGTGAGAGTACTACTGATAGCATTGGGTATGTTTTGTTTTTTTTTATAACTATAGTGGAAAAAAAACATTTAACATGGTAATTGAGGCTTGAAGATTCTACAGCTTTTGTTTTTTTGTTTTGTTTTTTGTAATTTTTCTTTGAGTCTGACCTTACAGAGAACTCTTCTAAGAAATTTGTCACTGGGAAAACTGGTAACCCTTAATCTTTCTCAGTTTTGATGAACCAACTCCAGATTGTTTATGAATGACTTCACATCTTCTTTTGAGATATATTGGCAAAATCAATTTCTTCTTTGGTATCATTGCTGAAAACCTTTTGTTTTTGATTTACATTTACACACTTTAACAGCTCTATAGCACTATAGCAGCTCTCATGTTTGCTCTCATGTTTGCAGTAAGCAAGTGCATTGAGTTGTAGCAACTGGCTATGTACCTGAAAATGCTATATGTATGAAAAATAACTTAAAAGAAATTTGACTTCGCACTATACCCTTTTTTCACACCTTGAAATTGGAAAGTTGTAAAAATGTTGACATGGTGCAACATGTGTTGTTCATTTCAGGCTGCAAATCCTGCTTTTATTTTTTTCAGTCGCTTTAAAAAAATAGCAACGTCTGACCTAAACAAAAGGAGTCAGTTTCAAAAAGAAAATGCTCACAGTTGTACCAGTTACCTAACTAATTAAATTCATCAAAAAAAGGAGAACCCTGTGCCTGCTAAAGAAAACCAACCCCATAGCATGATGCTGCCACCGCCATATGTTACACTGGGTATGAAGTGCAGTCTTACATTTACACTTTCTTACATATATTTGCCCTGTCCCCTACATGGCTTTGTGGCAAACTGCAGAAGCAACTTTGTTCTGTGTTCATTCAACAACAGTTTTCTTCTTCAAGAGAACAAGAACAGTTCCCCCCTCAGCAGATTTTCCAACCTAAGCTGGGGTTAGGAACTGCAACTCCTCCAATGTTACTGTAGGTCTTTGGACTGCAGATCTGATTGGTGCTCTGCTATGTAGAAACTGTCAGTTTAGGTGGATTGGCCATGTCCTGATAGGTTTGCAGTTTTGCCATACGATTTTGGGATAGTGAATTGCACAGTGCTCTGTCAAAGCTTGGGATATTATTTTGTAACAAACATGCGTTAAACTTCTCCACAACTTTCTCAAAGACCTATTGTGTTCCTTGGTCTTTGTGATGATCTTTGTCTACCAATTTACTGCAACAAATCTCGGAGGCCTTCACACTACATCTTTATTTATACTGAAGTTAAATTAACACTGTTACCTTCAAAAAGGATTCGGTAAACAGACTTGTCTTTTCCAGTTAGGAGCCTTCTGAAAGCAATATGTTGCAATGGATTTATTTTAAGAGGTATTGGATTAAAAAGCGGCTAAACACATATGCATATCACACTTCATACTTTTAATTTGTAAAAATAAATTCAGTTGTGCTCTGCTTTACTTTGGGATCACATACAATCCCAATAAAATTCATTCAAATTTTTGGTTTTAACATGACAAAATATAAAAGTTCAAAGGGTAAAAATACTTTTACTGGGATTAGTTGTGTGAAGAAAGTTAGTTATTCTAGCTTTGTTGTTCTTTTTAGTTTCTTTTTGTGTGATTCATTTTTTTGACACCTAAAGTCTTATAAGGAACAATTACATTTGCTTCCAAGAAGATTTATTTAGAGATTTAATTTTTTGACAGACTAGTCTACCTTCTGAAGCTGGATTTAAAGATGACATTCCGGATTGATACTCTCAAAATATTTAAAAATGTTGAAAAACATAACCAGCTGTAGTTAGTCATCATTTAAAGAGGTGGATACAAGACTGACTTACAGAAGTCTGTTAAATGTTAGCATGTTTTGACCTATTCTCTCTCTGCACTTCATCTTGACTATATTAACAGACACAGTTGGTGATTTAGCAGACCTCTGACATCATCACTCAAATGTTATCTCGTCCTGAAGCAATCACCTTATAATTCTGTCATACTTGCCACTCTAAAACGTTAATAGCTGATATCTTTGGTTATTAAATGTTAAATATTCCTCACAAACTGTATTTGGGTTTTATTGCTGTCATTGTTATTGTCATGAACAGTGACACATAGAAAGAGGAATGGCACAATATTGGTACATAAAAGGAGAGCAGGGGGGCATGAGGAGTCCACTTGTGGAAGTTAATGAATGAGAGACATGAGATCGCAGTGGGTGTTATTTAGACTTGGTTTCCTTCCAAGCAAAAAAAAAATGATCAAGCTACTTTTGGCCAAATAGCCAAAGTCTTCTCAGTTTGGTTTCAAAATAATCCACTCCCCTAAATACATTGTTCCTACTATATATAAACTCCAACTGTATGAAGGTAAGATATAACCTGTGTTTAAATAAATGTACAGGAAGATATACTGCAGAGGTTTTTATTTGTTCCTGTTAAAAGCATACATGCAATAGATTTATTCGTATTTCTATGTACACACAGGTGCATCTTTAGAAATTATCAAAAACTTTAAAATTTCAGTAATTCATTTTAAAATAAGATCAACTTGAATATGTTAGGTTATTTCCAATACAATCATTGGCAAGACTTGACAGAGTGCTGTTGATTGAGCATATTAATGGAAAGTTGAGTGGGGGGGAAAGTGTTGAAGAAAAAGAGGCTCAAGCAACAGGGATAACCACAGGCTGTCTCTGTTATCAGGCTATAACTCTGGAGGAAGAGTGAATGGGCACAGAATCTCTTGTTTGATGTCCAGAGAGAAGTTTCCACGATCAGTGATTATTAGGGGAGCCAGGCAATCTGCTGGTGTTGGCTCACTTTGTTGTATTACATGCAAAGTTGCCTACCAGGAAATTTTAGGAATTCAAACTATCTATCATGAAGATAAAAAAAAGACATCTGAACCCAGGCCTGACATGCTGGCAAGCCAACATTGCAAACAACTCAGAATCCATGGCAGGTACTAGCTAGCAAATAACATTGCAACGTACATAAAACTATCACCATAATCACAATTTGAACAAGAGGCCTCAGACACAGGCAAGCCTCCAGGCTAGAGTACTTCAATCATTAAGACATTAGGAACCTTGGCCAACAACAGCAAAGCCATGCGTGTTCCAGAATCTTTCTGCATGCATCTTTCTGCTTGCCTTTGCCTATAGGCAAAGGCAAGTATTACTTGTATAGTGCATTTCAGCAACAAGGCAGTTCAAAGTGCTTTACATGAGCTACTGGTCATAGTGTCTGATGTGCTCCACAAGACAGTTGCTGGATCACTCAAGAGTCATCTGCCAAAGATGTAGACTAACTAAAACTTTACTGGAAATGAGTTTAAAATCATCCAGATGGTCTGGGTTGAAGAGGGTTGTGCATGCCAGAGAATACTTCCTGAACATAACTTAAACCAGAACCAGGTCTGTCTATATTGACCAGGTGCCAATACTCTAATATCAAAGGTTCTAAACAGTAACAAGAAAAACTTCATTCAAGAAACAATCAGACAATAAGTCATGTAAAACAAAAACATTTCCCCAGGTAGAAAACCCAAAAAGCATTTAACATACATACACAAGATGATGTGAAAACTTTCAACTGTTGTTATCACACTGAGAACACACAGAGAATGGAAGTGTGATGTGCAGGGACATGCGTTGCAGCAGACTGTTGTGGACAGGACCTGTCACACAAACTCTGGAGATGAATGACAGCTGAGACTGTGCAGCAGCTGCTCTTACCTGCAGGCCACACCCCACTAAACAGAGTCTGTAACCTGATCAGACCATGATGGATGATGGTATTCGCTTGGTCAAAACACCTGCCTTGTAACACAAAAACATACACATAAAAGAAAATACACGTTTGAAGGGTCTGTAATTTGTCATTTGTCTTTATGTAAGATGAGAGTTTTCTTTGTCATCTGCACCTTTGGAATGCAGGGTAATATTTAACAAGACTTGACACTTCAGAGCACCAGTGAAGCCAAGTGAAATGATCAAATGACATAATGATGCATCTAAAAATATTGAATGTGTTTGAAAAGCCTAACATCAAATATTAAATCAGTAATTATTGTTATAAATAGAGGACTCTCATAGAGGACTCTCATATTGTGTCCAACCTAGTGTGCTATTCTTCATCAGTGGTGGTCAAGGAGCCTTCTTATAAAGAAACACGAGTCTCCACCGTCCTGTTAAAATCACAACAATTAGTCTCAAAACTTTTCTCCATCTTTAAAGTGGCACATATCCTGCACAGTTCAACTTTTAAAACAAATCTGTCAAAAGGGGGAATAATAATCATAATAATGCTGCAAAACCTTTGCTCTTTTGAAATCATTTATCGTGCTCTCATATTTTTACATCACAAAAACATTGTATTTCAATGGAGCTTTCAAGATTTTCCATAACCTCTATGTTAAGAATTTATCCAATTGTTTTAGATAGAAATCAAGAGTATTATAAAAAAAAAAGTTTGATGTTTCTCTAAATAATTAGATAACGATATTGGATAGACAGACAAAAAAATACCAGAGGAACTATAACCTTCTTCTCAGACTCAGACTATAAGAAATGGAAAAGGAGAGGGAAAAACGTTCCACACATAGTTAGAATGTAGGGAAAGACAGGCAGATGGCGGTTATCAAGAAAATAAAAGTGAGAAAGAAGGGAAACATGCAGAGCTGTCATGTTAACATTCTAAAAATGGCAAAATAGCAGTTAATTACCACCTCCTCCCACAGGTATGATACATACTGTAGATAATGGTGAATGTGACAGGACACCTGCTAAAAAACCTCACCTAGTTATCAGCTGCAGGTATTTCTAGAGGGCACACAATGTGTCAGGGGACTACCCCAGTTTCTTTCCCCTCTTCTACTACTTTTGCAGCAGGAACGCATGAGGAAAAAACAAAATGTGTGAAGTAAATACCTGGAGATTTGCAGGATGTGCAAACCATGCAGAAGCTGCTGGTTGTACTATCATCACTGTCTGGGTGTTAATTTTTAGTATGGTGATTGGATCAGTGTCCCTAGGATAACTTGAATGAGTTTATGGAGTTGAAAATGCAAAGATTATTTACAACAGTTTACTGTATTTATCATTAAACAGATGTTGTCCACTCAGAAACTTGTGACAGTTCATTTTCTTGAGTCTATAATGTCTGTCTGGCAGCAAGTTTTCAGATTGAAGTCAAGTTCATTACAACTGGCAGAAGAAAGAGTAAACAATCTCACCCATTCAAAATAGTTTAAAGGGAAAGTTCCATTTTTACAGTGGGGCAGAGTGGTATAGTTGTGAGTATCTCACATATAGTAGACAGGAACTAAAACAGCTCTAGTGTGGAGAAGAATGTAAAATTTCTGAAGTAACAACTCCTAACCCCAGTCCTGAAGGCACACTGCCCTGCATGTTTCAGGTGTTTCCCTGCTTCAGCACATCTGATTTCAATTGAAGGTTGATTAACAAGCTTTTGCTGAACAGTGGTCTTCTGAATCAGGTTAACAAGCAGGGGAAGGGTGCCTTGACGACCAGTGTGGGGAAACACTGACCTGGAGCAATAATTCCTTTTTTTCTGAAACTTTCTGCCTTAACACTTGTTATGAACCTGTGTTCACAACTTTTCTGAAAGATTGGTGTTAATTATTTGCATTTTTACAATTCACTAAATTAAATTCACACAATTAAATTAGTTTGTTTGTATGTTTTTTTTTTTATTTTATTTTTATTTTTTGAATAAGTAAAAAAACATGTTTGGTGGATTTTTCCAAATACACTCCCAACAAAATTGTTATTAGATGGAATGACAGTCTATGGTGAGATACAAATGGGGAAAAAGAACCTAAAATTTTTTTTAAATGACATGGCATGTTGTGCAAAAATGGCTGATTTTGAATGTTCACCTGTACTTTTATCAACTAATACGTCACATAAACTTCAATGCTTTGCTTCTTTTTATTGAATTTTGGTACAGCTAATGGTCTGATTCTATACTGTGGTATGCTAGATATTTTTAAATTGCAGCAACATACATGAGAAATTCAAATTATAAAGTGCATTTTTTTTTTTTTTTTTTTTTTTGGCAGAAAGGGTTTTTTTCTGTTGGGTGCCATATTCATTTACTCTCACGCAGTAAAAGAAATATTGATTCTTAGACCTCTGAAATATTCTCTCAAGTGTTAGTTTTATTGTGATTCCAGAACAATTCAAGTAAACCTTGTAGATATGTCCAGTTCATTTTGGACATTGCATTTTTGACCAGAACTCTCAAAGACAGAATTTCTGTTAATTGTCTAAAAGGGGTTAAAACGTTTTCATCAAGAAATGTATATATTTTCTTTTTCGCTTTCCTTATACATGCATTTTTGTCAATTTGTCAAGAAATGCATATATTTTGTGTTGCCTTTTCCTTATACAAGCGAAAATCTGCGAAATCTGAACAAGATTTTACTTAAAATATTACTTCTGGCCTAAACCTGCAGTTTTGACATGAAACAAACTCTTAATGCCCTTTAAAAACATCTTTTTTTTTTTTTTTTGCAATAAACAACAATGGTCAGAACAATCCAGAACAATATTACTGACACAGAGAGTCTAAATGAATGCTAATCATATAAATATAAAAATTTTATTGCAGTCAGAGCAGTTCTACGTGGTACTGATATTGTGTAGGTTGATAATGATAAATGTGAGATATAGTGTGCATCCCTAACAATGGTACACTAAGCAAATGATCTCTTAATATCATTTTACTTACATTTAAATATTAACGCTCTTTTAGGGAGGACTCCCCAATTTGGGATTCTCTGCACTAAAACATTTACCCTGATTCTCCAAACTGGGGTTATTCTAACAGATGTCTACTGCAGGTAAGATTGACTTCTCATAACTCCATACAACTCCACTTAAGAAAACTGTGAAAATGCCGATAAAGTAGCGCCATCAAAATTGAAGGACGAGCCAGGATTTGGTTTACATGATTAAATTTTTTATTTTAATGTAGCACAACTTTACCTGTAATTCAATCTTGTTTAAGACAACTTATCTTTGTTTTGTTCTGGTGTTAACAGGAAGTCAGCATTTGTAGCGCACGCTTAGAAAAGGAGAGACTTCTGGAATGTAAACACAGGAGAGCAGCTCATTACGATATGAAAATAAAGCCACAGTGTATTTGTCACATTATATATGCAACTAGGCCCATTCACTTCTGAGATCAGAATAAACTCTCTGATGCTCGCTTCAGAGGAAAATTAATTCTGCTTTTAAATTCTGCATCTAAGATTTTTTTTTTCCCTATATAAGGTCACTTTAAAGTGAAGTTTTCACAGCTCTCTTGCCTCTGTTCCATGTCAATGCAAAAAGCCTTTTTTGATGCGCAATATTTACTTTTCTTTAGATAAGAAAGCTATGGTGAAAAATTTACACCATTAATAGATGCAAATTATTAGTGTTCTTCAGTTTTCTCACTTTTCTGATGCATTTTGTCTTTTTATGCAAATGAGGGAGAGTGTTATGGCCAAGTCTGTTGGACTGTTCTAATCACTTCAGCCAGCAACTGAAAAATTGAAATGAATAAATAATAACTGGAAGATCTCCATGAAAAAACAAACTAAGAATGAATAAAAGAAGAAAACATTTTCTTAAAAACTAAAATGGAAATAAATACCAGAGAATTAAAAGTTTGATTTAAAGAATACTGTTAATGCAGATCATCCCTACTTATCACAATAATCATGCTCACGTGTAACTCATATAGATATCAAATCTCTGAAAGGTCCAGTTTAGAGCTGCACAGATCAGGAAAGTAAGATGAACCACCAGTACAAACTTTATTTAGGGGAAAGAAGATCCTCAAAGCTAAACTGAGCTTGTTCCATGATCAGCAATTATACTCCTGGGATGAGAAACACTGCAAATAAAGAAGGACCAGAGACAATTGGCGCCTGTGCATGTTATCTGATTCTTAGCATTGAAATGATCCCTAATAAATAAACAAGGCAGAGTTTATTTGTCGAGGGAAAGTTTTATCAGGTTAGATTTCTGTTTTTAAATGTCAGTACTCTGAGTTCTTCCAATTTACAGCCTGATACATTTTCCCAGCTGGAAAGTTCAGCGTTGGACATACATGGCTTTCTGGCCAGCTTTACTGTATCACTGATGAGATCTGTAACACAAGCTAATAATCACCATTCCCTGCTGACAGATGGCGCGGCATGTCTGGACTTTCGCACTTATAGAAGGTGACAATTTAGAAAAGTGACACTTCACAAACTCTGGCTTTTCCAAGTGTTTACTCTGTAAGGAGAGCAAAGTCAAAAGCAAGCAGCTTCTCATCAGAAATGCAGAGGAAGTCTAACCAGATGTGTCTACTTCAGAAGTTAATTTCTAAAGACAACAAAAAGAGCATCTGGAATGAGCTTAATATTGTTTTTATTTCAGAGGTGAAAGGAGGGTAAAAAATTCCATTTTTCCATGGTTTTAAGTTAGACCCAGAGACTCCAATCTTCTCAGCAAAGGGATTTTGTAAAGTATTTCAGTTCAAAGTCCTTAAAAGCGGAATACTCGAAAACTGTCTGCATAAAAAGTCTACGAATAGACCAATGTAAAGGTTGCCTGAATAAAGATGTTTTCAGTTCCATTATCAGCAACACAGTAGCCGTTCATTGCATACAAGTTTGACCACAATAACAAGAACTTACTGTTGGTAATATTATTACTTCTAAATTCACCCAAGTGACAGGACAATGACAAGCAACAATCTGTGCCATCAAAGTCATAATAGTCAGCATGACCTAAAGTGAACCTGTTAAGTAGTTTCAAATATACATTGCCATGAAAAGGTTATCCCCCTCACCGAGCAATTATTTTTCACATTGGGGCCAGATTGTTTTGGGCCACCTACTAATTAAAATCATAATTTGAAAACCTTTTTTGTATTTTCTCTGATCATTTTTGCCTGATTTTGAAATTTGTTTAATGATCTGAAGCATTTCAGTGTGACAAAAAAGGTCCCCCAAAAAAGAAATGTGTAAGGGAAAATACTTTTTCATGTACATTTTTAAAAACACATTATCAGTAAAACCAAAAGTCTAACAAATCAGTGCTTGCCACAATCCCATTAAAATTCAGTTAATCAGAATTACTCTGAACACCCATCTCACCCATTGTGAAATTGTAAAGAATACACAAAGGAGCAGTGGTACTCAACATACCATAACATAACATAACATAACATAACATAATTGTGGGGCTATGGTGTGCCAAATTGCTTTGTTACCGAGGTTTTCAGTCAACCCAGTGGAAATAGGCACATGCACTTGATTAGCAGAAAGACGATTATCAGCTTTATTTAGATTACTGACAGAACTTATAAAATGGACAACTAAAGATATTAGAAAATCAGGAGGACTGACTAACAGCATAAACAAATGGAGTGTTACCGTAAGCTCACAGTTTACATACATTTCTTAAAAGCAGCATTTTGTAATCATTTTGTAATCTTTTACTCCACACACTGGCTTCCACACAGAGCATCGTTTTTGTTTTGTTCATTATTTCTTTAACATTAATACCAGCGATTAGCTGGTATGCGTGAGAGTAATTATTTGTGGCACATGTGACACAAAATTTATTCCCTGCAAATTTATGCAGATCTGAAAATCTGTGCCCAGAACAATATTTGTGATTTGGGCTGGACTGCCTTGCTGCTGAACAAGTTTGGAAGAATTTTTAATAATGCATACATTTTCAACTAAATAAATCTTAGTCTGTGCATGAGCATAATAGGCAACTGTTGGTGAGTTCTGTTGTAACATTACATAATACGCCTTATTGGCTTTGAAACAAGCTCATCTGTTTTAAACTTTATATGATAAAAAAAATCATTATGATATAATACATGGTTTTCTCAAAGCATAAATTAATAGCTTGTTACAAAAGCCATGTTTTGGAAAACAACAAAAATTTTCCAAAAATCTGTTGTTGGTAAGGGAACGCTTCAAACAGATTACTCACTGATATGTTGAGCAGCATGACCATGGAGATATGAACCTAAACATCACCCTCAGATTTGCACTATATTGGCTAATAAAAATGTATTTAAACATTTACACATGACTGATCTAACTGAATGCGACTTATTGCACATGCTGCATATAAACAAGTAACATTTATGCTTTCAAATGATGCAATATATTTCTGTTTTTAGCTTTGTCAGATTCAGAATAAGTGAACTAAAAACTAGTAATTTAAGTGCCTTGGAAAAGTTTACATTGCTCTTAAACTTTTACACATTTTGTCATGTTACAACCACAAAGAGTAATATATGTATAGATATTTATCTCATAGAACAGCACAAAGTAGCAAATAATTGTAAAATGAAAAGAAAAGCATCGGTGTTTTTTAAAATTTTTGCTAACACATAAAGAGCTGAAAAGTGTGGTGAGCATTTGCATTCAGTCCCCTTTACTTTGATGCCTTCAAATAAAATCTAGTGAAACCAACAGCCTTTATCAGTCTCCCAAATAATAAATAGATTCAATTTCAAAGTATTTCAATCTTAGAATAAATGCTGGTCAGGAATGAATTGTGGGGCGGTTTAAAACAGAACTTGTTTATAAAGCAATGTCTAAGGTTTCGACTTCTCAGGAGCACTTCTCAATCCATCTTCCCAAAAACAGAAAGAGAATGGAAGACGGACAATTGAAATTAAGCTTTTTGCCTCAATGGTAAAAGCTATATGTGGTGAAAAATTAACGCTGTACATCACACTGGACACACTTTTCCTAATGTTAAACAAAATGGTGGCAGCATTATGCTGTAGGAACGCTGTTCTTCAGCAGAGAAAAGTAAGCTATTCAGCGTTAATGGATATATGAATAGAGCTAAATATAGAAAAATTCTGCTTAGAGGCTGCAAAAAGACCAGAGACTCTCACTGAGCTTCTCCTTCAACAACACCCATAAACATACAGCCAGAGCTGTAATGTAATGGTGTGGCTTTAAAAAAAAATACTTGTGTTAGCATGTTCTTTATTGACACTTCTTCATCAACACTGACTGTACTTGAGCTATTTTCTAAAATGTAATAGACAAAAATTTCTCTTCTCCAGATGCCTGAAGCTGGAAGTGACACCCCCAAAATACTAGCTGCTGTTATTGCAAAAGAAATAAAAAGTGGTTCTACAAAGTATTGCTCAGGGGACTGACTACAAATGTACATTATACCTATCAGATTTTTTGTTGTAAAATATTGTGAAAACTATGTATCATATTCCTCCCATTTCACAATTATGTGTTCCTTTGTGTTGGTTGATCACATAAAAGAATTACTGTTTCAGTTACTGTTTATTTAAAGAGAAAAAATGTACAATAATATAATAATGATATAATGACGATAATAATACAGAGACAATGTACAACAGTCCATTAAGCTTTTAAAAGGAGAGATGCATGGTACCAGGTTATCTCAAAAAATGCTTATTTCCACCTGCAATCCCTCGACAGGTTGATGTAATCAAGTATGATTTAACAGATTATGAATTGGTGAAAACCCAGTATTCATTATTCAGATCTCACGAAAACCAAGCAAACTAATCAAACTACAAACCAACAGACAGTTCATAATACAATTTATTTGCCTTCATCAATAATGAGTACAAATCTGCTTATTTAAGAGCCATATTTTTTGCCAAATGTGCAAACATTTGGAAGCATTATGCTGGTGGTGATATTTATGTGACAAAACGTGAGAAGGGATATGATTGCTCTTGTAAGGCACTGTATTGTACAAATAAGACTTGATCACGTTCTAACAAAAACATTTAATCTCCAGTTCATTTTGTGGCTCAGTCAGAATCTTTTTTTTCAAAAGCAGCAATGATTCATCGCTATTCACCATTATTTTTCAGTTCATTCAGCTTAAATTCAGCTATTCAGGAGCTGTCCTTAAAAAGCAATGTGCATGCTGTGTTATTCATAAAGTGTGTGTATAACACTTCTGGGAATTCAAATTCAGAAAATCAGAAAAAAGATGCTCTGAGCAGTGCTGTTTTTTCCACCACATTTTATATTATGTAACACCGCTGTAAATGTTTCTGCCTCAGCACTTTCTACACTATGGGTATTGGTAATAGTATTTTCTTCTTCAACTGTTATAAAGCTACTTGCATTTTTATTCCTGTAAATTTTGTTTCAGTATTTTCTTCAGTGCGCAACATATCACCCCTTTCTGATTTAGAGTAAACATTTTCCTGCCTTAATGTTACTTACTTCCCAGCCTGGCAGGTAAACAGAAGAACACCACTGCTTCTGAAACCATAAGCTCTTCTTTCTTGGTTAGATGGGTGAATTGGCAGTGACAGGTTGGTGAGAGGCCATGTCGGAGAACGACTGTAACTGTATCAAAACGGTCTTTTCTAATGTATCACTTTGTCATATCTCTATTGTGTTTATTTACTATCCCTCTACTGTCCAACATCTCTGTGACCATAAAGTAGTGTTAGTTTGTTTGACACTGTGTGATATAATAACCCAACAGCTTCACCAATTCATCTTCAGCAATGGAATAAAACACCTGTTTGCTGCTGAGATACAGTTATATTTTGGCAAACTTTAAAAGGCATATGCAATCCATTTCAACCGAGAGACTCACACAGAGAGAAAGAGACAATTAGAGAGCTTATTGACTTAAAGTTCTTTGGCGCTCGGACCCCGACAGACAACGAGTATGCTGGGAATCACCATGCGCTTGACTGAACATCATAGGGTGAGGATTTAGGGTCGTTTTTCTCCCGATACCCAGACCTGGTAGTGGAGCAGAGGTTGAGGAAATGGAGCCAGAAAGAGCCCGAGAGGATGAGGGTGGAGACGGGGCGGTGGTGGGATGCAGCTTGGCTGGCAAACAGGTGGAATCATGAATTGTGAGCCTTATATCCAGAATCTTGGATGTTAACTGGCATCAGTGGAAGCGTGGACCTAGTGATGCAGGTAAGTTTGAGAGAATCTGCCAGGTTGAATTTATAAGCAAGCCTTCATTTTACAACTTTTTCTTTTCATTTGTATCTGGGTTTGTCGATCACAAAAAAATTTGATTTGCAAAAAACAAAACAAAAAAACAAAAACAAAAAAACAAACAAACAAAAAAAAAAAACACTGCAACAAGAGAAAAAGGCAAAAAATAGGTACAAGGCAGCCCAAACATAGCCGAAAGTTACCAAAGAGAGATTATGTTACATTTAGAATACCAATCCCAAGCTTCAGTCCACAACACAATGTCCACTCAACACAACAGTAGTAATTGCAAAGTTTCCAGCTTGAATGTGAGTTAATAAAGTAAGGATGTAGGTGGCAATTCATTCAGCCTGGAGGAGAATGTCAGGAGAACTTTTATCTGAGAGCAGTAGCTTGGTGATATCAAACTGGCACTATACCCAGGGATTTAAAAGCCCAGTCTGCGTACTATTTACCACATTGATGAACAGCCAATTGTGACAAAAAATAATTTTAAAGAGTTAAAACTCTTGTGAACATTGTAATTTTTGCTTCAATACTGACCAGCGTTGTTACTCTCTTGTGCATAGGCATTAACACTCCAATATAAAATATGTAATCAGAATAGCTTACATAAACTTAGCAGTCACTGCACAAGTCTTACTTTTCATCACATAATTAGTCCATGTTTTACTTGTGAAGTTAAAACTGCACTACAATTACTACAAGTTGTCAAAGCATTATTCTAAGGAAACGGTACTTAAACTCTATCTGCAGTTATTTTTTTTTTCAACATAAGAGAGAAAAAAAGTGTTCTTTCAACATTTTATTTCACCCCAAGAAGTCACTTCAAACTAATGTTGCAAATGTGGTGGATGGAGGAAAAGTTAAATTACTGACATATAACTAGATTTAAGTGCCGTCAAATTTATTTAGTCAAAGTTATTTAGCTCAGACATGAAGAAAAAAAAGTATTGTTATTGTAGTATTGTAGGAAAACATACTGAAAAATATTGTGAAAAGGTGATTATAGATTTAGTATGATCTACAGGAGCTGTCTTTCTGACTGAAAAGGCATAAAAACAAAAATGAAAACCTATTGTCTTTGTGGTCTGGTTGTTTACGCCCTGCTTTAAGCGAGTGTTGTGTTTCCTACCCTTATATTTGAGTTGTTCCTTCCCTTTATTGCAAAATTTCAGCTCCTTAAAAATTCAGGGACAAAAAATGTTTCTAGTGAAGAGTCGGTTTCTGGTTGGTAAGGAGTAGCAAAATGCTGAACTACTGAATTTTTGTGTTTTGCAGATACAAGGAAAAATTCATTCAGTGCTTGAATGAATAGTGCCATGGACGAGCCTCTACTTCTGCTACAGCCCACACCCACAACTGTTTTCTCGCTTTTTGTTTTTGCTTCCATAATACAAACATTTAGGGAAATGGTCCCAGTTTTGTAAAGATGTAAATTTTCAAAATTTCACATTTTAGCATAGGATGTGCCAAAGGCACTTTCTCAGTATATGGAGGTACTAACTTACCATTGACTGCACATGCGAAACAGCAGTAGAAAACTTGTTCAGGGCACATATGACAGATAAATAGGTTCTAATTCAGCATGGTGCTTGTTCGCTCTCCTTTCTATTGCCACCCAGGGCATATGGCTGATATCAAAAAGCACTGCTGTGTTCTACTCATTCCTGTTAAAAACAGTTTTGGTGAAGAAAAAAATTTGCTGCTTATAACTATAGACAGTGAGAGGCTTTCAACAAGGTGTGGTTGTAACCACACCTTGTTGAAATGATGACATAGCATGTGTACATGCTATGTCATCATTCATTTATGGATATCTGCATATCTGGTTTTGAGGGCATGATTCAAAAGCTGTCTTTGTACCTGAAAAGTGTCAGGATGAAAAACATGGAAAGGGTCATTGAGATCTGTGTTCCATACTTTTAAGATTTTTCCTAAAGTTCTATTTGTCCGATAAAATACTGTTAAATACAATCTAATTTGCATATAATTTAACTAAAACCTTCTGAAACAAATATCAAATTGTACTTTATTGTGCTGAGAAATGCTGAAAGTCATAAAATTCATCATAGTTACCAACAACATCCCCAAAAGAAATTAATTCAATAATGGGTTATCTAAACTGACATTTTCAGAAATGTTCAAAATGCTCCTCACTGCTTTCTCACACAATAGCAATACTTTTAAAAGGGGATATTTTGAGCTTCCACACAAGCACAGGATAACCAGTTGGATAGAGAACCAATAAGATAAAGGTAACCTTGGATAAGGTAATGGATTTTACAATCAAAGAGACTCATTGATAAAGACTCTTCATAAAGATATTTAAAGCCCAAGTAGGACAATACAAACAAACAAAACACAGATATTTCAGTTTCGAGTCTGTGGGGCATAACTGCAGTGCTTCTTTTTGTACAGGAGCTGTCATCTTTTTCCACAAAGCAGTGAACCAGAAGACAACAAAAAGGAGGGCACTACAAAGAGTGCACAGAAAGGCTTGCCAGACATACCAATTGATTCATACACCAGAAGGCTGTTTGAATCAAAAAGTGTATATTTTTTTGAGCACACACAAAAAAAATTAGATCTAAAGAGGTCGGGCCAGCATCACGACTTTAGAAATCACAAACAGTATGGAATGAAAATATAGTCCAACATTCAGAGTTGAATCCTAAAGTATTTACAGTATATGTCCAAAATAAAAAAAAAAAAAAAAAAAAAAAAAAAAAAAAAGTATAAAGCAGGTATCAAATTGTGCAACTTGTGCATCTGAAATCTTTTAATTAATGTAGAATTTAGAAATCATCCTCGACATTTACAAAACAGTAAGTGCATTTCTTAAAACACTTTGAAGAAACAGCAAAACAACATGGATTACCTGCAAAAGCCATTCTCTCTCAAAATCTATGGTTCATCTCTCAAAACTAAATATCTGTAAATGAACATGTCAGTGGTCAGTGGTAGGACAGTCAAATTGATTAGTCATGTTGGCTATAAAAATATACTCTAGAGAGATGTTTATTGTAAACTGTGGCTAAAGTTTTGATGACAGGTATTGTAAATTATAATTGTGGGAGATCAATGACAAGATTCACATATATGCTTTAACTGTTTGGTACATTTCTCAAAACTACTTGTTCAATCTTCAAATCATTGTGATCCTTGTGCACATCAGAAAAGCAGTTTCTCATTTTTGTGAGTTGCAAATGCTTTTGTACATCCATGCAAGTGATTATGTACAATTCTCTGCTTTTTCCTACATTTTCAACTACCTATGTCTTTTTAGTAAAAAAATGTATTATATCAATCTCTGTTGAAAAGTCTTAACCTTCACAATATTTAAGCATAAGTTCATTGTTCATTGTCTTAAAGGGAGAGTATTATGTAAAATTGACTTTTTTGAACTTTACATCATGTTATAATGTTATTCCCTCATCAAAACCATACCTGGAATGATGTCTTGAAACTTTCATGCATCTTTGAGAAATACTTTAATCTCCTGTGGCAGCCATTCAGCTGTGCAAAATGCCTGGGTGGATACAACTCCACCTTTTAGACCCAGCTCCTCCTTGGAACTGCAGTTTCTAAGCTTTCGAGCTTCCACCTCACAGAACACCCCTCCCCTGCGATTCCCCCTCTCAGATCCTTCACTCTAGCCAGCAGCAATTAGCAAACACCTGGTGCATCTGCTGAGCTCATTATACAAACGACTTCTCAGTGAAACACTGATAAAAACGTTGTTAAAGAGGTAAAAGGTTAAAGAGGTTGTAATAGAGGTGTGTTATTTTGGTGACTTCCTGAAGACGGAGTTTCAGAAAGAGCAGGAGTTTTTAAAGAGACAGAGGCCCAATTTCAAGGCATTAAATTATGAAGTCAAATTTCTTTTAAGTCATATTTGATATATATATAGCATTTTTGTAACAACTGAAGGTAACATAGTGACTTGATTGTGCTATAAAATTATTCTGTGGCTGGAAAATGCATAATACTGCCCCTTTAACATGCAAAATGCTTGAAGAAGTTGTCATAATATGTCAAGCACATTTTTATATAGTTCCATTAGACTTTTTTAAAAATCTGTCCTGAATTGGTAACTTACTTCCAGGTGAATCCTCAGTTTCTCCAACATAGGTAAATTTGTGATGCATTAGAGCAACCAACAATCAACTAGTTTTCTGAAATAGGTCAAAGATACATCTCATAACTCCTAACTCCTGTCATCAACTGACAGGTGTATAGTGTATACAGTCAGAGGACAACACAGTGTTACATTCCTGACAATGGAAGGACAAGGATTTGGACGGGGTCAATAGCCAGAGAGAAGAAGAAGAGAAAGAGGAGTGAGACTGTGTGCAGGAGAAGTTAGGAGGCAAAACAGAGGAAGCTGCAGAAGAGGCGGAGGATATATGCCAGTTTCCATTGCTTCAACATCACCAGGATATGATTTGTGACCCACAACAAGATGCTGATGGAGTTCCTCTCAACCTGCTCCTCATTCCTTAACTTCACTGAGGAATTTTTCCCTGCATGGAGATGGAAAATATAGGAAGACTGTGCTGGAATTCCTTGAACACCTTATGTAGTGTTTTCCTTAAGGAGACTGTCTTATGTTCCCATTTCTACTTTTGCTTTTGTTTCTTTGTGCTCTGCAGTGCTGTCTTCTTCTCCTTTCTTCATCAAAATAACATGGTTTGTCAATAAATTACTGTAAAGGTGTAAATGTGAGTTTTGTCCAGTCTCTTTCCATTGATCTCCTGTAATTACAATTTCCAATACTTGTCATCAAAAACTTTAGCCATAGTTTACAAAAGAACATTCCTCAAGAGTACACAGTTTTACTGATAACATGACAAGGAAATTTGACTGTTTTATCTGTACACAGTGAAGCAAGGACTTGTTGTACTGAGGCACTGAGATGTTCATTGAAACAGATATGAACTAAGGATTTTGAAAGAGAGAATGGCTTTTGCATGTAATCCATGATGTTTTGCTGTTTGTACCAAATATTTTAAGAAATGCACTTACTGTTTTGTAAATGTCGAGGATGATTTGAGAAATGCACAAAAGCGACTGAGAGAAACTGTAAGTTTCCAAAACCTTTTCAAATATTGATGAATCCAAAGAGAATTTTTTAGAATTGATCAGCTGTATTGGAATTCTTTAAAACGATGCTGTTATTGCTCCCAATTAAACCCACGCCACTCATAAAACAAAAAGATTGCGTTCTGTGTTTTCTATTTTCACAGTCTTGAAGAGATTGTTTCTGCTCAGAGATGCACCGAACCATAGTCTGGAGAACAATAAGTTGTGACTGTTGTTCTATTTCAAATTGTTGTATTTCAAATTAAAATGCAGTGCTGCAACCGAAATGTCAAAAGTTGCTCAGTCAGTCAGGCCAGCAGCTCTTCCACATGTTCGACAGCCTTGCTCTGCAATACTAGTAACCTGCCAGTGCCTGCTGGCTCCTCCAGGCAACAGGAGCCTACAGAAATCTAGCTTGTTAAACAAAACAAAAAATACATAAAAATCAGTTTTAAATGGAGTGTTTATACTACGTTGTCATTGAGAGACAGAACTATATTGCTCTACTGGCACAATTACAGTAATTCCAGATAAGAGATGGAAATAAAAAAGAGGAAATTAGTCATAGATTTACTGGTTGCTGCTGAATATGAGCAAAAAGAAAACAGTTTAAGCATACTATGTAAAGTGGTTCCATAAATGCATAGTTGTAGGAGACACCTGTTCATTCATACTGAAGTTTCTCAAGTATCTATTCAGTCATCTGCAGTGCAGAAAACCATCTTTACAGGGGGCACAGCAGACCCTTCCAGGAGCACAAATAGAATGCTAATGCTGTAACGCTCACCTCCGTCCTCCTCTTTGAAACATACAAGGGCAATGCTGCATTAATCATGGATTCACATCCCTCTTCCTTCACTGCCTTCCTTCATCACCTGCCTGCGCCTGCGCGTACACACATGCAGACAGCCACATCATTAGAGAAATCTGTCTGACACAGTCCGTAAAATTTAAATGTCACTTAACCTAAAAGGCATGACATTGTTTAATTCATGTAATTAGAACTGTACTGCACTGCACAGCTCACATCATCGAACACATCTTTTTAGCAACACCCACTCCAAAAATGCACAAATGTGTGCACCCACGAAGACACACACGCATGAAAACATAGCACACTGACATTTTTGCTCCACCACTCTGGGCAAAATTAATGGGAAAGAGGAACAGAACAAAACACTTGTATTATTGAATTCGAAGTAAAAGTAAGAAAGACTAAAGGAAAAACAGGTAAAATCAAAAATTCTACAATGGGTATGTAGAAAACTGAAATTTTCAGCTACTCTAAGTATTTCTTCACATAGAACATCAGGATTGACCCATCAGCATCATATAAAAGAAAAATGTGCCAACAGACCAAAGAAGTGAGTGGAAAGATGAAGAATACAACATGAAACTATGGGCGCTTACTGTATGTTACAGAGAAAGACTAATAGTCCTGTGGCAGGCTGTCAGCTGTGACAGCTTATGACCAAGACACAAAACCTCACACTGGGAATGTACCTATGTTGCATAGTAATGTGCAAAAGTATTGAGAAGCGTTTCACAACCTTCTGAGACTTTCTTTCAAATCTTTTGAGGTGGATCTGAGCTATACTTCTTTAGGGTTTCCAAAAGTCTTTATAAAGTTTATCTCTAGCCTGTTTTTTTTTTTTTTTTTTTTTTTGTTTTACTTTGTTTTGTTTAGTCATTTAATTCAGATATACAGTATAAATCATTCAAGGACAGACACGTAAGAGACAGGTTTTTGCCAAAAAGATTTTAAAAGGATTTTTAGGAGCTTAGACTCATATAGTCTGTGTTGCATTTCTTAACTCTTGTGTTTGACATTTCCTGATTTTTTTCCCCCTTATTTACCATTAAGACAGTTTTGAGATATTGCTTCATCTGTTGCAAGTTTTAGTTCTTACACTTTTTTCTCTATTTATAAACTTCCTGATTTTAAGTGGAAAAGAGTCAATGTGCTTTTGTAGGAATCTTGTTAGGTTCAAACAAATGTTTTGCATAAAACATAAATATATTATTTATTTCAATTTTTTTTCATAATGCCCCACCAATGGAAGCAAAACAAATACAAAGCCATTTTAACACATTATAGTATGCACAGGTTGTGCTCCAATTGATTTTAGCAATGTAACATGCAGTGCAAAGAAATTCAGGCATAGCACTTGAACTTTTCCACATTTTAACATTTGGAAGTTGTCTTTAATATGTTTTGGATCTAAAACTAAAAAGCATGTAGTGTATTTCTATGCGGTCCTTTTGAGTCAATACTTTGGCGTAACACCATATTTTACTGGAATTATAGCCACAGCGTTTTGAAATGTATCTACCACATTCACAGAAGTACAAATTGACATCTTACCCTTCTTTTTTTTGCCAAATAGCTGACGTCGTGCTCCAGTATCAAGTCTTCTGTAGCCTCTAACAGGATGGCCCTGTATTTAACTACATTTATTTTCTCATCAGTTCTGACTAGCTTTCCTCCCTTTGCTGAAGAAGAAAATCCTTACAGCATGATGCTGGCACTACCACGTTTTACTAATGGGACTCATGTATTCAAGAATGATGTCCAGTGGTAGGTTTACATATAGGCCAAATGTTATACTTTGTCTCATGTGACCGAGCAGTAAATTAATATAATATAAATATTTTCTGTCTACAGTCCATTCTCCACACAAGGCACTTTTACTTCCTGGAGCAAAAAAATTAAATTAAATAAAATCAAGCAGCAGCTGAAGCATGAAGTCTGTGAGTCCAATGCTTGGCTAATGGGGACCAGAAATGGGAACAATCTGGCGTAAGACTGGCTGGTTGTAGGGACGTGTTCCAGAGGGACATGCAGTGGTACAGAAGGAGCACTAGCTTGTCTGAGTTTAAACAGAATGCTTGATGACTAAACTCCATGGTTTTCCAAGCTTATCAACTGTCCACCAAACTGCATTTCATGTAGAACAAAATCACTGCAATGATGACCTTTTAGGGAGATTTTGAGCAACTTATTTACCTCATCTTTTTGTTTTGGTGAAAAAAATATGGATACATTGAAAAATATATAATTTTAAAACACTTCCTTACCCTAACAGAGGACTTTGGATTTCAAAATTAATTATTGTATCCAGTCTACCTATCATGTTTTAGTTTTACCTTGTTTAACAATATTCTCCAGACATCTGTTATGCTGTACTTATGAAAGCTGAGCCAGGTATTACTTAACTGGTTTAAGTATTAGACAGTTAAATTAGACAGCATTTTTCAAATCTAGACAAAATTCTAGAAAATATGAGCTATGTCGCGAGTTTCATGATGCAATGCTACTCAAAAGAATTTAAAAACATCCATTTTATCTTATCAAAAGAGAGGGGTAGGAGTTCAGGGATCATCACCTGCAGCTGACTAACTGATGGACTTAACTGGGAACGTAACCTTAGGGGATTCCTCTAGTTTATGTCTTTGATCACTATTAACCTCACTTCATTTCACTTAAATGGTATGGCACAGAATTTTTATTGTTTGAAACTATGACTTTTTATACTCATGGTACAAATAAAAAATGGTAACGGGACCCCTGCTTAGATTGCAGTCATGCTGCTGTGAGGCAAAGCGTTTCTTTGATTGAAGCATAAAACCTTGAGTCTAAGTTTTCAGTCTAACATTGTTTTTTTTTTCCAAATGAAACTATACTGATGTTTTCAACTCATGTCGACAGTTTCTCACAAGACTTTTTTTTTTTTTTTTTTTTTTTTTTTTTTACCAATTTACTCAGTTCTTGTGTCAAGGTGTCCTTAAAAGTGATGTCAATGCCCACATTGTTGTAATGGATTTTCACTTGTAAGTCAGTTTAGTTAAAAATGTGTGCTAAATTAATCCAAAGGTCCTACACTCAGGTTTGCTGAGGGTCATTGTTGCCAGGAGTGATTTCATAACATATACCACTGCTGGCTTATAAAATATGTTAATGCATTAATGTACCTCTATAATGTTACAAGAACGTGTGGATTAAAGCACTTTCATTAAATATTACCATGAAATGTAATCTAGTGCATTTGCAAGGAGCAGGGGGAATTTGAAGTAACACAGACCTTTTTGAAATATTGTGAAATATTGCCAGCCCTTGAACCTCTGTGTTTTACATTTTGTGGCATCACAGTCAGAAACTATAGAATGTTTTATTGTGGTTTAAGACTGATGCAAAGGTGTTCTTTTAATTTTAATAACATGCTTCTTTCAAGCATGTTGATAGAAGTAATATTAAAGTTTTGGAGTGGGCCAACCAAAGTCATGATTCAAATCTATGGAGGGAGCTAAAGATTAGGCTTTCCAAACTCAAAGACTCAGAGCTCATCACCAAAGATAAATCATCAAAAATACCATCAGAAACATGCAAAAAGATGGTCTGCAGTCATACAAAAGGTTTAATTTTTGTAATATCAATAAAGAATTTTCCAGTCATTATTGAAAAGGATATGAATATTTTCTGACATACTGTTTTATTACCATGCCTGTTTAATTTCCTATCAAAAATAAGTCTATTTTGGTTCAATGAAAATAATTGTAAATGTATGAATGTATGCCAGGGGTATAAATAATTCTGTAACCAAGAAGTTAAAGACAGGACAGAAATGAAAAGTATGGCCTACGTGATCACTGGGAAGAGGTTGGTTTGGAGATCAAACCAAAGACCAAAGATGAGACCAAATATAAAATTTTGGTCCAAATGCAAAACACTATGTATGGAAAACAGCTAACACTACATTTCAAACTGAACATATCACCATCATACTATAGGGATGCTTTTTTCAGCAGGAACAGAAAAGGTGATTAAAACTGATTTGGAGTTGGGTAGAGCTCTAAACGCAGGGTAATCCTGGAAGAAATCCTTTTAGAGGCTGCAAAAGAATTGAGAGTGGAGCAGAGCTTTCACAGGTTTAGCTGGACAACAACCCTACACCTACAGTCAAAAAACTGCAATGGAATGGTTTAGATCAAACCACAATGATATGTTAGAATGACTCAATGAATCTAATAGAATCTAATGCCTAAAGCCAATTAAGAATCTGTTGTAAGATTCTTATTGCTCCAAACCAAACAGATAACTCATCTTTTTTGGGGGGATTGACCAGAGAATCTTCAATGTATTATTTTTGTGACTTAAGGCAAGACATCAGCCTTACAGTATAAATGAACACTTGCCTACATTTTATTATAGATGAGCAAAATGTTTGACTCATTAACAAAAAGGCAGTGGGCGATATCAGAGATGATGTTGTCCTTCAGTCAGGTCAGAGACATAAAGGCTTTTAAAAAGAAGCTCAGATAGAGTTAGAGATGACACGTGGGTTCCAAAAAGAGAATGCTGTGTGGGAATGATAATGGAAAGTGGAAAATGGAGGTCTGAAAGGGGTATTGGAAAGAAGATTGAAGCTGGGTAAGAGGCTAGACAGAGTAGTGGGTTAGGAGGAATATGATGTATAAAAATAAAAAAAGGGCAGATGGAAGTTTTAATGCACCATTGTTGTTTTGCTGCATGAAGTTGCCCATACATCAGCAGGAAAGTCACACATACATATAGTTTTAATACTATGGTCAAATTTTAAAATTCAACCCTGAAATGTGGAAAACAAACAAAGTCATAAATGCTTTATAATGCCACTTAGAATCCAGTATATGAAAGCATACATGTAGATCGTTGGATAATAAATTTTTGATGCTTACAGGAGACAAATGGAGTCAAATAGCAGGAGAACATGAAACGATCAGCTCAAGAGTGTGGAGTGAAAACTCTTGCAAGGGATGACCTTATAGATAAAACATGACTTCTGTTCTACTGTGGTTAGGTTTATTTTTAAAAAAAAAAACCCACACTGATACTCTGATACTATGTCAAATACACAACAAATGCGGAGTTTGATGAGATCTGGGTCCTGTCTCTGCTTAACCTCCTGAAACAGGTGTACTACCTGTAGTGACTTCAATTAGAAAGCTATTAGCCCCTAACAGAGTGCAAAAGAGTGCAGCCTAATTGCTGCCCACAGGGGAGTGCAAAACTGGGAGGATTTGGTGAACAAGGACAAGAGCACAGCATGAAATCCATGTACTGGCCAAAGACAGGAGTCTGTCTGAAGTTTCACAGAGGAGGTATTGTCAGCTGTAAAGAAGCATTTAAAACATAACTTTATTTATAGTTGAGGCCACACCACTAATCCCATTTCAAATGAGTTGTAGTTTAAATTTACAAAGAATCCAA
Organism: Anableps anableps; assembly: GCA_014839685.1. NCBI lineage: Eukaryota > Metazoa > Chordata > Actinopteri > Cyprinodontiformes > Anablepidae > Anableps > Anableps anableps. The sequence continues at coordinate 14,029,191 of CM026073.1, forward strand.
AGAAAAACAATGCCATGAATATGAGAAAAAAGCTATATAAACTGATAATGGCTCTATCTGTAAACATAACTGCCTCCCTTGTTGAATCATCAGTTAACTGTGAATAATTACATTTATTACTTTTATCACTCCTAGACATGTAGATAAAAGAGCTAGAACCTATTTCATAACATGAACTAGAGAAAAAAAAATTCAAAAGAGTGGATCATGCCCCAGTCTAAAGAAATTCAAACATAAGATGAGGAACAATACACTAACATTTATCAATCTGGAAAGAGTTACAAAGCCATTTCTAATGCTTTAGGTTTCCCACAATGCAAACCATAATCCACAAATGGAGAACACAAGCAAGTCCACTTCTGTATTGCTGTAATTTATATAAAAAATAAAATATAATTTTATTATATTAAAAAATGAAAACATAAAAAAAAATTCTTTCATGCCTAATGTTCACCCGACCGTGTCCAACTGACTGTCCAGTGCTCCATAAACACTCTACGAGGGCCGATAAATTACAAAAAAAAAAAAAAAAAAAAAAAAAAAAAAAAGAATTATTTATGAATTAAGCCAAATTCCTTGACAATTTAAACTTTTAGTATACTAAGGTGAGAGTGTCTGTTTAGCATATTATAAAATCATATGAGGTTATTATCAGGTTATTATCTGATCACTTTATGAAACATTTGCATAGCACCTACGTGCTATGTGTGGTTCCTATGACGTCTCTGAGTTGTGCTTCAGTGGCCTGGAATGTTTTGACTTACTCAAAATTGTGTTTGCTACAGTATACAGCTACTTATTGATGGGGTTGTTATTTACTTAAACCTTTGTGTTTTCTTTTGGCATTCAATGGCATGATGAAACATCACCATTTAAGAATAAAAGAATTTCGAACAGCTAACCCAGCAGAAATCATTGAGCTTTTGTCTCACTGAAACACAAAGTTTAAGTTCTGTTTGATTTTCCTTTTTTTTTCAAGTTTGTTTTTTGACTGATTCTGACCTTTTATCTGAATAACAAACAGAACAGATTAAGTTTTCTTCAGTTAAACTATGTATTTTATAACAGTGAACATAAATCTGAAAATGCTACAAAACAATATTCTGGCACACCAGTCTAATCATCATATGAACGAAAGCAGTAAAGTAAAACCAGCTTTATCTTTTGCATATTGAAAATTCTCCAGTATTTACTTTAGTCAGCTTGCGTGCCCTGATCACTGGCTGTAATGATGGTGGTGGTTCATGCATCAGAAAACAAAAAAACCCTACTTTAAATAATGTGACTGCAATTATGCAATCAACAGTAATATTTTGATTGCCTCAGAAATAATTGTGACTACTGCAGAGTAAAGGTATTTTGGTTAAATATAATCTTTAAACAGCTCCAATATCCGGGATGCCTTGTTAACTACTGTATTTTTAGATCAAAGGTTTTCAACCTGTGGCCTTCATTAGGGATTGGGTGCTTTTTATCTCAAGGCCACAGGCTAAAACTAGGTTGTAGAGCAATAAAGTTGTTCAAGATGATATACTATTGCTGGAAGTATGACCACTTTAGACATTGAGAGCCCAAAGATTAAAACAAACCATGTTGTGCAGAAAAACAGCAAACACAGCAACTATGGGCCACAGTATTTGCAATAAAACAGTAATGTTAGAAATATGCAAGTAATCCTCTAAACACTGGTTTAAACAACATTTCAAGTGGTAACATTTGTTGGATTATAGGTAATTTATGTGTAGGCTTTTGTTGTCAGTTTCTCTGTGTCAGCCTAAAATGTATTTCTAAATGTTAGCAGCAGTTGTGGGAGGTTCTACACAGTTTCCAAAAACACAGGGTCAGCAGGTTGTTATCAGAATATGATAAATATAAATAAATAAGAAGAAACAGAAAATACTATAGTTCACAATATGTAGCTCTTGCATAGTACAAAGCTGCAATGATGTTTTTTAAAGTATTTTGTAAAAGCTGAATCTTGCCATTGGAAAATGACAAATAAATCCATACAGTAATTCCATTAATGTTTAATTAATAAGCTTCTGTAAACTTCCAGCCTTCAATAACGGGAAATTTACTCATAGTAAAAACAATTAATTATATTTATTAGACATTCATAGGAGCTATATGTTTAAAAGTATAAAGTACATGGAATACAACACTTTAATCTTTTATGTTGTCTGCAGTTTTATATTGTTTCCTTTTATGTAAGATACAATAAGAAATACAATTCTCGCTGTATTTGCCACCAATTTGCAGCCAAACAAGGAACAGCATGATGCCATGTGTGAGTAGGTGGGTAGTCTGCACAGAAAATCCCACAGTATTTAAATGGATGTTGCCCACTGCTTCACAGAGAATATTTACTGCTCACCAGTATGGTTTTATTCATCTTTGTAATGTGCAAATGCAAATGTGACAATTCTTGTTTTCACCAACATCTAACAACCATGACAGAATAGGATACAGGGAAACAATTTTACATCCGTTTTACAAAGTTAACACAGGACCGCATTGGCAGAGACATCTGCTTAAATGAGTGGATAAATTCATTCAAAATTCAGGTCACAGGTGTCAAAACACTTTTGATTGCTGCCTTACCCTCCAAAAACCCTAAATCCTTTCCATGCATGAATCATGAAAACCTCATTTAGGATTTTTTGTGTGTGTTTTCAATAATTTTGGGACATAAAAAACATGAGCAACATGAGCATGAATGTTGGGTAGGTTACTTTAAAATGTAACTGGTTACAATTGCATGACTATATTTAAAATGTATTAGTAACAGAACTATTTCATTTGTAACTAATTGTATTTAGTTCCTTTTAAATTAGTTTGTAGTGCATTTGGATCTGCCATATATATATATATATATATATATATATATATATATATATATATATATATATATATATATATATATATATATATATATATATATATATATATATATATATATATATATATATATATATATATATATATATATATATATATATATATATATATATATATGGCATATATCCCAAGGGCACAACTGGGTCAGCAGATAGAGAGTATGAGTCCAACACCATAATCAGAAATTAGGAAGTTGGGCATAAAAGAGCAGTTTGCAATTAATCACATGAATAAATGTTCAGCGATTTGAGAGGTTTTCTCAGTATATTGGGATATCACCAGATATCCCAATTCTGATTTTGTCCTTTAACTTTCAGCACTATAAAATTTGCTATCAACAACATTTACTGACAGGAATGCTGTTTCAGTTTACTAACATTTCAACCTGGAGAGACTCACACAGAGAGAGAAAGCAGCATGTGATTGATATATGCTAGTTTTTAATCATGAGTGTAACAATATACTGTTACAAGGAGGGATAAAACCTCTGCCAAAAGACCGGCTGAGATACAAATTTGCTTTGACCTAGGACAGTTAACCATTGTCCTAGGTCAATGATTTCTTACAAAATTTCTAATGAAATTTATTAGAAATTTATTAAATTAGAAAATTTCAGTTTCTAATGTTTCTTACCAAAACGAGTACATGTTTCTATGATCCATTACTAGAGTTGATTTAATCAGAGAAAAAATGTAACTTATTCAAAGAGTGCTACATTGTAGTACATGTTGTATGATTTGTTTTCCTTTCTGAATGAACAAATGGCATAAAATAGATTCGACCTGCAATTTACAAATGTTGGGAACAACATCAGGAATTTAGCACAGACCTTTATTCAGTCAAACGGGTGGGGGGGTCAAGGTATTTGAAGTCACAAGCTAAGTTTAAAAAAAAAATAAAAAAAAAAAAACAAAAAAAAAAAAAACAAAAAAAAAACCCCACAAAAGTATTTATTATTGTTGTCTTCAGCTGAGGAAATAACCAAACAGGCTGCTTCGCCCAGCAGCTCCTTCGATACAGTTTATTGGTTCAAGATAAAATAGTTACTGTACAACAGACCATAGAACAGTGTCAGGACAAACCTTCCTGTCAGATGAACACAAGTTACATACATTCATACAGACATACATACATAATACCTCATTATGAGTTACTGTTTGTAAGAAAGATTTGTTAATCCTTCTAAATCAACATGTCTTACATGTCTTACATGTTAGACATGTCATACATGTCTCCTACAGCCCACAGTTTCCTTTAACTGAATTTGTGAGTAAAAAGGGAAGTATTTACCAATGTAGATTTTCAGGCTGAGCTTATAATATGAGCCATCAATTTAGTATTTCAGCAACAGCTAACTGTTGCAAAGATGACCCAAGATAGTCAAAGGTTGATTTTGTGTCTATTTCTGTGTTCATTTACAAAAATTATTTGTATTATCCAGCTGGAAGACTTAATGTTGGCTAATTTTCAGTTTTTTGACTGATGCAACAGAATTTATATTTAAAATATCTTGGTATATTGTTCCTCCTCTTGAATGAGAGGAATAATAGTGGACAGTTGATTGAATTGAGTTACTGCATTTACAGAAATCTCTTGGAATGAAAAACAAAGTACATGCAGTTAGCAATAGCTCCTTCACTTGGGTTGTCCATGAAAGAAACAGAGTTAAACACAAGAGAGGGTCAAGTGTCTCATCTATAGAGAGAGAGTATGAAGTTATAGTTTGTCATTGTTACCTATGTCTAAACATGAGGAAATTATGGTAATCTTCTAAAGCATTGAGTCCTGTCAGTCCTTGCCTTTGATATTCTGAAGTTCTGATTGGTACATGCATACTGTAATCAGGTGTACGGAATTCAGTGTTCTGCTGCGTCATGAATGGGTATGATACTTTTCTTTAATGTTTTCAGTTTAAATTATATTAAAGGAATTACTGAAAATCTAGAAACAATCTTGAAAAAAATCTAGGAATCTTTAACACTCAATTAGTGCCCCCAAGTGATCAAATACGGTGGTCTAATTAGTCAGACAGTGAGACATGCCATCAGTTGTTGCGTGCATTTAACTTCCTAGCACAGTGTCAGATTGTTAATATTGGGGAATTGCTGTAAAATTTCTGTCACTGTTGTGTTGATTCAACAGCACTAGTGGAAATGTGAGATATTCATAGTGCGTGGGAGCTGTGGTGCTCAATAGGTAGAATTGTTTTGGCGGGGTCAAAACGTCTGCAGCAGCCTGACTTACCTGATGATCAAATTTTGTATGCAACAATTTTAAATGTATTGTAGGTTGAAACAAAAGTGATTGATGGGATCATCTCTTCTTACACCTCTATTATGACAGACAGATGAGCAGTAGTGCAAGGAGAGCATTGGGCACTGTCAAGGTGTCTAATGCCCTTTAATGCTTTAGGTGTGTGGCAATAAGTATTTTATCAAAAACAATTCATTTTTAAAGACTGACTTAATGTGCTCAAATGAAATTCTCCATGTTACAACAAAATACAATATATTATGAATAAAAATATAATGTAATATAATGTAAAATCAAATAAAAATAACAATCTCAAGACCTTTTATACATCTTTATACGTGGTCTAAATGAGTGTGGATGTTACTTCATAGTCATTCAGACTATCTATAAATAATAGACACAAGAGTTCAAGGGGCACAAGCAAGTTAAAGAAAATGTCAAAGTATCCATTTGAGCAAAATTCAGCTTCTCTTAATTCTTACTCATGTGTGCATTCTAGATAAACTGAATCATGCTTTGCTTTGTCAAGATTGTGGAAAATGAGCAGTCTAACAAAACAGCATACAAATAATGTACCCTGAGACAACTATCGGGCTTATTATAGTTTTGAAGACATTATGAATTAATGCAGCATACAGATCATGAGCACAAACCCAGCTTTGCATGACCAAGTTTAGCAGTATTTTCAATTGCAAAAAAATTATATCTGTGTGCCCCCAGCAAGCTCTGAACATTAGAATTTAAAGATGTTAGACAATATGAAGAGGACAACATCAAGCAGTGAAGGTGAAGGATGGCGGCAGCGCAGATGAACTAAAAACAGTTGAATGCCCTAATAAAAAACAACTTGGTGTATACGGAGGAGATGAATGAATAAAACTTTTTGTTGTGACCACAATAGATTGTATTTAGATAAATGATAAATGATGACGTTAAAGCTGAACAGTTGATGACTGATTAAATAGAGGGATGCGTCATTATAGCGATCCTGATACTGATCAGACGGAGTTTATCTAGCTAATAACTACATAAATTTTGTAAATATTATTGATATAATGCTGCTTATAGAAAGTCGATGCCCTTATACTGTCGCATATACAGGTATTGTATAAAACTTTTGCAACTTTTGTAAGTGACTGCGTACATCATCTAAACAAAAAGTGTGTTTTCATGATATATGTTCTAAATGTCTGATTAGGAGTATGACAGAAAGAAAAGATATGTGACCTGATTGGAAGGGCTACAAACCATAAATACAAAATACACACAAATACAAAAGCAACTTTTGAGCATAGTTGTGGATGATTTCAGCTTGATGGCAATAGAGGTTATCTGACAAGCAGCCAAATGGAATGGAAGACTGAACATGGAGACTAGTGAGGAGATGCAGCAAAACAAAAGGACTATTTTTTTGCCAGCTGAGGATGGAAAACAAAGACTGGCTGCAGCTGATGCCAGGCTCAAAAAAATCCCCAAGCATCCATGGAGAGTTTACATTATAAAACTGCAACAGAAGAATCTGATAATCGCTGCCAAGCTGGTGACTGTGCTTCATATCCATAAAATTAAACCAAGAAAGGGGACACAACTATCTTATTTATAAGATCAGTTTCAGGTAAACTGTACAACAAGAAATGTGCTATGTTTTTACATGATGGGATACATAATTTCCCTTAGATGCAACTGATTATATTACTTGTTTGATAATGACTGACTTTTAAAACACAAATATTTTAATGATATTTACCAGCTGTTGAAAACGTGCACCAAACTACTTTGCCTAAAGATAACCAGGAATCAAGGGAAGAGAGACCTGCAAACTAAGAAAAAAAGGGAGGAATTTAATTAATTGAAATTTGTCCTGTCAATTTTTTTGAGTACACAAGGAGCTGGGAAGAATAGTTGGATAGGGAAAAATGGTTATCCTTGTCAATAGCAGACTGGTTGGTGAACAAACTCCAGTTGCCTTAACGGCATTGTAAGCCTGCATTCCTAAGGGCTAAATAAAATAAAATAAAATAAAATAAAGGCTGAAATAAATTATCTGCATTTGCTGTAAATGTTGAATATTGATTTCTAATATTAAATTTGAAGTATTTTCAATTAGAGAGAATGATGTGGCTTTATGTCATAATGCATACAAACAAAACAAGATAATGACTTACTCTAGCAGGAAGATGTGCTCACACATTGCTGCACATGTGCAGATCCAGTTGTATATAAATAAATAAAACAGAATGAGCCAAACACAATTATGATTCGCAAACAAAAGGACTTTAATGCTCTCAGCTGTTCACTATTTATCTGAAAAGTCAATTTCATGGCTAATAGGTTCATTACTATGGTCATGCTTGAAGAGGCTTGCAGATAAAACTCACTCAAGTCTTGAGAACTAAGCTGCTGGAGAGCAGGACTTAATAAGGTTCTCTATCTGTCTCTCAGCTTCTCTTTGTCTTGGCGGTATTACAGGGAGGTTAAAATTCAACCCTTTTCCCTCGTACAATTTTGTATTTTGCACTATTGTAGATGCTGAGTGTAGAGCAGATTCCACTCAGAAAATAGCAGAGCTGCTCTTTTCACTACAGACAATTTACCTGTTGTTCTGGGAGAGAGAGTTTCTGCAAAGGTCCAACTAGACAAGAGAGGTCCACACTGCATGCAAATGGCAGGTGACAAGCAGCTTTTTTTTTTTTTTTTTGCCACACAGCCTTGTCATCCTACATTTCAGCCATGTTTCTATGCTGTCACACTGCTTTGGAGATGAAGGATTTTATGAGGTGCTGGACCAAGAGCTGTTCAGCTCTTAACTTAACTTGTGCTCTAAATTATGTAGATGAGCCAAAATCTATTCCACATTTCTGGCAAGTTTCACATATTGTAATTCTATAATCATTAGAGGCTGATGATATAATCAAGCCAGCACTTGAAACTGTTGGCCAATAGCTCCACCTGTTCTTCAAAACAAATATTTCCCTTCTACTCCATGGAGTTCATGGCTAGAATTTTAAACTTTATGTCCAAAATGGAAAAGTTTAGCTAAATTTACCCTGTTTTCCCACAAGTTCTAATTTCAACTAATGTTCTTTTCTGTTCAGCTTTTATCTGCAGTGCTTTGTAAATGTACTCATGTTCCTGGAACTTCGTCAAATTTTTTAACATTAAAAAAATCAATTTATTGTAGGATTTGTATGACAGACAGATATGTTATGCAAAATTGTAAAGTAGTAAGAAAATAGTTCACAGTTTTGCAACATTCTTGCACAAATAAAACTGGAAAAAATTAGTTCGCAATTGATGCGGCGTTCATACTTTATAGAATCACCTTTCTTTTCACAGGCAGCTATAGGTCTTTTGCGATATGTTTATCACCAGTTTTGTATACCTGGGGAATATTGTTTTTCCTATTCATCTTTGGGAAATAGCTTGTGCTCAGTCAGACTGAATGAAGAATATCAGGGGACAGCGATTCTAAAGTATTGCCACAGATTTTCACTTGGAATTAAGTCTGGATTTTGACTGGGCCATTCTAACACATACAGTCCTTGGTCTAAAGCACTCCATTGTAGCCCTAGCTGTATCTTTAAGGTAATTTTGCTGCTGGAAGGTGAACTTCTGTCCCAGTTTCGAGTCTTCTGCCACTTCTAACACCTCTTTGTCAAGAATTGTTCTGTATTTATCTTCATCCAGCTTCAGTTTTGACAAGCTTCCCTGTCTTTGCTGAAGAAAATTGTCCCCACAGCATAATGCTGCCATCACCATGTTTCACCATAATGGTGTGTTAAGGGTGATGTGCAGTTTTACATGTAGGCTGACAAGTTCAAGATCAACATATCTCTGTTTATGTTTGCTGTAGCCCCTTCATGGTTTCTGGTAAGCTTTAAACATCTTATTCCATTCCTTTCTCTTGCCACCATAAAAGCCACAGTTTTGGAGTGCACGACTAATACTTGTCAACAAATTCTCCCAAATTGGAGTTGGATCTCTCCCAACGCCACCATATCATGGGAGATGTAATGTTGTGCCATATTTTCCAAAGAAAGATTAAATGTGCTGTGTGAAATGTTCAAAGCTTAGAAGATTGTTTAATTACATAATCCCACTTTAAACTTTTTTCACTTTATTCCTGAGATGTCTGCTGAATTCTGTGGTCTTTAATGATACTATTTCAGCCTGGAGAGACTCACACAAAGGCAAAGCAGCAGTTAGAAAGTTTTATTGATATGAATGAATAAAAGTCTTTGGCGCTCAGACCCCAGCAGAAGACATGGGCGCTGTGAATTGGGATAAACATGGATGGGCATTTTAGGATGAGGATTAGAGATGTCTTCCCCTCCGGGGCCCATACACTGGTGATGGAGCGGAGGCCGAAGAATGGAGAGAGCAGATGGGGAGCAGATGGAGCCATGGATGGAGGGCCTTATAAGTAGAGACTTGCACGATGATTGGCTACGACGAGGCATGGTCCGATACTAATGGGCTGCAGCTGAGGCGCATGACATGGCGACTGGAGCAGGTGAGGCTTGGAAGAGTTCTCCAGATTGAATTTATGCCTAGCTTCAGTTGTTCATTAATGTTCTCTCACAAATCTCTGAGGCCTTCTTGGAGCAGCTGGTGATAAATAGATAGAAGTCTGTGGTGATATTGTTTGAAAATTTGAAAAAGTTGATGGAATATCAGTATTTTTGGAACCCATTGTATGCTTTCATGTAATAATCTTTATCCCTTTGTTATCCTCAACAGAGCTAAACTCATCCAGCTCTTTGCTCCTAATTCTATTATTTTCTTCAAATTTGCTGAGAAGAATCAGTTTGGTTGCACTTTGAAAGATGTGACAGAGTAACAGAAGTTGTGGTTAGGATGAGTAAATTGCTTGTGGGTCCAGTGTTTGCAAGCTATTTACTCAGGTGCCTGTTTATTCCAATACAACAGAATGGCCTGGCCGGCTTGTATTGATTTTTGACTTAAGTTGAAGATGGATTGTCAGATGAAAGATGGAGTTATAATATCTTGCTGCCAGTAAAAAAGATATAAGAACATGCGTACATTTAACTGTCTAAACTCCCCTAAATTTTCACAAAAAGAGTAGTGGCAGACAAGTGTTTCATTTGCAAAGTCAAAAAATGTTAAAAGATAAAACTAAAATGTTTCTCTTTAAAGCATAGGACAATATTCTGTTGAAAGGAAGCCCATAGTGTTCCTGTTCCTTGTCAAAACAGCAATCAGTTCTATGAATAGTTCTCACAGACAGTCCTGGCTAATTACTTATTAATTATTATGGACTGACTTCCATGAAAAATATGTCACAGTTTAAAATATGTAATGTAATTCATCTCACTCAGCTCAGCTTTTATTGCCAAATGGGAAACAGAGATGGTGTGAGCAGTACTGGACTCAAAAAGGCTAAATGAGAGTGATATAAAACTGAACAAAACATAAAGGCTAGATGAACCTTCCTAGATAACTCACAGTTTTTCAGGTTTTATGTTGAAGAGAACCAAAAGGGCTACAGAGTATTGGAAGGAGGCAATAGGTAAAGATAGAAATACCTATATTAAAGCAAAAAATAAATAAATAAATCTACAGATAGAGATTTACAGTTAAGCCACAAAATAGCTTAGATAGTCTAAATGACTAAAAGACACTGGGGCAAACCAAGTCGACAAGGTAGAGGAGCATACAGACATGTAAGCTAAACAACCAAGCATGTAAACATATACCTAAAGTTTGCCTTATGTGTGGGAGCCAGAGAGGCCCTAAAAAACCCACACATCTATGGAGAGAACATGCAAGCTCCCAACATGTCCGACTGATCTGAGTTTTCAACAGGAGACCCTTGGTCCTTAGCTTGCAAATAATGTGCCTTAATAAAGTCCATTATCTTCTACTATGCGTGAAATAAACACTCATTCAGCATCAATCAGCACTGTGGAGACTTATTGTATTATATCTTTTTCTTTTTTTCTCCTTTTAATCTTCACCAGTTAAAGCTGCAGTATGTAACTTATATGAAAAATGTTTTTGACATATTTGCTGAAATTACCATTACACTGTGACGATATCAGACAACATCTGTGAAAAAAAATCAAGCTCCTTTGCCTTCTCCCAGCGCTCCCAGTACTAATTGCAGAAGTACACCACTCAGTCAGAAACAACCAATCAGAGCCAGGAGGAAATTTTTTTTTTAGGCATATAAAAAAATATTCCTTAATTACACAATTGGTTGAAACCACTTCCAAGCAATTTTGAAATCCAGTTCATTATGTTTCAGTGTTTTATGGAATTGATACACCTGTTTTTATTAGGTTGTTAATAAATTCTAAAACAAAAATAGGAGAAAAAAGAAAAAAAAAGGTAATTCACTGATTGTGGTAACTGCTATTATAACTGATGAACATGTGGGTTACTATATATAAACTTATAATTTTATCATTTATAATTAATTTAGAAATGAAATTTTGTTGTTTCTACAACTGAATAATGTATATGTTTTAGATTGTGCATGTAAGTCTCCTTTATTCAGCAAGTCACATTAGATAGTGTCAGGATGTTCAATAAATTTCTAACCTGCATGTTTCATTACAGCTGCTGTCATCCATTTAAGGTGTTCCATTTAGACTTAGTATCATGGTATAGAGCGTTTACCTGGGTATAAGTAGGTGTGTAAGAAGACTGGTGAAAAAGATGAAAGTTACTCTGTGAAGAACAAGCTCATGTGATGAGAAAGCAGGAATGCAGTAAAAACTGATCAACTCCTACTTCTACATCCTACGGTGTGTGGGTAATGTGATCTGCTTCCTCTGAACAAAAATAATCTACTTTGTCCAAGAATTTACAACTAACCACTTTGAAAAGGAATTCTATTGAACTTGTATAGGACTTTTCAAATCAATTAAACTCAAAGGGCTCATTCACACTCACAAACCCCATAAAATGCAGCTTTGCTTTCATTGTGTTTCCCCAAGAATATTTCAACATCATTGATTAACAAAGTCCAGCGAGTGACTGTTGAGTATGATGGGTTTCTTCATAATAATAAGTAAACTAAGTAATAAGTAAAAATAATAAACTTACTTTGTGTATATTTAATGTTTGTATCTGTCCAGCCATATGCTCACTGAACACTAAGTCATTTAAACATTGAAAATCCATCTTCTAACAGATGCTATCTGTGAATGTAGTGACGAAAACCACTGAACCATTGCACACTTTAGCAACTGAAAAAGTTTGGTGCCTCATCAAACATATGTAAATAACTATGGCACTTAAAAGGCTGTTCTGTTCTTATGATGCTAACCTCATCTGAATCTCCACAATGAAACTGCATACATTATATGTTCACTGTAATTTCAGCCCACAGTTTAGCTACTAAGCTGGAGTACAGCACATGTGAATCTTCCTTGTGGTTTAAATGCTCTGCATGATTTTTATATTCAATTTTTAGAAAGCAAGCAGGTGATGAACAAAAACAGATTGGACATAACATTTTTTAATACGTTCAAAAGGCAAAGTTGACTTGAAAATGGCTGTGACACAGACTTTGTTCTTTGTTTCTCACAGTAAAAAGAGCTTCCTTCATACAGCATGCCTCAGAATACTGCAAACACAGGAAATTTATGTTTCAACCATGGATTAAATGTTTATATTATTCTGTCAACCACTTAGACAGTTAAGAACCCCTAAAAGAGAGTGCTGCTTTGAATCCCATAAAGTCCCTCTCTTATGTCAATTTTGGAAACCAGTTTTTGTCTGCATATCTCTGCAATTTCCTTAAATAATTCTCCTGCAGGGAGTATTTTCTTCAGTATTTCTTATCCATAATTTTTTGAGTCCTCTATCTGTCCTGTGTGCTGAATTTGAGTGAAGCAAGGTAAATGCACCCCTGCCTGTGGTCTTATTAACTTTCCTGGGTCATAATGACGAGAGCTAATGGAGAGCTTTCAAGAATTTATTTGGTTAAATATATCTTTCTTATCACTTCTTATCACTATCACTCAAAAATGTCTGCTTATTTAAGGTCTCAAAATGTTTTTGGAAGGATGAAATACTGACACAAAACTTTACATGGATTTAAACCGACTACTCTAAAAACTGCTGGGCTATTCTTTACCCAATTTCTGACTTTATGCTGTTGCAACAGAGGTTGGACAGTTTTAATCAAACACTATCCAGAAACAGGAACTTTTGATTAATTGGCCAGTCCTGACTGCCTTTAGGTTTGAATGCATGGATATGTGTTTCAGTTTTGCCCTGTGATGGACTGATGACTGTCGTGGCCAGTACCCATTTTAGTACCCATTGGCCAGTGGACACTGGCACCAGCCCACCTGTTAATATTTAGTGGGTATAGAAAAAGGTTGGATTATTAATTTAAACCCAAGCATCACTTGTTTAGAAATCTAAATAACAAATATTTTTAACCCACCCAACATTAGACATTCATCTTACTGTTTAAAACCAAAGCCATTTTAATTTTAATTGGTCAAATCAATATCTCAGACCTGGGAATATTCACTGAGCTGAGGGGTTTTTCAGGGCCCAGTAATGCATTAAATGTATTAAAAATTATTTGTTTTTAATTTCCCTTTGGGATAAATAAAGTATTTTTGAATTGAATTGAATTGAAATCGCTACCAAACATAGATAGATGTGGTATCTTATGAGTGTCTTTTACTAATGAGAGACTCAGTTTGTCAAGAACACTTCTCTGAAAAAACAGTCATGATCCTGATCCCTTGTTGCTATTCAGAAATACAATAATACAATAGAATCCTATACTGGAGGAAATCTCTTCAAAACTTTACAAACCTACAAACCAATTATTTTAGCAATGACCAAAACAGCTTATCAAGAGCAAAAAAGCTGCACAGAGAACAAGACAATCTGTCAGTGATCCCACTGTAGTTTGATTTTTGTCCATAATTCTTATACACATGAATTGCATTTTTTTTTTTTTTTTTTTTTTTTTTTTTTTTTAAATTCTATGTAGGAAACTTTGAAGCTTTGTTAGAGGGTCTTGAAACCTGCTGCATTTCCTCATGTGCGAATAGAAAAGGGAAAGAAAGCTTTCAGTTTTTCACCCCCCTCTGCTTGGAACGCCTTGCAGTCTAAACTGAAACTCTCAGAACTTGTTTCACTGAACGCTTTCTACTCCATTTTAAGAAACCAACAACGAAAAATCCTTTCAACAGTGCCTTTAACTCCTAAATTATCCACTTTTTAAAAATATTAAATTGTTACTATAATAACTACTGCACTTTATTGTCAAATTGTTTCCACTTTATACAGTTTTAATGTTTGTTTTTTTTGTCTATTTGTCTTGTCTACTAAGATGCGTGCTGCAGTCTTTATTGACCATGTCACCCTTGTGAAATCTTAATGGGTTTTTATCTGGTTAAATAAAGGTTTAATAATAAAACAAATACAATTAGTTAAAGTATAAACATGAATATTACTGCATTTGTATCACGTAATATTTAATATTTTAAACTAAAACAAAAATATATTTCACATTCTACAAACTATAGTTATCATAGAGAGATCAAAATCAGCCATTGTTAAATTCTGCAATTCAGAACTTTCTGTGAATGAAGAAATGAATGAGCAGGTTCCTTCTAGAAAATTGCAATCGTTGTTTCTCTAATTTTACTTTCATTTAACTGTATTGTATAATTAATACCTTTTCCTCACCTCTAGTTTCTATTGTGCACTCTGGTAATATTACTGCCTCAGGCATGTTGCCGCAAAGTGGCTCAGATGGGCCGTGTTCAAGTGCAAGAATAGATTACAGCACCTCCTCTTTGCTGCCTACACTTAGTATTTTCTTGTAAATGGAAAACGCACACCACCTGGTACTGTAAAGCAAGCCAGCAGCCTCTAAACCAGGCCTAGACACATATCTCCTGGTCCTTGTGTGTGGGGGCGGACAAACTCCTTTCCACTTGGTAAGAGTCTGAATGTCCCCTTACATATGTGTGAATTTTATTGCTTTTCTCTACAGAGAGCATCTTTCTCATACATGCCTCTTTGTTTTCTTTCAATAAAGCCAATACAAACAGTAATCATTGTTATTAGTTTCAAATAACTGATTTATTGCTTGTATTTTGGTTTTTTTTCAGGGCCCAGTAATGCATTACACGCATTAAAAATTGTCTTTTTATATATAGAAACATTAAAACAGACATTTTATTTAAAGAAAAAAAAAAAAAAAAAAAAAAAAAAAAAAAAAAAAAAAAAAAAAAAAGTCAAACTAAGCATTTTCCTGCATCTGGGATCATTTTTTACTGCAACTTTGAAACTGTATTTCTTATTTTGTTTCTTCCTATTGCACTATTGAGCAATGTCAGTTAAGCAGCAATTAAGGTTTCTTAAAAAATACCCTTACTATTACCTCTGCCTATCTACCTTGAGAAGTTTTGATATCTTATCCTGTAAATACCACAAATAATAAAGGCATTCTCAGGCTTTCTATTTCATCCTTCCTATAAATTAACATCTATAAATGCGTGCATTCGCAATCAACTGCTTGAATACAATATCTGGTTGGCTAAAACTTTTCAGATGCTATGAATTCAAAATCTGCTGGCCAATAACATATTTGTCCACTTGAACGGACATTTATTCTCCACACCTAATCTAAAAGACAGATGGCAGGGAAAGAAATCTGAGTTAATAGTAATCAATATTGTAATCACAATAAAGTTTGAATTTGACAGATGCAATTTTAGTATTTTAACTTGAAAGTTCTTCATCTTAGAAAACAGCAACAAAGTTAACAATGGTCTCAAAATTGTAACTGTTAATAACCATTAATACCATATGGTTCTCAGTTTGAGTCATTTTAAATCGCTATGATCAAGTAAAAAGGGAGCCCATCTGACCAACCGTTATGCTTTTCCTGCTCTTAGGATTTATTCACTTTTATACAGAATCATGGCCATATGACATTCTCATTTCTACAGAAAAGTTAACTTTTACTTGTAATAACTTCACAGAATTTCATGCTATTCACATATGACAAATGTTGACATGATTTTGCTTTTTGCTTTTGCTTCTTGCTTTTGTAGCAATGACAGCTGGGAATTTAAGTTTTCAGTAACAACCAGCTGAGGTTCGATGTGTAAAATCTCCCAATACTTAACGTGAAACACTGTTTTTCCACTTTAACAAAGAAATACAGACATCTGATGAAGGACATTAAAGATGAGCCTCTGTTGTTATTTTGCTGTCTGGTAGGCCTTCTGTTTGGTCTCTAACTTCACAACATTTTAATATTGCTTCTTCCCACAAATACATCAAGCAAAAAAGATAGGACAGACAAAAGCACATTCTCAACATGCTAGCTACTGTCCAGATCTGATCTGAGACAACAGTCGGAGCAAGCGTTCCACGCTCTTCCTATCGACACTTTGTTATAACACAGACAGATGGCCTGATATTACCCATCCTGCCTTTTTTTCCCCTTCATTTTCTTCCACATGCCCACTCTTTCATTGGACTGACAGGGCCCTGTTGCTTGCCATCTGCTTCCCACTTTTGGTACTCAAGCATGTATTTCCTGCTTGGGATGTCTCCTGTTGTGGCCACCATTCATCCCATTTTGATGCTCTCTTGTCATAAAGTTATTTGTCACCTCAGATCTTATCTGTTAAGTGTTTTATACCTATTACTGCTGGCCATCCATTCTAATTTTTAGAGTACAGCCACTCATGACGTCAAAACTTGTAAAAAAATACAGTAACAAAAAAGCTTGATTTCATTTATGAAGTAGGTGCTTGTCATTATCAGTGTTTAAATCAATAATAGCAGTTGTTTCATCTTTTGTTCAGACTTCTCTTGGATCTTCTTGCAGAGCCCAACAGAATCTGATCAATACCACAGAGCCAGAAGGCAAAAGATATTTCACTTAAATTACTAAAATATACCCAAAATATAATCTGTCTCCATCTTCATAAAAAAGGCTCCATTTCTACAGGGACTCTCACAGAGCCTACATGCAAGCATCTGAGTCTTTGTGGCTTATCCTATCAAATATTTAAAAACCAGCAATGACATCTAAGTTTAATTAAAAACATAGTCATAGTATATCAAGTGCTGAAGTGTCGAAAACCCAGAAAATATCCAGCTGATTATGTTGACGTTACTGCTAAATAGTTTCTGAATTAGATAAAAGGCTATATACTGTAAATCATTCAATATTTGTGCCATCATCTATTTTTTTTAGAATATGAAAAATGAAAATATATATTTGACATCCATTAAACAACACTGAAAAAGTTTGACTTTAAAGTAGAATATGTTTATTACTCAGTGGGTTCTTTAAAATACTCAAGTAAATCAATCAAGTTTACAAGGGAGAGCAATATCATTGGTTTTATTTTACTGCCAAACACTTTACGTCTCTGTGGATTTGTTTGTCCTATTAAGTAAAGAGAAATTGATTATTTCAAAACTAAGGCTTAAAAAAGCAATAATAAAGTGGCACTGTGTGTTTAATAGGAATCATCAATGAAATTAGATGAAAATAACAGTAATTTTTAGCTATAAGAAGCTATTTAAAAGGAAGGCAGATCAAGGTTAGCTGTCACACTTTTTTACTTCTGTAAAAATTATTCATCACTGAGACTTTCAGTAATAACCTTTATTAAATCTAAGCTTAAGGTTTTGACTCAAAATGGGTATATGTTCATTCTTGCAATCATGGACAATCAAACACTTTCTGACAACTGATCCCATACCAGGCATGTTTGTGACAAGGTATGGTAATAAGAAAATGAAATCAGCTAGAACATGAATAACTAGGTCAAAGATTTACAAAATTTTCAAAATGAAATCTTACTTGTGCATCTTCATCATCAAACAAGGCAATCTTACATGTTTTGGTTCCTTTTATGCTTTTTTCACATTATTTTCTCAGCTTTCTTAATTTATTGCAGTTTATGGCTGACCCCCTTAGATCTTTGATGTGACATACTGTTCGATCTATTTTTTGTTTTTTATTCCTTGTCAATGTGAAATACACCTAATTAATACACCTTTCCTTCACAAGCTTCAAAATATGAACACATAAAACAGATCATTAAAATTGTTTAATATTTAAATTAGATGGTGAAAGTTGACTTGTACTTTCCCTGACTTGATTTAATTTCTAAGTCAATTTCTAAGTTGGAGTTCCATTTGGATTTCTGCCTGGATGAAGTACGATCAATTCCCATTCTCCAGTGATGAGTAAGAGCCCAAGAGGTGCAACTTCCTCCACGCTGACAGCAAGATGCATTCACACTGAAAGCAAACATCTTAATGGAAAATGATCTCTAAATAACTAAATGGCATTTGAGTGATATTCTTAGTTCTTAGTACTTTTGAATTAACGTGCACAATTTCCTGCAATGCTACCGGATAGGAGTGTTTGATCACAGAAGACAATTAGGGACACAGAATGAGATACATGTTACATGGTTTGTGGGTTAATCAGCAACTCTGGATTTTGGCAGTTTAGTAAAGCAAGACTACTAACAATATATACTAATTTAAAGCCACTACATAAGATCCCCTCTGATTTACACAGAGCTCATTGTTACAGTACATCTCCCCTAAGTGGCTTAGGTATTTACTGTCTCTGTGGTAGCTTAACTTTGTGTAAGAAAATCAAGATCATTAGGCAATGTACATGAAGGACCAAGAACCTCATGTTGTTACCATCCTGTATGGAATCCTGAACAGTACCTGATGTAGCTGAATCACTAAAAAGTCAAAATAATCTGCAGAGATGTATGGACGTTGTAAAGATTCCATACCAGAAAAAATGTCATAAACACTGTAAAATTTAAAAAGAAGAAGACGATTCATGCTTTAATTAAAGTTACATATATTCCCTATGAAATTATCTGAGCCCTTTAGCCTTTAAGGGACTTTTGTATACAGAAATTCATTTAGACTTTTTTTGTAGTGTCTGACCAGATCAATATGAGATCCAGACCAGTCAAGCTGACATTCAGTCAAACATTCAGTCAAACTTTTTTTTTTTTTTTAATTTACTTGAAATTCCAACCACTTCAGACTCATGCTGTGAACAGAAGAGGTTATTAGCAGATTGGTTTTAACCACCCCAACAAGTGCTGGAGCTCTGGGGCAATGCTTGGATCAGGAGGTGAATGCTGACCTCTGTTGCAGGAGCAGTTGAGACTTTCATGCCCAAACTGGCATGATACAAAGACAAAGGTGCTAATCTTTGTCCACTTTAGCAAGCAGCAAACCTTAATGAAAATGTTGTAGCTGTGGAAGATAGACCCATCTTTCCTGTCAGAGCACTGGCAGCTAGTCATTAGCAGTGAAAGTGACAGCAACATCACTGACAAGAATTGACTAAGACAAGCATAAGAAGAAAGGTAACACTGGCCCTGGCCTATTATTGACGGAGATAGGAGTTTGCCCTGCAGTTGTTGGGTCGCCGGTTTGAGCCTTTGTTCGTCTCTGTCATTGTGTCCTTCGGGAAGAAACCCACCTTGCCTGCTGGTGATGATCAGAAGGACCAATGGTGCAATATAGCAGTCTCGCTTCTGTCAGACTGTCCCAGGCCAGCTCTGGCTGCAATCCAGTAGTTGCCATCATCAGCATGTGGATAGGAATGACTGATTTCACTGTAAAGTGTTTTTGAGGGTTCTGAAAAGCACTATATAAGTCTGAAATAATTTCATTATAAGGTACAATCTTTAAATATATTCTTATAGACTTTAAACTTCCTTTAAAGACAACAGACAAGAAATAACTAAATAAAGTGGAAAGCTGCTCTCATGTGAAAGTTAAATATCTTGTTCGCGGTTTTCACTTGAGCCACTTTTAAGGTTTCCTAGATGGTTCTCATTCTAAAGAACAATTTAGGGTAATGGATTCATGAAAATGCAATGCAAAGTAAATTCTTAACAGAGAAGAATAAAACTACTTAGTGGGCCTAGAGTGAGTTGTTCACAAGCCATTCTCTGCAAGTTCCTCGGGTCTCCAACTTAAAGGAGTAACATAAAAGAAAAAAAACAAACAAAAAAAAAAACATTGTCTGGGCTGATAACCACGAGGTCAAAGTTTACAAACTACAAAGCATTACATTGCTGTTAGGAGTCATCAAAATCTACTCTGTGTCCCTGTAGTGTTAGAGATTAATTTTATGTGTACATATTTGGTATCTAGTTTTATTCAGCGCAATTTTTTTGTTCTTTTTTTGTCTTTTTGCTGCAACAGTAAACAGAACAACTAGCGCCTACACTCCTAAAATATCAGGCTTTTGTGATGCAATAAAATTGACACTTAAGTCTTTAATGTAACTTATCAGTTGAAAAAACAGATTTCATTTAATTTATACGGAAAAAAATAGAAAATTATTGGCCAGTAGCCTGTTTGTTCTCTGTAAACATTCGGAATGACAAATGAAAACCATGAAAGTTCATGTGATACTATAAGGTTAAACGCAAAGACAATATTATAAGGATAAATAGTCTCTTTAGTCTCTCAGGGCGATGGTGGTAGGAATTTATCTTGTTATTGGTGGGTTGCCAGTTCAAGTCCCTGCTCTGTTTGTCTTTGTTGTTGTGTTCTTGGGCAAGACATTTCACCCACCTCGCCTGCTGGTGGTGGTCAGAAGGGCCATTGGCGCTGGTGTGCGGCAGCCTCACTTCTGTCAAACTGCTCCAGGGCAGCTGTGGCTGCAATCTAGAAGCTTGCCACCTTCAGTGTGTGAATAAGAATGACTGGTTTCATTGTAAAGCGTCTTTGAGTGTCTAAAAAAGCGCTATATAAGTCTTATGTCCATACCATTTTAGCATAACTTTATAAAATAAGAAAAACATCACTTCTTTTCACCATTTGATTTGTTTACTCTATCATACCTGAATACTAAAAGTATGTAGGTGTAAAATAGATAACTGTTTTTAATGGAATCACATTGCAGGTGAAATGAAGCGTTGTTTCTGCAAATTTGTCTTTACATGTATCTGTTTTGTTGGTTACTGGAGTCAGAATGGGCCTGGACTAAAACAACATAAAAAGTTCAATGCAATTTTGCTGCATTGTAAGATCTGTTTTAGTTTTGTTATATTTAATTGCTTTTACCTGGAGTAATTACTATAAAGAAATGACAGTTTCAAAATAGGAGATTTCTAAATGATGAAGAAAATAAAAAGGTACCAAATGTCAGTGCTTATCACAAAGAGGTCCTTTGTCTTTGCTGCTGCAGCCTTTAGAGGCTAATAGTATTTGTAGTTTAACAAAAACTAATAGTGTTTCTTTGCAAAATAGGATTAAAATAATTCTTTCTTCCCTTTTATTAATTTAAAATGTTATTTAAAAAAGAATCAGCTATCTTTTTGGTCAGTGTCACAAATCTGCTACTAAACCCCTCAAACTAGTTACAGATTAAGAAAACACTACACCTCCAGTAAGATACATTCCCAGCAGAAGCAACATATTTGGATGAAATGAGAGGATAAACAGAGAATGCTGTAATGAGTGAGTGTCTGTGGGGAGAAGCCGGAACGTGTGCATGTGTGCATCTGCAGAGTGTGTGTGATACGTGCTTCCCCCCTGAGAGCCAGCCTTTCATTGCACTTGTCCCTCTCCTTGAAGGAGTGGGGACCGCCATGCAATGCCTTGGGTTCCCACGCCTCTCTGGACAATCTTTGACACTGCAAACGTAAACAGATGTTGTGTCGATACAGGAAGTGGCCTGCTTCTGAGGGCCTGATGCAAAAAAGGTTGTTCATCTCTATGACAGAGAACAGCGAGGAGGTCACAGTACAGCCGGAAAGAGCTGGAAAGAGTCTCTCCCACGCAACTGTTTATGGGGGGTATTTAGAAATGAAAGCTCTATAGAATATTACCAATCCACTGTAGAAGGTTAATTAGCTGACTTCACCTTGTTGCTCTGACCTTGATGCAATTTATCTGGAATACAAATCAGGCAGGATAGAAAGCTAAAAAGAGACAAAAACAAGTGCTTGACTTGGAAAAGGGTGAAGAACTGCACAGCCATGAGCTGTTTCTTGAGTAATAACAGTAGAACTAAAACAAGCAAAACAACCCCAAAAACATAAAACAAACAAAAAGATATTACAAAATAAATTCTACCA
The DNA here is from genome assembly GCA_014839685.1 of Anableps anableps. Classification (NCBI taxonomy): domain Eukaryota; kingdom Metazoa; phylum Chordata; class Actinopteri; order Cyprinodontiformes; family Anablepidae; genus Anableps; species Anableps anableps. The sequence continues at coordinate 14,051,456 of CM026073.1, forward strand.
CAAGAAGAAGTGAAAAAGATTTAATTGTTAATTATTAAATTAGCCCAAGATTTGGCAGTTAAGTAATAAATTGCATGTATTTCTTCTCTGAGTTGAAAAATCTGTTGGAATTCCAAAACACTGAAGGTCTTTCCTTTTGATTTATGATGCAGCATTCAGTTGTGCCTGTGCAACACCAACCTGCAGCAAAATAAGAAGTAACAACTTTGTTATGAACTATTTTCTTCACTAGCACCTGAAGAACATTTCCAAGATTAAAGGACTAATGTCCCAACAAGAGCTAGAAAAATTCATCTTTGCATTTATCTTTCGTCGCATTGATTGCAACAGTGTCTTCACAGGTCTGCCTAAAAAGTCAATCAGACAGCTGCAGCTGATCCAGACCACTGCTGCTTGTGTTCTCACTAAAGGCCAGGAAAATAGAGCATTTGCCTCAGTTCTAAAGTCCTTACACTAGCTCCCTGGAGCTCAGAGAATAGACTTACAATACTTCTGTTAGTTTATAAATCACTGAACAGCTTAGCACCAAAATACATAAAAGACCTCTTGTCACTGTATCAAACTTCCAGACCACTCAAGTCTTCTGGTTTTAGTCTACTCTGCATCCCCAGAACCAAACATGGAGAAGCAGCATTTAGTTTTTATGCTCCACTAATCTGGAACAAACTTCCAGAAAACTGCAAAACAACCAAAACAGAGTTCCTTTAAATCAAGGCTGAAAACCCACCTGTTTAAAGTTGCCTTTGATTAGTAGTAAGTGGAACACTGATCAACATTTTCAAATTATATTTGCTTGATGATTCTGATTATTTTGACCCATACTTGATTGATGTTTTTATGATGTAAAGAACTTTGAATTGCCTTGCTGCTGAAATGTGCTATACAAATAAACTTGACTTGACTAAGAATCTGAATCATTCATTAACTAAAGGTTAACATAAGTCTGCACAGATACAGTGATTGGAGAGTTGAAGGATATCAAAGAGTCACCTGTAAATTTATAACAACACTTTATGAAACTGGTCACGCATTTGAACCTCATAAAATCAGTGCACTGAAGGAAAAACTATTCCATTTGGGGAAACTTAGAGGTGTGTTGCTTTGTGTTGCTTCAGCGCTGTATGTACAGTTATAATTGTCACTGTAGCCAAACATGAGAAATGTCTCCAAAAATAAGATCTTAGTTTTTGCAAACTGTAATCTGGCCCTATCTGGCTTTCAGAGTAATGGCTTCTTCCTCTCTGAGTGGCCTTTCCACCCACTGACTACAGGACTTGTTTCACTGTGGATAATGATACTCTCTTAAATTCATAAGGTCTTTTGATTTGTTCTAGAGTTCATTCACACATTTCTTCTTTGGGACACAGATCCAGAAAAATATGATGGCAGGACAGTTTTATGGTGTTTATAATTCTGTAAAATAGTAGGCATCTGGAACCCAAGTATGAACTACACTTGTAGCACTCCACAGTTAGTTTCCTGACATCTTGGCTGATTTCTTTTAACATTTACATGATGTCACACATAGAAGCGGTGTGTTTAAGGTGTTGCCTTAAAAAAAAATAAAAAAATAAAAAGCGAGTAATATTATTGTATGTAAACTTCTAAGATTGAAATAATTTTAAAAACATCTTTAGGTTTGATCAGTTTTGTAGGTAAAACATACATAAATTGTGTTTCTTTTCTCAAACTGAAAATGCCAAAAATGTAAACTTCCAGTAGAGAAATTATTAAATAGTGACAATTATACAGGGCTTTGCAAAGATTTTCATATTGCATAACTTTGAATGATCTTCTGACAGACTAGAAAAAGAAAAGAAAAAGAAAATAAATAATAGTATTTCTCTGAAAAGAAAACTACCAACGTAGCTAACTTTTTCACAGCAGCGGAGTTACAGTGGTTAGCACATATGTCGATGCTCCCTTATTCTTTTCACACATTAACAGCATTCAGCTGTAAACAAATTCTGCTGCAACCAATTGACTTCAAATTCATATATATATATATATATATATATATATATATATATATATATGTATATATATATATATATATATATATATATATTCTACTGTTTTTGTCTTTGTATTGATGAACATTTTTTATTTTTTTTTATTTTTTTTTAATCATCTTAACATATGATTTTAGAACCAATATATATATATATATATATATATATATATATATATATATATATATATATATATATATATATATATATATATATATATATATATATATATATATATAAAATATAATTGTATTATATTATATTACTATTAAGCATACAGTCAGAGAATGGGCAAAAATGTCTGTCTCCAGATGACCAAAGCTGGTAAATACATACCAACATTTCAGCTGTAATTGTATGCTTTTCCTTGCACTTCATAGTTCTGCAATTGTTTGTGTTGACCTTTGACATAAATCCCAATAAAATACATTAAAGTTCTTTGTTGTTCTGGATGGAAATTGTGGAACAATCAAATGAGTAAAAATATTTTTGTAGTTGGAAAACACTGAAAACACAGCATTTTATTTCCATTCATTATTTCCATGCAACTGGAGACATCAACATATTTTATCCATCTACTGAGCTAAGAATTTACTTGCTTTTTGACTGAGTCTCTTGTTCCAGGATCAATTTAGGGTTCGGTGAATAATGAGAGAAATAGGATGTGCTGTTGGTTTGATTAGACTTACACACAAAAACCTGAGCTAGAGCAGCACAGAAAACAGCAGTTTTTTTTCCCCCCATTGTTATCAGATCCCACATGACCATGAAAGGTTGGAACAGTAGCTCCTTAGGGTTTTGAAGAGGGCATTTTCTATAGATCCCTTGACAGCAGACCTGCCTCTCCATTACAGTTCTGGGGCAAATCACAGTGGCAGCAAATGGGTGCGCGATGCCTGCTGCATAGAGGAGATAAAATGTCTAAGAGCGGGGTACTCTGGTTCTGCTGGCTCCTGTCCCACTGCTGCATGATTACCTGCTGATGTTTGGCTTGCACTGTGTGGACTTAGTGACCAGCAAGTGACAGCACATGTGCATTTTCTTCATTACATGGACCCAAGAAAGAGATCTTACTTCTCACAGATACACCACAAATATGTACAAAGATATTCTAGCATTTTGAGTATCAACAGGCAAATGAACACAGCAGATTCATGAACATCTAAAAGCACTCAAGAGTGAGAGGAGCAAAAAAAAAAAGCTCTAGTTGAAATCAGACAGGAATGTGAAACGAAGAAAGTCATATAAAATATTAATGGAAATGAAATATTAACTTCATTCTTCTATGGAACTCTAAAGTTTGTAAGGTGCAGTTTCTTTTTAGTGTAGAATCTTTAAAACACTTTCAAATAGAAGAATCTCTGAGTAGCTATAAGTGGGCTCAGGCTATAGGTAACCACTTTTTTGAGCTCATTTACGTTAGGTATACTGTGGAATATTGTCTGCAAAAAAAGACACGTGATGGTATCTTAGTACAGCATGTAATTTAGGTCATAGGTTTTTTTTATCTCTAATTTCTTAGGTGAGTAATGCAACAGAATTATTTTTTCAATACTATCGTATGACATCAGTAATTTAAATGATTCATAAGCAACATGGTTGCTCCTTTTTATTCACAATTGTAGCTTTTTCAAAACTAAGCTTGATTTTTTATACTGGTGGAATGATTCACACTGTTCAGGAATTCCTTCAAGTTAATTAAAACGATCCAGGTTCTAATTTATTCTCATTATTTTATTACTCTGATATAATGTCATTTCCTCTTTTCCCTGTTTTCTAGTTTTTGTTTTGATTTACTCAGTGATGAAGTATTCAATCTTGGTTTGTGTTTTGAGGCATGTTTTAAAAATACATAAATGAATAAATAATGCTTTGAAATTCACATAAACAACAAACTAGAAAGTTCTGTATACATGAACATTTTATCACTGAAAATCTCTTAGTTTAACACTCTAATCCTAATGCTTTGTAATCATAATGTTTATAAGAAGCCCTGCCCACTGTACAGACCACTAATCACAGTCTTCCAAGCTGAGCCGATATGTTTTTAACAGTAAGATGGCGGACTAAGCAAACCTAAGAGGCTCCTAGCTGACATGTTTGATGAGGTACATCAAGATGATGTTTTAGCAAATTAGCTTACCATACCTTTTTTATTATTCGATTTTATTACTAAAATAACAGTTGGCACTAAAGAGACTCTTGAGCAGAAAAAAATTATTTTTGAGAGGTTTTCCAGCTCTTCTACAACAGGTATCCCTGCATAACGATTCAGGCTAGTCCTGTCTTTTAGTTTAAAGGGGTTTTATTTAGGTGAAACATTTTTTTCTGACTTAAAAAGTTTATTCAAGTCAGGTTATCACCATTTTATGGTAAACTAAATTAATTTTGGTGTAGTAAGCAATGTATTTTTTTCATACAGTAGGGCACACCAAACGCTGGCATAAATGGGTGACTACATTTCTCAATAATCCATTAATTTATTGTTTAGCTTCCAATGGGTATGTCCCTTCAATTATTTTTTGTGTTTACTGATTAGTATTTATTTTGTGCTACACCAAACAGTTGCTGTAATGTCACAGGATGTACAACTAAATATAAATATTTCTTGTTTTTTAAAATTAGGAATTGGATGTGAAAGGCAAGGGTCAGAGGTTCTTGGTCCATGTACTTAAAGAAGCATATAGTTCCAACTATTTCCTTTATATTACAGAAAACCTTTGCTCTGTTTATTATAATTAATTTTGAACAAGTAGTGTCACAAATTATTAATATTTTATTTACATTATAAGCATTTATTTATTCATTGTCATTATTTTGTTTCTGGGACCCCTCTCAATATCCTCGAGGCTCTGACAGCTTGTCACTGGTGTATGATCAGCAGTAAATATGCAAAGGATTTTTTTTTTTTTAAGTTGGAAGTCAAAGCAATAACTGCTGCAATTTTTGGTTACACCGTATATGGAGGTCTTTGTGTCCTGATGGATCACATCCTTTCTCCACATGGCCAGCATACAAATGCTGTTTAGATTATGACTGATGTTGGATACACATTGATGCAACACTTGTACATCACGCAATATTCTTTCCAAAGACCCAGATGGATGATTGAATGATGAAGAAATTTAAGGAAAGGAGGTTTTGTTTTTTCTTGAACTTCACACCTTTGCTGCTTCTACATAAAAAAAACCTATCCTCTTTACAGACATATATCATGTAATGTAAAGATTTCATATTTGGGGCCTGCCACAGCAATGCATGGAGGCACCTAATATGTACTCTACACCTCGAAACTGCTTTCTCCGTTAATGCGGCATGAACCATAGCGTGCACCTCCACAATATATAGACATCAAAAAATTCCACTTGTTCTCGAGACGTGTGCTATTATATAACTTTTCATTTTGAGTTACCATGGCTACGTAATTAGCGAAAAACTACCCCATACAAAGTCAATGGAGCGAGGTCTGAAGACATCCTAAAAAAAAAAATACTATTTTGAAGGATTTACTGTCATCATGGTTTCGCCTACAAACACCATTCAACACTAAGTTTGTAGATACATCCGTGCTGTGTTCAGAAGTGAAGATGGTATGTTGATACCTCTGATAGTTTTTCCACAGCACACCTCACACTTTGGCAGGCCCCTTTTAAATTTCTTCAGAAATTTTCTAGTTGCTTTTCTTCATCCAACAGGTAGTGCTGCTCTGTGCATTTCAACATACCAACTTGAATCTCAGTGTGATCCAGTGTCCTTGATTTTACCGAATTACAATAAAGGTTTTTCCTTTACTCCCACATTAAAAGGGTTGACATTGGTGTCAATAATGGACTTCATCAGGACTCTCAGACTGACTGCCTGCAAAGCTCATTACATCACTTCCAATATGCATCAATTAAAGCCCACATTGTAAGTGGGACGTGAAAAGTAGCTGTTACACATTAACATTCAGTAACTAAATGTTGTTGTCTGACATCTCCTGAAAATTGCTGTTTTTTGACATTCAAGCAAAAAGGGAAATGTTACATCCTGACTGTTTCAGCAAAAACAGCATTTTGAATAACTCTGTTTCAGCCTTTCAGACTTTGCCTTGCAAAGATGTTTGATTCTATCTTACTACAAATTCAATGTAAACCTATTTTTTTTCAAGGTAACAACATTTTAATAACCACAGCACCCTGGAAAAATGGTTATTCAAACTCTCTGCCATTGTTAAGTTTGTTACCATGGAAATACTATTCTAATAAATGGAATGGAGCAAATGCCATTTTCCCTGATATTTTTTTAGAGTGTTCAAAAGTAACCTGCCAGTTCAACTTTTGGAGAGAAGAATAACCATGTGTTAAAAATATATCTATGTAAAAAAAAAATTCAAGTAAGCAAAGTGCACCAGGTACAGAATTTATAAAAATTCTTCTGTCAAATTATTTAAAGTGGACCTATTACACAAAATTCACATTTTGCACTTTTTTATACTTCATTTGAGTCTCAACTGCTTTTAAAAACAGCCCAAGTACTTTAGAAAACCACCCAGCTGTTTTTGGCTATAAGTTTATGTTTTTTGGTGTCTGGAAAACAAGACATTTCAGAAACCTCCTGATTGACCCCAGCAGAGCTTGAGCATGACTGCTTGGCTAGTTTTACTGCTCTATGTGCTGTACATACAATGGCTTCTGGAAAAGAGAAGTGTTTTGGTTGTTGACTTGCCATTCAGAAACCACTTGCTACATTCTTGTTGGTAGTGCAACAAGTGTTAGAGGCTCTACTTCTGCTTTTGGATCTGATTCAGGATCAAAAACATTTGGCTGTTATAATTGTGCATCTGTTTGCAGCCATTTTCATTTACAAGTGTAAATGTTTAGTTGGGGTCGTGGCCAGCAGCAGCTTATTTGAATTTAAAGTGACAAGAGACCATAAAACAGCTCATTCTGAAAGGAGCTCAAAATAGGCAGAACTAACCAAACTGAAATCTCATTATCTAAGAATGATTTTGTGCAAAAAAATTTAATGAACATGTTTTGTATAGCCCAAAGACCTATCATAACATATTCAACGAAGCATAATATGTCACCTTTAAAAGCGGTTCTATATCTATTTTCAGTTTTGCTCCTTACAGGTATTGCTTTGTGTCCTAGGGCTGGCCTTCGGAGACAGTTTCATTTGTCCAACCTGTATGACAGCTTGTTTTGTTGAAAAAAGGTTGTTGTTCTCTTGCTCATTGCGTACCATGCTCCAGTAGTAAAGAGGTGCAATTTGTTCCATGCCTTTCATATGAGTTATTGATCCTTAATGAAAGCGCAGTCTACTTCTGGTCATTTGTGTTGGATCTGTTTGTTTATAAGTGAACAAGAGTTGATTGATTCTTCAACTCATTCCAATTCAGTTTATTCACAAAGTCATCTTAGGTGTTATACTGAGAAGGCAAGCAAGCACACTATTAACTTGTGTGAAAACAACCCAGATCAATCGCATTTATTATTCATAGGTCAATAAATAGAATAAATCCAAATTCTTGAATTTATAATTCTTGCAACTCGTAAAAACATGTCTGAGTCAGCCATGGGATTGTATTGAAGTTTTATTACCTTAAAATTCAAGTCAAAACAAAGAAAATCATGTGTTTGAGATTTATTTCATGCACCTTACCACATTTTGAGAATTTCTAATCCCGCTGTGTTTCATGAAACACCAAGAGGGAGGTTTTAAGATGATCTCTATTGATAAAATTACAGTAATTTTCAAATAATTAGAATTGTTGAAAAGTTAATTTACTCTACACATTATATGAATTAATTAGACTGATATTTTCAAGTCAGTATTTTTGTTAATTATGATGATTTTCTGCTTACAGCTAATGAAAACACAACATTTAGGAGTAGAATATTACTTCAGATCATTGAAAAAACATTTTTAATACAAAAATGAGTGAATTTGAATTTGAATTCATAAAAAGTATGTTTACTACCTGCTTAAAAGTTGTTATTTTAAAAATGTACTTTTAATCAGACAAATGAGCCTTATTGGAATTCAAATTCTTATCAAATATGTCTGTACAGTATATTTAACTTGACAATATCTTTAATATTTTCACAAAACACAAAAAAGTTAAAACAGCCTAGCATCAGAAATCAGATATTCTGAAATTCCTCAGCCCATCCTTTATTTATTTAGGTGAGCCCTTTCAACATAGGATTCTCTTCTCCATGTATTTATGGAACATACACATTGGCTTTCAAAATCTGGTAAAGTGCCAGAATATTTAGATATGAATACCCACAAAAGCACTTTAAAATTAATAATCAAAAAACAGCTGAATTGTGCTGCTCAGGGTGGCAGCAAATTGTGGAGTAGCTCTGTTACTTTCAGTCAGATTTTTTCATTTTTGAAACTTTCATTCCAGCGTTTCTCTTGAAAAAATTGCTTTTTGTGGACAACCATTCCTTCTGGATTTGGATGCTGTGCAGCTGGGTTGATTTTTACAAATACTTTTTATGCTTTGCTCATTTGTTACGATGCGTAACCTTAGCAACAAGGTGGTTTACAACAGGGAGCAGCTGATTAATACTGCAAAAGCTGAAATAACTAATAATAATAATAACCACAACTGAAGCCACAAATTCCAGAGGGGTTAAAAAGGAGGCATCGTGAATGTAGAGCAGGAGGAGAGAAGAGAAAGAGGAAGTTCAAACCATCTCTTCCATTAATCACAATGGGCAACGTGAGATCATTAGTTAACAAGTTGGATGAACTTCAAGCCCTGACAAGGACTCAGCAAGAGTATTGGAAATGCAACATTATGTGTTTTACTGAGACATGGCTGCAGGATCATATCCCCGACTCCAACGTCTCTTGCCGGGCTTCCTGACTATATGAGCAGACAAAGAGATTTAAAGAGCAGTGGGAAAAGAAAAAGAAGTGGATTAGCAGTGCTTGTCAACAATACATCTATTGTTGTAAGCACTTCACCCTGGACACGTTACTGTGAAGTTTTGTCTCTGCAGTCCAGACATTGAACTCTTGGAAGTAAGTTTCCATCCATATTATTAACCAAGAGAGTTCACCAGTGTTATTTTGGTAGCTATTTACATCCCACCCTCAGTTGTTGCCAACAATGCATGTGATGTCATCAGTTCCGCTGTTGCTAAGATACAGACCCAACACCCCAATTCTTTTGTGGCAATATCTGGTGATTTTAATCATGCCTCACTCTCTGCCACTTTGCCAACGTTTCAACAGTTTGTCTGCTGCTCTACCAGAGAAAGCAAGACATTGTATTTGCTTTACACAAATATCAAAGATTCTTCTGTCCTCAATGCAAGACCTCCTCTGAGATAATCAGATCACAATCTTGTTTTTCTCTGCTCAGAATATAAACGCCTTGTTCAGAGACAGTCTGTAAAGAAAAGGACTGTAAGTAAATGGTCACAAAAAGCTGAAGAAGCCCTACGGGGTTGTTGTGTGGCTACAGATTGGAATGCTCTTTGCCAGCCACATGGAAAGGACGTTAATGCTATGACTGAGTGAGTGACTGATTATATAAACTTCTGCGTGGACAACACCATTCCCACCAGAACAGTGAGATGCTTCCCTAATAACAAACCCTGGATCACCAATAACCTGAAGGAACTGTTAAACAGGAAAAAGAGCTTTTCAGGAGCGAGGCAGGGAGTTATTGAGGAGTATACAGAAGTAGAAACTCCAGAAGACACAGATGGAGGCTTCAAAAATTGCCTGAATCAATGACTGTACTCTTACCATTCCTTTTCACTCTGTACACTTCAGACTTTCTGTACAAGTCCGACTTCTGTCATCTATAAAAATACTCTTGTGACTCTGTTGTCGTTGGGTGTATCAGAGATGGTCAACAAGCTATGTACAGAGAGCTGGTGGATCGCTTTTTGTCATGACGTGGAAACAATCGTCTCATCATCTTGAATGTGAACAAAACAAAGGAGATGACTGTAGATGTCAGGAGAAACAGGGTCAGATCAAATCCTATTTCTGTCATGGAACAAGAAGTGGAGGTGGTTGAGGAAAATAAATACCTTGGTGTTCATCTAGACAACAGACTAGACTGGAGTCTCATCAGTGAAGCCATCTACAAAAAAGGACAGAGCAGACTGTATTTCTTGAGGAAGCTTAGATCCTTCAAGGTTTGTAGGAAGTTGCTGCAGACATTCTATAAGTCTGTTGTTGAGAGTGTCATCTTTTTTTGCCATCCTCTGTTGAGGCAGCAGCATCAGAACCAGAGACTTAGACAGGTTCAACAACCTGATACAGAAGCCTGGCTCTTTATTGGGGACGACTGTGGAACCACTGGAGATAATGGTGTAAAAAAGGATTTTACATAATATCAAGAAAATTATGGACAACCCTAAACATCCCCTTCATAAGACTATCATAGGAAAACAGAGTGTCTTCAGTCAGAGGCTTCTTCAAATTCACTGTAATACAGACCACTACAGGAGATCTTTCCTGCTCACAGCCATCACTATCTACAATAACTCATTGATGAATCTCAAATTAACATGAGTTACAGCAGCGTTTAATTTCCCTTTGGGATCAATAAAGTATTTCTGAAATGAATTCCATTAAAAGATTTCCCACCTTTTATGTGAGATCCATTCTTTACATTTAAACTAAAATACAAACAAATTTGCTTGTAGTTAAATAAAATAAAAAATAAAAAGCCACAATAACCTGGTTTTAAAAGTGTGGACACCCTTGTTTTATGAATCTTTTGATCAAATTTAAATATTAAAGCTGCAGTATATAATTTTTACTATTGCTCTCTAAAGAAATGCACCACTCCCAACCAAACAATAACCAATCAGAGCCAGGAGAAAGGTCTTAGCGCTGTCAGACACCCTCATGTACACGCTGCTAAATGTGCTAATGACAGAAAAACAACTTACCATTCCAGGAAAACTGTTTTTCCCCCGTCATCGGTGACCATGCTAACTAGCCTTAGCATACGTGGCAGGCTATGTTGTTATGATCCAGCTCTAGCATAACAGAGAGCAAAGGGGAGTATGTGAATGGCACGTACATGAGGGTGATTGACAGTGCCCCTCCAAGCTTTGATTGGTTGTTTCTGATTGAGTGGTGTATTCCTGCAGTTAGTACTGGGAGCACTGGGAGATACCAGAGGAGCTTAATTTTTTTCACAGATTATCTGTCTAATATTGTACCGTGATGGGATAACAATAATTTTAACAAATATGTAAAAAACACATTTTCATAAAAGTTAGATGCTGCAGCTTTAAGTCTTCTTGGGTACACACCTTCCATCATTTATAGTGAATCTGATTAACCTGAAATAAAGTTAAACTATCCTAGGATTTTCCTGACATTTTTGCATTTGCCATCCTTTAGATAAAGTCATCATTGGTAGAGAAGTTTCAAATGATCAATATGACCTTCTTACACAAAGGTATTAATCAGGTGAAGGGTACAGATGTTTTTCTCAGTATTGTCTGTATACTGAAGCAAAGAAAAGGCATTCATCAATACTTGGCTTGATACATCTGACGTGCTTTGAGTTGTACTCTAGAGTATGCATGTGCATCAGTATGTCTTGCGTTTTCGAGCTGTTGTGTTTCTCCAATTTTTTGCTAAAAAGGGGAAATACTTGATAATGCCAGCTGCCTCATTATCATACAAATTATGATATTACTAAAAACAATATATGTCACACACCCTTACATCAAATACATTCTAACTGTGTTAAGATGCCAAGTTACTTTCTGTCAATGTTTCTAATTATAAATTGGGAAATTTTGACTTCTGAGTAAATGGAAAACATAATTAAAGCATGTCCCTCAACCAAACATGTTGTGCCAAAAGATAAGAATCTCATTTAGTTTTTTTGTTTTGTTTTACTTAATTCAAAAAAACTGAAGGAAGAAAATAAAAAAAATCTGCAGTTCTGTTGTGAAACCTTTAAAATGTCTGTGAAGATGGTGGTACTTGGATAACTCTGTATTTATTGAGTTGTTATAAAAATGTTTGACAAACACTTTTGCGTTTTGAGAAAGTAGAAAAGTTTATCCCATTGTCTTTAAAGGAGGGATATTAGGTACCAGAACAGCCTCTGGTCATGGTTGTACCTGACAAAGGAACAGGGGATGGTCAACCCCCTACTGATCGGATCGAGTTACTAAATTGCCACTATCAGTCAGAACTGCAGCACTCCATCTCTCCTTTTCTGACTTCAGTCCTTACATCATCCATCTATTTCTCCCACTCAAAGCTGCCAGAATTGATCTCTTCTCTGAAAGCCCTGTTGTCTCTCATACTCATGAAAAGACTTATATAAGTGCAAAAGAAATCAATTGAAAATGTTACTTGTCTTTACTTTTCCTTACTGCCTCCTAATCCTTCCCTTTACGGTTCACAAACACATTACTCATTCATTACATGGTGACAGAGCTGATAATTAAATCCTTGCAGCATTTTCATCACCTTATCTTCAAAAAGTCTGTGTGTCTGTAGCAGGTTGTGCGATTGCACACTGACAGCAAAAGTCATTGAGCAAAAACACATTTGGAACATTTTAAACAAATCTCTTCAGCCTTACACAGCAGCCATGGGGAAGCGAGGACATAGGCAGAACTACAAGAAACACCTCCCCTTGCTGGTGAGAAAAGGGTTAAGCCTATTACTGCAGACCAATCAGGACTGGGGGAGCACTGCAAACCTCCGCAGTAAGAGAGAGAGAAAGAGAGAGGGGGAACAAGGATGTGAGGGAGGAAGAGGAGAGCGAGAGAGTGGGAGATGGAGAGATACAGGGAGTGTGATGGTTTGCACTCTATTCTAGTCAGTTAGGCACAGAGGAAGCTTAACAGAGTTAGTTTGATGTAAATTACTCACATAATAATCTAAGCTGTTGAAGAATTGAAGACCAGAGGAAAAAACAAAAATGTCACATATCTATGACGGACAACTCTGCTGGACTTCTTTTGACTGGTGCTCATGAAGAAAACACTAAAGACTTATGCCTGCTCAGAACATTTCTGGTGTGATTCCTTTAATGCTCCTTGAAACCATCAAGAATAATCACCAGTCGACCTACACTGTTGCAGCATTGGAAGGAGAGGATATGGTGTGGTGACTGGACCTGCTCTGGAGCCTATGTTTACTCCGCATGGTGAGCTTTGCTGTGTTTTGATAGGGTACTCCACACTTGTAGGCTTGATTTAAAGTCAGACTATAAATAATGTGTGCAAGACAGCAGAGAAAAACCTAAGTGCACAGTCTCAGGTCTAGCACATTTTCCTTAAGCCTTTCAATTCCATTGTATTTTACAAACCATGATTCAATAAACTAAAGGTTTTTGTTATCTTTGCTCTTAAGTTTGCATGTCTGTGCATCCTATGAGGACATTCATGCTACACAGCTGCACATGCACTGCTTTCAGACGCTGCAATACTAGAACCTCAACTGAGCACAAATTTGTGGTGTGCACAGTCCTATCTTCATAGTATGGAAGCATTATACTCACCAAACATTGAGTTAAGTGAAGGAATCTTCTTTGGCTGGAACAACCTTGAAAAAAGGACAAGACGTTTCTTTGAAGAGATTACATGGATTACATGTAGTGACACACAAAGTAACCAGGTCTTTTTGACAGATTCCCCAAAGGGATCACTCTGTGCTAAAGCTTCAAGTGAGTCTCTCCGGTCATGAAAACTGAATGACCGTTTCACCAGTGCTGTGGCTTTATAAATAGCAAAATGTCTGCAAATAAGTCTTGCATCTGGAGACCGGAGTATGAGATGTAGTGGTGTTACTGTTATGTTAATACAACAAGGATGTGAAAACCATGTGGTGCTGCACAGGAACATGATAAAAGATCAGAGGCTGCATTCTATGTTATTAAGAATTTCATTGTTGTGTCTTTGCTGAGAATATGTTTATAGTCACTCACACATCCCCCACACTCCCCCACCTACTCCCTCTGCTGTTTCTCACTCCCCATCTCACTCCCTTTATCACTTACTCTCCTTTTTTTCTTTTTCACTTCAGGTTGCTGTAATCCAAAGACATACAGATGAAGGATATGCCAATGACGTCCTGCCTCCTGATTTCAAATTGATGTCAGAGATTCCTGATCTCTGGCTGAAGAAACAACTTCCATTACTTCATGATAATGACCTTCTCATAGACTGCTAAACTGAGTCACAATGCGTCCACTAACCAGTGATCATGTGTCATGATAATTGGACATCCATGCAGCAGCAAAATCTCCAATGATTTAGGGTACTGCTTGTTGAGGGAAAAACTGGAAGCCTGGCCTTGGTTTACAAGTCAATGTTGGCTGGAGCCAGAGGTACAAAGACTGATGTGAAGGCTGGAGAGTGAAGGCCCCTTCCATTAGTGCTCCCTGGGGAGGCAAAGGCCTCGACACTGTATGGAAGTACTGACCTATTCCTAGCACATCCTGGACATCACTTTGTTGCATACTGGGAAACCAACATAGTGCACTGACAGTTCTTTTTTTTGGAGTTCATCCTAATGTTTGGAAACAGTTTTACATGTTTGCACATCTAAGACACATCTCATTATCTATTGGCCGGAACAAAAACAGAAAAGTGCAAAAAGCACACATTTGGATGCATTATGAGTTACATATCCCAGTACTGTGTTAAAGGAGACTTTTTTATGTTTTCTTGGTTGGTTAAATCACTTCTAATTGGGAATATAATGATTTTTTTAAACAGAGGAAGCCCCTGACATCTTTTTCAACCTGTTAAAGCTTACATCTTTCCAAAAGCAAGCATTCACTGAGACTAGTGCTTGCTTTGTGGCTGTGGAGCTCAGGAGAAAAAGCAGGAATTTTTGGTGAGACAGCCAGGTGCTTTTGTGCACCTCTGGGATGGACCAGCAGTGAAAGGAAAAGCCTTGCTGGGGGGTCTCTGCTAGAGCGGAAACACTTCCACTGTCTATGTTTGGATGTGATGTGTCTCTCTGTGGATCCAGCATGGACTGCCTGCCCTAATTACACAGTGCTGGTGTTCAGATAGCTCTGGAGTGAAAGGTAATTAAAACTGCTTATGTTTTTCCCCATGTTATCAAGAATAATATTGGTGAATAATATTAACAGTTTATATGCTGAGCAGTTATTGCAGTGTCTTCAGAGGTGGTTTTGAGGGTTTTCCATCATTACACAAAATCAAGACCTTGTCTTAAAACAACTAACCTTTTTTGTACATTTATTTAAAAGAATCACATTTCAATGTGTATCTTTTAGACTTTGAGGTATGGAGGCATATGCAGTCAGAGTAGAGTTATTTCTCATCAATCACAATATTTGTCAGTGAGAAAAATGAAATCTATAACCAAACCATACTTAGCTATTTTAGAAATAAGAGGCATTCGTATAATATAGCATGTCTTAACTGTCAACGTTTCTAGTTAGAAACATTATACAGTGTAAAGATGCACCAAGTGCATTACTGAGCTGTGATCAGCTGGACAGAATCTCAAAATTCTGATGGTTTACATTCTTTAGGGAGTATGCACAGAGGCTGGTATTTACAGTTATTAATGCTAAACAAGATAATTACAAAAGCTCGAGCACAAACAAGATGCTGAGACAGCTTTAAATGGCAAATCCATAATCATTTTGTCTTTCTTTAAATTAACAGTAGCATCTACTTTTAAAGCAACACCTCTTTAACACACTTAGTGTTAGAGTGATTAAAGACAGTGGCAGGAAGGCTCGTAAAACAGATTTTGAATGCTGTTACTTCTGATTTTTAAAGTCCAATCAAAATCTCAGAAAAGGTTTAAGTAACATAACAAAAGTCGCAAACGGACCACTAAAATCTGAACGATGCATCTCTATAATGTGTTATCTGTAATGCATATGGTAAGAAAGCAAGTCAGGACATTTAACTAAGACATATCCTTAATGTCTTGTGTTTTACAATAAAATCACTATTTGAGCATTAAAGCTGATTTTTTTATTTTTTATTTTGTCTAGAAATGAACAAATACAGACTTCTATACACCTGTTCTATAAGTTCTTTCTTCTTCTCCCTACTTGCAGGATAATGCATATTTTTCCCTGCCGACAAAAAGAAGCCACCATGAGCAACGTCACGGTCACCGACAACACTGAGCCTATTAGCAGTGCGATGAGTCCAGCGGCCCCTGACCCATACCCCTACCCTGTTAGCTTTCAGATCTCCTTGACAGGCTTCCTGATGCTAGAAATACTTCTAGGCCTGAGCTCCAACCTCACGGTGCTTGCCCTTTACTGTATGAAGTCAAACCTCATTAGTTCTGTCAGTAACATCGTTACAATGAACCTCCATGTGCTGGACGTACTGATCTGTGTGTGCTGTATCCCCTTAACAATTGTGGTAGTGCTTCTGTCCCTGGAAAGAAACATGGCTCTCGTCTGCTGTTTCCATGAAGCCTGTGTCTCTTTTGCAAGTGTTGCTACTGCTGCTAATGTACTTGCCATCACCCTTGATCGCTATGACATCTCTGTAAAACCAGCCAACAGGGTGCTAACAATGGGTCGTGCGCTGGCACTACTAGCTTCAATCTGGGTGTTGTCCTTTGTTAGTTTTCTTGTGCCCTTTATTGAGGTAGGCTTCTTTGCTCACGACCACTCTGAGCTGAACCAGACAGTAGCAGAGAATGGGGTCTTTAGTAATGAGTACTATACTGAACCTGGCCTCTATTATCACTTGCTTGCTCAGATTCCTATTTTCTTCTTTACAGCAGTTGTTATGCTCATAACATACTCCAAGATCTTGCAGGCGCTCAACATTCGCATAGGTACACGTTTCCATGCATCACAGAAGAAAAAGGCTCGTAGGAAAAAGTGTCCATCCATGACAGCTATGTCAACACAACAAGAGGCCACAGATGCATCCCAGAGCAGCACCAGCCGCAATCCCACACTAGGCATGCGAACATCTGTCTCCGTCATCATTGCCCTGCGTAGGGCTGTCAAGCGCCACAGAGAGAGGCGAGAACGCCAAAAGAGAGTTTTCAGGATGTCCCTGTTGATTGTGTCCACCTTCCTGTTGTGCTGGACGCCAATCACAGTTCTCAACACGGTCATCCTAAGTGTTGGCCCCAGTAACCTCATGGTCAGGTTGAGACTTGGCTTCCTGGTGATGGCTTATGGGACCACCATCTTTCATCCCCTGCTCTATGCCTTTACAAGGCAGAAGTTTCAAAAGGTTTTAAAAAGCAAGATGAAAAAGCGTGTGGTGTCGATCATCGAGGCTGATCCTACACCTAATAATGCAATCATTCACAACTCCTGGATTGACCCAAAGAGGAACAAAAAGGTGACATTTGAGGATAAAGATGCACAGTTGAAATGTCTTTCTTCGGAGGATGTGGAGTAAATAAAACGTATTATTTTAAAGTGAAACACAGTCAAAGCAGCTAAAACTGACTTCAAGCCATCATGAAAAAGGGAAAATTGTATTCCAAAGCAGTAATGTAAAATAATATGTGCAATACAATGTACAAATGTAGAAGGTGGATAATTTATCATTATTTATTGAGAATTGAAATAAGTTTCATAGATGTATTATTGTACTGTAGATATTGCATGGCATTTTGTAACAGCAGCAACTATACATTATGTACATAAAATTACATGTACAGAATAGGTTAAACAAGATATTTAAATAGACAGAGAAGTAGGAATTGTTATGTAAACGTATATTTATAATAAATTTTGTGTTCACATCTAATGCAGCTTCCTATTCTCCACTCCCTCAGGAAAGATGTTTGTGAATCAGTAACAGCTGTGAGATTACACACATTTATCTTGTTGCCACTTTTCTTTGACACTTGTCCCAGCGGTCTCCAGCGACCGCTAACCTTATTGCTTGGGAGCTTTTGAGAAGAAGGCCCTTATACTGAAATTTGACAATAAATACAAGGCAGGAACAAAGACAGGTCATATACAATGCAGGTGAGAAGTTTAAATATATTAATCATGGGAATAAATATATTTAAGATGTATACTAATCATTGTTTTTATGCAACAAGTAACCTCAAGGACCTCAACTAGATTTGGGAGTACAAGTTTGATTTTATAGTAGATTTTCTCTCATCCAAAAAAAATGATTGGACTGGGGGAAAGAATGTACTTACTCCTCTACCATATTTTTTTTGTTATTTTCCTTTTCCAAGTTTCAGAAAAAAAACATACATGCTTATTGTAGCTATGAGCAAGGTCCTGGTTTAATTCTGACTGAATATTTGACCACTGCTTTTATCAGCACTGAAAGGCTTAATTTAAACTGGTTGGTTTCTAGCAATGGCGCCATTTTAAAGAGAAGTCTGGACCATTTTCAAAACTTATGTGCCAGTTTTATCCATTCCAAAACCAGTTTTAAGGTGGGTTTAGGACGATTATCGTTTTGGAACACCCTATTGTATCCAAGGTTCAACCAGCTGTACCTAACTGGCACCCTTAGAGAAAAAAAAGTGGTTAGAGTGAAATACTCCGAGGACCAGAAAGATGCTGGAGCAACAGTCCCTCTGTCCACTGTGAGGAGAGTTTCATTTCAACATTGACCGAGAGAGTGCTGACCAAGACAAACGCGTCTGCTCTAAAATTAGCACCTTTAAGCATGGATCAAATGTACAGCTGCCAACATAGACTATCCCTATGTCCTCTGTAAAATATAATACAATAAAATGAGACAAAGATTAAGCTATTTGGCTCCAGTGACAAGCACTGTTGGAGGGTCAAGGTGAGGCTTTTAAAACCAGAGCACACTATAAAAACTGCCAGGCGTAGTGGCTGTAGCATTATGCTGTTGTCTGTTTTGCTGCCAGTGGATGCTATAAAGAAGAAGTTAGGCTTCTTCCAAATTCGTCATCTTCCTTTCAAATTAACAGCTAGATGGCTGAAAATTAGACTCAAACTTGGACACACAACTATATTCTAACAGACCAAGGATCCCAGTTTCACAATAAAGCTGGTTTTGGAATTAATAAAACATTGTTCTGAAACAGTCACGACCTTAAACCCTTTGAAAACTTGTGGATCGCACTTAATAGCTGGGTGACAGGATGACAACACATATGAATGAGCTCTCCCTGTTCTATTAAGAGGACTGGTCATATATTGAGAATTATTCCAGAGCTTGCTTATGGTGACAAAAAGTCTGTGTTTTTTCCACAATATGCTAAAGAGGATTGAACCAAATATTAGTGTGGTTGAATGTGTATGTTTTAACTTCAATGTATAATTTGATCCTCTTTTGATATGAGATGATGTGTAATAATTTAAATTTGATACAACCATAGCAAGTTTTTAAACACAGAGCACACTAGCTTGCTGCAAAACAAAGAACGGTTCAAACAAGTCATTAAAAGCACTAAATTAATTTGATATTCATGTGCATGATGAGTATATGTAAATTTCTCACCAGTACTGTACACAGACAAGAGTAGGGGATGTTGGTTTTGAAATAAAAAAAAGAAAAACATGCTCAGGAAGTACTGTTTAGAGTTCGCCAGTCGCACACACATTCCACAGACACAACAGAACACCATGCTTCTCATCATCCCAGCTGACATAAACCAGATATAATCTCATTCTGGTCTGCCTCTCCCTCTGCCATTGATTTTTAGTCACTGAAAAAAAGCTGTAATAGCCTAATTTTAAGATGATGAATTGAGTCAAAAACAAGGTGGAGAAGAGACTGTGACTGTTCAAGTTAAAAAAAACTTCCAAAAACAAAAATTTTCTTTTCAAAGAAAATTAAAATGTTTATTTTTTACCTTCTCCTATAATAAAGTGTTTCACTGCCTGTGTATGACTAATAATGCATGCTTTTTATTACAGGTCAATGAAAAAGGCAGTAAAATTGTACTCCTCAAGTTATTGTAGATTTGTATTTTGGTCTAAGTGACAAGGCTGTCCTAAATAGGAGGAAATATTTTATTCATACAGCAGCAGAAGAGTTTCAGAAGAAAAGAAAAAAAAATACAAACCGTCAGCTAATGACATTCAGTGTGTGCTTTAACAGTAAATTTAGATGCAGAGTTACAATTTCACTTTTTATGTTATCATATGAAGCCATACTGTCTGGGCATCCTTCATTTCATCCTCAGGTCAATGATCATTATCTCTGTGAAGTGTGTATAGCATTCTCATGCATACAAAAAGCTACCCACAATTCCCTGTGCACGCTACCTCCACTCTTCATCTCCATAATGAATCTATTACATGTGCACCTTTGCTGTCTCACATATGGTAGAAAATCGAGGAGCCTTTTTGATTCCACAAACCACGAAGCTGTTGGCTACCAGACTGATTGCACAGCCTCAATCAAATGTGCATGTCTGGCTGTCAGCGTCTGGTTAGTGGCACGGCAGAGAAAATTGATGTGGGAATATTGAGGCAGGCAAGGATCCTTATGGGTCTGCTTTAAAGCGGCAGCCAGGATGTTACAGAGCCTTAAGGGCACCTCTGATTGAGAGTGGAGATGGGATCTGTGCCAGCTACAAATTAGCTGGTAGAAGAGGGAAACTGACCTATAAAGATGGTATGTTTAACATGAATATTTATACAGGATTGAAGATATTTTACATCCTGGCATCAACAGTGGAATGCTATAAGTAACAGTTTTTGAATTCTGCAATATTGCTCTATAACCATGCTGGGATGCCCTAGAGGTGGCCTCCAAAAAACGAGGTGCCATCTGCCGCAGGCGCCGATTCAAACCCACCTGGGGGATATTTCATAGCTACTTTGACAACTAACGTTTTCAAGGCATTTTCTGAAATGTGACTCCAATAAATAATATCAACCGACAGAAGGTCACTTAAAGTTATTCTGATTTGGTGAGTGAAAATAGTGATATTTCAGGAGAGATAAGAGGTCCATCTCCACAGTGCATAAAAGTTAACTGCTTAACAATAGAAAAATATACATAGGAATAAAATTGTTTGTTCATGTATATTGAAATGGAAGTATAATATGATGAAATAGGATACCAGGGGTACAAAATGGAGAGAAAAATTACCAGTAATCAACCCTAAACATTATGCAAGATCTGCTGCTGAGTATTATTAAATAAATGCTCTCTAAAGTCTAAATTATATTTAATTGCTGCTAATAACATAGCCCTAAGGAGTAAATAAATTAGATCTCTTCTCAAATGCTAGGTGTTATTAAACATTGTTATTAGTTATATTCCAAAAATATCTGTAAAAAACAAATAAATAGTTATTTAACAGTAGCTAAACTTTGAATTTTCCATGTTTTCAAAGAATATCTAGACAGTGCAGTACAGACAAAAACACATATGCTTAGAACACATAGATCTTGCATATATATATATATATATATATATATATATATATATACACACACACACACACACACACACACACACACACACACACACACATATATATATATATATATATATATATATATATATATATATATATATATATATATATATATATATATATATATATATAACAAAATATCAAGACATTTTCATAAATTAATTTTGAGGATGTTTGTCTTCTCATTGTATCTTCTTCTTTAATTGACATTTTAACCAGGTTTGCATGAGTGTTTCCAGTTCCACTGCATTTTTTGGGTCACAAGCTTAAAGCTTTGGATCCACTCCCTTAGACGACAAGTTGAAAAAATAAAGTATAAAACTCAATGAACTGATGAAAAGGTGAATAAATGATTTACTATTTGGGATAGTGCAGCCCAAGAAATCCTGTGCAAAAAATTTTATTTACAGACTTTTCCAATTTTAACAGTATATTGGCTCCAGCAAAGCCCACTGCTGTTCAGACATGCATTGCATTAAAGCAATAAATCAAAAAAAGAAAAAGGCAGGCGTTCAGTCAGGATTGAATAACTATTTCAGTTTTTTTAAAGCTTTACTCAGACTTTCCCACTACAGTCGTGGAGCCAGCCATATCATGAGTGTGAAATTTGCTGTTCACATAAAACTGTGAGGTACAACAAATAAGGTATGTGTACAGAAAGTTATTTTGTGATTTATAACTGTTGCAGCAACAGTTATTTATTAATATTTCAAAACATGAATAAATTTTATGTTTTCATAAGTATAAAATATATTACATCCACAAATGCAACCAAGGACATTTTGTGAAATTCCTTGTATGACACATAAAAGGTTTCAGTTTGCAGTTAAAACAGCAATATATTGCCTCAGTGTAAAGACTGACCTTATACATTCAGGTTATTTTTTGTATGTTCTGTTTTTGGTTTTGCCCTTTTGAAGTCATCTTGATAGTTGTAAGCAGTACATTTGCATTTGAACTACTATATTTCAACCAGACTTGGTTGAAATATAGTAGTTCAAATGCAAATGTTAGTTTGCATTTGAAGTAGTTCAAATTCAGTGTTAAACAACAGCTATTCATTGGCTCTCAAGATGTGGATGAAATTATTTTTACAAATTATCTTCAGTCATGTGACAAATAATCCTCTCCATTTGCAAATTATGGAAGCCCTGAATAAATAGTTGTTATTATTATTGTTTCATTTGATCAGTTTTCATTGTTTTTTTCCCCCATGACACTATTAACGGGAAATAGTTTTATTGCTGGAATAAATCAATAAATCCAGGAATAAAATTCTTTTTCATATAATTTATTTTTTTGTAAAAAGCAACCATAAAAATGTGATGTACAAAGCCTGATCGATACTTTCTTTTATCTTTTACCAGACAATATAAAATCAGAATATGATTTTCATATCTGAAAAAAGTAATTTGTTTGTTTCAGAAATAGAAAAATTCTTTGGTTTAGTAATTTTCATTTCTGTCACTAGAGACACAAAAATGGATCCTTTTTTTTTTCCAATTGACTTTCATGGCCTCCATAGACTACAAATGGGCTTATAATGAGTTTGGCTACACACCTGTCTATAAAATAGTTGTGTGAAAATCATGGTTTTGTATATTTATCAGTTAAAAGACTTATCTTGGAACACAAAAATCCTATCTTATGAGTGACTGGACAATGTTTTACAATTAAATCCTTCTCCTTCAGTATGTTTAAACAGACAGCAGATGTATTCAATAATAACTCCAACACACTGTCATATTCCACTTTGTAATAATCTTATTAAAAATATTATATCAGACAAACTGTAAAGATAATATCCTAACAATTATAATTAACAGTTACATGATAATATAACTGTTTTCCCAAAGCATTGACATTCTTCAATGTGGTTGTGCTTGTATTGAGTCAGCCAATACTATTGTTTCTGGTAGGTATTTGTATGTTTTGTTAAAGATATGGAAATGTGCAAAGTTTTTCAAGACAAAAGTCTGTTTGTTTTCTATACCCATGTCCACAAGAAGTTTCTTAGTGTTAAACACAGCCTCTTTCTATAATATCTGAAAATATTATCTACAATGTCCTTAAAGAGCTGACTTGAAAAAAATCTAAAGGGCTTGGGGGTGTGTTATAACATGTTGTGGTTAAAGCTAGGCAATGACCTGTGATTAAATTTTGCCTTGGCCTCATTATCATCTTTAAATATAACTTCATTTTAAAGCCACAGTACATTAAGCAATTTGATCACTGGAGGCAAAGCAGAAACAACAAAGCAATTGTTCTCCCTTGCTTCTGCTCTATTTGGCACCAATAAGATGTACACGTTGTGTGAAGTTATCTCATATATAGCCACTTCCTCTTTGGGGATACTTCATAAGTTATTAACGAGTTAAACTTGAAGTGAGCACATAAGAAGAGAAAACCTCTTGCATTATTAGGAGACATATACTGCTTGTCCAGAAAAATGATTTAGCAAAGCAAACGGGTAAGAGCCTACCATAGTTACTGCATGAATGATTGTTTCAACAGGCACCAAATTATATAACCCTAATTGGTGCAGTGAGTAGCTTTTCAGTCCTTAAACAGCCATGACGGAAGACATCCTCTAGTTGTGAAAAAAATGTTAATCTGTTTCAGAAGGATCAAATTATTGGCATGCATCAGTCAAAAAAAAGCATGTATTGCTAACGCTACTACAATTGGGATCAGAACTGTCCAATACAGGTTATTAAATACTAAAATAATGGGGGGGAGACATATTTAATTTTTTTTAAATGATCATGAGCAGCACTTACTAAAAAGTTTGGTCAAATCTAATTGTAAAAAAACAACAGCAGAACTCATAGCTGTTCAACAAGTTAAAGCAGGAGCATTTTCAAATGGACAGAATGAAGAAAACTCAAGGGATTTGGATTAAAGAGCTGTATAGCCATAAGAAAAAACATTTTATCTATGTGGCTAATCAGAAAAAAAGACTTCAGTTTAGCTAAGAAGCATAGAACGTGAACTTCAGGGCAATGGAAGAAGATCGTATGGTCTGATAAGCTCAGATTTACCCTGTTCAAGTGTGATGGCAAGGCTGTGATCTGGGATTGATGCAGTTGTTCAGGTCTAGGTTTAGCAATGGTATGTGTCCAAATAATAAGGTCAATGTACATACTGACTGAACAGGTTTTACCATCAGTCAATTTATTTTTCTGACGGCATCGGCATATTCCAAGATGACAATGCCAAGATTCATTGGGCTCAAATTGCGCAGTGGTATGACTCTCCCATCATCTCCACAAGATGTTGGAAAAAATGTATGCAATTCTGGATGTTTTGACATTGCAGAAGCTTATCAAAATGATGCCACTGTGAATGCTATCAAAGCTAAAGGTGGGCAGATATCAGAGTGTGTGACTTTTTTTTAATGAGCAGTGTATCTTTACTGCCTACTAGCCAGTCAAGCACATTACCCTTGGTGCCTTAATGTAAATATATATAATATATTGTATAATATGGATACCATGACACATCTACAAGATACTCATAATGATCCCAAACACACACAAAAAAAACTTGTTTTAGAATGGATTAATCAGACTAACATTAAACTTCTGAATTAGCCTGATCTCAAATCTACTGAAAAGGTATTTGGGCAATATGTTTAAAAGTTGGGTCTGTGCAAGAAAACTGACCAGGTTACATGAACTATCTCGGAGGAAGACTGACCAAATATCCAAGGATTATGCCAGATGCTTCTTGAAGATTACAAAAGCAATGTGGTTTTACAACACGATATGGGGCATCTCTTCAAATACATATTTAAACTTCTAAGTATAATTTAAACATGTGTGTTGATTAGATAAAAGCCTAAATAAAACATTTGCATCCAATCCTTGCTATTACAATTCACTGAAGTTGCAACATTAGTCCACGCTGGAAAAAGAACTTTAAATCAATCATTAAGGCCTCAAATTAACATAATGTTCCTGCCTGTAAATGTAATAGCCCAGTGCATTGTCTAAGTCTGTATCAAAGGCTTTGCTGTGTTTCAGAGAGCTTTATTAGCAACACTGAGCCCTTATACAATTCCCTAAAGCCTTTTCCCATGTTCAAGTAGGCCCTTTTCTTTCTCCCTGTCTTTCTTCAGTGTAGTCCACATCAAGGCTGCTATTTGCTTCTGTCCGTATCACATGCATTATGTCCTTCTATCTCCCGGTCAATGGTTACCTTTCTCAGACAGCCAGCCCCAATTCAGATGCCATCTCTTCAGGGCCACTCTCTATCTCACCACAGACACAGAATAAAAGCCGGGGAAATCACATTACTCTGTTCGTATGGAGCCTCTATTACATTAGGTCAGCGAACACTCAACTGTAATTCTGCTACTGTAGAGAAAAAGAAAGTGAATTGAACACACCGGGCCGGCACAGCTTGACAAATTGTTGCTTGTGGTCATTTTCCAAATGTTACTCTCTCCAAGCCACAGTTATAGAGATGGAAGTACATTTTACTGAGTTGGAAGATATACGACATTGATAAAGGCAAACCTGTAATCACTGGGAAAGAAAAGCCTTTTCAGAGACAGAAACCAGGAACTGCAGACAACCATTGGAGCATGACCTCGACCAACAATGACCTTAATAGCATTAGTGTGAGGTGCTGAAGAATACAACACAAAGTATGCTCTTGAATTAGTTGTGTTAAGATTAGTGTTCGATGTTTCTATCAGCAAGGAACAGACTCTTAATAACACAAGCATTCTCCTCTTTTTAAAGACTGTTTTGACAGAAAACAGATGAATCCTCAGGGGTAAACAAGGATACAGATATTCACAAGTATGCTTGTTTCAGAGTTAGAAAATTGAGAATTTCATGAAAATTGCTATTATAAGGCAAAATCTCACTTAGCTGTTTAATAAGAATCTGAAAAATTGTCTTACTGGCAAATTCTTATCCAGCAGAACAAAAGACTGGACGTATAAAGTCTGAAGTGTTGTGCTGACATGACTTGGTCCCTGGCCTCTGTGCACTTGTCCTTCACTGTGCAACCATCCAGCACTTTCTGTGTCCATTTCCATAGCGTCTCCTCTTCAGCTCCTGCAGCTTTGCCCATTGTGTGTGCACATTCTGTCCCATTTTTTATTTTATTTTTTTTATGCCAGGCAACGACAGAATGTCAACCACTGTGGGTAAGAGAGGATAGACGGCAGAAACAAGATTGCTCCCCTCCAGTTTTCCTTCCAGTGAATGACTGCTGTCTTGTGATTACACCAGCAATCATTTCTCGACACAGAGATATGAATACGGCCACCATACCTTGATAACACAGCCCTGTAGTTTGAATCTGATATGACATGGTGAGCATTCATATTCAAAAGAGCCATTTTATGTTTTAACTATCCCAAGCCATTTGATAGGTAGCAATAAAGTTGCAAAACAGAAAAATGTGTTCTCTTCTCCGAAGTGCCAACTTATTTTTTCTACTCCCAACAAGCATAGAGCACATGGCTGGACAAACCATAATTTTCCAGAGTTCTGCTCCTTTTTAGAACAACCAGGCTCAGAACCTTCAGGAAACATGCTTTTGTAATTTTGTTTACCACGCCATTGCATGAGAATACACTGTTACTCTTTTAAGCACAAAAAAAGCATAGAAATGGGTTCTGTCTATTGTGAGTGGAACTTGGGTAAACTGTATGACAAAAATTATTCTCATACCCTCCTTACACTTATTGTGTATCTCGCTTCAACTTCTGTCACATGATAAACTAAATACCACTCTAGCATGTCTTTTCTATATATATGACTTTGTCATATGATCTCCAGCTAACCAAACTGCCATATGTTTGAATGGCACAAGCTCTGCAATTTGGAAGTTATTTACATACTCCACAGCAATGAAATGTATGTAAAAGCTATTCAAATACTGTAGGAGTCATCTATTTATAATGGTAATTGTTGTGTGTTTCATTTATATTCAGATATTGGAAAATTGAATTTCATTTTACAATATTTAATAGAATGGCAGCGACATTAGACTTGAAAAGTCACAGAGCTCAATATCCAATATGGCTATTGTGTTTATAAAACATAGTCAGAGTTGCAAGAATAGAATGCTTATTTGCACCCCATAATGATTTCTATTATATTAAACCAGTTGCACACATAGTGCTGTATACCTGCTATTCAAAACATCTCTTTAGTGTCTGAGGGAAATGTATCATCTGCCTGTATTCCTAAGCTTTTTTAAGGAGTTTACCTCCTCTTTGCATATAGCAGTGAAAAACATTTAGAACAGGAGACAATGATATACATAGGACATACATTTTTGAGGAATAAACAAGAATAGAATTCAATACCTTTATAGGAAGAAAGCATAATGGATCTGGTAATTACAATGAAATGTCACACAGCAGTTGTCAGCATGGTGCCAAGCAGAATGTTAAACCACGAGTTCTTTCTAAAGGTCATTTGAAGCAGAGAAGTTAACAATCTTTAAAATAAATTTAAAGGATGAACAAAAACACTTTCAGGGAACTTTTTGTACCTTTTGAGCAATACACAACCAGATTACAACTGAGAATAACGTTAACTTTATTCACCAGATCAGCACTATTTTTTACCAAAGCTTTTCAACACAGATTTTTAAATTTTAGTCAGTAATTACTAGATGAAATAATAAATAGAACAAAATACAATAAATAAGGTGAAGACTAGCTCTTTATAATTAATAAGTTTAAAACTACTCTAACCTGCTCAGTATTCTGTATATACAAGAACTGCAAAAGAGATGCATGGCAGTTCAACAGTAAAAGGTGGACAAAGTAGTAATAATGAGTCCATTGTAAGGTAATAAGGTGCAATAAACTGAATCTATAACAGCATAACGTGCAATAGAGTACATAAAGTCTGTTCAATAAATAAGAATATTTTTGAAAAGTTAATTTATTTCAGTAACTCAATTCACTAAGCAAAACACATTATATTGATTATACACAGACCAGTGTCTGCAAGCCTTTATTTCTGGTCATTATGACAAACATTTTTAATACAGAAATGTGTGGTTAATGAAAAGTGTGTTTAAAACCTGCTTAAAGGTTGCTATTTTCAAAAGGTACGAAATAAGAGATGTGGAACTGAAAATATGCACTCAAATTTAAGAATGGCAATGTATATAAATGAGATATGCAAACTTTTGATGGTATTTATGTCATGTACTTAAGATGAGTTCTGTAACATAAGAACAAGTCAAGAAAGAGTTAACAATTACTGACTTGGTGTGCAGTAAAATGTATACAGGTTACCTCACTTTATTTTACCAGCACCACTGTTGATCTTACTATCTTGAAGAAAAAGAAAGATACTTTTATGTCACATTGCAACCAGTTCAATGCAAGGGATTTTAGCTCTTTCTTTTACATGGTTATCAATGGCTAACTAGAGCTATTAAGTGAGTTTCACCAGATATGAGTCATCTCACTCAGAATTAAAAAAAGCAACCTTTGAAGTATTTGGGTTAATTTTGTAACACACAAAAGAGTAAGGAGAAGAACAAAGAAGAAATTCACAAACAACACAGGGATATACCAGACTCAGCCTTGCCTGAAAGCACTGAGTTTATACAAGTGAGTTTGTGTTCCTATCATTAGCCACAGGCAGGACCTTATGTAGTCGCTGAAATTGTGAGATCAAGGACACAAGCAGTTGAAATGAATTTTCCTCTTCTACCCCGAAGGGAAACAAAGACGAGGTCGTTTATGTGTTCATTGAGCACTTTATCAAGCATGTCAAACTATTACTGGCTGGGATCTCCCTTTGCTCTCTAAAAAGTGCCTTTTTTATAGGTTCTACCAAAAACCTTCAGGCTTCATGTTGACATGATTGCATCACATAATTCCTACAGACCTTGCAGCTGAACAGTTATTCTATGCAGCTCTTGACATGATTCTGAACTGTGGTAACCTGTCTGGTTCAAGGACGAATATGTTGTTCCTGATAGCATATCCTCTGTTCAGCGAAGTCTTCTTTAAGATAAACTGTTTTTAGTTATTGTGACCCAGATGTTACGTCAAGCAATCTATACATTCCCTTTTAACCCCATTTATCAACCTGGAGGTTTCCCCTCTGCTCTGAGCTATTTTTTTTCTAAACCAAGAGTGATTTTTGGGCATTAGAATCTGAGGATAATGGCAAGTTTAGAAATTATTTAGACCACCTCCATTCCACTCTGGCTATAGCACTCATTCTGTGGGCATCCTTGTTTTAAATGACATCGCTTCAGTGTTAAGTAATAAACAACACTCTCCTGCTCTGTTTATGAAGTGCTATAAAAAAAGGTTTCCCAGTATTAGATTCCATCTGTTTTGTCTTTTGTCATTTTGAGGGGGAACAGCTATCCAAACTCACCTGGCCTTATGAGTAAATATAATGTCCCCCTTTATTAAATCATGAATTAACTGTAATTACCTATGTTTTTAGGTGGTTCAGTTTCACTAGCCAGCTACTAGTCAAGTTTCCTGACTTGTAGAATCAAAAAACACTTAAAAAGCACCTTTCTGTCTACATGAAGTAGATAGATTAAAATGTCTAAAAAAGCAGAACTTGATGCCCCAATCTAAAAAAGTTCAAGAATAGCTGTGAAACAAAGTCATTGACATCCATCAATCTGGGTTATAAGTGAACCACAGTGAGAGCCAATAAGCAAAAATAGAGAAAACATCAAGCAGTGATTGCAGTGAGCAGGATTGGCCAGCCTACCAAAAATTACCCCAGCATTGCATCAGTGACTCATCCATGAGGACAGAGAAGAACCCAGAACAACACCTGAAGTGCTGCAGACCTCAGTTACCTCAGTTATGGGCAGTGTTCATGATTCAGCAATAAGAAAGAGGCTGGGCAGAAATGGCATCATGGCATCATGGCAAAGTCCAAGGCGAGAACCACTGCTGTCCAAAAAGAAACAAAAGCCTGTCTCAAATTTCCCACAAACCATATTGATGATTCCAATACTTTTGGGAATATTATTCTGTTGAAGTGAACTTTTAATGTGAAATTAAAATGCAATAAAAAAACAAAAAAACAAAAACTGGCAGTCAATCGTGGTGGTAAAAATGTGAAGGACTTAACTTGCTTTGTCGCTTCAAGACTCATTTTAACAGATTGAAAGTCCTTAAGGAGAATGTCCAGACATCAGTTTATGACCTCAGGCTCAAGGGGACTTGACTTGTGGTAAAGCACACCAAGTCCTCTTCTGTAAAGTAAAAAAGAAACAAAAAAAAAGATTTTGGAGTGACCTAGTCAAAGTCAGGACATAAATCCAATTGATGTAGGCTTGAAAAACCTCCATTGTGGCTGAAATAAAACTGTCTTCCAAAAAAAAGAGTCAGCCAAATTCTCTCCACAGTGGTGTTAAGGACTGATTAAAAATTATTACAAAAACTTATTGGAAGATGTTGCCAATAAGGGTGGCAACATTAATTTTTAGCGTTCGAGGGCAGTTACTTTCTTCAGATAAGACCTGGTTCATTGGGATACCATTTTTTTCTTTCAACAAATGAAATTGTGATTTAAAATGACATTTGCGTTTTCTGAGATTATGCTTGTTTAATACAAACATTTATTTAATGTAACTTAGGGTACAGTAACAAACTCCACCCCTAAATCTAGTAATGCTATAAATCACTATGCTTTAAGATTTTTCATGGGAAATTGCCATAGAACAGACCACAGTGTACAATATGTGACTATGTATAGCACTAAGAGAAGGTTTTTTGTTTGTTTGTTTTTGTTACCTCCTCTCACTGCTGTACACAACTAGAGTTGTAAATGATATGCACAAGCAGGTGTCCAGGTGGTCCTTGGTAAAAGCCATCATGACTACCCCTCTATGCAGAAACAAGTTAGGGGCGGCCTCTAAAACAGCATGGAGACAAGCACAGCATGTTCAGTTGTGTCAGAGAGGCTTATCTATTCCTAAAAAGCTGTGACAGGGTGCAGCTGTAAACTGTTTGCAGCTGAGTGCTTCTCAGTCAGCAGTCAAAGACGTTAGCAGTTATCAGGCTTTTTCACAGAGGAAGCCTGCGTGATTATACTTAGAAAGCTGAATACATCAGGGAGCAGAAGATATAAAGAATTGTTTTTGGAGCTAAATGGCAGCAAAAACCAATATTCATCAAAATATTTAACAAAAGTGTGCTAAATACCAAGTACAATTATAAACTGGTTATATGTTTCTGGAATGAGTTTATATTTATAGGTTTTTATGACTGAAGAGTTAAGTAAATTATCATGGGTTTCAAAATTCAACCTCACTCTTATTTGATTGTAATAATTTAAAAGGAACTATTTGATTTCATTTCAGAATATGTCTCCATGTATTGTACTTTTTCAATGAAGTATCATTGCCCCCTTCTGGATGTTGGAGACAAATTTTCATGAGTAGGAAAAGTCCAGATGGAAATGTCAACAGAGAGATGTGAAAGTTTGTGTGGAAAAACTAACACTAATATCTCTTGAATAAAAAATGTTAAAACAAACAGCTTTTCAAGCCTCTCTAAACTTGGTGCTTGATCCATCAGCAGCAAGAATCCCTTCTAAGCAAAATCACATATACACAAAATACAGGGAGGTTATTTGAAAAGCCTACTACTTAACTTTTTACTCCTTGGCAAAAAGGTAAGGCTTTTCAAATAACCTTACCTGATTGGATGGTGGGGTGGGAGATTATTTGTAATGTGAAGATGTATTCCAAGGAGTAAAAAGTTAAGTAGTTGACCATTCTACAGATGAATGTTCTTTGAACCATTGGCCTATCTTTCTGCTTATTGCTTCCTCGAACAGGCTTGTCCTTTAGGATTGCACTGATTTAGCTCCAGCCATTTTCTCGTTGTTTCTGAGCAGTATTTGAGCCCCTGCTGAAGAAAAACATTTCCACAGTATGATGTTGTGAACACTATGTTTTATGTTACTGTGTTCAGGTACATCTGCAATGTACATAAATGATACTTCCCATATACAACAAGCCAGTCAGTTCAAATGGCCCAGAGAACCTTCTTCTATATGTTTTCTGCATCATTTATATGGCTTCTGCCACAATTTAAGCAGGAGTTCTCATGTCTCTGGATTAACAATAGCTTTTTTGCCACCTTCTATATAGGCACAATTTGTACAGGGAAACTGGATTAATACTAAGATTAAATGACACACATGGACGTTATTCACAAATGTAGTGAGTTCTGAAGGGCATTGCCAGTAAAGGATTTTTTAAGGGAAGCATAATATACTGGACTTTTGGGTTGGCTATCATATTAAATACAAAGAAGTTTTTAGTTGTAACGTAACAAGGTGAATAAAAAATCAAGGGAAATGAGATTTCTTGCATGGTGCTGTATCAATCTACAGTAACACACACTTGGACTATGTTCTCCTAAATTCTACAAGTAGTTCATTTCTGCAAATAATACAAATCTGAATAGAAGATTAAGATAACCATCTTGAATCTATTTAGAATGAGCCATCCACACTTGGCTATTTTTATAATTCAACATGTAACGTGAGATCACACCTGGCAAACACCCTCTCTTTTACACACTTGCTAAGGAAAGAAGGGTCTCAAACCAAAAGACAAATCTCAGTCTTTTTGCAGCCTGCACTGACAACAAAGTTTCCAGAGGGGTTTAAGTTCTTTGATCTTTTGCTGAATCCAAGGGGAATGACTAAGGAGGTCAACTACAGTTTTTATTTCAGGCTTTGGGTGTTCTGATGTTCCTCAGCAGCTGTTGTCACTCTGTGTGAGTGCATGTGGATAACTGTCTGCGTGTGGGGACTCTCCAGTACTTTCCAACTTAAACTTTTGCCTCTTTTTACCCCTGTTCTTCTGCAAACTTTAAGTGCTGTTCAGAGGAGTGAGACAAGATTTCAAGTTAGAGCACAAAGTGACAGGTATAATTATCTGCAAGTCATTTGTTGATTGTGGACCTTGAAAACAAATCTAGAATTATTGATAAAGAACTGTAAAACACTGATATAGTTTAATATGTAGTGGATAAAAATAACTTAGATTAAAAAAGGTTCAACTTTTTGTAGACATTTTATTTACTCAATATCTGCACCGTGTATAATTGGGTTCAGGTCAGATGAGGAAGGGGACTATGTCATACGTTTTTCATCTTTTAATGCCTTTACTGGGGAGCTGTGCAGAGGAGTACTTGGTTGCATGTGATGGAACATTGTCCTGCATAAAAATCAAATACATATGAGGTAATGATTATAGCTTTGCTTATTTAAAAAAAAAAAAAAAACAAACATTTTCTCTCCATTTGTTATCCATAGAAAGCTTGCAATGACTCTCCAGTGGACGGCTGTGGCTTTCTTCCTGTATGCAGAGATAGTGTTCAACCTCATCTTGTGCATACCCTTTATATCAGCACAGAGGTACCATAACATGTTATTTTAATATAAAATCAACACATGAAACATAATTTTAGTCCTGCATAGCTGCCATTATTCTGAAAAAAAATAAATAAATAAAATAAAATAAAAATAATAATAATAAAAAAAAAATAAAAATATTATACTGCTCTACATTTTTGAGTCGTAGTGAAAATAAGGCAGCTCTAATAATTCCCCAGCAGAGTGCAACCGTATTGTTTAAAGGAATACATCTATTGTCAGACATTAAAGTAACACGGTACCTTTCTTTGTAGATGGCATTTTGTTTTCAACTGGAGAATATGGAGCTGGTTATCTCCATACTGGAACAAGTTCTTCTTTGCAATGATAATGGCCCTTGTTGTTCTTTTTGGTGGTAAGTACTCTGCTGTTAGAAGTCATTACAGTACCTTGAAAAAGCAGTCACATCCCTTGAATTTTCTCATATTTTGTGAGCTTATGACAACAACTTTGGAGTGTTTCAAAAAGAGATATGTGATACACCAAAATGAAATAGAGCAAAACTGTGAAGCAGAATGGAAAAACAAAGACAAATGAATACATTCGTATTCATCCCACGCAAGAAAATCCATTGTAAACAGTTTCTGAGTCAGAGGATTTCTGAGTCAAAAAAGCATCAAAAGTATCCAATGAAGTTAGAGGTTTGTATCCTATAAGGCTAAATAGATAAAGCAGAGAATGTTTCAGGTATTAGCTATTTATTTGTACTTCTGACAGTTTGTATGTTATTAAACCAGTGGACATAGTGCTGCAGGATATTTATTTGCAAATATGTTTTTTCACTGCTTGAAAGTTTAAAATGAACTGAAGTACATAATTATTTGCTTGTTTTGCTAATAGTAGTTACCACCAAAAGAATAGCAACTCTTTGGCTGTGACTTGGATGTGATGTCCTCAGTTCTGAGCTCTGTTGTCCGAGACAAATCAATTGGAGCATTATTACAGCTGTCCTGTGAAGGCCTAAGAGGTTTAGTGAACAACCTTATGAAGACCAAGAAACAAAGCAGAACGGTTAGAGATGAAGTTGTGGGTAATCTGAAAGCAAGGTCATGTTATGAAACAATATTCCAAGATATAGACATTGAACATAGTTCTATCCATCATCTAAAAAATGGAAAGGAAAGGGTAAGGTACAGCTGCCATCCCAACAAGACACGGGTCATATAGACTTCAGATTAAAGTTAAAGATATGCAGAGAAGACAGCAAGCTGTAAAGAATATGCTCTGTTTAGAAGAAATAAAATTAACATTTTTCTGACCTACATACAAAATGTTATGTGGAAGAAAACTAACAATGCACATCAACATGAACACACCATCCTTATAGTGAAAGATGGTGGTGGCAGCATAATGCTGCAGGGATGGATTCCTTCAACTGTTACAGTGCTTGAGTTAATGAGAAGATAGATGAAGCTAATTAGAGAGTAATCCTGGAAGAAAACCTCTTTGAGAACAGAGGCTAAACTCCCAGTAGGATAACAACCTAAACAGCCAGAGTTACAATGTGTCTGAATGGCCCAGTCAAAGTCGAGATCCAGACTAAATTCAACTGAGAACCTGTGGCTAGAGTAGAAAATTGACTTTTACAAACTCTTTCCAGGCTGAGACAGCAACAGCAGGATACTTTGTGTTGCTCTATAACATAGAAAGTTTGCAGTCATAATATGACAAAATATGAAAAGTTCAAGGGGTATAAATACTTTCGCAATGCATTGCATGAGTAACAGATATCAGTACAAACTCATGCTCATCCTGTCATGTTTGTTTTCTAACCCTAACCTCAGATGCCATCCGAGAAGTGCAGAAGTACTCTGACCCCATGCATGATCCTCAAGCCAACCCAAACCTGTACGACCTCGTCCACATGAAGCTGTTCAGGGCCCAGAGAAACCTTTACATATGTGGCTTCTCTCTCTTTCTCTGGCTGTTAGTGCAATTCTTGCTCACGCTGAAGACAGATAACATTCTGCGGTCCTGTTTATCTCATCCATACAGAACATAAAGTTAATTTGTCTGTTTTTCTGTTCTGCAGTGTCATGCGCCGGGTTGTCACTTTGCTAAACCAGATTGCTGAAACTTCAGAAAACACTACAGGTCTTCAGGCACAGATGGATAACGCATTTAAAGCAGCTGAGAAGCACCAAGAGGACAATCAGATACTTAAAAAAGTAAGAATTAGAGATTTATATGTTTCTGTAACATCAACCTTAAGAAATTTAACAACTTGCAGACATTTCATGGTCTGATCAAAACTTTTGCTTTTATATTGTTGATGATGTTTTTGCAGAAATGAGTAGAGTAGCACTGCATATATGTATTTTTCTCTGAAGTAGTCACCCAAAAAAATACCCAAGCAAGAATACAAAGAATATATAAGTATTTCAAGGACTGAGTAATTTTTAAAAACTGTTGTAATCAGACACAAATAAATCAAATTTGCAAATTTTAGTATTTAAAAATAATACAATCAAAAAATAAGTAAAACATAACTATCATTACAAAACAACTCATTCAGCTGAAAGAAACATGTCCAAATCGATTTTTTAAAATAATTTTTATAAACATGAAGCTTTTGAAGCTAATACTTTGAGTAGTTAATGTATATTTGCGAGAACAGTATAAATATTTCCAGTAACAATATATACAGTTTACTGTACTGTTCACTTGACCTTCAAATAGCACAGCAAAACAGACAAAAAATAACATTAAGAACAATAAAGCTTGTGTACAAGCAAGAAGTCTGAGTTTAACACAACAGTTTGTGTCTTTCTGTGTTTGGTGCACAGGAGGTGAGTAGAGTTGCCAGACATTTTACTCAGGTAACAGTACCATTGCTTAAAAATAATATTACTCAAATAAAACATATGGTGCAGTAAAACTACTCATAGAAGTATATTTTTTCCCTCAAAAAGTTGCTCAAGTAAATGTAATTAGTTGCTACCCACCTCTGTGTTTCTGAGCTCTTCAAAACGTGCTATGTTTATTAGTGTTGTGTTTAAGAAACTCTTTAAATACAAGTGAAGACATATTGAAGTTTTTCATACTAGTGAATTATCTTTTTCTGCTTGTTTAGAACTCAGTCAACTTTTGAGATTAATGCATTCAAGGTTTTTTTCAAATTAAAATATTTCAGAACACAGATCTTAAAGATGAAAGCAGCTCCAGCAAAAAAGACATTGTTATCTAGTGCATAGAGAACAGTCTCTTCTTTAACACTTAAACAATATCATTTGAAAAGTGTTAGAATAGATTTTCTCTTAATGGTGATTTATTGAATGGATTTTTTTCTGAATTCTTATTGTAGTGTGGTGTTTGTCACCTGGTGACATCATGAGAACCAACTCTTGTTAGATTCTAATGCTTACTAAGAGCAGAGTCTCAGACAAGCATGACTAGAATGTTGTGAGAGTTGGCTATGTTTGCTAACAGCTAAATCTTAAATGTTCCTGTAAGCTAAAGACAAAACCAATCGTATGCAGCAAGGTTGCGTCTTTTATTGTTTAAAATCCAATTCTAAGTTCCATGTGAGAACCCCACTGAGAAGTCTTCAGACTGCTGTGCCAAAGTAAGGATTCTTCCTATAAGTTCTATTGCTTCAGTTAAGATGAACAACTTGGAGTTCATTTCTCTTTTTTAGTTTCTTCAATTCTTTTTTAAAACTAAATCAGCTAAAAAAAACAAAAAAACAAAAAAACAGAAAAAGATGTGTGGAAACCCTGCATTGAAATTTCAGAGAGACAGACTTTGAAAGAGATGTAAAGTTAGACCTCTAAGCAGCTAATATTGCTCTGAACTTTAATTTTGAGTTCCATCTGGATTTCTTGCTGTGTTTATGTTACGTTTTGATTCTTTACTTAATATTCAAAACAGATAAATAATATTACTAATGTGGTATTCTTTTATAAATTTGTGAATACTTGCATAATAATTAGTTTCAATTGAAGTATACCACTGTAAAACTTATTCTTAAATAATTGTTTTTTTATTTTGTACAACTCTCATTCTTTTCCGTAAAGCTAGCAGTTTAGAACAATGATTTAAAAAATGGTTATTGTTTGAATTATTGACAAAATTTTAGACTGATGAAATAAAAATAATAAATGATAAGTATCTTATGAGATTCATAATAGACTTAATTTTAATACATACATATAATTAAAAAGCCTCATCAACTTCCCCACATTTCTGTAGCTAAGAAAGTTGATTTGTTAGTATTTAACAGTCACTTTTACAACTCCCAATTGTAAGACCTGTAGATTCTCCTATCCAATGTAAAAAACAATGTAATTTGCTAACTAAGGATTATCATGTCTGCTTAGACTCTCATGGAAAGAGAACAATCTCTGTTGACAATAAAAAATCAACTGAAGTTGGAGATTGAAAAGCTTCAACGTCAGCTAGAGGTTGCTGAGGAAGGTGAGTAATTATTACTTTGTTTTTTTAATAGTAGAAAATAATTATTCAAATTTAAATAATTTTTTAAAAAAATTTAAAAAGAAAAACAATCAAACATGAAAAGAGAAAGTGCATTTTTCCCCTCTAGTGTTGAAGGAATAATAACAGGGCTGGCCAAAGGCTGTTTGAGGCCCTAAGCAGAATTTGATTTGGTTGCCTTTTTTGAATAAGCACCATTGCCCTCATCAGCAACTGTAGTACCACTGTGCATATGGTTTTCTCATTTAACGCATGCTTTACCGGTAACTTGTGAGCCAACATTTCATAAATCAATCATTATTTATATTGATAGTTTGCTTTATTTATATATATATATATATATATATATATATATATATATATATATATATATATATATATATATATATATATATATATATATATATATATATATATATAAAATGTCCTCAGGATGAGGTGTTTGAGATGGGGAAATTTTAAAATAAATAATGGCCAAATTTATAACAAATAAATATTTCTCTGATTTAATCATTTGATCTGGCAGTCATTTCTGCATTTGCAAATTACTTGTTGAGATTAATTTGCAAATATTCAGTGTGAATGAAATGTGTTTTGAGCTCAGTGACAAAACATACAAATGATTGCATTAAGACTAATAAACAATGACTGTTAAAATAAATATCAAACTAAGATGTTCCCTTGTATGACTACAAGTAATGCATTCTTAAATTTGAGAAATTTTAATTTTCCTAAAATTTTATTCTAAAAATGTCAGAGAAAATTTAAAATTAGTATTAGTCCTCCTAAACTAGACTACAAAGATCAACTTTAGGGATCTTATTAAGCTATATGAAAATTCAAGGGGTTCTAGAGGGTCACCAGCTGCCCTGAAAGCCCTAAGAAGTCTCTTAGTTTGCTTATGCCTTAAACTTGCAGTCAGAAAATTTTATAAAAATATGCTTTTTATATATTTATTAAAAATGTCACTATGTCCAGACAGTATAATGTGAGACATATAATCTGTGAGAAAACAAACAAAAAAAACAAGCTCCTCTGCCTCCTTCCCTATAGTTCTACTGCCATCTGCAGAAATACACTGCTCCCACCAAAAAACACCAATCAAAGTCAGGTCTTAGCACTGTCAGAGAAACAATTTAAGGGAGGAGGAGCTGTAGAGCAGCACAGAGCATCTATTGCAGCTTTAGATCATGTCTAATAATTGTGACAGATATTTTTGTGACTGTTTAGAAGTAATTGACTGTGTTTGTGTCTAGCTGTGAGAAGGTCCAATGCTGAAGCTGAAGCGATGAAAAGGCAGGCCAAAGGTCTGGCACAAGAGTATGACAGATTATTAAGGGAGCACCATCTGCTTCAGGTACACAACACAAACTCAAATTACAGAACATATTCATCGCAGTCCCTCCTTTCATATTTTGTTGTTAATACTTTGATCTATCCACAGAATCTCCAGAGTGCTGAGGACAAAAAAGATCAGTAATCACGTGGATGTGATGACACCTGAGCCTCCACTTCTCTTATAGATACTTGGAGATGATACAGCAATAGCAGACGGCATATATTTTAACAGGTCTCTTCTAGTTTACTTTCTTCTGGTGCTCGTGTAGAGCAGGAGATTCTTTTTTAATAAATGTAAACGATTAGGCAAATTGTGTACAATTTGTTGAATAAAAGTACATTTTGTATTTTGTTGTGATGGCATGGTAACCATTGTAAAAACAACAATTCAACACATGTGCAAGAACATTTTAAAACCTAGAAATGGTTGGAAAAATGTTTTGAAAGTGTATTGCAGATCTTGATTTTTATTAACACCTGAGGTCTACAAATGCAATATGTATTACTGAAAGATGTATAATACTACACATTTTCTACTATTACAAAATGAAAAGTCCAAAAGACTCCAGAGTAGATATTTTGACTTTTACAAGGGTTAAGATTGCTCAGCTGTAATGTAACAGATCCCCAATAGCCACAGACTTCTATTATTCTATTATTTTTAAAGGAATTTAACATGTTTTTCCTGTTTTAACTAAGTAAATCATTTGCTTTCAAAAGGTAAATCTTCAGCGTACAATTTGGCTATACGATTCATTCATAGTGAAGTGTAAGGGTAATTACTGTGTTGAAAACTATCATGGACATTGTTTTTATAAACTTATTTTATCAGTTTAATTTTGGGGTTCAGTACATATGTGTATTTTATTTGTTTTTACTGTTCAAATCCTCAAATATTTTTAGCAATAGAACATGATCTTACTTACACATACACAAATACAACATGGCAAATAAGTACTAAATACATTTCTAATGGGGCTGTTGACATGAAATTCTCATTAGATGTCTGTAACAACCCAGTTAATCCATACACATATACCCAGAAAAACCAAGACAGTTAAGTCCAAAAATTAAATTAGAGCCACGAACCACTCACAGAGAGCTTCAGAAGGATCTGGTATTATCAGGTACAGTTTTAAATGAAAACAAATATTAATACACTTAGCCACATTGACGTCTTTGGAACGCTCACTTTGCAAGACTCCACTGCATAAAAATAAATATTTTGAGTTTGTTTACAGTTTCCAGCAGAACATTTGGACAAGTCAATGAAATACAGGGAAAATATATTTTGGTCAGATGAGACCAAACTCATGTTTGTACATCACCCTGAAAACACCATGTCAACAATGAAAATTGGAGGTGAGAACATCATGGTTTGGAGTTGTCTTACAGCAGATGATAATGACAGACTTCCTATAACTATAGGAAGGACTAATGGAGAAATGTACTGAACACCTTCTTGATAAAAATATGAAGATTAAACAAAGGTGGATTTTTTTAAATTTTTTTTTTGCAAAACAATATTTCTATACACATAGCCAAGGAAAGTCCCAGTTATTTACCCAACTTGAATCCAGTTGAAAGTCAATGTAGAACTCCACCAGAACTTTTCAGATGTATAGACTGTTTATTTGGAAGAATTGATCAAACTCGCACCTGTGTTAAGCACTGGACTAATTTGACATTACAGGAAACACTTGAAACCGTCATTACCAAAAAATGGCAGCAAAGTACATGCTATTAAAATTTCAAACTCAGTTCCAATACTAATAAAAATAGTTGACACCATTTTCGACATTACAACATTTTTTTTTAAAAGTATGGGATTCTTTCTAGTTAAGAGCAAAAAATATGATTAATTATGATATGACAATATTTTAAGTACCTCACTTAAGGAAAAACCAATAAGTACAAAAATATTTAACTCAAAAGGAGTTTCTACTTTTGTCTGTTTTGTCAGCTTCCGTCAGGTTCCATCTGTGTGATGGTTAGTCACATTAGCCTTCAGTTCGTTTGCAATTAAAGGAAGAATAGAGGGTGGTGTACTGCTTTGTTTTGTTGCTTCATTATTTAGTAGTTGACCAATATTAATCAGCAGATTAATATTTTCCTATGTTAATTTGTACCGCAGTAGAACGGAGCACTGTGTCATTCAGAACTGTAGGGAAGTGCATCTCAGCAGGGGTAGCTCAGACTGACAAAACACCATCGTGTTTGTGTCCATGACGCCAATATTTCATGCGAGATGTTTACTGCTTTACTACGGTGGATACAGGAGCTTTGTCAAATCTTTTAATTTGTTCTCAAACATCAGTTTCATAGCATTAGCATAGGTAGCACGTGGCATCTTTCGGCAGTTCGTCTTTTTCCCTCTCTCTGCCTTATAGGGAAAGTAGCTCTGAACAGTGCTTCTGTTTGCCTTATTGGCTGAAGAGAGCATTTTTTTCCCCTTGGATGTACAGACTGCTGCTCCTCTATTCCTCATTTAATTGCAAACAAACTGAAGGCTAATGTGGCTAACCATAACACAGGTTATGATGGAGCCACCCGCATGCGGCTTTTCTTTCTCTTCTGTGCTGCTTTGTCAAGGTTCTCATTTTAACTGCAGTTTGTGGAGTATTTTATTTTGAAAAATCTTTCATTTCAATAGTATCAACGTCCGTCTATTTTTCAAATGTGAGGGGGACATATCCCCTTCACACATAATTAATGCCCATGTATTAACGAAGCAATTGTTTTGAAAACCCTAAGTGCATTTCAGTAAGAATGTATAATACCTATCACTTGTATCATTTCACTGTCGTGCACGTAACTTAATTCATGAAATTGTTGGTGTTGAATTTTTTTATATTTAATGGTTATGAGGATTGTCACTAACATCTAGTGTGAATTCCATGTCAGTTATCTCCTTAGAACTTTGTTTACTGAAAAAAGGTGCTGATATTTCCAATAAATGTTTTGACCATTGTATTAAGCTTATTAAATCAAGCTGGAAGGTGTTGACAAAATTCCAACCATAATCCAAAAAGACAATAAAAAATAAAAGCTGATGAAATTCAAATTTAAGACAAAATGAGGCACAGCGGTGGATACATGCATTATACACTACAACCAGAAAAATGAGGTAGGTTTTGTGGCAATGAGCCTTATCATTGCATTATTTGTATAAAAGCAACATTTCAGTTAGAATACTTAAGCTGGAACTTGGAGCTTAAGTATTAATTAAGTTCCTTATACTGTAAGTTCCAAGCTTCATACTTAAGCTTGGAACTTACAGTATAAGGTGTGTAAGGCAATCTTAACAGCAACATGTTCAGGACAGAGTGATTATTTTCCCTTAGAGAGAACTTGTTCCTGTATTGTTCCACATGTAAGCTTTGCCAATGGGCATTTAAAATTGTTGTCCCAATGTATAACAAAGAAATATTGCAAGTATACATATGAACAAAAAGCCAATTCATGAACACAACATTAATATACCAGGGTGTACTACAGTTTTCTTATTCTGGTATATGAATACATGAGACATCACAACCAGGTTGAAAAATAAAAACAAAGACATCTAAAAAAAATGAAGCACAGCTACATTAAGCACTAAACCCAAACTTAAAAGGCACATTTTTTTTCAGATAATGTAGTTCTACACAAATCATGTACAAATATATACCTGTCTGCTCTGAGATATACTTTAGCACGTGTGT
Source organism: Anableps anableps (assembly GCA_014839685.1). Classification (NCBI taxonomy): domain Eukaryota; kingdom Metazoa; phylum Chordata; class Actinopteri; order Cyprinodontiformes; family Anablepidae; genus Anableps; species Anableps anableps. The sequence continues at coordinate 14,094,719 of CM026073.1, forward strand.
TACGTCAAGAGCTGAGTCAGAAGAGAGGATGATGTGTAGGAGCTTACAAACGAGTCTCTCTTTCAGGATTGCAGTCAGGGCTCAGTATAAATTGTTCACAGTGTATGGAGCTGTCTTCTTTCCTCAGCGACTCTAGTTCACCATTTTGGTTGCTCAGAGCCTCCTTCTCCTCCCTTTTAATATGTCTTCTGAGAAGAGCAAATCCCCAAATGCAAAGAAAAAAGGAGACTGCCCTCAGACCAAGTGTGAGGCCCAGCTACACTATCCTGTATTAGAAACAATATTGTTAGAGGACAGATTGCTCTGTGGTCTTTGGTACATGTCTAAGTCAGGCTGCAAATCCCTAAGGGGGAAGTCATTGTTAAAATTCTCACTTTTGTATTCATATTTTCAAGAAGCTTTCACTCCAATGCATTTTAATTAAGGCACACCATTTGTCCTCTCACAGCTGATAGGGCTCAGAATAAAGACATGGTGGGATTACTGCCCTTTCAGCATTTTCTTAATTAGAAACAAACAGTTTGGCCAGTAATTAAAATCCATGTGGAGCTTACAGAGTGTGACAAAGAAATCCAGTCATATCTGTCTTTGCTCCTCCCTACAACACCAATCAGAGTTCATGCTCTGTTTAAGAATATTGCCTTTAGAACAGGGAAGAAAATAAGTTCCCACATTAATGAATAAAATATAAGATGGTATACTATAAAAACAAACAAACATTGCTCTGTGGCAGCTAATACTGCAGGTTTAATGACATCATCATGATTTCAAACGACATAGTAATCACAGAACAGCAATGTTATATTTCATAACTCTCCAAATTTCTACTTTTTTTTTAACAGTTTTTATGATTTGCTTGGTCAGCATTCCCACCTGGTATAGTCTCTCTATTATCCCTCTTCACACCAGAGTACAATGTACCGACAAAATTAAAACTCACCATGACTGTAGATAGTCTTTGCTGGATCAGATTGAGGTGGATTATTATTGTGGTGAAAGCACTCTGCCTTGCAAAGTTCTTCAAATTTCCTAGAGCGAGGACATTTCTTGTTGTTTGGATAGCCTTCTCCTGACCGATACTAGAGCTCTAGACTAACTTTTTTGGACTGGTGTGCTTAACTTCTTTTCTTAGGTGCACCAGCACAAAATTAGGTGCACCCAAATTTTCAGACGCATCACATCATTTAACATCAGCGTTTTACAGGTTAACTTTTTTTTTAAATCACTGTCAAATTAAATTAATATTGACCTGTAAATTATTAGTTAGAAATCTAGCAAACAAAATTCTTTATTTAAAGTGGAATTACTGAACAAGTGTTTGAGCTTCCATGAGCTGAAATTTAAACATCTCAAGATAAATTAAATGAAATCTAAATTAGAAGATGTTTTAAGGTCTAAACATCTTATGAACATCTCAAATGAAACATTTCATGATGTTCAAGTAATTTTTCTTATGAAAAAATATTTTGAACTTAGTGAAGGGACTTTTTTGTTTTCCAGCATTAAATCCTATTATTATCGCATTCTCTACTGATGATCTACTCCCTGCCATGCAATGTTTTATAGACACATTGTGCTTTTTCCATGTATCAGTTCAAAACGCATTAGAACCAATCGCAAATGAACTATTGTCAGTGTTGTGCCAAGACAATTTTTCCCGATAGAATTTGTTTCCCTGCGTCAGGAGCACACATGGGACTTGTCTCATTTCCCACCTAATTCTTGATCAAATGACTTTAAATCTAGATTTCCCAGAAATATGAATACTTTTTGGTGTAACTGTATTCAGTTTTTAATTTACATTTTGTGTTTAATGTGATTCTTTCATGTGGTCTATCTAGCTATAAAAATGTTTTACCAGAAATAGCTGACAGCCATTTTCAGTGATGAACTCAGGAAGGGTTCCCCAGCAGATAAAACTTTTGGCAACAGAGCCAATTAGACTTTTGCTGGATATCTTGAAATGAACACAGAGACGTTTACTTGTTGAGAACAGCGTATATTGAGCATGAATATTTATAAATCGAGTTCACACAGATGTGGTTGTCCTCTTATTATTAGGTAGACTTTCTCAGTTTGGTGGTTTAAACATCACTATTTTCAAGTCTACTTGGTTAGAATCGAGACGCAGCCAACTGGACCCACGCTTCCTGCCCAGTGCGCCCTCTCGAGTCCCAATGCAGGAGAAAGTAATAATTACCTCAGCACAACACTCGAAACATAAAACACTTCCCCGTTTTAATCTCGATAGCTCTGGCTCAGAGTCTATCATATGCAGCTCATTATCTGATGCCTTTTCCAAACCAGAGCTTTACATAACCTAGGAGGTTGATGGCTCCACGTCAGAGCATGGGAAATTATTTTTCGGACTGCTCAGGACTTAACTTTTCTTTATTTTTCTCCTCAGACCTGTTACCTCCACTCTGTTTACCTGACGAGCCTACTCACCTCTGACTGCAGGATACAGACGTAGACACATTCATGGGTAGCTGGACCATGGCCAATCAGAGAGAGGATTCTGCCCTTTACTATATCTGATTGGTTTAGACCCTGATATATGGGCCTAATGTGTGTCAGTTGTAAACCTCAGGGAGACTTTCAGAGTACAAGACTTTCTTTTTTTTCACCCCCAACATCTGATTGCACCAGTGCAACCTAAGATTTTTTTCAGGTGCTCTACTGAGAAATCTGGTTGCATTTGTGACCAAATTGGTCACACTCTAAAGCCCTGGATATCCTTGTATAGTAAGATTCTGATGCTTTGTAACTTATCTACAATCTGTGGAAGTAATTAAAGGATACTAAAGGGCAAATTTCAAAAAGTCCTACTCTAAACCATATATGAGTTTAATCAGAATCCTTATAATCGATGGTACTTAATTAAAATTAATGTCAGAATTGGATCAGGCTTTGAACAGCCACTGTATATACAATGTCTGCTGTCAAAGACAGGCCCTGACATTGTCTTAAGGGATAACATGGAAAAAGCACAAAAGGTGGCTGATATGATCTATTTTATAACTTCACAATAGTCACAGTGCAACTCAAAAAAGCAAAACAAAGAAAAACTTGTAATTAGCTCACAGTGGACATGGGGAAGGAAAAAAAAAACCAAACAAAAACAAACAAAAAAAAAACGGCAGACTGTCACGATCCTTGGGTGTTTGAGTTTTGAGTTTCATTTATGCTTATGTTACTTTATTATTGCTTGCCACATTTTGTTTAATTAGTATTACTTTAAAGGGGCATAATTATGTAAAATCAACTTTTTTGAGCTTTACATCATGTTATAATATTATTCCCTCATCAAAAACATATCTGGAGTGTTGCTTTGGTTCTTTCATGCATGTTTGAGAAATCGTTTAATCTCCCGTGGCAACCATTCTGCTGTGCAAAAAACTTGGTGAGACCTTGCTCTGCCTTCGAGACACAGCTCCTCCTCAGAGCTGCAGTTTCTAAGCATCTGAGCTTCCGCCTCACAGAACACCCCTCCCCCGCAACTATCCCACTCAGCTTCTTCAGACCAGCCAGCAGCAATTAGCAAAAACCTGGTGGAACTTCCTGAAGGTAGAGTGTTGGAGAGAGCAGGACTTCCTTAAAGAGATAGACGCCCAATTTTAAGGCATTAAATTATGAAGTCAAATTTCTTTTAAGTCATATTTGATATAGATAGCATTTTTTTTTATAACAACTGAAGGTAACAAAGTTACTTGATTGACACAATACACACAATATTGCTCTTTTCAAGATCTTGCCATATCTGTTAATTCCTTTGTATTTAGTTTTCTAGTTTATGATTGTGCTCTGTTTCTTGGATTTTTGCATTTATTTCTCAAAGATTATTTGTCAGGCATTTCTCTTTGGTTCTAGATCTTTTGAGTCCCTGTTCAGGCCCTTCTCTGGTCATTATTCATCCTTCCTCAGTCTCCCTGTGTGCCTTCTTTCACAACTGCACCCTGTTGCCAATCAGCCACCTGTTTGTCAGTAATCAAACTACCCTATTTAAGCCTCATTTTCCATCATTCACTGCTGTTTTCTTCTGTCGCATTCTCATTGTTTGCCAGTGTCTCTGCCTGTGACTCTACTTATGCTCCATGCCCTGTTCTCCTCCTATGGTATTGTAAGTCTCCTTGTCATTTTTTTCCCATTTTTATTAAAATGCTCTCACCAGTAAATCCAGGGATGTGCATAAACAGACACTAGGTGGTGCTAGAGCACTTGCCCTTCTTCCACTTGACAGCCGCGTACCCGACTGAAATAATTTTTTCATATTATGAATTATTTTTTCCTTCATTAAAATGTATAGTGTGTGTGACTCATGGTAGAATTTCTGGACTTAAAAGCCTATACTACCAGTGCCCCACATTTTAGTATTTTGGCCAACAAGACTCCCCCACAAACACAGAAGCATGACATAGAAGCCTCTCTCAATGTGAATGTGCTCAATGTAAAGCATAGAGCTTGAGAACAGAGGTGCACTGCCCTTCTTGCAGCACCTGAACACATGTTCTCTCCTCTCCTCTGCTGTCGGGTAGAGCCCTGCCCTAATGACGGGCCAGATAACCATCCAGGTCACAACACAAGTGTATTTGCTTCCTAAAACTGAGAAGTAACAGCTAAAACTTCACTTGCCTCAATTTTGTCTAACCCAATCAATGGCTTACCCCTTACCCACTATGGCCACCACCAGCCACTGGAAGAATGTTTAAAATGTAGCTCTTAGATTAAGTTAGAAATATAAAATTAAATTCAAGTGTATTTCATAGATGTAGTTATTACATATGATTAAATGGTCCCTGATGATTTCTATTTGACTCTTGGCGTTTTTTATTTCAAGTATAGCAGACAAGTTACCTCTGTCTATTGAACATTTCATTTAAATACATAATTAAGGCCAAATGAGCTGGGTAACATGACAAATCATATGCTAGTAAAAATCCCTTTAAGAAAGCTCTGTTTGGTAAAAGTGGGGCATGTAGGTTAAGTTGTATTTTCTATTTCTGTGGTGGTAAAAATTATGATGTGATGATGAGAGTATTTTAATATGTAAACAATATGAGCAGGCATCTTGTTATCAGTTCTCAGGGCTTGTAGTTATCTCATTAATCTTAACTCTAATAATAGTTTCTGTCATATCATACTGGTTAGATGCAGTAGTATAGATGATTCTTCTTTTGGTCATATTCTGTGCTGTTGGTTTCATTTTGAAGCCACATTGAGGTTTGTACATGTGTACACTGAAGGATATGGGAGGAATTCACTACTTTGTTATTAGAATGTAGTTGTAGATTATTTAGTAATAGAATTAGTTACATACGTTTCCCAAGCATCTTTTATTCATTTTGGTGAGCACATATACACTTGTGTTGCACTCAACAAGTACATTGTACTATAAAGATTTATCTTTTTCTGGGTATAGTTGATTTAAGTTGAAGAACAGTCAGTGGTTACTCAGGTTGATGAAGATAATGTGTTTAGTGTGACCTACAGCTTCTATGGAAAGATCATTTCAAAGCTGAAAATGATCAAGAACAAACTAAAAAATCTGTGTGGAAAAAGAGAGCTTTCTGACTTTCTCCTCCTTGTCTTGGAGAAAGACATTCAAATCAAGCATAGTGTGTTCATCAGAATCTTCAAAGACATGGCTCCTTTAAAGCAGGAGAAAGACAATGGTGATGCTCACTTAAGTCTTTGAGCCAAAGACATTCTAATTCAATATATATAGGGCAGTCTTAAAGGGTCCTAAAGGATTTAAAGTCATGGCAATCCATGCAGAAGTTACTTCTGTGCTTCAAAACAAAATAAATCTTGTCCAAATTACCTGTAAGATGAAATGTTGTATATTCTGCAAGCACCTCTTCCTCCACATGTGTTGTATGCCCATTTAAGGCAGGTTGTATCTATTATGGCTCCAAAATAGATTGGAGCACGTATTCCTGCTGTTGTGCAAGATAAAGAAAACTTAGTAAGTCATACAAAAATCAAAGGTTTCCATCTGCCATCAATGTGTTTCTTGATCTAGTTGGCACACTTACAGTTCATCCCAACTAATGTTAACCAGTGCCAGTAGACTAAACTAGCCATCACTCATGTCTGAAGACAGTAGGTGTAATACCAGTAAATTGTATAGTCAGCAAGGTCCAACATAATATTACCAGAACATTTTATGTTTCATAGTTGTGTGAGCATCCAGCCTGAAATGCATCTACAAAAAGTTCTTACCCAGGGTGCGTGTTGCCAGTGTGTGTATTCCAAGGGCTAGAGATTTCAACTCAGGCTTAATGCACCTGTAAGCACAAAGCCAGGGTGGTGAACACTCAATCTCAGAAATTAAAATAAAATACTTTTTTTTAAAGTTTAGTCACATTTAAACAATTTTTCTTAAGATGTGTTAGTTACGTGCCTGACAAGCAGCATGAGGCCAGGTGTACCCCCGAGCGAGATAATGAAGGAACTGAGGACAGACAGAGCCAGGAAGTATGGAAATACTCTGTCGCAACTGTGTCTGCGTAAACACTGGCCTAAACTAGCTGTTATGTTTCCTGGTTGGATATTAGTCACTGCTACACACCTGCAGTTGTCAAAAACCTGACAGTAGGGGAAACAATTAGTTAAAGAGAGAAATGTAAGAGCTGTAGGTGATACTACAATGAGGGAAATGCTGTGATTGCAATGGAATGCTATGTATTCAACCATGTTCCTCCCAGAGCCAGTGGACGATGTGCATCCAGCTAAACAAGGAGATATGTAGGTGATCCCATTCTCTCCACACACTGGATCCCACTCCTTTGTTGAGCACAAGCAACCAGAATTACAGTCAGAAAACAAAGACTGTTCCTGATAGGATAAGTCTTCTACTCTGTGGGTGACAAGAACAAATATTTTTTTTTACCAACAGCTCCTGTGAAAAAGTTATCATTATGCATATTGTTTAGGAATAGACAGAAAAATACATTGTCTTTTTGTTTAGCAGGTAGTTTTATCTAAAGTGGCTTACAAGAGAATACAAAACAATAAACATCAGAGCCACTAATTGGGAACTGAGGTATGATACACACAGTTCGCAATCCACCGAGCCACCCCTGCATCCAGTTTCTACTGCTCTACTGCCTACCAACTACTTCCAGCTCCAACAGGAGGACACTCAAGTGTTCTGGAGCAAAACATGATATATAATCATGCATATTCTTTCCTATATTTTCAGATTTACTGCCACAATTCGTCCTTGTATTATACAAACTTTTAAAAATATAAAGCCTTATAAAAAAAAAAAAAAAAAAAAAAAAAAAAAAAAAAAAAAAAAAAAAATGTCTATAAACTCAAACAAATGTGAACTAATTTGGTTTCTAGTGTAAGATTTTCTCAAAATACTTACCAAATCTCTTTAAACTGATAATTTTGAGTAAGCAGTCTTGCAGTGGATTTGCTAAAGTTTTTCAAGAATGTCAGGGATAAACTCTGGCCAACACTTCTGTCTCAAGAACAAAAACAGTCCAAACAAAAAGAAAAAAAACAAGCATTCCATAAAGTAATTTCTACACTGTACCTTTGGAAATACATAACTTTAATGCAACTGCAGCCTGGTAACCATAGCAGCAGTAAACATGACCATGGATACACCTTAAATATTGCCTTACTCTTGGCACTTTTCCCTGGAAGCGAAGTGGACCTAGATTAATTAACATGGAGTCTTGAATACCTCTCTCAGGGTATAAGGGCAGTTTCAACAAGTTTATTTAAAACCACTGTATCCTTTATACTTATGATGTTATGTCCTAAGTGAAATGCATACAACTTTTACATACCCAGTGTATGAAACTGTTATGCCAGCCACCTTCGAGTTCTCACAGCCCATGGCTAAGAATAGGATTGACAGAAAGAAACCCAACAGGGAAGTCCCAAAGGCAAATTTAGCTGCTCCCATGATACCCAGTTTGTACTTCTTCATGACAACGCCTCCAGAGAACATCCCAAGGGCCACAGCTGGGATGTTGATCATGCCTAGCCAATCAAAGAATAGAACCCATTTTTAAAGGGATAGAGAATTAGGGAAGAAGTTATATAAGCAACCAAAAAGGAATCAAAATCAGAACATTTAGAAAGTTCAAATTAGTCTAATCCATATTTATTTTAGAGATTAAGCCATTTATTAAAAAAAAAAAAAGACTTATGTTGATCAAGAGGACGTGTTATATATTTCAAATCCTGCTTATGAACCCCCCCACCCATGAACTCAGTAGTGATGGATAAGATCTATTCTTTTAGACTGTCTTCAGCTGCAATATATTGATAATTTAAATGGCCTCATTAATCTGTGGCATTTGATGTTAACAGAATACCAAAGCATCATGGTAACTGTGGGATTGTGAAGCTGCAGCTCCTACTTCAGAAGTAGGTGGAGCTTGGGTTATGAAAAATATATCAAAAGCTGCCTTCTTTGAAAAAACAAAAACGCACAACTTTTATTAGACTTGCATCTCAGCATCAGAACCTCTAAATATGCCTTTAACTCTGTAACTGAAAAATATATACATATTATTAAAAATATATCTAAATATTCTACTTACCCATAAGAAAATTGGCTTTTGATGCCGACTGGCCATAGTGCTGCTCAATGTATTTGGGTTTGTAGGTTACCATACCAATAAGTGAGTTAAACTGAATGATTGTTACACCCAGATAGAGGATGTATACAGGGTTTCCAAGAAGAGTCTTCAATGTTGGCACAAATTATGCGTAGGAAAGTTTAAATACATGAATCTCACTTCTTACATGTCATATAACATTAAAAAGTAGCTCATAATAATTAATACACTTTTGTCATTAAGTCTCAAAAATTCTTACATACAAAATGCAGCAAAATGAGCTTGAACTAGCAACTTACTGAATATTCCAATGACAGTTTTTCTAGCCTACAGTTTGAATTCACCAAGGAAGTCAGAAAAGAAAGCCTCTTAAAGAGGTGAAACAACTCTAAATCCTCCACTGAGCACATAAAGATACACATCTGTGGACATTCATAACATATTGCTTTGTAAAAGTATTCATGCACAGACTTTGATGTATTTTATTGAGATTTTATGTGATGTATCATCAGTTTTTGTTATATTTCCCAAAATTATCAAGTCAAAAGTATTTGCATGCCAAAAAAAGAAGAAGATTTTAAACCAAAAGCCAACTTTTTTAGTTTACATGCAAGACCCTGAGGGTTGCAGAAAAATAAGACTGCATATCACCATGAACACCCCTAACAAACAGGCAGAACTATAATGGAATGTTTTAGCTCATGTTTAAGGGGTAGAATGGTCCATTCAAAAGACCTAAAGCCAATGGAAAACTTAAGGCTACCTTGAAAATTGCCGTTTACAGATGCTCCACTCAACCTGACTGAACTTGAGCTCTTTTTCAAAGAAGAATGAGTAAAGATTTCAGTCTCTGGGTGTGCAAAGCTTGTACAGATACCCCCAAACAACTTGCAATAATAGTTGCAATGAAAGGTCATTTTACAAAGTATTGACTCAGGGGGGATTTAACTTTAAGTTTTCTTTTGTAAAGAAAAAAACAAAAACACAAACCTGTTTTGTCCACTTCTGTCTGTCACATAAAATCCCAATAGAATTCAAGTCTGTGATTGTAAGGTGACAAAACATGCAAACAGTCAAGGAACATGAATACTTTTGCATGACACTGTATAACACTGAGGTTTATTTTACCATTGGCCATAACATGCAAATTGGCTGGTTCCTTGGGTCTGATCTTGTGGTCCAGGGTTGGTGAATCTGCATCTTTGATAAACCTAGTTTGTTCTGGAGTACAGCTGCTATCATGTTTATCCACAGGCATTGGTAAAGACTTGGGCAGGAACCAGAAAGGAACGGCGGACAGGAGGGTGATGATGCCAGCAACAAGGTAACCTAGCCACCATGCTCCGACCCAGCGGGCATCTTCAGGGGTAATGGTGATTGTCTCTGAAAAGAGAAGCACAAAGTCAACACCCTGGTTTGTTGTTGAATATGTCGTCACACATAGCTTAGATTTTTGCCACTTTCATAGAGAATGATACATGAAAAAAAAACCTAGGCTAGGTAACCATACAGATTTTTAAAACTGACTTAACAAGCACCTCTACCTTGGTTTATTCATCCTTATATAAAAGTCCTTCTTTTCTCACCCTTATAGTTTATAAGAGCTTTAAAAATTTTACATCTTGATGAAACTGGATTGAATGAAAGCGATATACAGGGCTTGCAATTGTATATTTACCCCTACTTCATATTTTGTTATCCACAAAATATGTATTTATTGGGATTTTAGAAGATAGATGAACTCAAAGGGAGCCATAATTTTGATGTGGAACAAAGATTATAAATGCTTATCTGACCTTTTTCAGAAATAAAATGGTGCTTTTCAGATCTAGAGACTGGAGAAGCAGCATCCAGCTTCTATGTACCACAAATCTGGAACAAACCTACAGAGAACTGCAAAACAGCTGAAACACTGAGTTCCTTTAAATCAAGGCTAAAAACCCACCTGTTTAGAGTTGCACTTGATTAGTAGTAATTAGAACATTGATTAATACATTAGATGTGTATTTGCTGATGATTTTGATGATTTGTCAAAATGTAATGCTTCTTGCTCGTTCCATAATTGATGAGTGCATGATGTTTTTATGATGTAACGCACTTTGCCTTGCTGCTGAAATGTGCTATACAAATACACTTGACTTATCATTTCCACGTCCTTGCAGGTTTGCTCTTGTGCCACACTCTTTTGGAATTTTAATAAATAATACAGAGTGAAAGGTCCAACCCCTTGGATATGCTTTCAAATCTAACCCTGCTTTAAATGTCTACACAAAAATGATCCCTGACCTGTCTGCCATGTTTCTTGGTCTTTATGATGCTGTTTGTTCACTAATGTTCTGTAACAAACTGTTCAGTACTTGACAGAACACTTCCATTTATACTGAGATAGTTTGACACACAAGTGGACTTAAAAATTAAAGGACTTCAAGTCAATTTATTGCAGTGGACTTTAATTTAGGGGTATGAGATAAAAGAAAGCCAAATACATATGCACATACTTTTTTATACTTTACTTTGTAAAACTCTGCATAAAAAAAATCCAAAAAAAGAACATTGAAATCTGTGATTGTAATGTAAAACAAAAAATTGTTCCAGCGGTGTGAAGACCTTGGTAAGGCACAGACAACTGTCTTAATTAATTTTTTGTTGGCAGAATGCTGAAGAAATTAATGTACAACAAATAAATTCCGAATCTAACTCAATTTTCCTGGCTGAAGAAGCAGATAATCTCAAAACTGTAAATTACTCAACAATGTATCTGAATCATCAGTCGGAGTCCAGCTGTACTCACCCATGTTTACATAGCCAACATCAACATAAATCTTGGCACATAGAGACCCCAGCAAGAAGCCAAACACAGGACCAATAATTGCAATGGTTTGGACGCAGCCTGTGATAAACAACAGGAGAAGAAAGTATTTAGTCTCAGCTACACAGCTACATGTTCCTTACATCTTAATGTCACTACAGTTTGTCTTTTTTCAATCTATTTTTTTATTCTTTTTTTATTAAACATGTAGTAATGCAATAAGCTTATTCAGCCAATACTAAAACTGAGGATGTGTTTAGTGAGGACCAATAGACAGAGCATGTAGGGATTCTAATTAATTATCCTTGGAAAAGCACATTATGTATGATATGAGATAATACACACAGGAGTGTGTTCATGCTAGTAATGCGTATAAGAATGTACACAGAAATGTATATAAAATATCCTACATTACCACAAGAGACATTTTGATAGCAGTTACCAATCACCAAATGAAGAGCAGTCAGTTTTTCATATTCAGCATATCTGGATATAAATGCTTTTTATTCTGATTAGTTGTAAATTCATCTGAATTACCTATATACAGGGCAGCATTTTCTGACTGTGCATAATCATCAATATAGGAGATTCCTAAAGGCTGAACAGGAGTCTCTCCAATTCCACGTAGGACATTTCCCAGCAAAACACATTGAAATGCTGGACTGTTGCTCACATCCTGCAGTTCACAAGGAAACAAGAAAATGAGCTTTATTGCAACTGTTAACAAAAACCCAGTATGGACAATTCAGTTCTACCATCTATTATATTTTTATTTCTATATTGAATCCACCTGTTGTCATTAAGTATCACAATTAGAAGTATATCTTGTAAATTGTTGAATAGATGTGAAAAGTAAATTAATTTTAATAATTCAGTTCAAAAAGTAAAACTCAAATATTATTAGATTAATTACAACAGTGAGATGTTCCAAGCATTTAATTCTGTTAATTTTGAGGATTATAACTTACAGATAATGAAAACCCCAAATTCTGTTTCTCAGAAAATATTAATTTTCAAATCAGACCAAAATTTTTTTAGAAAAGGTAACACCAAGAAATACGTTCCTGAGTGGATTGTAAAGAAAAGCCCGTTCAAGTGTTAAGGTGAAATTTACAAGATGTTGACTGCAACTGGAATCAGTTTTAAGAGCCGCCTCACAGAAGTATTCAGTTCATGGGCTACATCTGACACATTCTTTGTCTTTTACCTGAACCTGAGTCAACATTAGAAGTGTCTCATGCGGACCAAGGAGAAACAGGACTGGAGTGTTGCTTAGTGGTCCAAAGTCTATTTTCAGATTAAGCTAAATGTCCCACTTTGTGAAATCAAAATCCCATAGTCTAGAGGAAGAGTTGAGAGACACAGAATGCAAACTGCTTGAGGTCTAGTGTGAAGTTTCCATAGTTAGTAATGATTTGGGGGAGCCATGTCATCTACTGACGTTAGTTTATGAAGTCCAAAGTTTGTGCAGTTGCCTACCAGTAATGCTGAAAAGCTTTATGGATATGCTGGCTTGGCATCTGCCAAAACTGCAAAAAGCAATACCTGTTTTAATGACCATGGTATTACTGTGCTTAATTGGACAGCAAAATGGCCTGACCTGAACCCAATAGAGAATTTATTGGGTATTGTCAGGAGGAAGATGAGCAGTACCCAAGGCAACAATGTAAATAAGCTGAGGAGCACTATTAAAGCAACCTGGGTTTACTTAACACTTCTGCACAGCCACTGGCTGATTGTCTTCATGCCACACTGCATGCAGTAATTCATGCAAAAGGAGCCCTGACCAAGTACTGAGTGTACACACTGTACCTTTTATGGACATACTTTCCAGTGATACTGTGTGGCTAACTCAGAGCTACCAATGTTAGTTGTTGTGACTGCACCAATTTAAAAAAAAAAGCAAAAATGAAAAGTGGGGGTTCAAATATAGCTTAAATGCAACATGTGACATCTCAGCTGAACTTCCATATCTTGCCTTCAGAGGACAGTGAAGAGGATCTATCACCTGCCCTGGATGACTCCAAAGAACTTACTGGACATGGAAAGGGCAGACTGGTTGAATTCTCTGAAGCTCTGATGGTTGTTTCAATCTTATAGCTGCATATAAAATACCAATGCCAATACTGTTAAACAAGGGGAGGGAGAAAGCATCAGGTACAGTTAGATATTCACAATTTAAATCCACATAGTGGCTACTTGAAGCAAAATCATAATGTGGTTACATTTCTATGATGAAAGACAAATATGCATATAAACACATCAATTTTAGGTGCAAGAAAAATAATTTTGATCAAGTTCCGTTACCAGCCAATGATGAAATGAGGCATGGCAATCAAGAAGGTCCCTAAAGACATCAAGATGCATCCAATAGCTATGATCTTGGGTCGGTGGAGCTTGGCACCAAAATAGCTGACAAAAGCAATCACTAACAAATTCCCTGCAGAGAATTAAAAAATAAGACAATGTAAAAACATTGATCAACTCAAATAATATAATTGATCAAAAAGTCGGTTATCAGGTGACAACAAAGTTAACCGTTTTGGCCTATAAGCAATATGCATTGTGTTGAGGAAAATTTACACTGCAGATCATCCTGAAAACACCAACCCTACATGAGCTGCAAAACTCTACAGCTCCATCCATCCCCCCTGGGGGAATCTCAAGGCATTTCCAGGCCACCCGAGAAACATAGTCTGCTTGTATCCAGCCACTTGTATCCACGATCTCGTTCTTTCGTTCACTACCCAGAGCTTGTGACCATAGATGAGGGCAGGAACATAGATCGACCTGTGAATAGAGAGCTCTCTTTACTATGGCAGATTGGTGCAGAGCCCACATCACTGCAGATGCAGCACCAATGTGCATATCAATCTCCCACTCCATTTAGCTCTCATTTGTGAACAAAGGCCTGAGATACTTAAACTCCTTCACTTGGGGCAGGACTTTGTCTGTGACCCATAAAGGGCACTCTCCCTTTTTCTGGCTCAAGACAGAAAAACGGAGAGTCCAAGTCTTGGACTTGGCGAACCTCCTGTGTTATTGTGGGTCTCTTGACAGACATGTCTCACTATGTCACACTGTCCATTTTGACAAATGAACTAGCTCCCATAAGTTCAAAGTATTGTTTTATATTATTATTATTATTATTATTATTATTATTATTATTATAAGTATTGTTTTATAACCTCACCTCGCTTTAAACATTTGCACAGCTTTAACTCTAACTTGACTGTGTGTCTGGAGTGTTCATTGGTCTTTATGATACCGTTTTTTTCCCTTAATGATCTCTAACTCTAAAGCCTTCAAGCAACAGCTGGATTTATACTGATGTTACATTACACAAAGGGGATTTACAAATTTGTTAACTTGAATAGGCAGTTGGTATTACTGGATTTTATTTAGAGCTATCAATGTAAAGGGTGTGAGCACACATACACACCACACTTCAGATTTTTATTTGCCAAAAGAGAATTAAAAATAATTTATTTTAATTCCACTTCACAATTATGCATTAATTTCTGTTTGTCTACAACATAAAACTGCAATCAGTACATCAAGGGTTTTAGTTGTAATGCCAGGAGTAGAGGTTATGTTCTTGCATGGAACACTAAAACAAAGTTAAAATAACTACTATTTCTCCAAAGGAAAGCTAAAACTCACATTTGACTGCAAAATACCTTTACAAATACTGGAAAACACCCAGGAATCTTTTATTATTTTGTTACAATTATTCAGACATTCATTTAGGTATCAGGCATCCATGTTAAACTTAACTGTTAAAAATAAAGAACATCAAAAAGGAACTGAGAAACTCACCAATTTCAAAGCTTCCATCTATGATGCCGATCAGATAGCTGGGAATGTCAAATCGCCTCTCGAGCTGTGTAATTGTGCTTTTCATGTAACTGCCTGATAAGGCCTTGGCAAAGTAAGCATAGGACAAGGCTGCAAGGAACATCTATAGAGAGAAAACACAATGAAAGTTAGGACACCCTAACAGGGGTCTCCAACTCCAGTCTTCAAGAGCAACTATACTGCAAGTTTTAGGTGCATCCCTGCTTGACACACCTGAATCAAGTGAATAGCTTGTTACCAGCCCTCTGCAGAACTTGACATATTGAAGAGGTAATTCAGCCATTTGATTCAGGTGTGATGGAGAAGGGATGCACACACCTCAGTATTTCAACAATATGGAGAAATTCAAGTTATATAACTAAACTTTTTTCAAAGTATAACTCAAACAAATGCAGTTTCTGCTATAAATTTCATTTCAAGATTAAATTAGGACCAAAATTTATTCCCACTTACAATGACTAAAATTACACACAGGCATATCACATCAGGTATACATGATTAGGAAATTGCTACTCAACATTTGAAGCAGGTTTGTCCTTTTTAAATTTTTGACATTTAGTTTAGTTGGCTCCTCTGTGTTGAAGTGAGGGTAATCAACAATGTGAGCTTGACAGCTCTCTGAGGCCTTCAGACAGAAGACTATAGCTGCTAATAAGTTAAAGAGGTCTAAAAAGAATTTGAAATCAGTCAAAAAAAATTTTTAATTTACCCACAGAACTGATATAAATGTATCTACTATAACAATTCCTAACAGATCTTCCAACCAGAAAGTGCTTAAGCATCCCCATGGAAAGAAGTCAAAGTAAAATTTAGAATACTGGACAGAAATGCTAAAATAATTTAAATGATATTGGGTTAACAAAACCCTAAAATCTTGTATATTTTTTAACCAACTCAGTTGCACATTTCTCTGGACTGGGGTATTTTTATAATTACAAAGTATTTATGTTTAAATGTTAATTTACGGTACAGTATTTTTATTCTTTATTTTGTTTTTTTATACATATTTTATATTATATCTTTGTGTGAATCTGTTTGCTGTTTCACTGTTACTTCGCTGCTGTTGCACAGAAATTTCCTTATTGTGAGATAATAAAGGATATTTTTATTCTATTCTACCTCAACATTACCTTAAAAATTACTGAATGGACACCTTGAGAAAATAAAGATATGTGTGACATGAATGGACAGTGCAACTTAATCTTTGATAGAAGGAAGCGGGCATACTTCTTTGGCCAGAGTATCATGTTCTCTATGTCTTTGGCTCATCACCTGCGCACACTGACAGGCAGTAACAAAAGAAGGATTAGAGGACCCAGTAACAGGAAGGCTTAGTCATCTCCACTGTACTGAGCTGTAAGAATAACTGGAAACAGCTGTGGGGGGTAACTATAACCACACTGATGAAAGAGATGAAAATATCCTGAGCTTAGGAGAAATATATGTTTGGATGCACATCTTTTCCAATATAAATAAACTTTCTCATATTTCATGATTTCTAGATATTTTCTTTCTCGATTGGCTTTTGAATTTAAGTGCTTGATAATATTCATTTCCATGTCCAAACTTGAAAAATAAGAAAAAGTGTAAAAACAAAAATAAATAAATGACACAGAGGGATAACATTACATGGGAAACAACAAACTGCATATGCCATATGCATAATACAATGGCCGCACAATAAGGAGGAAGTAATACTGAACTCACATTACAGGCAACTGATTGCTTCTGTCACTACAGTCATAATCTGTTCACTTAAGTTGAATCTTTCAGTCAGACTCAGAAGATTTGCTGAGTCTGATTATGTGACAACTCCATTCATACCTTGATTTACTGAAACGTGGCCATAAACATTCTAAGTTTGAAGAACAAACATTGCTGCCCCTTACATCATAAATGGACCCACTAATTTCTTGGTGTGAATCCACATAATTCAGGGATGCAGTAGGCATATGGAACAGATGAAGAAAGGGGTAAAAGTGGATTCAGCATAATGGGATATTTGGCCCTATCCTTGGGATCAATGTCTATAAACACGAGAAGTGAAAATTATAAAATATTTGATAAACTGACGTAGTGAGCATAAACACACTAGATCTGACTTTTCAAACACATGTAACTCCTTTCACAAAGTCTCTTCAAAATGTCCTTTAAAACAATGCCAGAGTTTGTTTTTGTTTTTTTAGCATTTTATTACAAAGGGTTAACTACAGGGGTATTTCTTGCTGTGGGGAGAAAACCAGACAAAATGGAGCTTGTCTGAAATTCCTTTATTGTACTTTTTTACTAAGCAGCTTTGTAAGGTCTGTTAAACATGCTCTCTAATCTTATAACAATGTATAAGAACTCCATTCAAACCAAACAAAGTTTTCACAGAATAAACTGGAAGAATACTGGCCAGCAGGCCAAAGAACACTGACATCAGCTGCACTCAGCAATTTACTACAACCACCTGTGTGTGCCATTTAATTTCAGTATGAATACAGATGTTTGTTGTTTTTTGTTTGCTTAATCCTCAGAGGGTTTTTTTTAAACAATATTGAAGAATCAGAATCATAAAGACCAAGGAACACACCAGACAAATCAGGCATAAAGGTGTGGAAAAGTATACAACAGTGTTAGGTTATAGAATAATATTTTAAATTTTAAATACTGCACCAGGCACTGTTTCAGTCAATTACTTCTAAAGAATGTCTAAAGAGTATGACATATTTTCAAACCAATTCAGACATGGCCATCCAAATGAGGGGCCAGGCAAGGAAAGTAGTAGTCACAGAAGCAGACAAGAGCCCTATAACAATTTAGGAGGAACAGCAGAGTTTCACAGCTCATGTGGAAGTCTGCAAAGAGGACAACTCAGCCATTCAGTCCACAAATCTGATCTTTGCAAAAGAGTACTAAGAAACATTCCTTTTTTTTAAAGAGCCATGCAAATGATCATTTGGAATTTGCCGCAAGTCATGTAGAGGATATAGAAAACATAGGGACAAATAAGCTCTGCTCAGGGTAAACCAAAAATCTTCCTTACCATTAACACACCATCTTGATGGTGAAAATGGTGGTGGCAGACTCATGTTGTTGGAAATTTTTCTTCAGCAGGGACAAGGGCGCTAATCATAGTTGATAGGAAGATGGAGGTAAATGCACAACTTGAGACTTGAGAGGAACACCTTACAGCAGGGCAACAACCCTAAGCATACAACCAGAGCTACAATAGAATTAATTTGATCAGAGCTCATTAGTTAGAAAGGTCAAGTCAAACTCCAGACTAGGAATCAGGGCAAGACATAAAATAGGTCTTGACTGCCAATTCAGCTGAGCTTGGGGTATTTTTCAATAAAAAAGGTCTAAAATGTAAATCTTTATGTGTGCAAAACTGTCAGACATACCCCAACAGACTTGCTGCAGTAATTGCAGTTATAGGTAGTTCTACAAAGTATTGACTCAGTGGGGCACTTCTCAGATTTATATTTGTCAAACAATTTGGAGACCATATATAATTTCCACTTCACATTTATGCACTACTGGGTGTTGTTCTATTGCATATAATCCCAATAAAATACATTGACATTTGATATTGTATTGTAACAGAATGTGAAAGGAATTTGAATCTTTTTGCAAGGCACTGTACATTATTGTTCAGACTGAATTTAATTTTCTCAACATTTATCATTTAGTTAAATATCAAGTTACTTGTAATTTATTCCTACGCAGTACCTTTAGATTTGGGTGACAGTTCTTCACTGTACAAGTGGCAGGGTTGTCCTCTAACATCCAGCTACCTGTGGCTGTTTTTTTCATTTTCTTCATGACAACCACCTTCTCGTTGCTTCACACCCAGGCCTCAGGTCTTTTTACAGGTTTAGTCCTCGCACCTGTGGTAAGAAGAGAATAATACACTTAACAAAAATGGAAGAAATGGTTTTCTTCCATGGCTCTCTCAAATGGATGACACTTCTGGGAAGGTTCACCACTGTTTTCTCCTACTAGAGTCTCAAAGCCACATATGAACTGCATTGAATAAAAATATAAACACAACACTTTTATTCTTGCTCCTATTTTTCATGAGCTGAACTCAAAGATCTAAAACATTTTCTATATACACAAAATAACCATTTCTCTCTTATATTGTTCACAAATCTGTCCAAATCTGTAATTAGTGAGCACTTCTCCTTTGCAGAGATAATCCATCCCACCTTGCAGGTGTGGCATATCAAGGTGCTGTTTAGATAGCATGATTTTTGCAAAGGTGTGCCTTAGACTGGTCACAATAAAAGACCACCCTGAAGTGTCCTGTTTTATCACACAGCACAATGCCACAGATGTCACAAATTTTGAGAGAGTGCAATTGACATGCTGACTATAGGGATGTCGAGCAGAGCTGTTGCCCATGAATTGAATGCTCATTGCTCTACCATAAGCCGTCTCCAAAGGCATTTCAGAGAATTTGGTAGTACATCCAACCAGCCTCACAATTGCAAATTATGTTTAACCAGACCAGCCCAGGACCTCCACACCAACATGTTCACTTCCAAGATCGTCTGAGGCCAGCCACCCGGACAGCTGCTGAAACAATCGTTTTCACAACCAAAGAATTTCTGCACAAACTGTCAGAAATCGTCTCAGGGAAGCTCATTTGCATGCTCATCGTCCTCATCGGGGTCTCGACCTGACTGCAGTTTGTCATCGTAACAGATTTAAGTGGGCAAATGCTCATATTGGATGGCGTCTGGTACATTGGAGAGGTGAACTCTTCATGGATGAATCCTTGTTTTCTCTGTTCAGGCCAGACGGAAGACAGTATGTGTGGCATCATGTTGGTGAACAGTTTGCTGATGTCAACGTTGTGGCTCAAGTGACCCATGGTGGTGGTGGGGTTATGGTATGGGCAGGCATATGTCATGGACATCGAACACAGGTGCATTTTATCAATGGTATTTTGAATGCACAGATATAGTGATGAGATCCTGAGGCCCATTGTTGTGCTATTCATCCACGACCATCACCTCATGTTGCAACATAGTAATGGACAGCCCGATGTTGCAAGGATCTGTACACAGCTCCTGGAAGCTGAAAACATCCCAGTTCTTGCATGGCCAGTATACTCACTGGACATGTCACCCATTGAGCATGTTTGGGATGCTCTGGATCGGCATATACGACAGTGTGTTCCAGTTCCTGCCAATATCCAGCAAGACAGTGATCTCAAATATACCACAAAGTCCACCTCTGATATTGTACTGTGATCTTGAACAGGTTGGTTATGCTTGATCACTCCCAAATGAGGCTAAATTAAAACAGTTCTGCAAGGAAGAGTCGACAAAAATTCCTCCACGGGGATGCAAAATACTCATTTCAAGTTATCACAAATGCTTGATGGCAGTTATAGCTGCCAAGTGTTTTAAGATTTAAGGGAATGATTGCTTTTACAAATGGGGCCTAGTTGTTTTGAATAGCTTTTTTCCTCACTGATACATTAAATCATTTGACAACTAACTGCTTTTTGTGTTTACTCAGGTTATCTTTAAGTGACAGAAATAGCCCATTTTTATATCATCAAACACATTTCAAAATTTGTTTGATGATATAAAAATTTAGATGTAACATAAAAGTAAGAACAAAATAATTCTGTAAAGGGGCAATTACTTTTTTACAACACTGTGTGGGCATATTGACACTAAATCTGTTTATGTACAAGGAAATAGCAAAGTCTGATGACCTATTGACTTCCAAAAAGAAAATCACATCTCACTGTGTAATGTTTTAATTGCTCCTCTTCAGGACCTCAAATTAAATGAAAAGTGAAAGGAAGAGGAGTGGGCCTAAAATGAGCCTTAAGGTAAGACTAGGAAATAGAATTTGGTAGAAAATATGAAATAACAGTTAGAACAAACCTTCATTTTCTAAAACAACTATTCCTTTGTCCCAATATTAAATTAGAGTTTGAAAGTATCTTAGACTGATGTGATCTGGATAAAACATCTAAATACAGAGTTCTGACACTACTTAAGATACAGCTTGCTCATTCCAAATCAACTCATTTTTTAAAGACTTGAGACTTGATTCAATCTCGAGATCTGAGACCTTAGTCTCATGAACAATCACTTTTTAACTCACTACACCCAACCTTAATCTTCATACCTTGGATGTTTACTGTCTAGATCTACCGACAAAGGTTTTAAATGTGGATTTAGAACAAGATTTCCCAATAATCTAATTAATTCTATGACTAAGATTAACAAGAAGAGAAAAGGTCTAAACCCCATATAGGGAAATTCATAAATTCTTTGTTAACAGGTGGCAAACACTTCTGTTGTTTTTCTAAAACTATTACTATAATGGGATAAATATTGTCTAACAATTTTCAGAATATTGAACAGCTTTGTGCACTGAATTAAATGTTTCGAAAAAAAAAAATCATTGTAAATGTCCATGCATTAAATTTGATCTAACAGAAAAAGTACATGACTTTTTTATTTCAATCATGAATGACTTGGGTGGGGGGGTAGGGGTAGAGAAATTTAAGATTCTGTAGTGTTCAGTTCTGAAAATGCAAAGAATTTAGCAAGAATTTAGCATTGTCTGTAATTATTTCATGGTTTTTGTTTTGCAGTGAATTATGAAATAATTTTAACTGTCAATACAGTGTGTCAACAGACCACAAGATAGTCCACCAACTACCAAATTAAAATAATTATTGATACATTAAAGTTATTTGACTATGTATTTATGAGAGAAACGTGGTTCTTTTGGCACTCATACTTCATCACGTTTATTTGGGGATGTTCGCTCCAAAACATTACAATTATAGGATAACAAAATGCCTCTAAAGCAGAGAAAATACAATTCTGAAACTGAAATAAATTATTACATAGAAGAAAATCTAATAACATATTAAATGAATTATGAATTTCAGTTAAACTAATTAAATCTCAGCTGGCTCCTTCAGTCCTTATGATTTTATATAACACATGGATTTGGGTCAAATAAACCGTGGAATTTCATGATATTGTAGATCCTGACAAATTTGCAGATAAACAGGGTGTCTACACTGCACCAACTAAATGTTTGAAGGAGATGCTTCACTGAAATGGGCTATGTCTGTCACTTATATAATTAGCCTTTCTGAAAGACAGAACATGTTGAAGATAAATCGCATAAATATAAAGAAGCATATAAAGAAAAATGTTTATTTGATTTTTATGAATCAGCAGACCAGACTACATACCCAAGTCGCGTTTCCAATCTCTCGAGTTACATCGGTTGTAATTTGTTGTTTACCATTGAGAGTAGAAAAGCAAAAAAGGGAAAGGAAAAGAGAAAAGGGAAAAGGAATTTTAAAAAAATCGCCTTCTCCGACAAATCTCCGGCCGTAACCCACTGCTTGTTAAATCACCTGCTGCCACAGTGCCAGATCCACGGGAGCTGAGATCGGAGCGCGTGGAGAGTGCCCTGTGGTTGGGGACTGAGCACAGTCTGCAGAGTAAAGCACACTTACTGCTCCAAAAGTTGAAACAACCCTAATTGTGATAACGCATACCAGGATTTTTCTGCGCTCTAATAAGCTCCGAATAGTTACACACGTTTGTAAACATCTTTAGTGTGTAACTCCCAGCAGTAAAGCTCAGATTTCCCATTGATTAAAAAAAAAGTCAAATGAAAAATAAAATGAAGTGTTTAGTTTATTAAAAGTCTTTTTGAATTACTCTTATGATCTGTATGTCTCTGAAAACATTCCAGTGTTCAAAGGTCCAACTGAAGAGAGAGTCAGACTGTGGACCACGAGGCTCAGAGCATCTTTTTCCTCCAAGAAGTCACCGTTTTGTGACGTGAACGACTTGAAGTCCTGTTTTGTGCGTCATTTTTCTTAAAGGACATTGACTAGTTGTTCTCAGCAGTCCATACCAACTCATCAGAGGGAATTTATTTGAAACAGGAAATAGGATAAAAGAGGAGTAGCTGCTGTCTCACTTCACACTTTACAATTCTGCTCAATATTATTTGGGGAAAAAAAAAACCTTCATGTTACATCACCTTAAGCTAAATCAAATCATAAATCTATTCAGCAGACAATGACTATAAAGCTGTTATGACATACTGCATTAAAATTTAGCAAAATGAATGCAAGTGAAGACATGTTAAATGTAACAGTATCTCAGAACTGGTCTTAGAAATTTTATTCAGTTTATATTTTATTTTTATTTTGGTTGTGAGTCAACTTAAAAACTTCAGTGGATCTCAGCTGGATTTTGTGTGATAGTCCAACACAAAGGACTTCATGATTGTTCGGTTGAAGGAAAATTTATGCTGTGGTAACAGATTCTCCCTCCTGAGTTGTGAATCTTTGCAGCTTTTCCAGAGTTGCCATGGAACTCTTGGCTGCTTCTCTAATTTACACGTTCAATGGCCTGTTGTGTCAGGTGCTCAATTGACTGATTAAGTGACTTGTGATGGGCAATTGGTTGCATTGATTTTTATTTAGGGGATACTAAAAGAAGCTTAAAGGGGCAGTATTATGTATTTTCCAACTACATAGAATCATTTTATAGCAAAATCAAGTAACTATGTTACCTTCAGTTGTTACAAAAATGCTGTATATATCAAATATGACTTCAAAGAAATTTGACTTCGTAATCTAATGCCTTGAAATTGGGCCTCTGTTTTTAAGAAAGTCCTGCTCTTTCCAACACTCTGCCTTCAGGAAGTCATCGCAACATCACTCCTCTATTAACCCTTTAACAATGTTTTTACCAGTGTTGTACTGAGAAGTAGCTCATATAATGAGCTCAGCAGATGTGCAAGTTTCGCCAGGTGTTTGCTAATTGCTTCTGGGTAGTGTGAAGGAGCTGAATGGGGAAGTCATGTTGGAGGGGTGTTCTGTGAGGCGGAAACTCTGAAGCTTAGAAACTGCAGCTCCAGGGAAAAGTTGCATCTTGAAGGTGGAGTTGTATTAACGGATTTCTCAAACATGCATGAAAGAATCAAAGCAACCCTCCAGGTATGTTTCTGATGAGGGAATAACATGATGTAAAGCTCAAAAAAGTTGATTTTACATAATACTGCCCTTTTAATACATTTCCATGCCACGCTTTTTGTAAAAACTTTAAAAAATAGGAAAAAAAAAGTTTTCTGTCAATATACTGGAGTTTAGTGGTTGTAACTTGACAAAGTTTGAAACAATTCAGGGGGTACAAATAACTTTGCAAGGCACTGTTTGATGTGACACAGGGGCCCATTTCTCTTAGCTCTTCAAAATGAAAAAGATAAAAATGTAGGGCAGAAGTAGAGCAGGTGTGTGTTGGTTTTCCCAAGTATAAAAACGGGAACTGGAACAACCAAGACTGGAAGAGGACACAAGTTTATTTTGCAAAAGGAACCAAAAGGACGTAGATGGACTGGGAAGATAAAAAAAATTCTAATGCTCACTGTTACAGAACTGAGGCAAACAAGTCATTTTATGCTCACAAAGTCTATACAACTACCTTTAGACACTATATGCATGCCAAGTTGTTATTTGAGAGACATGCAAGAAAAGCAATATTGCTGTCCTGTCCTCACAGATATAAGGTCAGAGTTTGCTGAATGCCTCTAGAACTTGTGATGAAATCATGAAGTTAAGATGAAGCTTTTCAACAACAAACAGACCATGTGAGTCTGGCATGAAACAAAGGATAAATGCACTACCTCATGTAGCAGAGGATATGTGAAGCCATGGGCCTGTTTCTCATTCAAAGGCCTTGAGAATCTTGTTACAGTGGCATTATGGACAATTTGAAATGCAAGGAAATTACATAATACTATGCTGGCCTATGTCAAAAAAGTGAAAATGGGTCTTTCAATTGGATAAAGATCCAAAACATATTTCAAAATCAATACAGAAACGGCTCAGTAGACTAAAAAGCTAAGTATTTCCACGGCCATCTCAGACATAAATCTGTGAAATTAGCTGAAAGGAAGAGAGCTTCAGACAAAGACCCAGACATTCTAATCAGTCTGTGCTAAGAGGAATGGTCAGAGACGCCTCTTTTCTGTATGCCTCTGTATGTATGTCTAGGTATATCCTGTGAAATATTTTAGAATTGTTGTCCTGTTGGAAAAAGAGGCTTGCTAAAAGCAGTAACTGCTGGGTGCCAATATATGTGGCACCAGTAATTTTGTTAACACCAGTTATTGTGTTTTCCCCCTCTGATGAATTAGTTTAAAGTTCATTTTTACATAGCTTTGCCAGAAGTGTCATTAAGTGTAAAAGGCAAGGTCCATGAAACCAACAGAAGACCAACACAAAAATAAACAAAGAAACCGTAATTTTGTAATTCAATGTATTCACATTACAATATCCACACTGGTTCGGTCTGTGACATTGTCTATGATCTCCAAATATATTCACTGTATGATACATAATACCAATATAGGCACTTCCAGTAAGTCCGGCAATATTGAAGCTACAGTATAGTGTCTAAGTTACAAAATGGTAAAAATAAATAATGTATATCTAAAAGAGTTTTTGTAGTTTTAAAATTTCTTTACCTGTACAGCATATATTGTACAAAACGGAGCATCAACCTGCACGGAAATTCATTAATTTACTTCCACAAATACTGTGAATTTGGACATAGTCTTCCTGTAGTATAGTGTGGTAAATGAAGAGTACTAGTGTGGAAAAAAGCAAGTCATTATTTCATTACATGTCAGCTATATAAAAATACTCATTTCATTTTGTTTACATCATTGTAAAGCTTGTTTGGTTCAAACGGTTACAATTATCTTACACTTGTGAATAATGACAATCAGACAAAACAATGAAAAAAATAACACTATCAAACAGATATAATGTTTCAAACCAAATGCAAGTATTCTGAGGGGGGAAAATGCATATATTGGTCTGTCTTTTAAAAAAAAGAGTGATGGTGAACAAATTAACACTATAGACAGAGTTTGAATGCCTTCATGTTTGAGCTTATGAAGCTGTGCAACGAAAGCTCTCCTGCTTTATTCAGTGAGGGAAAAGGAAGAATGCAGATCAAAGAGGAAGCACTAGGAGCAATATTCTGTAGGAGCTTTGGATGATAACTGAGCTGAGCATGTGCAAGGAATTAAAAACTGCTTACTGCAACTCTTCGACCTTCATTATCTCATCCATTCCTATTAAAATCCCTCACCACAGCAGGACAACATAGGACAGTCACATTAGAAGGGTCAGTGGATAAATTGAAAAAGATAAAACAACAAACACACAATATGGGACATTTGGGAGTGTTTCAGGTTAGTAAATTATGGAGGACTGGAATATAAAATAGAATTGGATGTTCATTTGAAATATCAAAATGATTCAACGTTTTTTTTTTTTTTTTTTTTTTTTTTTTAAAGTGACTGTTTAATGATGGTTGAAGCTTATTTGGAATGAAACAAGTTAACGAAGCAAAAAAAAAAAAAAAAAAAAAAAAAAGAAAAAAAGAAAAAAAGAAAAAGAAAAAGAATGAAAAATAAAAACAAAAAATCAAATCCCGAAATCCCGCATACAGAAAGATACAAAAGGTTAGGTAAACACCTTCTGATTCAGTGGCTTCAAACGATTCCGACCTGATGAAAGGTTTGATGGTAAACGTATGATGCCAGACTAATCAGTAGGTCAGCCAATTATCAAGCCTGTGTGTGGCCTCCATCCTGAGTAGCACCCACTGTGGCAGAGTCAGGACAGTAGCAAAAAGGCCATTGTTCACGGACTGCATATTCAACACAGCCAGTGCCATTGTATGTTGAAAAAATATGTTAGTGCACAATCTACTGTGTGCTATTATAATTCCTGAAGATAAGTTAAAAGAATTAAGATTATGGAAGTAGTTATGAATGGAAACCTTTGCATCAATCACTTAAAAAAAGGATTTTCAAACTTTAAAAGTTGAGCTTTCCCACTGAAACACCTAACAATGGTCTGGCCTCATGCCTAACATCCAAACACGTACACACAGCTCTCATTGTGTGACCAAAGGGACTATGGAATGCACAAAACTAATAGGCATTTTGAAGGACTATAACAAAAGGTTGGCATTTATGGTATTAAGACTTGAAAACCCACTTGATGTGATGCTCTTGTTTTACCCCCTGAAAAATAGCAATGCACTTAGCAGTAGATGAAAACATTTCAAATAAGGATTCAGCTGTAATCAACCATCTTTATGAAACTCATTATGTGGATGACTGTTTCTGTCCACTTATAGCGAGGAAACATCTCTAAAGCCAAAGAATAATTATAATGGAATCAAAACAGAGCTATTGTAAAAATCTTTTTCCATTCATCTTCGAAAGATGGCTGGTTTTGTTTTGATCCTCTTTAATGTTTTGCACCCAGAGGACAACTACTGTCCTTTCTGTACCACACAATGTAAAGCCACAAGACTACTTTGATCCCTAAACCAGTTTAATGAAAACAGACCTAATTTGTTAATTTTTCCTTTATTAAACAGGCCAACTGTGGCTCCTTCTTTGTACAAAATTATTGAGGGAAATGTTTTCAAAACTGACATTTAAATAAGTAAAAATAAAGTTTATATATTTATGTTTTCTTTTTATTGCCTTAAAAGGATAGCTCAGGATTTTTTATGTGAGGTTCTGTTAAAAGGTTTTAAGCAATTAATATCTTAATTTCATTAGAAAACTCTTATGGCGTCTTCATTCATTATAAATCCAGACTAAAAGCTAGTTCCAGAGAGGCAAAAGCCAAAGAGGTTTTCTATTGCCTTTAAATAACATGTAAATCACCTCCAAATACAAATGTGACAACGGTTCAAAGCTTCACAAACTATAGTTTGCGTGAAACACAAAGATGTTTGAGACTGGAATTGTTTTACAATGATAGAAATCCTGTTTCATCTTGGGCCAGTTTTTAGCTTCATCCTAGATCAAATTGTCTGGATTTATGTTAAATGAAAATGCCAAGAGTGTGCTCTACTGCAGGTAAGATATTAACTGAGTATAACCTTTTAACAGACCCTCACTTCAAAAATTGTATCCCCGTACAACTGATTGTTGGAATCCATTTTCCCCAATACATGTGTATGTTAACAGAGACAAGAGATGTATCCATGACTATCACTAGAACTAAATACATTTTTACCCAATATTTAATTTGATACAAACACCTGAAATGTATTGGAGGTTGGAGCCACAGAAACATGAGTTTAGGTAATGTAGTAGATGGAAACAACTTACTACAATGGTGGTGACGATTACTAAAACTAATAATCAGCCAAACACGTTGTCCAAACATTTCTACAGAGGGCAGAATGATGTATTCTAATGGAGTTTCAGATCTATTTTAAGAGAGTACACTGACTTTATGAGACTTCTTTGCTTGATTCATACTAAATTTGCGTTGTCTGAGCTCAGGTCACCTGACACATCGTGTGTTTTTTTAGTAAGATGCCACAGTAGACTTCATTTAACTTTAAGTACAATGAAAACTTTGTTGCGTATGTTTGCTGCTAACTTTCTGACCAGCCTGTGTTTGACAGCATCCTGCCTGCTGTGAACTGCAAAAGAATGAATGAGTCCCTGAGGTGCCAGGAGAATCAAACAGATTCACAGCACAAAGATCACAGAAAAAATGATGGTAATTGTCTTTAGCTGTCTTTTACTTTTCACAGACATGTTTCAGAACAGTTATTTGTGTTTGTCATTAAGGGTGATACACACATAATGAAATTTTAACAGATGTAGTTTTCCTGAGGGTAACAGCCAGTGTCAGTAAGGTCTAAGATTGAATTTTTTTTTGAAAAAACTCAGCAACTTGAGTCTGATTACATAATTAGTCTGAAAGATGGACAAAGCTAAGAAAAAAGTACCTGTAAGTAAAATCTGTCAAGCTTCAAAACAACTCCCATTCAAAAAGTGTAAACATCTCTAATTAAATAAATGAAGAACTCCACTATACACTACACTATAAAGCTTTGATAGTGTAATTTAGTTGTTTCATTCCTTGTGTATGTGTTGGTTTGTTGCTTTCTTGTTTTCCACCACACCAGTTCCAGTGCTTACTCAGCATCAACTCGTTCTGTTTACAGCTCCAAAAAACTGGTGCTATCTAAGCAAACTGACACTTGAACCCACATTTAGTTGGGACAAGTTAAAACTCTCAAGTTGCTTCAGGTTTAAAATCTAATCTAAAAGAAACCACTAAACTTTGACATGAATATAGGACTGGATAAGCTTTAGAGAAGCCCGAGTCAGTCTTTCTCATTTTTCTGCTTTTGGTTTTGCTGTTGGTGTTGTTGTTGCATGGAGTTATGTGGGTCAGTACAAATGCATAGGGTTGTGCTGACCACCACTATTTGCACCTGAAAATACTGTTTCAAAATCTGTTGATAAATACTGTGTGATTGTCAAAAGGTAATTTTTGATGAATTCTCTTTAAAACGCTGTGTGTAATTCACAATTGCAGGGCTGCAGGTCAAAGGTAGATCAGAGAGTTGCTGGTCACAACTACTTGACTGTTGTTTAAAATAATGTTAAGCTCTTAATCCAGTGAAATTGGAGATTTATTTGCAGGGGTACAGAGATAAATGGTGTGACTGCTGCAGTTTAAATTTCTCACTGGATTGTGATCCTCTACAGAATTTTTCATGACATAACAATGCAGCACCAAGCTGGTTCTCTGGCTGTGGAAAACTGGAACTGGATCTGATGCCAGACCTGGACAAACTCTAGAGCTGCTTTAGTGAAAGATTCCTAAAGGATTATTAATTTCTGGCAACAAAATGGTGTTATTATGACTGAATATAGATCTTGTTCATGGTAACTCATTTAATTAAAAGACTGTTGTCCAGTCATTATATATATTTTTTCTGTTAGATGTTTTGGTATTGGCATATAATTAGTGTCTTGTTTTCAGCACTGTGTTGAAGTGATTTAAGATATAATCTAATAATTAAGGCCACAATTTCAATGCATTTTATTAGTTGTTTTTTTCTGGGTAATTAAAAATGAGAAAAATGTGGTGCAAACTTGTAGTTACCCACCCTGAGTCAACGTTTTGTAGAACCTCCTTTTGCTGTAGCCACTTTACTTTTTTTTTTTTTTTCCAATCAACCTCAACCTCAAGTTCAGTCAGATTGATTAGAGAACATCTGTGAACAGCAATTTTGAAGTCTTGCCAGATATTCTCCATTGGATTTTTGGTGTGGACTTTGATTGGATCATTCCAACACATGGATATGCTTTAATATAAACCATTACAGTCTAGCTCTGGTGATGTTTAGCCCCAATCTCATGACTACTGCTTTTCTATCCATCTTCCCATCATCTCTGACCTGCTTAAAGCTGTAGTATGTAACTTTTATAAAAAAAAAAAAATAATAATAATAATTAAAAAAAAATAAAATTTAAAAAAAAAAAAAAACAAAAAATAAATATAAATATATATATATATATATATATATATATATATATATATATATATATATATATATATATATATATATATATATATATCTATATTGTTCTACATATTTGTTGAAATTGTCACTATGTTGTGACAAAATGGTATGAGACAGATAATCTGTGAAAAAAATCGAGCTCCTCTGACTTCTCCCAGTGCTTTCTAGAAACAATTAATCAGAGTAAGGAGGCAGGTCTTAGTGCTGTCAAACACCGTCTGAGTGGTGCTGCTCATTCCCGAGAGCGGTGCAAAGTTACATACTGCAGCTTTAATTGCCTCTAATGAAGGTAAGAAATCCTCACAGAGGATGAGGCTGCCATCGCTATTTGTCACTGTGTGGATAAGAGTGTTCGGGTTGATGTGCAGTGTTAGTTTTTCTCCCACACGTAGTGTTTTGCACATTTAATTAAAGTTTAATTTTGGTCTGACCAGAGCAAGTTTGTCATTGTGGTATGGAACAGATGAAAGGGTATGAATACTTTTGATAGGCAATACTGTAAAATAGTTGTGATTTTGACATCAGGTTTACTGTAATTTAAAAAATATGATAATCTAAAAATTTTTCCTCTGCCTTCTGGAGAACAAATGTGTACATGAAAGTAAAAACTGAGGAACACACAAATGGAGGCATATAGAGACAGTTCAGAGCTCTATGTCTCCGAAACATATCTCCACATGTGGGCATTAAGTACCTCATTTGGCAATAAACATCAAACATAATATGCATAAATATCTGACTTTGTGTGCTAAAGCCCACAAGTGAGGGATTATTTCTGTCACTAGTTGAAAGGAAGGAGATTATTTCTCATGTGAATCAGTCCCTTTACAATTCATGTGTAGATTAAAAACAACATACTCTAGCACAGTTTAAACTGAAAAAGATGAGCTACAATTGAAACACAAGCATGTGATGGTGATGTTTATATATAATCACATTCGGGAAATAATTCTGTATAAATTGGCAGCAAATTTCTGCAGTCCTGTGTTACCACACTTAGTTAAAACCTATGCAACTGCTTTTCTTCAACTCGTGACAGTAGCAAAATAGTCTTTATCCCAAAGTTCACGAATAATGCATTATTGCAATATGGAAAAAAAAAACAAAAAACATATAAATGTTTGGTAAAACCACATATTCAGATTAAATATGTAAAGCACAAGATTTCCCACCCTGTATTTTTTTTCTGTGTAGGCACACGTTTCCCAAACATCTACAGTGTTGTGTCTAAGTAATGTGCTGGCAGAAACAGGAGTCAGTAGGATAAGACAAAAATGAATATTTCTTTACATCCTTATCCTGACTGATGCTGCGTCTCTGAGTGAGGGGTTGCAGAGTTTAGAGGTTTCACTGTGGTTCACTGTCCCCTCGCTCCTCTGGAGTCTTAGAGTTGTCCCTTACAGACACGGACCACTCTGGTTTCTCTGTTTCCTCCTCACAATGCTTGTCTTCCACCTGCTCCTCCCTGTTGCCTGATTCCTCTTCTTCTTCATCAATAGCCAGAATTGGCTCAGCTACATTGTTTAAATGGACGGACTCCGCTCCTTGATCCTCATTCTGGGATTCGTCTTCTATCACTTTTTTCCACATCTTGTGATTTTCCAGCAGATGCTGCGTGATCTGGCAAAATACTTTCCTCCTTTTCTTGGGAGCTGCTTTCTCTGGAAGAAAAAAAAAAAGGGAAGTCAACTCTTTATACTTTCTTAAATGTTATTTTTCTTATAACTACCACCCCTCCTTAAAGGACATATTTATTCTAGGGCAGACTGACATTAGAAATGTCTATAATTACATTTTTATTGTTGAGTATTGTAATGATGGCATCAGTTGTCACAAATCAACATTATTTTATTGGACTTTTATGCAATAGACCAAACACAAAGTAATGTCAGTGGAAGGAACCAGATTCATGGTTTTCAATGTTTTGTACAAAATAAAAATCAGAAAAGAGTGAAATGTTTATGTATGTCAACGCCCCTGAGTCATCAAATCATTAAGCATTAAGAAAGTCATAAAAAGTCCAGTTTGTAGTTTGTAGACAAAGATGAAGAAAACATAGCAAACATGTGCGAGAAGAGTCCAAAACAGACTTTTTGACCTAGATGCAAAACACTATGTTTGAACACACTACTCTGTATGAAAAATGATGGTGGCAGTATCATGCTGTGGAGATGCTTTTCTTCAGTAGGGACAGGTATAAGCTGATGGAAAAAAAGATAGAGCTAATACAGAGCAAACCTAATGAAAAAGACTTTAAACTGTGGCGGAGGTTCACCTTTCATCACGACACCAAACAAAAGCACAAAAGACACAGCAGTAATTGCAGAAAAAGGTGGTTCTATAACTTATCAACTAGGAGACTGGGCTGAATACATTTTCACGCAACTTTTTTCCGATATCTATTTGTAAGAAATGTTTAAAAAAACAAGTATTTATTTTTGTTCCATTTTACAATAATAGGCTTTCTTGTTTTGTTTTTTTCTCAAATCTCTACTAATAGAAGCAAATAGTGAAGAAAATTCTGGTGCCATATTGTAATGAAGACACACTATGCAGTCCTTGCATGTTCTAAATGTGCTACAGATTTAACAATCCAATATTTACAAACAGAAAACAGTACAAAAGATGTGAGTGATCCGCTTTTTCTTTATTCTTTGGTTTCTTCTAATCTTTTAGTGCGGTCTTGAGAAATAGTTCCCAGGGCTTGAACTGTATTACTACTCAGGTTTAGTTTAGAATATGACCATTTTTGAGAGACAAAATCTCTTACAACTTAGATCTTAAATTCACTTAAAGCCTTAAAGAGAAGCAGAGTGAGTGATTCCTGGAATGTCTGTGAAGATCAAAGTGAAAATCATCCATTGCAAGGTTTCTCGGTTTCCTTAATAACTAACCTCTAATGTTAGCCATTATTCAGTGAAGCAGAATGAGATGAGATTTACTGTAAGAATTTCAAAATGAAAGGTTTTTCATTTATGTTACATAACTCTGACCTATAAATCATTTAGGAAGAAAGGCTCTTATTTTTAAGAAAGGTATCAATCTTGGGTGCGCACACATAAGGAATCTTAGTTATAGAAGCAATTTTTAGTGAGACCTTTAGGGCACTTAAAAAAAACAAAGAAAACACACCAGTAGAAATATATATTTTTTCTATTTTCTTTATTCTGTTTACTTTATCTCTAAAAATACCAAAGACAGAACATAAAATATGAAAACATGTTCAGAAGGAGTAAAATGAATGGGAATATAATTAAGTATAATGTAGCTGCATGAGCTGAGTCAGATGTATCTTGAGTAACAGATGAAAATCCAAACACTGTATTGTGTGAAGGAGTAATTTTATATCTAGCAAACTACACTTAACTACCTGAAGGACAGAAGTCAAGTCAAGACTTTTTGTGTTTTCGGTTTATTGCCAGTGACAGTTATCTTCTGGGAATAAATATTATCAACCGATGGGACTGAGTTACCCAAATCTTAACAGAATGAAAGAGAGTAATATAAAAATAAAATTATACTGAAAACTTATTTATATATTTCAAAGTGTTACACTAGGTTTTGTTTGCAGTAATCGGTGGTATAAATATCAACTGAGCAGGATAAATAGTATAAAGAGGATAGAAGAAAAAAACTGGCTACATAAAAAGAATTAATTTGCATATTGAAAGAATACCTAGAAATAATTTTATAAAAACCTTAAGAATTCTGCTAAATTCAGAAAAGATTTGGTGATTGTTTTAGGAGTCTAGTTATGTCTTGTTTTAACTTTGGCTTAGACATGCTTACGTGATGCATCAGAGCAGGTGGATCCATCGTCATCTGCCTCCTCGCTGTCTGCAATCTCTGGCTCTTCTTCCTCAGGCTCAGGCTCCACCCATCTTCCAGGTATGAGGCCAGCTGAGTCGTAGGAGTTACAGAGTGGTCCGACGATATGCGTGATGAATGATTCCTGAAGTTTGGCCAGCTGTGGTGCTGCTCGATCCATGAAGGGGCTGACAGGAAGCCCCAGGCTGGACTCCTCATCGCCCTACATACAGCATGAGCCATTAATTTAAAATGATACAAGCTAAAAGAAAAACAACAAGAAATGTTTTTCAACACAAGATATGAACCAGTTTGCATCAATATCATACTTAGAATTATATATATATATATATATATATATATATATATATATATATAAATTGTAAATATCACCATATTTATGTTTATATTGTGTATATTGTATATCTTTTCTGGCTTTAATCTCATTGTACATGTGTATCGTGACAAATAATAAATAAATTCATTCATTCATATTTTTAAGAGACAAGTCAGTCACAACTTTAAAATATTTTCATGTTTCTTAATTATTATTAATTATGTAATCCATAAAAAACAACGATAACAGATTGGCAGATAAAGAATAGTATTATATCACTACAAATAACTATCAGGTGAAAAATTGACCTGCGACAGATGATTACCTTTAGAATAAAGAATCTCCTAAGTCGTGTATCAAGTGTTTGGATATTTTTTTTCCCCATTTTTTTCCGCTTTTAGATTTTTAAGTGATTAATATCCTGACATGTTCAGACACAATGATTCAACAACATATGAGAGAAAAAGCAACCAAAAGTCAGAGAGAAACTTTAAAACAGACAGAAAGAAAGAGACTTCAGAAAGAAAATAGAACTATTGATTAATGCCACTCTGAACATGTTGAATAAGGCATGGAAACAACAACAACAAAAAAATATTAAAAGCTTAATTTTCAGCCCTGTACCTCATCAGCTGGTAAACTTGGTATAGCATTTTGGGAAGAAAATGAATTGCTATATGCTTAAAATGTTGGAAACTGTCAAGTGCCCTCACTTTGAGCAGCCATTTCTGTTAAGTGCCCTCTGAGACCAACTGAATGACCCTTCATGCATCACTTCCCTTGGAACCATTCAAACCTTTGTCACAGAAGAGTTTTTCTCCTGTTTGGCCTTTGCTCCCTCTGCCTGTCTTGTCAAATCTCAAGTATGTAAGCACTAGACAGGCTGCACCATCATATTAAAGTAGCAGTGCCTGAGCCTGAGCAATTAACAGACAAAGGAGGAATTCAGTGCCAAGAGCGCATACCTTCTTAACAATCAATGTGGGTGGAAATAAGCTGCGGTCATAACTAGGTTATGTTTGCTACTGCTACTCCATTCAAATTGAGGCCACAATTACTGTACAGATAATTATGTCACACTCATACAGTTCTAGTTGTCATGCTTACTGCTACAAAACTGAAAAAAGAACTGATAAAAATGGTGTACAAAAAAATTGCTCTTTGGAGGAACAATTTATTTTGTATCTCAATGTCTGTTGGAGTAAATGTTCAGAAATCCTACACTATATACTTACTTTATACTTCTTATTTATTGACCAGTGTTAAAACCCATTAAGATAAAATAATAGATCCTTTATTAGTCATCTTCATAAATAATCAAATGTTTCTTCATCAAAGTTATAAAACTACTTATATTGACTTGCTTCAACTGCAAGCAACAATTTTTAACTTTAACATGACGCTCTCCATAGTCAACACCTCATATTGGTGCTTTGTTTTTAAGAATAAAAAGCAGTTCTTAAATTTGAAATACTTTACCAGCATAAACTTCAGATCTCTAATTTTAGCATATATTTAGGTTCATGTCCATAACTCAAAGACAAAGCTTGAGTGAGTCAAACATACAGTATATATCTATTTCAGCTGACAATGTAATCCAAGCTTAAAATTCTAAATAATATCTAATCTACAGTGCTTTGTAAAAGTATTACTAAATATTATTATTTATTTATTTATAATTTGACATGTTCTAACCACACATCTCAATATATTTTACATTCACTCAGTTATATTTACTTGAATATTTTTTTTAGTAGTTTTACTACACCGTACTTTTTCATTTTTACTTGAGTAGAAAAATACTATCACCACTCTTACATGAGTAAAATTTCTGACAGCTCTATGCATGCACCATGAGTAACTCTACTGAATGAAGAAGAAGCACAATTAGACTTTTATTGTGGCCAGTCTAAGGCCCGCCTGTGAAATAATCATGCTGTCTAATCATAATCAGCATTTTGGTATGCCACACTTGCAAGGTGGGAGAGGTGCTCACTGTCACAGATTTGGACAGATTGTGAAGAATATTTGAGGAAAAATGGTTATTTTGTGTATATAGAAAATGCTTTAGATCTTTGAATTCAGCTCATGAAAAATGGGAGCAAAAACAAAAGTGTTGCGTTTATATTCTTGTTCAGTGTATTTATTTATTTTTTCTTTTCATCTTTAAAATACCAGAATTTGCAAATAACTATATTTTTCTATACATTTATGTACAATTACATAATTTTTACATATTTAACCAGACGTCCTGATGTAAAGCTGTTCATGTAAAGCACTTTGAATTGCCTTGTTGCTGAAATGCACCATACACTCCAGATCAAAATTTTAAGACCAGTTGAAAAATGGCAATAATTTAAATTTTGCCCTGTTGGATCTCAAGAAGGTTCTAAGTAGAGATTCAAAATGCAAAAAGAAGACACAAAAAAATCAAAGTAAGCATTTTATTGAAAATTATCACTAAACTGAAATAGGCTGTTCATCAGCTGATCAAAAGTTTAAGACTATATCTGGAAAAAAAACCCCCCAAACCCTCTAAAATAGAAATAAAAGTTTCAAAAAAGGACTCAGTAATGAGTAACTGCACCATTCTTGTTAATCTCTTCAAAAATTTGCTTTGACATGCTTGATGCCAATGTTTCCAGGAAGCTAGAGGAAATGTTGCTCCAAGTGGTAAAGATGGCTTCATGGAGAGCATCTGCTGTCTGGAACAAGTGTCTGCTTTTGTAAACTTCCCTTACCATGCCTTGTCATAGTCTGTATTGATCTATCACATAAAATCCCAATAAAATACACTGAAGATTGTTTTTGCAACATGGCTAAAATTTTATGGGGAATAATTTATTTGCAACACTATAAAAGTCCAAGTTATTTTTTCACAATATTGTGGTGCGTTGTGCTGCAGCAGTGTTTTTATTGCTTCATGCACACAAACATCACAGCCAAACTGAGAGTTTACCCACCTGTTCATAAAACTCATTGACAATGCCCTCAGTCCACTGCAGATGTAGATCCTTGCACTTTAGAGGCCCGTTGATGTCTGCCAGTTTAATGCACATCTGGCATACCAGTAACCTATCGTTCTCATTAGACCAGTCAATACCCGTTGATGGATCATCGCCCACCTGAGGAAACAATCAAAGACCTTGGTCAGCTTTTCCCACATCTAAAAATAATGAATTTAACAAGCAATATGTAAAATGTTACAAAAATTGCAGTTTATCATATGTAAAACTTTGCCATTAATTATTATAATGTTCTACTTTCTTGTCTTCATTAAAGAGCTATAAATCCATTACAATTACAGCTGAAAGAATGATGACAAGGACCAGAGAGTGAGCTCATATAACACTGATTGGTCTCCTGTTGGGACCAAAAATAAAAAGTAAACCACACGGCGAAGAGTCTTTTTTTCCCACTCTAGCCCTTAGCTGTGGAACAGCTATCCTGAAGACCTGTGGGCAGCTGAGAGCCTGGACTTAATAGTAAAATGAAACACATCAGGTCAGTCTTCCTTTTCGTTAAAGTTTATAAGTATTTAGGAGTTTTGTATCTCAATTTAAGTATTAACAATTTTAGCAAGTTTTATATTATTGCTTTATTATTTTAGTGCAATGGAAGGTATTAATTATTTTTTTGCATATAAACTATAATATGCTTTTGATCATTTTATATTTTATCACATACAACTTAATCTCTGCATGTTGACTTTTTAAGTTTTTAATTTACTTTAATTTAAATAATTCTATGCTGTGCATAAGTTTATATAGCTTTTTCATATACCATATTTATCACCAGAGTTTGCTTGTTGAGGTATATACTGACATGTCCTTACAAGGACATACAAAGAGGCTTGACATTAAATATTTGATCAATATTGTTATTTACAAGAGGGGCAATCCAGGAAGATTGTATTGTTCCTCTCTGGAAAAGTGATTTTAGTCAGTGCATTTTTGGTTGCAGCTGTGCAGGAGTGAAACTCTATCCTAAGACAATCAGTGTTGTAGTTTTCTTGTTATGTATTTACTGTTTGTATTGATTGTATGTTTTGTATTTATTGACAAAATTTATGTGGTTTAATCATTTTAACCTTGTTTGTATAACTTTTTTTTGTTTTTAACAAGTCAACTTGAGCATTGTCCAGGGACAACAAATGAAAAATAGCCTTTTGGTTAATTCTGGTGCATTTACAGAATGTTAATTAATGTGCATCATCCTTACTAAATTAAATTAAATTAAATTAGACATGCAAAATTGAAATCTAGATTTGGTCAAATAAATCCATAATTTCTCGTATAGATTTTAAGAAAGTTCAGGAGTCAAAACTTACTGACTTAATATGCCTCCATGAAGAACAGTGACAATGCTGCTGGTTCTTTTGTTGCTAATCCAGTGAGCAGGTTCACTGTACCAATTCCCGTGATGGAAGAATCCAACACCCTACTGTTCAAAAACAACAGCTGATTTCCACTGAACTAAATCCACAGCTGCTGATGGGTGCTTTGTGCTTTAGATTTAAAATGGACTTCTTGAAACTCCCACATTGCCATGTAAAAACAGAACTGTTCCAGAAAAAAATAGAAGTTTTATCTCCTCACAGCCTACTTCCAGTATTTAAAGAGCTTAGGGATAAACAGTCATTCATGTGACTAAGATAAAAGCAATTTAAACTCTAATAGAAAGTTTGTTTTTTGTAATAAATTACCTAAATATTGTATATTTATTTTTTTACATATATCTAAAGATAGATTTTGAAAAAAGGTTCATAACTGTAATGACATTTTCCAGAAAAATAACACGCTGTTACTCCAACTCATGTAATTTAATGTAAAGCATATATGACTTTATGAGACTTTTGCAATACCTTAGCATTAAACTCAGCCAGGAAGTCAAAGTGCTTCTTCAGGTCCGTTGCCAGGATGGCCTCAATGACCAGGAACCTGAAGCGTTTGAACTCCACGTGGTCCAGGTTGACGAGGAAGTTGTACTCTGGGTGTGACATGAAGAGGTTCCAGGCAGAGGCGGCGTGGTGATTTTCCAGAACCGAGCGATCATTGTAGAGCACTGCCTGCAAACAGCCAAACTCTCAGCATAAATGTGCACAAACATACCTTTAAATATATTCAGCTATCCAGGGCTTATTTAGATCAAACTGTCCCCCATGACAACAAGGGCTAAAACAGGAGCTATTCTCCAAAAGGCACAGCCCTACAGTACAACAAACTTTTTGACTCATTTGGTTCCACAAGAGGATTTACTGTCCTAGTGTAAAAAAATGCTAACCCAGCGCTGATCCCTTAAGTATGTGTTGGAAAACCTATTTAAATCTTATAATAATAATAATAATAATAATAATAATAATAATAAGTATTATAATAATAATAATAATAATAATAATAATAATAATAATAATAATAATAATAATAATAATAATAATAATAATAATAATAAGTATTATTATTATTATTATTATAAGTATTATTATTATTATTATTATTATTATTATTATTTGCTTTATAGACTGCAAATTTTGTTTTTTTTTTGCTTCTGAGGCATGCTGTTCATATTTGTCCATACTTTGTTATTTAAAAGCCACACTATGTAAACAATTACATTTATTCTATAGTTTGATTAATAAATTGTTAATATTGTAGTAGGCAGAATTTCACAAAACCTGTCAAATGCACAAAACTAGAGCTGCATCACTATTAGCAGCAAAAAGGTGGCATATGCAATTTTACACATTAATTTCATTCACCAAAAGAAACTTTAATAAGCGAACTTTGGGGAGAGCACAACCTTGTACTCAAAGTTTGGCCTGTTTAAGACATTTTAAGACCTAAATTCAGATGACTTTTAAATACTTTTTCAGACACTGCAAAAACCCTTGGAAATGACAGAACTGGTGGGAAATCAATACTTAAACAACAAACATATAAAATTATCTGTAAATCAGGAAAACAAACATCTACTTCTCCTAACATTTGGTGTAACATTTTTATTGTCCTACTATCAAGACCATAGACACAGCAGTTAGTTAATCATTGGTTTAGTTTGTAGTTCTTAGAAAACCTGATCAGATTTTTACATCAAGGTTTACAGAGAGATGGATGAAGTTTACTTGAAAGTCAATGAAAGGGAATTGTCCCATGTGTTTTAGTGTTTGCTGTAAACTGTATAAATATATTTTAAAGGTGTGGCAGAAGGATGAAATTCTTTGCAAAAACTGTGTGAAAGCAGAGCAGCAGAGGGAGTGATGTGATCAGTTTTAGGCGGGAAAGGCTTAGTTGGCAATTTTATAAAGAAAACTGTAAAATGTATTAAAGAGTTGAATTATTTGGTGACAGCCCAAAGTCATGTAGACAGCATCGAAAATTTCTTACAAAAAAAAAAAAACAAGGCAGGTTTTTCTGAAAAACAAAATTGCAAGGAAAGCAGCAGACAGAATTTGTACACTTCTATAATTTTTATAACAGTGTGAAGACCTGGCTGTTTGAATCAGCTTTTCTATGCAGTTCAACAGTAAAAAGGCAAGAAATGGTAAGAAATCTATCCTTAAATGATCAACAAATCAGAAAAATCAGGCAAACAAGTTTCTACATTTTACGGTTCATATCAGTCTGGTCTCAAATTCCTAGTGGACCTCATGAACAAAGTACCTGAGGGGCGCTGGTGGCCACGAGGAAAGCATTTGTTCTCCCAGGATGATCATAGTCATGCATTGCAGCAGCTACGTAAAGTGCCATCAGCTCCAGAGCGGGTATGAGGCCCGACAGACAGCCATATCCATCTTCTGACACAGTGTAGGTCTTTGAAACCAGGAAGCCCATATGACTGTGTGTTATTCCACTGTCAGAGTCTAACCGCAGGGAAGCAGACAAAGTGAGGGGATTTAGGACCAGGATGGCAGAATTTACCCAACACACATACTT
Source organism: Anableps anableps (assembly GCA_014839685.1). Taxonomy (NCBI): domain Eukaryota; kingdom Metazoa; phylum Chordata; class Actinopteri; order Cyprinodontiformes; family Anablepidae; genus Anableps; species Anableps anableps. The sequence goes on from CM026073.1 coordinate 14,136,478, forward strand.
TAGGTTCATGTATATGTGCCAGCAATGCACTCTGGAGCGCATAGACACAGATACACACACATACGGATGCTTTAATCGATTTGTGTGTGGATCAAAGGGATGATCCTGGTTAGGCATACAAACAAGGTTATTGAAATATTGATGAGAGGGAACTCTTAATTTGCCAGCAATTTCATGCTGTCCTAGACTTCAAATAGAGTTTTATACAAAAATACATGTGCCAAAAGTATGACTAAAGTTGGATGTTCTCTCACTGATGGCTTACAGCTAGGATCAAGGCAAATGGAAAAATCCCCCACAATCTTTAATATCCTAAATTTCTTATCAAACATTAAATCTATTATTAAATACAAAAAGCTAATTTCCTTATTTTGCACTTAATTTGAAGCACTTTGAGAAACTGGTAACATGGGGCATACCTGAGTCACTGGCAGAGTTGTGATCATTAATGAGCCTGGGTAAACCAGGCACAGGCTGCGTGGTGAGGTACCAGACCGCATGAAGCACATCTGTGGCATGGATCCTGTTATGATCTGATCCAGAGAAAAAAAATATTTTTTCCAAATTAAAATGCTTTCCACTAGGGTGCACTGTTGAGCTGTTTAGGTTTCTCATAGCAACATAAAGACAGCTTATAATTGTATTTTATTGTACTCTGTAGTATGAATAAAACTGGAAGAAAAACATAGTATTTCCATCCAGTGGCTGCTTTTTTTATACAACTGCAAAAGAACTGACAGGAAATCTTTGTGAGGAAAAGCACAACCAGTTGAGAGACATTTACATGACACTTACATGGTATGTCTCTGTAGCCACTCTCGAGAGCATGGAAGTAGTTCATGAACTCCTTAACAGGGATCTTAAAAGTCTCAAACAGGCCAGTGTCCTCAAAGAGCCTATAAGATACCTGCAACACAAAATCATCTGTGAAAATCACCATCAGAAGATTAGACAACTAAAGTTTATAAACTACCCTCAAAAATCATTGTATGATTCATTCTATTCTATCTTTTCTGTTGTCTACAAAGTAATCAGCTGAAACATCAGGAAGAAATGACTATGCTTCCTTGTAAGACTTAGCGAATGTGCTTTGGGTCATCATCTTGTGGTATTTTTTGCTCCAAAGAGCCTATGGGGACAAAAACAGTCAAATATAATTACACTCCCACCTTTGTGGATTTCTAAGAGGAATACACATTTACTGCAGTGCACCAGCCAGATTTGCACGTCAGAAATGCATCACGGTCTCATCTGACCAATGTAGTCGCTTAAAAATGCATTGCTTCTCTTAAAATGTTTTTCAGCTAAGTTTCCTTATGAAGAAGATTGTTTTTCTCTTCCTTACAAATTATTGAGAGACCTTTACATTATGCAGACTCCTTCAGAGTTATTGCAGACACTCTGGTTTTTCATGACAAATCCCAAGCCAAGTCTGAAGCACCTGGCAGTTGTTCGTTTGGAGAAAGAAGTTCTCTGCTCGTGCATCATTGTAAGAGAACAACAACTGTGGCTTTGGGGGATTTAGTGTTCATCTGATATCCTATAAACATGTTCTTATTTATTAATGAGTCTATATTTCTCATTTGTTTTAAATGTTCTGTTTGATTGTGAGTCAGAAACACTTGAGAACTAAAACTATGTAGCATGGATCACATTAACAAATATTTCTTAAACACATTGTGTAGGTAATTTAATAGTTTTTGCCCGTTTTTTTTTTTAAAAAAACGAAAAGTTTTTAAATGTGTGAAATTTTTGCCAATATCCTCAATAAGAAGTGCAGATTAAAGTCAAATCTTATTTCTTCATGTTCTTTACTGTTCTCACCTGACTAAGGATTCTTCCACTTTTTCCATTTGTCTTCTCCATTAGGGTAAAAATAGGAAAGTTCCAATTGTTTAACTGACTCATCAAAGGCTCCAAGTCTTCCATTACTAATGGTTCTGGTGCCACAACGGGTTTGTCCTGTACAAACAACATGTAATGAAAATGTTTTAAAAAAATACATTTCTCCATGACACAAACTAATAGCACATTTACAATAACTTGTTTGCATAAGTGTGCAAAAAAAATGATCTTGTTGTACAAAGGTATTAGTTAAGTGAAGGGTAAAAAGCAACAATCCACAGCATTTTATGTCTATCATGGCACAGTAAAGACAAGCATCAATAACCGAAGAACATATAGAACAACTGTATTACTATAACAGGACTTTTCTCCATCATTTGTAAAAAGACTAGACATAAATTGATGTGGGAGACTCACATGACTCTGACAGCAGCATTGAAGAAGCTGCAGGATTTTCTGGTTGGGTTTCTAAGAATCTCCTGTATTTTCCATATGTTTCGACTCAGAGGTAATGTTGAAAGACAGACTCTCTTTCTTCCCAAAAGAACATACAGATCTAGTAAAAACATCCCCAAATCTAACGGACGAAAATATTATTGCCTAATGAAACCAAACTAGAACATCTAGCTAAAACGCATCACCAAAGGTTCACCAAATCCACAGTAAAAGATGGCGGTGAATGCATCATGCTCTGGAGTTACTTTTCTTCAGATGGAGCTAGACCTTTGTAAAAGTGGATGAAATCCTTAGAAGTTCTCATCACAGTTAGTCTAAATGTACATCTAAACCAACAAAAGATACATAAAGGAAAAGACAGCACTGCTGAGTACAAACAGGAAAAAAACAAAAGTAGAAATGGTAACATAAGACAATCTATTTAATGAAATCAATACATGCAATGCTGTAGGAATTACAGTGCAGTCTTCCTATACTTTCCATCTCCATGCAGAGAAAAAAAAATCCTCAAAGGGGTTAAGGAATGAGGAGCAGGGTGAGAGGATATTAGAGCGATGGAAACAGGCATATGTCCTCGGCCTTTTCCTCTGTTTTCCCTCCTAACTTTTCCACCACACAGTCTCTTCCTCTTCTCTCTTGCTGTTGACCACGTCCAAATTCTTGTTCTTCCATTGTCAGAAATGTAACATTGTGTGTCCTCTGGCTGTATACACTATACACTTGCCAGTTGATGGTTGATGAGATGTACCTTAGAGCTATTTCAGAAAACTAGTTGATCATTGGTTGATCTAATGCTTCACACATATACCCACATTGGAGAAACTCAGGATTCACCTGGGAGACATTTGCCAATTTCGGACAGATTTAGAGAAAAAAAACGCCTCTAACAAATGTATTTGTTTTGAAGTTGAAAAGTATATGATGAATGTCAGATTAAATGTGAAAAACGTTTTAAATTACTTTATGTTGTCATTTTTTACCTACCATTTACTACCAGGGTAAAAAATGCAGACTTTTAATATTTACTGTATATTAGGGATGCGTGATAATTTTTAAAAAAAAACTGATAACCGATAGTTTTCTCATTCCAAAGGCCGATAACCAGTAATAACCTATAACATGCCTGGAAATAAGAAAGGCTAGTGAGCAAAAATGTAAGGCTGTGACATTAATATGCTAAACAAGACCAAAAACAGTTGACTCTTTAAAAGAAGATATAACATTTTGAAATGAAAAACTATTAAGCCAACTTTTGCCAAAATATATCAACAGAAACCATATCTCAAACGAACATCTGTTTAAATAAATTTCATTACGTACTTATGTAAAAGAAAAACATGATCTCTAGAATTGATCCAATATCAAAAATAAATACAAAGTGAAAAACATGCATTCCCGACGTTCAGCATAGAAAATGTTCTGACACAAGTTAGATTCAAAGTACTTTCATTTATATTACTAATGTATAATTATGAATATTATTTATAACCCTAATATACATGGTGAAGCTTATGTGAATAAGAACAATAAGGGGCAGCATTACGTTAAACCAGCCTGCCGAAAATTATTAGTAGCAGAAGAAGCTCATGTCATTAACACTGCAGTCAATCAAAGCCTGAATGACTTTGCCGATCACATCATACTTATCTGGAAGACGTACATAAGAAAAGCAGCGGCGGCTCCAAATGGCTAATGAGCCAAAAACAGTTCCCGTCTTCGACGAAAGTGGAGAGCTGGTCCGGAAGCGCCGTCATTCCCATAATGAGATCTGTAATCGCTTCAGCCTTTGTATTTATTCTCACGGGCAAATTTTCAGGTTTCGTCAAAAGCTTCGCCAATGGATTTGAGTCCCGATAGCTTCTTGAAGGCCGTCTTACGTGGTTACACGCAGTTTTTCTGCTTTCTTTCAACATTTGTTGCAGAAAGCCAGTGTATCGTCTTCCTCTGAATCCGAATCGTTGATGTTTTCTGTTTATTGACAAGCTGAGCTGCATTCACATGGTGTTAGAAGTTCCCAGTTTAGGAGTCGTTCTGACCTTTTATGTTTATATTTCTGTTGTTTGCGTGTAACACCCTGGTGTAATTGATATATTATTTTTTTTTTTAACTATTATTAAAATTAAGACTCAGTTGTTTTCTGACATGAGGGAATTTTAAAATGATTTATTTCTAGTCAGAGTTGTTTTCTCCAATTATACTTGAACTCCGTGCAGGTCTCATGCAGGAGTGGGAGCGCTTGATTAAAAGAAAACAAAACACCCGTCACCCGCACCACCGAACATGTTATCTATGCTATTCGTTAAGATATCGGACCGATAAGAATGACGTAATCATTTCTTGTTATCGACCCGATACATTTGTGCACCCCTACAGTATATTATGTTTGTGCCTGGTTTCACACTTGTAATGTTCGACAACTGTTCTTTTATTAAAGACAAGAGTCTGCCTTAACTTACCTCAGGAGGTATTAGTGCATGGAGGATGACATTCTGGGAAGGCTTTTTCCCTTTTTCTGTGTCCTCCTCTGTTTGTGCTACATCACTGCTGTCACTGTGGTTGGCTTCATGGGTGCTGTCATAGTCTGATGACACAACCACTTGGTCCTCTGTTTTTAAAGAAAAACAAAGATGTGGGGTTGTTGCAAAATCAGGTTCTCACCTACTCACAGAAATCTATTTATCAGCTGAAATTACTACATTATCTCTGAATTGGACTGTATTCGCTCTTGTAGAATTGAATTGGAGTGACTGACTCTGAACTAGATAATTCAACTGTATTTGAATGAATAAGACTGATTTGAACTGAACTTGATCCTATATGATGACATGAAATTAAACTGGTTGTCTTGTAAAGGGCATTGAGATCACATTTGTTGTGAACTGGAGCTACATAAATAAAACCTATCTGAACTTTATTTAGATCCACACTAGACTGTTGTCTAGTAAAAAATTCACTGGTAGTTTAATTGAATTTACTCCTTACATACACTCAAATATATCTAAGACATTTTTCTGTTGACTACTGTTTCTGGTAGTGTTAGTGTTTATACTGAGTTTTGTGGGTCTACGCCAGAAAAAAAGGGCATCTTATGCAGTTTTTTACAGCACACCAGTTAAGCATGCAGTCACTTTATTTAAAATCACTTGGAGACTTGAAAAACTTCAATTGGCACACTACAGTTTGAACTTTCTTGTCATAAAAAATAAAAGTTAAAGAAAATATTTCATTCAGAGATCTGAATATCTGCAGATGTCAATAATAATAATAATAATAATAATAATAATAATAATAATAATAATAATAATACACATTCTTAGTAAAAACAGAAAAAGGAATTTGCTTGAGTTTTCCTCAAGTGCTGTAAAAATGTTTACATCTCCTTTATCAGACACTGAAAAGATGCTAAACACATCTCTCCTTTATGCCCCTACCTGTTCGTGGTATCCTGTCTCCCTTATCTATAGAGCCCTCTCCATGGGTCAGTCTGATGTATGGTCTCCCACAACTGCAAAAAAAAAAAAACAAAAAAACAGGGTTAAACAGATATAAGATTAGGAATAAGAAAAATAAATAAGTCATTATTTACTCCATGTTATATACCCACATTGATATTTAATATAACAGAGATTTAACAACTACTTATGAAGTACTTTGGTAGTGCACAAGGCTGAAGTGGAAGGAACATAATTATTTTGTTTTCAAACTTCTTCACATACTAAAATCTGAAAATGTGTCATATATTTGAATTTAGCCTTCATGAGTCACTATTTTGTAGAATCAGCTTCCGCTGCTTTCATAACTGCTAGTCTTTTGGGGTATGCCCCAACCAACTTTGCACATCTAAAGTTAGTTCAATCTCTTTTAGATTGATTTAGTTTTCAGGTTTTGTAACAGTTTCTGAATTAAAATTAGGTCTATATTTTGACAAGACCAGTCCAATATATGTATTTGCTTGTATATAAACGTTTCCATTATAGCTCAGGCTGTAGTGGAAGTAACGAATTACAAATACTCACGTTACTGTAAGTAGATTGTTTGAGTAACAGCACTTTTATGAGTATTTATTTCAAGTGTGTAATTTTACTCATACTTAAGTACAAATTAAACCATGTAATCTACTTCGCTACTTTTAAAATCAGAAGTCGCTACGGACTACTTCCACAATTTTAAATAATTTTCACAAGAAGCGGGACGATATTATTGCCTTTATTCATGCTTGACTGATAAACAAGCCTCCGGTCACTAGGTGGCAGCAGTGTTCAAATTAATCAACAGGCTGCTTGTTCAAGCCAGTAGAAGAAGTAGCCTATTCAGACACAGAGGGGGAGGATCGAAGCGCGGATGTTTTGAAATATATACCTCCATAGAGGAGAGATGGAGAAGTTTGTGACAGTGAAAAGAAAACGGAAGCAGAGGTTAGGAAAGCAAGGATGACGGAGTATTAGGGCCAATATACAAGAATAAAGTCAGAATATTATGAGAACAAAGCCATATTATGAGAATAGTAATACTGTTGACAGAATAAAGTTGCAATATTGCCGGGAGAAAGGCGTAAAATTATGAGGAAAAAAGTCATTTTATTGAAAAAAGAAGTTTCGATAGAGTTATCAAGCAGCTCAACAAGTCCATGGTTTTCATGGATTCAGTCGTTTAAACAGTCGTTTCAAAGTCCCGCAGCTGATAATTTGATGCTGATGTGTTAAAAGATGTAAAAGAAGTATTTACTTACTTGTAAAACCGATACCAACTATAACTTCACAAAATCATCATTCTCTTTTTAACAGTTTGGTGTAGAGTTGTCATAAAATTACAACTTTATTTTCGTATTCAAGACAAACAAAACAACAACAACAACAAAAAAAAAGCTTAGTCTTGCCCCAATACTTCTTCGAAAGCAAGAAAATAGCTGGCAGAAAAATGCCAGGAAATAGACAGAGCCTATTTCCTGTGAATCCAAAATGTTATGCACTTTTCATCTCTTCCGACAAGCTGAATATGAGCAATATTGTTGCAAATTTTTCACAAAAAATGTTAAAAAGCTTTATACCAGTTCAAAAACTTTTTTGACATTCTTTTAACAAAATCCCTGCTTTGTTGTTTAGAAAAATGGCCTTAGTGTAATATTTCTATACTTTGTTTTCTTTTCTATACTGTATTGTATATTTAATACTATACTTTTTTTTGTTCGCCTGAGAAACATGCTTTGAATGTAGATATTTTATACATCTAAATCGAATGCCTGCTCTTGACAACGCAATGAAACATCCATTGGTTAAAAAGTAATAATACTCTGAGTAGTTTTTGAGAATTTTTATTTTTTTTATTTTTTTTTTTTTAACAGAAGTACTTTTACTTGTAGTTGAGTACAATTTAAGCAGTGTAACAGTACTTGTACTTGAGTACAAATTTTCAGTACTCTTTCCACCTCTGGTTACCATTGACCTCTTGGTTGCTTCTCTGATTAATTCTTGAGAGCATTGTCCAACCTGTCAGTTTATGTGGACAGGCATGTCTTTATAGGTTTGCAGTTGGGCAAACATTTTGGATGATGGTTCCAAAATGTATCTCAGTAACATTTTTAAAACTTAGGATATTGCTTTAAAACTTGACTCCGCTTTAATATTCTCCACAAATGTATCCCTGACCTGACTGGTGTGTTTCTTGGTATTCAAAATGCTGTTTGTTTACTAGTGTTTGCCCAGAAATGTGGATGGCATGCACACAACAGTTGCATTTACACACTGAGATTACTGGACTGGATTTAATTTAACGGTATCAAAGCAAAGCGGATGAATACACCCTAGATTTTATTAGTAGCATTCTTTGAAAACCATGTATGTTTTTACTTTATAATCATTTTATGTTGTTCCATCACATAATATCCAAATAAAATACATTGGTAGTTTAAGAGGACAGAAAACTATGAATACCTTAACGAGATGAGACTGTGAAGGTGAAATATATATATATATATATATATATATATATATATATATATATATATATATGTGTGTGTGTGTGTGTGTGTGTGTGTGTGTGTGTGTGTGTCTGTGTGTATTTAAATGAATTATCTTTATTTAAATCTTAAATTATATGTTGTTAGAGATGAAACTTGATTTAATGAAGAACATGGTAGGTTTTGATTTACATGTCTAAATTTCAAATTAACAGCAAGACAAAGATGGAACAGTGATAGTGAAGCATGAGCATTTCTTTGTAGGAAAAAAAAAATGTGTTACATTTTGTTGTCTGTAGTTAAGCCAAAAAAGCAGAAATGATGCCACTCACTAGACAGGCTTTGATAACTAACTGCAGAAGCTGTCAAGAAAACTAATTGGGATTCCAACTCTGCTGTCGAACTGAACATTTACAGATGTTCCAAAAATAATAATTAATTAGTGTAATTAATGCACACATTAACATAAAAAAGATGAGAATAAATAACCTAACAAATCTGAAGCATTTGCCGGTGCTGGCTTTGTTATAAATGACTCATTAGCAGACAAGCCCACCCAATTTGAGATTTATGGCAGTGCAACGTCAGCCACATGAGCAAGCAACTGCATGCCACGAACTTACAAACAGATGAAAACTGTCACAAGCATTGACTCAAAGTATAAATCAAATAGCAAGTGTCATGTGTTTCGAAAGAGTGATGCTGAGTTGTTTGACACCGCAAGGATCCTCCCGAGCTGCCCTCAACAGTTTTCCATGTGTCTCTACTGGGGCTACTGTCAGGTTGTAGATGGTTTCAATTAAAATACCTCACCCTAAATGTTGTAAAACCTTCCTCCTGAGCATAGGAAATGCCCGCTGTTACAGTGTTGTGTCACAGAGAGCACAAAGGCCTACAGTGTGTCTATCTCCTTCTGATAAAGTGTTTCTGGAACACTTTCGGGCCATACCCACCCACTATAATGGTCCTGGGGCCCTAACAAGGAGTGTACTGTTGTGTTTGCGTGGTCAAGTGGGACCACTGTGTCTAATACCTCGCAGGTGTGGAATATAAAATAGTTAGATAGTTTGGCAGGTGAACAGTTAGAACATTATTGTCAAGGGAGCAGGAGTCTGCTCGGGCAGCAGAGTGTTTGGCCTAAAAGGTTTAGCATTAATGAAAGTTGAAGAACTGTCAGACACTTTTGCCATTCTGCTAATGCAGCAGAATAACCTTGAATTCTGACACTGAAGCTCCAGCACAAAATGTAAATAAGGAGGCTGGCTGTTTTCACTCGCACAGTCCGTCAGTCAAGTGTCAAATCACTCTGTTTTATCACTGAAAAAGTAGAGCAGTTACAGTGGGTTAACACTGTAGTTACAGTAATTTGACTGTCTCGGTGGGATGTCTGCAAACATTATAAAAACATAATACACATTCCAGTATGCATAAGCTGAAAACCCATCTGCTAGAAATAACATTTATCTGCTGCATAAGAATGAGTTTTGCCTCATTTCTATGGGAAGAATGTAAATGTATGAAGGAAAGTGTTGGTTCCTAATTTACAGTGCAGGCAAATCCTGACCAGGATATCCATACTGAAAACCTCTAAGATCACTCTCGACAAGTAGACATTCACCTGTAAATTGGTATGCACTGTATAAAAAGACACAAAACATTTTTTACTAACATTAAATCAAAACAAAAAAAGTTTAGTCTGATTTACAATGAACATTGTTCAAGCCAGACATTGAGAAAAAAAGGTTGTTTTTTCTTTTTTACTGTGTATGTAAAATACACTGTATCTGGTTTCAAATGTAAATAAATTTTAGAGTTTATTTTCCTTATTAAAAAAACTATTCATCAATTTATTGCTTGTTCTAATTAGGATTTTTAATTGGGACTGCAGACTCCAACTGTAAACTCCAACTGGCCTCTGTTTGCTCCCTCTTCTGATGCATTTCACTCCCAGATTTTAGACTGCCTTCCTTGCAGCAGGTTGACTGATTATTTTTGGTTCAGAGCCCAAACGGACATTGTCCAAGCCACGATAAACACAGCAGCCATTATTTCTGCTTCCAGTAATCTACCTACTCTTGAGCTAGATGACGTGAAGAAGATAACAGTGCAGTGGCCCAGACTGAGGCAAATGGAAGGTATCGGTTGCTCCCTTTATAACAAGGACTGTCCAATAACAAGCCAACGTTGTAGCTTTGAAGTTGGTGTTGTTCTTGCACGTCACTAAAGGCTTACATGATGGAAAAAAGTGTGCAGGAAAGGAGACGCTTAATGTCCTAATTAAGATTGCACAGATTTGATGAGGAGTAGAGAACGGGGGAATTGAAACCATGTGTTCATATTTCTTTCCAAACCTCCCCTTCATGTGTTCTCCTCATCCATGTTTTCCAGCTTTCTCTCTGAGGACACATGAGGACAGATTATTCCTTTGCTTTGTTTGATCTCTAAAGAGATTTATATATTACAAATTTCTTGGCCAGACAAATTGAAAAAAGACAAGACAAAATGGCTGTACATAAGCAAAGCAAAGTTCTCCCTTCTCCTTCCGTTGTCTTGTAGAAGTTAAAGAATTTCTGGTTTTTCAGGTTGTCGATTAATCAGAGATCAGGACCAAGTTGTTTTCAGCAGGCACTGGACATGTGTAACTGCAGCTTATTTTTTATATTGAACCCTATTTTTATATTTTAGGTACCTGAAGAAGGTCCAGATGGATGAAATTCAGCGAAAGTGCAGCTAATAAGAGACTTCAGTAAACTAAACCAAGAGGTTCTCGGTGCACTTGAAATGTTTCTCCATAACCTGCGCCAAAAGTAGCAGCTGCGACAGTTTGTCCAGGCATGTGTGTGCACGCTGGTGTGTGTGTTAATTGCGGGGTTGTGGTGACTGGGGAAAAGCCCAGGTGTTTGTTTACACTCTCACCACCATAAGTGGGTATAGCTGAGGCCCTCTGCTGGGCTGAGTGACTGTTTGAGTCCAGGGGACAGGGCTTTGTGTACAGAGTCTGCTCAGTGTGCTTACATTTACAGATCTTGCTTGAGTATCACGCTGTCAGTGCGCAAACAGAGCCAAACAAGTCACTGACAGAAGCAGCCCACACAGTTCTTTGGAGGGCTGAAGACACTGAGAAAAAGGGAGTGTAGGAAACAGCCCAGTAAACAAAATGATGTAGAACCAAAGGCTGTAGACACCTTCCAGAGGATTCTGTTAGTGGTGCAATAGAGACAAGCTACAATGAAGGCAGTGCCAACCTTTAATCTGGGTTTCAATCTTGTTTTTTTGTAGTAATTCTTTACCAGCAGAAAATGCAAAGAATTATGATCATCTTAAATTTTATAGTTGCTGGGAAACTACTTTAAATAGTAACACAAGAAAATCACATGTATGATCTATGCCTGATTTTTGACATCTCATTTCCAAGCTCCAAGCAACAATCTGATGATTAATCAGTCACTGCCTCTTTAGGATGGATTTTTAAGGTTTTAAGGGGCTTGGCGTGCAAGTTATATTTCCATTCTACCATTTCCAAATGTTAGATGCAAATTACTCACTGAAAGGGTGAAGAAAAATTGCAAATAAATAATAGAGAAAACTTTGAACCACAAAAACAAGCACCACAAAAGTTCAGACCAATGCTGATGTAGAAAGCTCACATCACTCTAAATTTTGAGGTGTCTCCAATACCTTCCTATACATCTTATAATAGATTTTTCGGATTCTTTTAATGACTTCACAATATTATTAGTCCCACATATTTATCAGATTTGTTTCAAATAAACAAGTGATCTACACCACTACGACGCTTTATCATGGCCCTTGCCTGGATAACAGCCGTCCTGAACACCTGAGATCAGTAGACACCACTTATGTTTCGAAAAGAAAACCTAAGTTTTTGTTTTTGGTTCAGATTTTCACTTACTGTTGGAAATTAGGAGCATATGCTGTCAAATTTTAACCTGTAGTACATAGCATTTATAGTTTTAATGAACGTTTAGTACAATTTTAAATTGATATTAAAACATTTTATCCTACTTATTCATTTCTTTTTTTGCAGTAATTACTAATCACATGTGGTAATGCATACTTCTCTGCATTATTCTTGATTCTAGTTTTATCATTGCTTTTTCAGGTTTTAACAATTTATACTTGGAATTTTTATGTTTTCCTCTGGTGTTTCCTTCTTATCATCAATATTAATGGCACCTTTATTGCATTTCTCTGTGTTACCTTCCACATTGTGTCCTTGGTTCTTTCGTTTGTAGACCACTTTGTCTTGACCTGACTGTGTGTGAAAAGTACTCTTTAAAAAAGAGTGATAAACTGAAAGAACCTACTAAGATAAACAAAAAAGGTCATGATGGCACTGGTGTGTTCTCATTTAGGACATTTAGTGTCATAAAAAAGTTGAGGCATTCAAAGAAATTTAAAATACAGACACAGAACAGATTATAAAGTGATAGACACATAAAAACAGACAATTTCAGCCAAAATAATGTTTTATGTTTCCAGTGTGGCGACAGTGAACAGAATTATTACTACCAATCTCATTGTGTGAAAGCTCAGCTGTAGTCTTTTTTTTTTGGCAATAACACCACTCTGACGCCTTTATGATCTAAAAAAGCTGGGCAACATTACAAAACATGACAGTGTCTAAAGGAAAAGCATGTTTTCAGTTATTTCATTGAACCCATTTTTTTAGAAGTAGAATGCTTTTTTTTGTTTGTTTTCCAAATGAAACACAAACCTAAAACCCCAGCTGCCCAACCTGCCAAACAGCTCTGATCCCACGTGTCACCACAGATATGTCTTTTACAGCAATCCTTATTCAGAGCTTGCAGCAGTGTGGAGTATAATATGTTAAAGCAAGTAGAACTTTTCTAGTAGATCCCAAAATACGTTCACAGACCTGTAAATAGGCATAATTTGAGCATACTTAATAAAAACCACATGATCGGTGGAATAAAACTGACAACTAAAAGTTTAGTCTAGTATGAGCTACCAAGGCTTTATCCTCAAGGTTAATTGTTTTGTTTTGTAAAATAACATGGTTTATAGGTAATTACAGAAAAACAGCCATGCATTTTATATGAACAATTCAATGTTAGAACAAGGCTGTAATCATTTACTAACTTAATGAAAGAACAATTTCCACAGAAAGACTATTTCAGAACATACCGCTACAGACTGGCCGGCTTTTGTTATACAACATGGATGAATTTTTTTAACCTATTCTGTATGTTTAGTAGGTTTCACCAAACCTAATGTATCATCTGCATTTATTACAGTAAAATGCTTCTCTCTTTTATTTTTCCTTTCCTTATACAGCCAAATCAGCATGCCCTGAGGACGGTATTTCCATGTAATTTCCAAATCTGAAAAAAGCCTGGTTAAAGTAGTGCTTTCTTTTTTAACAATTATCCACCCAACATTTGTTTCTAAACTAGGCCATGCAGTATTAGAGTCACGCCTCATTTTACATGTGCAGTTCCAGGATTTAACAATAGCTAACTTTCAGGGAGTTTCTGCTAACACTAAATTAGTTTATATCTAAAAGTTTGATGATTGGAGCAGTAAGCACTTGGGTGAGCTGATTCAAATCTTCTCACAAGACTAACACTCAATAATGATTTTTTTTTTTTTTTTTTTTTTTTTTCCCAAATTGTAAAGTTTTAAACTGTAAGTTCTAAATACAGAAAGTGTGAACTCATGTAACTTCACACAAGCATGCAGACTCTTGCAGGCTATTACAATATATAGGTTATTATCAGCTGGAGCTGCATTGTTTGGATCCCAGCAGGATTTTCTCTCTCTTTGAGGTAGACATCAGACGAGCTTACTGGAGTTCTTCTGCGGATTAATAATTGAGTTACAGATTCAGATTAGCTATTCAACAAAAGTTCTCATGTAGCATTTGAAAATCAATCTCTTTCAGAAGGATGATGCAAAAACTGTCCTACTTGTTTGGTACAACACAAACAAATACAACAAAATACAAGGGTTTTACAGCACAGTCGACTGTAGACAAAGGCAGATCTATGTCAGAAGACTAGGTGTGTGACAAAAACTTTACAGGGTAGAAACTAAACAAGGTGCTATTGATGAAACACAAAAACATGTCTTTTAAGGTTTTATTAATATTAAAAACAAGACATTATGTCTCTTATGAAGGATTTGCATTTTCAATGTACAACAAATAATTTTCTCTCATTTAAAAACATGTATTGTTGAAAACTTTCATTATGAAATGCCATTTTGTGGCAGCTTGGCATTCCACTATATTATTTTCAAACATAGTCCAAACACAGGTCACACTAATTAGAAAGTACTTGCAATGGCTTGCAATGTGTTTTTCTTTTAATAGCAAACTGCTTTAATAGTTCCCTAATATTCAGTACTCCCAGATTAAATGTACTCCTGTGTTTGTTTGACAAAGAATCAATGTAATTTAAAGCAAGATACAAATACAAATTCCCTGCATATGAGTTTGTCTCGTGTGGACACAAATGCTTATGAGCAGTTACATAACCCCCAGATTTTCTCTGATGTACAGTACAACTCTCTAAAATTGTACCAAAATGGCCAAAACCCCCAGATAAACACAGCCCTGGTTCATTATATCACTCCCATCCTGAACCTTTATACTTCTGCGTAACCCGAGTCTCATGCTGTCTTCAGCATTAATGTGCTCACAGTTGATGTGCATCTTAGTTATTCAGGTTAATGCGTTTGCCTGTGGGGCATATTTCCATTCTGGCTTTCACTGCACACACATCTTTTTTCAGACTGCCGTGCCATCACTGTTCACTCACACTGATTTTCTTTGATATAAATGTAGCCACACTGCTGGATAAACCTAATAACCTTTATAAACATAAATCAAACTGTGGTAGCTATTGTCAGACAGACACAGCAGGACATACTGTAACATTTTTATAGATTGATATTTTTATAGATTTGTTTGACTTGTTCTTTTGGTGTAAAAGACATAATGCATTATAGATTAAATATTCACACTTTCCATCCATAACAACAACTGGGCTTGGTAGACAAGTTGATATGAAAACCTGAGAGGAAATGGGTTTGGAAGATCAGGAAAACCCCAGGAGCCATTGAAACACAGGCCTACCAGTAACACGATTTCTGTGGAATACAAGCGTGACTTTTTACTGTCCAACTTAGAGCTGGTCCTATGTGAAAAGGTAACCCCCCCCACCACCTCACTCTTGTTAAATCCCAAATTAACCGTGATTAACCACTTTTTTGGCTCAGTTTTACCAGCCACCACCCAGGACTGATTCTTGCCTGACCTGTATGATCTAGAAGTCATTAAAAAGTCAAAAAGCAACAAATCTGGCCCTGATCTTGATTTTCTTTTTTAAACCTAAGAACAGGTGCTGCATGGAAAACAGAACATAAATCTGAATGTGAAAATAAACAAGAAACAAGGCGCCCCAATCAGGACAGAATTTATTACAAAAGCTCGACCATTGCTGTGACATTTGTGTGGTGCTTGCTCTAATTCTGTAGCTGTGGTGACTGCAGTCTATACAACAGCATTATTTACTCAAATCTGCATACCTTTAAATGTCATTGAACCGTAAGGCAGAGACACAATACTATGACAGGGGTATTAGATTCCTGAAACAGTATCAGTTATTCAGCTTTACTTTGGGTACCTGCATGTGAGTGTTTCATGGTATGGTTTGATGCTGGAGCTGCGGTCCCTTCGAACAGGCCCAGGCTCAATGGTGGGCAGTCCTGTGGCAGAGGTGGTGGTCGTCCATGTGGAGGAAATTCTCCTCAGAAGGCCAGGGTGGAGACTCCGTCTGAGACGCTGCACACATACACACACAGGACAATATTTACAGATCCATCTAACAATTAAAATATAGTGTAAAAGTCACTATTGGAGCATGGAGTGATTACAAAAGCAGGATAAACCTGACTTGAATAGTTTTTGTATTTTGACAAAAGTTCTAAAAGTGCTCCAAAGAAAATTGTGAGGAGAAGTTAAGGTCAACTACATAATTTAAATGGGAGTAGTTTATGATGCATAGGGCCAAAATGAAATAAATGGAGCTGGTGATAAGTTAAAAAAAATTTCACCACTGGAATCATAGTAAAATTTGATTCCAAAGTGAAATATCCATATTGTAAAACCACATCCAAAGAACAGAAACTGTAGTCAAGAAGGAACAGGGGAATATTTACAGACAGCTGTGGCAGGAAAGCTCCTGGAGGTTCATTATTAGATAAATTGCCAGTATTGCATTACACATAGATTAATTTCGTCATATGGATTGTGCTAGTCTGCTCATTCTCTCTCTCTTTTTTTCATTGCGGTCTTCATCTGCCTTGCTCTTTCCTCAGATTCCCAGAGGTGTGTATGCCCTTGTGATGCCTGCATCTGTTTTGGCACCGTGCTGCAGCAGTTTGGCGCAACAGCACTGAACATGGCTGGCTCTATACTTTGTCTTCTGCAGGGTGACCTAGTAAAGATCACCTCTGAATTCTGAATGGGTCCATTCACAGTATCAGAGAACTGAGCACAGCCAAACACACATAAACAGAGAACCTCATACAAGGTGTTGGTTCATGTCATTCCAGACTGCCTTGCAAAAGTTGTCATATCCTTTGAACCTTGACACATTTTTTTTTTACCACTAACTTTAATGTATTTTGTTAGGATTTTATCTCTATAGTTGTGAAGTGGAAAATCTGCTGATAGGGACACTACTAGTGGACTTCACAAATCTGATCTTTATGGAAGGGCACCAAGAAGAAACCTGTCATTGAAAGAAAGCCATATGATGTCCCATCTACAGTTTGCCACAAGCCATGTGGCAAACTGGCTTGTGCTTCTTCATACATGCAGAAAATGATGCTCAGGTCAGATAGGACCAGAATTTTACTTTTTGGTCTTCATGCAAAATGTTATGCAGCAGAAAACAAACACAGCACATTACTCTAAACAACATCTCCACGGTGAAACATGGTGGTGCTAAGCTTTATGCTGTGGGGATGGTTTTAGAATGGCCCAGTCAGGGCTCAGATCTAAATCAAATTGAGAATCAGAGGCAAGACTTGAATTCTGATGATCTCTGATGATCTGTAACAATCTGAACTTCAGCTAAAAGAATGAGTAAAAATTTCAGTGTTTATATGTGTGAAGTTGCTGTATCTCCAAAGACTTTAAACCGGGTTCTACAAAGTAGGGGAGCTGTATATACCTGTAGGCACACTTGGGATGGCAACAGATTTTCATTTGTAAATGAAACCATATCATCTTCCTCCTCTTTACAATTCTGCACTACCTTGTTTTTGTCCCTTTAAAATGCATTGAAGCTTATGTTTGCAATCTAATAAATTGTAAAAAAAAAAAGTTTTTTCTTATCTGCTTATGAGTCATATCCAAGAGATCTATTTGAGACTCTAAATACACTTAATCCTAATTTTTAAAAAAGCAAGATGGTTTTATGTTTCTGATGACTCTGTAGTTTCCACTTTATAATGAATGCCCCCCAGATATAATCCAAAAACATACACATTCAGAGCACAGATGCAGACACAAATTGCCGTTAGCCAAAAGCGCAGCAAAACAATCTGATGGCTGCTGATGTTGGGTCTATAAATGAACTCATCTTTGCAACTGTTCAAGTAAAAAGTAATACAATTTAAACATCTCAAGAATTATTGTGTATGTCCTCCTTCAATTTTTTGTTTTTTTAATTGCTAAAATGATCCACACTCTTTTACTCTTGCTGCTATTGTGCAGAAGAAAGAAGGCGAAAGGGAGTTTGGAAGCAAGTGTAAAAGCCATTAGCGTGTGCCAAAATTGGACATCAAACAAGCCAAAAGAAAAACAACATTCTTCCCAAACTCCCTTCCCTCCTCACGTCATTTTCTTCTTTAGCTGTTAATGCTTGACATTATAAAAAGGAATGTCCGAATGACTGCAATTTTGCCTGTCATTCCAAGTGCAGTTCAATTCTGACGCTTTTGCACAGTCCGCAAGATGCAAAAATGACATCTATCAAAACCAGACGAGGTTGATGTCAAGTCAAACACCACCTACAGACCAGCCTCAAAGACAGCCAGAGAGGGTATCTTTCGCCAGATAAGGAGCCAGATGCATAATTGTAGTGGGAGTCAAGTTCTGTTGACACATACCCATCCCTCTTCAGAAGCTTCTGAGAAATGCATCCAGCTGTGTGTTGCCTCCTTCACGCAACTCCCCCTCACATACACTCATTCAGACACACTGTCTGGCTCGGCACATCTGTCATGTTGACACAGCTGTGGCTATGAAAGGGAGAATGCTGCTCCGAGGAATAAACGCGGCTCTATTTTTTCTTCACCTAGCTGTTTAAGAAATACATTCTTTCATTTGATGTCAGAAGCTCAGAGAGCAAGAACCACTTTTCAGTTGAGAGTTGGACTAAAAGATTAACATGTGTGGGGAGTGTTGCATAGTATGTTTGACCTTAATGAGGTAGACCACATTGCCATCTATGGGTTATTTTAGCTGTTTCCAAATGAAACCTTTTTGAGTACTCTTGATTAACAGTCTTGACCTTTCAATAGTCTGATAAATTATGTTTGTTTTTATAATGGCTTCTTGGGGACTGCTGTTCTTCTCAGTAAAGTCAAACATGAGGATCATTAATCTTCACAGGTTCTCCCACCTTGTGTATGGATGTCTTCTCTCCTTTCTCAGGTCCCTCTTCTGAGTCAGAGCAGGTGTAGGCATCATTGGGGTTGAGCAGGGGGGCAGGGCGCGGTCGGTGTAGTGGCTGGAAAGTGAGTTGGGTAGTTAGGAGGCTGCTGACGGCCCGCAGTGATGTGCAGGTGTGGGATGGCAAAGAGGGGTCAGCCAGCAGGTCTGTGATTAGTCCGTGGGCCTCTCCCATCACTGCAATATCCACCATCACAGTTGTGCCAGAGGACTACACATTGACAAGGAGACAGAAGTGAGAAATAAATATAAATATATCATGATACAGCGGGTAATTAAAGTAGGTGTTGGTTGCATGAAGCTATGGCAAAGAGGAGTCTGAAGAGGAGGTGCATAAACTATGTCACCAGCTCCCCTAATGTGGTTAACTGTGACATGGAAAAACCTTTGATGTTATTCCTACAGCAGTGAAGCTAAAGTGTGTGACTTTCTGATCTATAGTGATCAGAGAGTAGAGTGGTAGTCCTCAAAGTCCAATGTCAGGGTGCTATTTTCCCAAACCAGGACAGTTAGTACCACATTCCCCCGAGTGTGGTTACTTTAAAAAAACGTGGAATAACCTTATATAGATAATAATTTGAAAAAATTAGGACATCCCACAATGGCCTATATGCCTTTCTCACATAATTGGACATGTGTATGTTATTATCAGTGTTACAACACTGAAAAATCCATGTAATATAATTAAACAATAAAAACATATAATAAGGCAAAGCATATTTTGTGAGGAATGAATTAGAAAACCCCTACATTTTTCCTACTTAAATGCCTACAAGTGGAGGACATAAAAAAAAAAAAAATAAAAAATAAAAAATAAAAAAAAACTACCAACATTCCAAGGTTTGGTTGTCCAAGCAATTTCACCTTGAAAGCAGAGTGTAGCTATTATTTTATATAGCTAATTAATCATCCCACAGACATCTTCTCATGCTCCTTCTTTGTCCTAGTCTTCTGCATGATATCAGGACAAGATGCATTCAAATGTTTCTGAGCTAAATCTAACTTTTAAAAATACAGTGGTTGACAAAAATTACCATAAGACAATAGCAATCCTTTATGTTTATTGTTTGTCATGTTATTAAACAAATTATTAAGTAAGTAAACTGTATTCAGTGTATTAAATGAATTAGAATATTGTTGAAAAATGTTTTTATTTCAGTAACTCGGGTTACTAAGTGAAACACATTATATAGATCATTGAGACAGACAAGCCATTGTTTCTGTTAACTATGATGATTTTCCATTTACAGCTAATAAAACACAGCTTTTATAATTAGAATATTACATTAAACCAATAAAAAAAATATTTTTAATACAGAAATGTGGGCTTAGTGAAAAGTATGCTTACAGTTTTTCTCAATCGCTTTGGCACATTTCTCAGAACAACTGAAATTCTCAAAAATAATTTCTGATTCCTTTGAGCAAGTTGCAAATGCTTTTGTACATCATGCAACTGATTATGTTCAATTCTCTGCTTTTTCCTACATTTGCAATTGCTGACATGTTGATCAAAACGAATTATATGGGTCTCTGTTGAATTGTCTCAACCTCCACAACATTTAACCATAAGTTCATCGTATAAGTCTTTACATGCAAAATGCTTAAACAGGTTGTCATAACATGTCAAGCATATTTCAATACATTTCCATTAGACTTTTTTCGAAATCTGTCCTGAACTGATAAATTGCTCCCAAGTAAATCCTGAGTTTCTCCGACATAGGTAAACGTGTGAAGCATTAGATCAACCGATGATCAACCAGTTTTCTGAAATAGCTCAAAGGTACTGTGAACAATCACCTGGCAAGAATATATTGTACATAGCTGGAACATACAAAAACA
Organism: Anableps anableps; assembly: GCA_014839685.1. NCBI lineage: Eukaryota > Metazoa > Chordata > Actinopteri > Cyprinodontiformes > Anablepidae > Anableps > Anableps anableps. The sequence continues at coordinate 14,157,303 of CM026073.1, forward strand.
TTTTAAAAAGGCAAAAACAAATTATACAAGCAGCAAGTAAAATCATTTTAAAACATAAAATCAATCATTCAAAAACAAATGAAGCACAAAACTCACATCCTTTACTATTAGAAACTATGTTTTTTTTCCCATAAGAGTTATTAAAAATTATTTGACTCTTAGTGTTTCCTATATCCAACACCTGCAAAGTAAAAATGACGTACATCATAGTTATATCACATTATGCCATTAATCTTATGTATACAAAATTTAGTTGAACGCCTTAGTGACTAGGAGAAGCAGTAAATAAAACAAACTACTTGAATTTGCAGGAGATGTGTGGAAGCAAACTGTATATAAGGTCTCTTTTTGAACTGAAACCATTTTGTTCATCTTTATCAGTCCGAATGAGTATGTTGGAAACTCAAAAATCCACACCATACAAAAACACTCACATGTTGCAGTAAAAAGAACACTCTTGTTGGATATTTTCAATATCATTAAGGTTATTATAAAACACAGTTACAGATAGAGAGAAACTTTCAGTAGGTAACAGGAAGGGTCAACGTATTACAGAAAAGTTAGAGTATTTAACACAAGGATTTATAGTCACTAAGGAATACAAAAGAAAAATGCTGTTTTAGTGATTCCAGCCACAGCAGCTATGCTAATCATTTATGCAAGATGTTAAATAAAGACTTAAATGTCAGCTTCTTTATCATTTTGTGTTTGTTTTGAAATACTAAAACCAGTGTGATGTCACATCTGATTGAATGAAGGGGAACAAATTATTGCTGTTAGGCAATAATTTGTTCCTGTGAGAGACACTCACAGGCACAGCTGCTCAAGGTTAAAATGTAGCTATTGTTCTTAATAGTTTGTGCATTCACCCAGCCATGAGATTTAGAGGCCTAACAATGGTCCACTTCTGTTTATGACAAGACAATCAACTGCAGGAGCATATTTACAATCATAATGAATCGCAGTTACAATCAAGCCCAATATTATTTATACCCTAGACCGAATTAGATTTGAAGTAATCTTTTGATTTTACCAATATATTTCTTCTGACTGGAGATAATATTACCATGTTGAATTGACACAGCTAGTCCTACTTGAAGCTGATAGAGAATCTGTGTAGGGGGCTAAAGATTAGAGTAATGGCCAAGTGACTTTACAACTTCAAAGAGTTGGAACTTATATCAAGGGATGGATCATCTAAATATCAGTGAAAACATGCGGAAAGCTTTTCAACAATTACAAGACCTGTTTCGTTGCTATTACACCAATAATGCAATACTTCCTTACATCTAACTCTGCCAGGGGTATGAATAATTTTGGCCTTAACTGTATGTGGAAAATGAATACATAAGTAAGAAGTGTCATTATCAACCATCAAAAAATTCAGAACCTTGATTCAGGTGATAAATCACTGAAATTCCTGCTGCTCTTGGGTAATATGAAGTTGCTGACATACAGTATGTGTGTACTCTAAGTAACATGTTTGCGCAGTGTGAAGGAAAGGGGGAGATACACTGCACACAAGGCTTCTGCAGGCTGTGAAGTATGAGGTACCAGTGATTGGGTACATGATTGGCAACAAAATACATTGATCGGCAAACACCAATCACATACTTTTTCACAAAAATCGGCCGATAATGATCAATGGCCAATAGTGAAAGATTTAGCAACTTTTTTTCTGAGTAGTTGCAGACTTTTAAGGTGACAACGCTTTGCAGCTCAGCTGCAGCCCTGTTCTGTCATGAGTGAGTGCTGCTGTGAGCCTCTCCCACTTCCTAAGCACTGCAGTCAGTCGGACAGTCATTCATTCACGTTCAACACCATACCGTCGCCAGTAGTCAGAGCAAAGGAAACCTATTCCACTCCATGTCCACACTGCAAATAAATCACACATTTGCAAAGCTGAGTCAGTGATCGCCATGGTCACGCTTGCCTCGCTATTCCAACTCCTGACTTGCCACCGGGCGGGGCTGTGTGTCTAAGTGAGATGGTTTTATGCCAGAACGGGGGGCTGTGACGAAGTTGTGTGAAGATGCACCACTGCAACCAATAGGAAAATTCAACTGCCTAAGGAACGTTCGACTGAAAGAGGCCAGCAGAGAGACGGTTTTAGGCAAAATATTTCTGACATAAATGCATTTACTCAAAAATGTCACCATTCGGACAGAAACATAAAGATAGGACCCTAACTAACCTATTTAGACAGTTTATCAGCAAAAAAGGTTAATTTGGGGGTTAGTTACACTTTAAACAGAATCAACATTTTATTAAAGAAGAACATCTGAGTGGGTTAACTCACTTTTGAACAAAAATAAATTAGCAGGTACTTCAACTCAAGTTTTATTTCAGCTTAGTTTAGCAATTTTTATATGGGGTCTTATTTTAAAAAATAGAATACTGTTATTAAGCTCACTTAGTAAAAAACATTATATAGATTAATCACACACTAATGTTTTCAAGCCTTTATTTCTGGTAATTGTGATGATTTACCGCTTAAAGCAAAAGAAAACATGACATTTGAGACAAATATTAAATCAGACAAAAAATAAATGTGGACCTAATAGATAGATAGATAGATAGATAGATAGATAGATAGATAGATAGATAGATAACAAAAATCCTCTTACCAAATGATGTCTGTGTTTACTTGATGTCCAACAGATCCTCATTAAGAACAGAAAAAATAGTGAAAAAAATATTAAATCTCATCACCCAAGACTGAGAAGGTTTTAGTGTCCAGCTGGGTTCATTCCTTTCTTGGATGCAAGGCTCGGTTCTTACACTCTTTTTTTAGGTTCTCATCTGAAACCCAGAAAACAAATTTTCTCATGTGGAAACAGAACCACACGGGGAGCTAGGCAATCAAGAGTGGATATTTAGGCAATGCAGAAGCAGCGTCATATTATCCAGCCAGTGAGGTACAGGGAGCCTGAGATACGACAGTCAGAATTCTTCCTCTGTGAAGCCAAAAGATCTCACAGGTTTAACAAAAACAAGATACTTCCCTTTTTAACTAAAACGATGTTTGCTAAAATTCCTTTTGCGCAGAGAAGTTATTTTAACACATGTAATTATTTTAATTGGTTAAAACAGTTTTATACTCAGAATTCTGAAGTATTCAACATTCAGTATTCTGATTAGCAACAATTAATTAAAGATGAATTAAAAGTTTAGATAAATTGACAAACATGGTATGTATTCCAAATAACTATTTCACAATGCAAAAAACAAGAAATTATATTAAGGATGTAATGGCTTATTAATTTTTGACTGAATTAGAAATCAACATCCTTTTAAGAATTGATTCTTAACCTATTTAACAATTACTGCAGTGATATATAATTTAAGAACTTAAAATACCATGAAAGGCAGCCTAAATGAACACAATGAATTTATTTTTTTTGCTGTTTAAACGATCTCTTTTAAGTCCAAAGCACCATAAGTGATATTATTAATTGTTTATGAGCCTCTGCGGTTTGCTGCGGCTGACTATACCAACATGAAGTTATGTTTTTACTGTAGCCTTTTGCCACGTTTAGCTTAGCTGCCATTAGCATTAAGAAAACAGGATATTTTAGAACATTTTTAGAGCTATTTTATGTAGCTCATTGGCAAGAAAGGGAAATAAATTACCCATAAAAGAGACAAGCTCACTTTACTGGACTATTGGTGATTAAAACACTCATTGGGATGATGTTTGTACAGTCCTAATCATAGGTGGCTTTAGCAGCAGCATGTGCAGGCCTGTTTCTTATGGAATACTTCCAAGTTTTTAATCCAAAACACAATGAAATGCTCAATAAAACCACGTAAATTTGTTATCCTAAGCTATTATTTCTGCCCAGAGCACAACCTATGTGAATAAAGTAACAAGTGATTGCAGAAAAAGTATGATGTAAGGGTTTTCATACAATGTGAAGATAGTTGCAGAAGCAGCAGGAGTCTGCAGTGAGGGCACTGCATGATCTTCCAGAATCCATCTGATCTGAGAATTATGTTGCTCAGCAGAATCTGCTGAATAATAACATGATGAGAATGATCCACAGAAACATTACTTGTATTTAAAGAACTGAATTGATTGAAAAGGCATGCATGATAAGTGGGACATAACTCAGCCCTTTGAGGAATTCCTCTCGGGGCACAGTGGGGACCTGGATACTGCTAAACGTTTGCCTTTCTGGATCAATATTGCTAGTGTTTCCTGTCCACAGCAATGTAAAAGCCACACATTTTAAATAATTGTTTCATACGAATAATTCAACAACTACTTGAAATTCTCAACATAACAAATATAGAAGACTTTATGGATCCTTTAAGCCTAGTCTTATCTTACTAATTGTGGCAGGTTTAATTTTTCTTCAAAACTATAATTTTGGCAGGGAGACAATGCCTAATATACCTAACGTTTCAATAATCTGCAAGTTAAATCTAGAAAAAAAAATCATTGATAAGCATCCTGGAGCAAATAATGGGAGTGAGTTACATAATGCCACAGGGTTACATAAGTGCTTCCTGTCAAGTTATATGATAAGTTTAATGCATCAGCCAAGAGCTTGTCTGTAACCTTTTCATTGAATAGATGAAATGAAAACCACATAGGGCGAATACTAGAAAAGAAGTACATCATTTGTAAGATTGGTATGTGGACTACAAAAAATGTAGTCTAATAAAAAATCAGAAATCGGAAATCAGTTCTATCTTGTTAATGGATACCTTAAAATCTAGAGATTTCCTGTAAAGTACGCTGTGATCAGGACACAGTATCATACAGTCTAAAGTAAAAATCAGGGGAAAAAATATTTTACAATAAAAGCCTTTCTTTAATTAAAGCATACCTCCTAGGGGCTTAGTGAAAGACTTTATATCATTTTGTATTTCTGTCGCTTTGCCTTTCACAATGTTTACAGCAACACACATAAACATCTGGAAACTGTCAACAAAATTGAGGCACTGGCTCACAGTCCTCTTTGTTGAGACATTGCAATAAAAACACGCTTCAGAGTCACTAAGTAATCCAACACTATTGAGAACTATGTAGAGCAGATATGGTGGGATGTAAAAATATAGACTCAAATGAAAACATTGTCTGATTTTAGGGATCTTTTACTGTTTCATTTTTACAGATTATAGTACTTAAAACAAATCTGTGCCAATGTTCTGGCTCAGCAGGATGTTTAGGAATGCTGACTGATTTATTTTTGTTGGTTACGTATAAATCTGAAGATATATGTATTTTATAATTAAAAATACACATATGTAACATGTATTCGCACAAATGTCATTTATTTGCATGTGATGTAAAAGTATCTTGAATGATTAACTTAATTTTCAGTAAGTTTTGTTCTGTATTGGTTGAGTCAAAGTTGAACAACTTTTAAACTTTTTAGTGCTTAATTTTTTTTTAAGAAATACTGATAAAAGTAAGAAAGATGCAAAGCTTCCATCAAATGTCAACCAAGATTTTAAAAAATATATCAGCACATTCAGGCTTAAATGGAGATTTTTGTGAAGATCTGTTGAGAGGTTATGACCACAATCTAGAGATGAGTTTTCCTACTCAATCAAAGCTACGCTGGCAAGATATGCTTAAATGTAATATAATATAATATAATATAATATAATATAATATAATATAATATAATATAATATAATATAATATAATATAATATAATTCCTCTATAAGGAAGAAAGTTTACAAAGGGTCATTGTTAAAAAAAAAACTGAATCTCCATAGAGTGAGGTATCCAAGCATATCAATAAATAGTTTAGTGAAAGGAAAAAATCTGATAGAAATAGTTGCATTGATGACAGCACTGTTGAGAGGATATTGAAGCAAAGCCGATTCAAGAGTTTTTGAGAGATTCACAAGGTGTGGACTATTACTTGAGCCATAGCTTCATAAGTCACCGCACACAAATGTATTCAGGACATGGGGTAAACCTCTTGCAATCCTTGTGTTAAGCCATATACGTGATATATGTGTTTCATTTTTTTGAATCAAATAACTGAAACAAATTTAATTTTGTGATAGTCTGTTTTATTAATGTGTACTTTTACACATGGGGACTACAAATTAAGTCTTCAATCTAAATAACCTCAGACTTTTTAAGGTTTCTAAAATAGTGAATTCTCTCAGATCTTCACTACCTCCTAAAAATGATTTGATAAGAGAAATCTCATTTTTTTCACTCCTGAATCTTTAGCCTTTCACCTATTTTGCCTAAACTGTAGTGAACTTGTACCATTCAAGAAGTATTTTTTTCATAGAAGGTGGCATCGTTCCAGCTTGCAGTCGTTCCACATTTTGAGGTTTCCGTTTAACTGGGATGGAGCGCTATGCTTATCAAAGGCAGGAAAATTCCAGATATGTCACACAATCACTGATCCTCCTGAACCGGGCCCCAATGCAAGATCCTGCGGTCAAAGATTTACCACAGAGCTGTGTTATATTCTCTCACAAGTCCCTAGCTTTGTTTGACACACTACATTAGGTAAAAGTGACTATCAGAATCAGTTTTTATGACTCCTCAACAGGCTAAGTAATATACTAAACCATGCATGAACACTCTATTATGACATCTTAGTGTAACTAACAGCAGTGTTCATGATCAATGGCCTTAATTGTTTGTTTGAATGCTGCCTGGAAAAAAACATCTATAGATACACTGCAGATCAACACCAGGACAGAAATTCAAGTACACTAAACTGAGAAGCAGTCAAAACAAACCAGCAATCATTTTCTAAACTCAGCACAGCTAAATTTGCCTGCTTGTATATTATTTACTGTCATAAATTACATTAATAAATAACAGCTGGTTATTTTCAGGTTTCTGTTATGAACTTCAGACATTTACAGTTCTTATAAATAACAGATTTTACAAAGAACAGAATTGACCTCTGCAACAACACTGACTCATGGAAATATGACTGCTGACGTTCCTGCTGTGTCCACGTGAATTTTTCCAGTATCTACAGAATGCAGGGGACAGACAAAACCCATTTGGTGCAACAAAACAAAATGCTGAGGCCTCTGATCAATGAGGTTTCATTAATGGCACACACAAACACACACACAGGAGTCGCATATTTGTAATTTCTGAGATTGTCTACTTGATACGCTTTCAGCCCTTTGGCTGCCTGATCTAAACTCTTAGTCTTCAAAGCCTGAATGTCTCCCAAAGGAGAAAAAGATACTGGACAGCTGCTTTGGGTGCTTCTATCGCCACAGTGGTATTTTATCTTCTTCTGCTATGATACAGGAAATTTGTATTTTTATAGCAAATACAGACACAACTGTTCTGCTTCACTGTTCTGCTTAACAACATTTACTCATAAGCCAGACTGTTCTAAGCAGGCAGTATTTGTGGCCAGCCTTTAATTAGTGAAGCTTCTGGGAACTATGGTTAGGCTGTTTTAATTTGTTCATTGGGATTTTCTTTTGCTGTGATTCTGGTTGCAAAATAATACACATAAATGTAAGCATGTAACATGCTACTAAGCTAATGCCTGACTGTTTTGTAGAATTCACCTGCATCTTTCTTTCCAGCTGTATATGATGTGTTTGAAGGTGCACTCTACTTGTGTGTAGAAGTCAGATTTTCCAGGTTCCATCAACTGGAACACTGTTGAAGTTTGGATCTCCTGAATTGGATCACCTGACTCATGTTTTGAAATTAAATGTGACTATCACACATTTGAAATATGGATTTCAGTGGTTAGCATCTCATTAAAGCAGTCACAAACAAAGCACTGTATAACTTCTGTTAGTGAACATGTTGCCAAGTAATTCACAGTATGCTGAGAAAAAACATTACTTTGACTTCATTAGCTGATAGCATTTACCCTGGTCATTGACCACATCAGTTACCAAATCTCACTGGTTTACTGACTTGCAGCTGAAAAACGTGTAAGTTGGGTGCAATGTCAGTCCAAGATACGAATTTTGAGCAACCTGACAAGCTAAGCGACAGTGGTTTTTACCCTTTTTTTTGAAAAACACTAACACAGATTTCTGTGTTACACTCTATCCAATTTATAAATAACTAATACTTTGCAGGTTGGATGGCAGGATAAGGCTTATCACTTCACAATAATTTCCTTTTGGACTCACTTTTGAAAGGTGAGTTGAAAGTGATAACAAGCATTTAAAAAGCGCACCAAATAAAGTTGACAGTGAATGTATTTTAAAATATAAAACAACATAGATTATATAGTTGTTGCCCTTTTGTGTTGATAGAGTTGATTATATATTATACTATTTAAAATAGTCTGAAATAACTATCTGAGATAATTTCTCAAAAATACTGATAAACTCTCATCTTGTATCAATCTCCTGAACCAAATATCTTTTAGTGTCTTGTATCACGATGTTCTAGAATTAAGCCACTCATGGTGACAGCATGTTGGAGTAGCTCTGTTATGTTTGTTCTGATTTGTTCTTTTCATAAAGTTTTTTTCATAATTTTTTTGGTTGAGGCATTGTGTGTTTGGACAATTATTCCCTCTGATTTTGGATGCTATGCAGCTGAAAGAAAGCGCTTTCTTTTTGACTTTCGGACAGTTGTTGGGATGTTTGACCATGTCAACAAGATATTGCTTTTAGAAGTCAGAACAGCTTATTGGCATCTCAAACACTCAAATTATACCTGAACTACAACTCCAATTTCCAGAAGAGCTGAAAAAAAGGAGTAGGACCAAACAGCAGAAAGAGGAGGAAGATCAAACCATCTCTGCCATTGATCATAATGGGCAAGGATCATGTTCCCAACAACCTCTCTCTGCCCGGCTTTCCAGACAGATATAAAGAGGAGTGGCAAAAGCAAATGAGGAGGATTAGTGTCATCCAGGACATGTTAATGTGAAATATCATCTTTGCTGCCTGGAAAATGAGATGTTAGCATGTCATAACATCCCAAAAAAGCTTGGTAACAGATGGAAGGAGGGCAGTTTTTCACTGCCATGCAAACTGAAGAAGTTAGTTCCACACAGTAACCTTAAAACATACCACTGTGTTAAAATCAATGCAGGGAAATTTAATACAAACTGTTTGTAGAAAAATAAAAACACCTTCTAAAGCTGAACAATATCATCTAGAAACTTTCCATTTCAGTGACTCAACAGTTACATCTGTCCACTAGGATTATTTTAAAAAGCCTCGGGGATGGTCAACAGAAGACTGGTGTGACAAAACTCCACTAAGACACCATTGACAGTACGACACCTAACAGCTCTACATTTCCAAGCTCACAACAAACCCTCACCCCCACTGTTACCCAACTCCCCTCACAAACCCTCAGTCAGCTCAAACACTGAGCCAGGTCCTCAGCTGCAGCCAGGATACAATTACACGCTATTCTATTTTTTATGACAAAGAGGTGGCTGTTGAGGGATGTCGAGGAGGTTCAAAACAAAGAAAAAAAGAGTAATTGCTTTGTTAAAGATTTACTTGGAAAGAAAGGTTAAGACAAATGACCCCTAGTATGCAACCATTTAAAACGCTTGTTTTATTCCAGAATAGGTGCAACAAAGGATTTAAAAAACAGAAGTTCAAAGACAGAAACTACAAGTGGAAAGACCCAAAATATACTGACATGAAAGGCAGAATAGAAATAAAGTAAATATTGTGAGAATTCAATAACCATTAAGTCTAAAATATTCACTGCACTCATAAGACAAAAAAAAAATCTTGCGATATATATGGAACTTTTTCTATATCATATCAAATCAAGTTATCTATTTCCATTAAAAAATGTGATTTACTGTTGAATGTTACACCTGATCTTGCAGAAATACATGAAATATAAAGAAGTGGTTTACAGAGATGTCCAAAAATCTTTTCTTCAAAGTTAAAAGGAAGTCTTTAATGACTGAAATGAGCATCTACCAACTGGATGCATGCCATCAAGTCTGCTTATAACATTAAATTGCTGTATGTTCTAAATTCAGTTGATGTACTGTTTTATATCCATCCATCCATCGTGTTCTGCTTATTCGAGTTCAGGTTGTAGGGGAAACAGGTTCAAGATGGAAATCCATCCCCCTCCCCAACGACACTCTCCAGCTTATTGTGGAAGATCCCAGAGTGTTCTTGGGTCAGATAGGATAAATTGACCCTCCAGTGAATTCTGGGTCTCCTCTCAGTAAAATGTGGCAGGAAAACTTCCAAAGGGAGGAGCCCAGAAGGCATCCGAATCAAATACCCAAATCACCTTATCTGGCTGGTTCCTATGGATGCAGAGGAGCAGTCGCTCTATTTTAAGCATCCCTTGGATGACTTTTTTTTTTTTGGTAAAGTGCCTTGAGACAACATTTGTTGTGAAATGGTGCTATATAAATAAACTGAATTGAATTGAATTGGATGATGGAGCATCTCACCATATCTGAGAATAAGCCCAGCAAATCTACAGAAAAACTCATTTCAGCTGCTTGGAACCGGGATCTGGATCTGTATCTCATGACCACAGGAGATGGTTGGTAAATTAATTTTATGGTTTTATTTAATCAAATCAGTATTAAGAATTATATTTTTCAGAGTATCAAGATAATGTAAAATTAAGTATTATGAACAACTGTGAATAGTTCAATACCGGTGTAGTATTTTCTCCAGTAGATCTGTAAATCCAGTAGATGTGTATTAATTTTCAAAAGAAATTTGTAGAGTTTTGGAATTAATAGAAAACTCTTATTTTTAAGCATTAAAAGAATCGTATTGAAGTAGTTAAGACCTGTTGATTGGCTGTGTTCAAATTGGCCAGTGAATTACTTTAGACTTCACTATATGGGGTTTATAGGCTTTTCTTTACTTCAATTCAAGTCAAAAAATTTCTAAGACACTTTTTAGGGAGCCTATGCAAATGTAATTCTACATATAAAACTTTTGTGTCGAGTCTAAACAGTAAACATGTTCAAAGGCATGGCTGCTTAAATAACAGCAATTTCAGCAACTACTCCCCACTTTTAAAAGGTTGGAAAGCAAAACCATAGGTTTGCTTTTTAAATCAGCTAAATTTGATAACTCTCTCTACTCGAATAAAGAATCTCTTGTCACTGTTTCATTAAACTACCAAGCAAAAAATAAATATTAAGTATAATTGCAACATTTTAGTCCCAATCTCCGTCTTTGAGATAGTTTGATTTAAGTCACTCCGACAGCACACTGATTTGGATATAAAAGTTGTTTTGTTGTCTTTCGTCAGACATTTTAAAGCCATAGACAGAATTGGTAAAATAGATTATATCTGAACCAGCTTTTTAAATCTGATAAAATGCAATAGAAAACTTTCCATGGTATTGCAGGTGTGAGCAGTGGATGACTCCTACCTGCAACCAATCTCCAGCGGTGACATGCAAACCCATGCAGCTGTCTGTCGGTCCCTACTACTCCCTACAATCCTAGGGATTGTTCTCTACAAAGATCTAGTTTTAAAATGTTTAAATCACCTCTTTAAAAAATTATTTACTCCCCATTTTATACAATAATCAGGCACCCATCCTTCAGGATACATTATGAATCACCAAAAAAAAAAGAGTTAGGCAGAATGTTGTAAGTGAATGAGTGAGGATGTTCAATATAAAGATCAAGGACTGTATTTATTTTTAAAACCAGAATTGTCTGTTTTTTTTTTTTTGTTTTTTTTTTTGTAATAGCACCACCTTAAAAGCAAGAGCATCATGCCTCGTTTCCACTAAGTGGTACGGCACAGGTTAATGGGGTTGCACAGTTTTATGGTCTGGTGTACTCAGCAGAGTGTTGGACTCTCACTGGCCAAGCAGGGTTAAATCCAAATGTCTGAGGTGCCATAGTAGTGCAATGACAAACGTGACACATTAGTATATCTTGTGTTTGTCACAATCAGTTTTTCTGTCCCCCAATCAATGGACAGTGTTGTCTGACACCAGCAGTGCCACCCTAAACCATACCATACCATTGTCCTATGGACTTATAACTAAAGGGGGCCCAGGAATGGTGTGGTATAAACTTTTATAATGGAAACCGTGGTACCAAACCGCACTGACCCGTGCCATACGGTCAATGCAAAAGATGTTGGAGGTAGGTTTGTTTTGTCTTAAAACAACCAAAAACAACCAACCAAAAATTCTTTAATTATATGTGCTATGAGCTATTAATAGCCCACAGTCTCCAAACATCTCTGCTTTACAAATCGAAATAACCTCTTACAGGACAATATATGTATTGTCACGACTGCTCTCTGAATGTTAAGCACTTTTACTCATGATTACATTTATTTAAAATTGTTTATGAGACTTAAGTCCCAGAACTCCAGTCTAACTCGAGTCACAAGTCTTTAGAGGTGAAATTTAAAGCGCTATCTACACTAAGCAGGACATTTTGGAAACTGGAGGTTTTCGGCCTCATTTGTACCTTTTGCCCACATAATAATGGAGTTTTTTGTTACTAAACATAGATTTTAAAAATACTTTTCAAAGTGAAGATTTTTAAAAACTCTGTAGGCTATGTGGTGTACAAATGCACCCTGGATATCTGGAGGCTATGAAAAAAACATTAACATACAGCGCTGCTTCATACATGCTTCATACACAGGATCTTAATTTAAAAAAACAAATAACTGAGGTGTCTTCACACCTGATAGTCAGACTCAGTTCATTTCGGGACCAAAACATTTGTTACATTTTCATCTGGTGCAGTTCGCTTTCACACTGCACTGTGTCAAACAAACCAAACCTTTGAAAAACTTTTTACCTCCTCGCCTGTGGTACCACCAAGAACAATTGAAGGAAAAAGAACATGAAAACCTCTGAACAAGAATGCCCTCCACTGTAGTCTGCTTCCTGCTTTTGGAGAGATCTCCAGCCCACTTCACACTCACATATGCATTCAAACCGCACCAGAGTTCACTTTAACGGAACCAAGACCTAGATTTCTAGGCAGACCAGAGTTCGCTTTTTTGGTCCGCATCAGTGTTCGATTACGAATTCTTACCTCAGATTTTTTAGGCAAACAAACTAGAGTTTGATTAAAGTGGATTTAACAGGGCTTGTGTGAATCCACTCTAAGTAATGTTATTGCCACCTGCTGTCAAAACATACATATTACAGATGTTTTAATTAGAATCCAACAAAACAAAACAAAAATATTAACTGGAAAACAAAACAAACAAACAAAAAAATCCAGAGTACTGTAGCTGGGCCTAAAGTTAAAATGGGAAGGTTTTTTTCTTTTGTAGCTTATGTTTAAGTTCATGTTGGAACCACCATGTTTTCTGGTAGGAAAACTGCATTTAAAGGTGATAACATTAAATAGTTGGCAATGAAGGCCGAAAGATAGCAAGCAACCTCATGATGAACTGAACTTTACATGGTTTGTTACGTCAAGGCAGGTTTATTTGAACAGCACATTTCAGCCACAAGACAATTCAAACCGCTTTACATGATAGATTGTTAAATAAATAAGCTTTCCGGAAAAATTCAGTCAATGGCCTGACAATTTTTCCACTCTGATCATGACAAGTTTACTTCTCTTATTAAACACTCTGCACAAATCAAAACACATTGGATTGTTTTTTCCACATGCACTGCTTTTGCAAGGCAGTATCTTATCCTGAATGCATGGGTAAAATGCAAATGTACTCAAAACAAGCTATGAAGATTAGGAATATGTATTCCAGTGTAACAAGGGGTGCAAACCCATTTATATGGTGGAAAATAAACAACCACTCACAAGTGTATGGCATGACACCAATATCATCAATTGTCTACTTCACACTCTTTCAACCTTTCATTAATTTAGAATAACAGTCAGAAAATCCATCCAGCAAACACCCTTCTCTAATTCCCCTGGGCTTCATCCAAAACAAACAACTTTCAAGTTGAATACAAATATTTGAATAGCTCTTTCCATACATAACGCTACTGTCAGTTCCTAAGTTAAAACATCCACTGCATGCTTTAGAGGTGGAAAAAAGATGTGGTTTGGAAAATGAGTCCACTAATGTGTGCATGTTGGCAAGTACGACACAGAGGAGATCAATCAAGTATGCTGGTCCCCTCCCCATTTTCTTTCTCCCTGTGATTTGAATATGCTATGAGTTGCTGGGGAATGGAGAGGTGCCGCCTGCTTCCCTGACCAGCAACCTGGTCCAAGAGTTGAAAGAAAACTGCCACAAGATGGAGAAAGATGCCAACATAAGCCTTGGCCTCTTACACATCTTGTCAGTTTCTGGACCTCAAATGACTCCAGTGAGAAACATACAGCTCGTGTCCAGAAAAATAACAAAAAAGTAAAGACCACTGAATCTAAATGGCAATTTAGGTGATGAAGCCATCATGAAATATGTCCTCTCCTACTAACTTCACACAAAGTACCAAGACACAGGTCCCAGAGAATAAAGCTAGGGATAGTATTAAGAATTTCTTTGGTCTAAGTATAGTAAGTTGCTAGGGTAAGGCGAATTTGGAATCCCATTGTTGGTGAGGCTTTTTCCGTACATCTCCACACTACTTCTGAAATTTTAGTGCTATTTCAAGCATTTCAAAACACTATGGTCTTTCAGCACATGGTAGCCATGACCTCTTCTATTTGCAACTTGTTACGCTTTTAAAAATATTTCAGTTCAGTTTATTTTAACTTTGCCTTTTCAACATCTGATGTAGCAGTTTGAAGCTCAAGACTTTATGCTTTACTTCAGCCTACTCAGAATGCATTGTCAAAGAAAAAGCATTTTTTTCCAGTACTATTTGAGTCAAGTAAAAATTGTACTTTGCATGATTAGTTTGCTGTGCATCTTTGAAGCATTTATTGCTTTCTAAATAAACTGTACACTGTCAGCAAAGACTGGCTGTACATTTATTTCTGAACGATGTCCCCCTGATAGGAGAACATGAGGTACAGGACACATTCACACTGGACGTGGCACAGCCAATGCCAAGGGCATTGTTTATTCTTACTCTGGAGTCCTGCCCCAAAGCTCCATAGCGGGTCAAATACATCAGTTTCCAAACACAGACATATCCACAAATTCCCCTGCCCACAAAAGATGGGGAAGGTTATCTGAAGGATGTGGCTGAATGTCTGTACTCTAACAGCCAATTTCCCTGAAATGGGAATAGTCTATTCCCATTTCCTTGGTATTTAAACACTTACAGAACCTTATGTAAAACCAAGTCACTATCTTTTAAATTAACATTAAGACAATGACGTTGCTGGAGAGAGTGACACCTCTCACCATGGTGCTCAAGCACATCCAAAATAAGGGTGGGTAAAAATGGTTTGTTAAATCTTTCCTGTTATTATCATTCAATATCCACATGTGTAGGTGAGCCATAAACCTTTGCTCAGGGATCTTCATGTCTGCTGTTAACCATTACAATGCTACAATGTTGGGCACATTTATTGAGCGTAAAGATGCAGAAAAAGCCTTAAAGTAAATTTGATCTTATATCGCTACAACATAATCGCATCAAAATTTTTTTTGAAAACCCCAATCGTTCATATAGATACATTTACTCAATGGAGAAAAAAAATGCATGTTGAGAAGTAATTCTTTTATTAGCAAATTTATAGGTGCCACAGTTATTAGAACCCCTTATATTCCTTTTAAAGGGGGGATATTATATATTTTAGTGCCATTTTACCCCACAATCAAGTATGTTATCTTTAGCTGTTTGTATCTTTAGCTGAAAATGCAGTTTATATCAACACCAGCTTAAAATAAATTTTACTTCACATCATAGCTGTATTTGATGCTTTGAAATTAGCCTCCGTCTTTTTAAGAATTTCCTGCCCTTTCTGACGCTCCTCCCTTCAGCACGTCATCACAACAAAGCTTCTCCAAGCTATCCATTGATGCCATTTATAACTGTTCTTAGGAGCGCTGGACTGAGAAGTAGTTTGTGTGATAAACTCAGCAGACATGCAGTTCCACCAGGTATTTGCTAATTGCTGCTGCTGCAAGTCTGGTGGGCCTATGTCTGGGAGGTGCGGGGTAGAGGTGCGCTGTGGACCTGGAGCTCTGCAAGGAACTGAAGCTCCAAGGCTAAGCTTTGGAAAAATAGGCAGCGGATTGTATGAGGAGGCGTTTAGGCAACCCCTGAATGGCTGCCATGGGAGATTCAGGGATTTCTCAAAAAAAGGATGAATGAATCAAAGGAACACTCCGGATATGTTTTAGATGAGGGAAAGACACTATAACATGATATAAAACTCAAAAAAGTCGATTTTGCACCCCCCACCCCCACCTTAAAATAAATTTCTCCAAAGTATTTTTTGACCTATGCTTTACTTACTTTAAGTTAATTGGAATTTATATTCATGTTTAATTAATCATCCATGACTTTAAGCTGTCTTGAGGTATAAATATAACATGACATAGAGGCCTTTTTTTAGTCACTGGCCACAAGGCTGGACCAAGACTCATAATTATTTTTCCATCATCTACATTGAGCATGATGGTAAAGGTGGTAATATAAGAACTCCCCAAAGCTCAATGATATGCAACTGCACAAAAGAAAGGCATCTTAATGTCACCAAGTATCCAGGGGATAGTTTCTAAGTGATTCCAGAAAAAAAGCCCTCTGTCCAACCATCACAAATGCAAATGTGGAGTTTGCTAAACTGTACTAGGACTTTAGTAGAACAGTGTTAAAGGTAAACAAAGGATGAATTTGTAGCAACGCTCCGCATATTCACTATAAAGTATGGTGGAGGGTCTATAATGTCTTTTTCTCATCTGAAGGCCCTGGGAACCTTACTAAAGTGTATGGCATCATTAATTCTTTGAAATACAAGGAGATTTTACATTAAAAACTATAAGTATGTCTTCATTTGGGTTTTAAACAGGATAATAACCCAAAACATGTAGCAAAATCAACTTTGAAATGGTTATTAAAACACAAAATTAACCGTCTCCCATGGTCATTTCATTCATCAGACCTAAATCCTACCAATAACCTATGGGGTTAGCTAAGGGGGATACTGCATAAGAGAGGAACAAGGAGTGGATGTTTCAGATGGACTGAGCAAAGAACTCTCTCTATATGCTTCAACATTGTGAAATGCTATAGAAGAAAAAGTATTTCCTAATTTAATTTTTTTCCTCTCAAAAAATATACTCAAATTAAATATTGGATACATTAGTAGCCCTGTGATGGACTGGCGACCTGTCCAGGGTGTATGGCCAATGACAGCTGGAGATAGACACCAGCCCTCCTCGCGACCCCTTCAAGGATAGGTGTGATGGATAATGGATGGATGGATACATTAATGGTTAAATGTAAATTTATGATGCTGCAAGAAAGGATATACTTATTTTATGACTTGATACACATCTTTTTCAGGCCTTCTAATACACGTGTCTGGTACTGTATGTCTATCTGATTATTGTGCTAACCTGTGATCCTCGGGAGCCTCTCTTGTGGTCCCATTCTGAACGGAAAAGCATCTGTGGGAAACAAAGACAGAAACATGTTCAAAGCACGGCGCTTCACATCCTGTCTGGTGACTTTCTACATCAGAGGAACCAAAAAAACTGCAAATAATCTGTATTTTTTTTAGGGGGCAGGGGGGGGGGACATGGATGGAAATGCTTTCAAAGAAGAAAATGTCTGTTGTTTTTAGTTTTTAGTGCTCTTCAGTAGCACACACCTTTAATGTAACTTCACAGTCAGGTTTCATTTACTTTTACTTTAATTCTTATTTACTGCCTCAGTAGCATAGGGAGGCTGAGGATTTTTTATTTATTCTAATTACCAGCCTCTGCATCCTCCCACGGGCCTCGTAAACCCATTTTCTACTCTCTTGTGTTTCCCCACATGCATAAGTGCGGTTCTGCCATTGTTTCTTTTTTGCTGAACATGTTGCTTGAGAGGTCAGCATTAAAATTATGCTTATTTCTGTCGGACCCACCACCATAACGACAAGCGAGCCCAGCATGTTGCTAAATTGCTGCTGAAAGCTGCAAAGAAAGAGAGTCAGTATAAAAGCCAATTTAATAATTCAGGTGTAATTTACCGTGTCAGTGGAGGTCACTGAGTTTTGTCACACTATGAGTGGAAAAATTATGCTAGTCTGGAGAACAGTGTTATTTAAGTTCCCCACAGTGCCGTTTTGCTAAACAAAGACAAATGCTGATAATCCTCATACCTAATAACAATGAAAATTAATTTCAGTTAAATCCACTGGCCAAAGTCATGAGCATCATATTTTAGTCAAAGATTTGTCAAATACTACTGTGTGCCATGTAATTATACTAGTACTCTTACACAGGAAATATTTTTTTCTTGCTGAAAAAATATGAATTACTGAAAAATACCATTCTAATTAACTCTCATAAAAGCAAAAATCATCCTTTGTCCTTTGACATATTTGCCATAACCATCAACTGCAAAGCTTTTAAGTATTGTCTGTAAACATTGGAACCATAAATATCTTACATTTTGTTCTTTGTGAGCATGGATTAACCACCTAAAACCAGCTGTCAGCACACTTTCTCAGATTCTACTAATGGGGTTTGGTAGCAATACAGTAACAAGCTACAATAGAATATTCAAAATTAGCAACAGTATTGTTCTGAATATGTCATTAAAGACACAAGCGACACTTTTCTGTAAAAAAAACAAACTAAAAAGATTTAGTTTGTCACCTATAGATCAACCCATCCATCTAACTATCCATTTTTTATACCTGCTGATCCTCGCAGGGTCATTAGTGGGCTGGTGCCTATCTCAAGCAGTCATCAGGTGAGAGGCACGGTACACCCCAGACAGCAGTTTCTGTATTTGTCTGGTTATTTTGTTGTTAATCTTTATTTAATCAACACTAAATCTGGCTACCCAAAAATGAGCCTCCATGTTGCTGATGACATCACAAAAGGCGTAAGGGAAGTGTTCTGGGTTTTTTTCCCTCATTTTTGAACCATATTTTTTGTGAGAACACTGCATAGACTTTAGCATAATTTGGGGACAATATAACACATGGAAGCAGGTTTTGAAGAGTAGAAAGGCCAGATTTCATTATTAATGTATCAGTGTGATTTTCTCAATAGTGGCATATTCTGTTGAGGAGCCAGTTAAGTCACAAGTATGTTAACTAACACTCCAATATTTTAAAAGTGACAACATTAACCTGTGCACTAACCTGTTGATCTTTAGTGGGGTATAAAGACTTAAAAATGTCTTGACAGCCAGAACTTCTTTAATCGCATAATCAATTAAAATCAAAGCAAGTACACGTTGCTGTTTCTATATCCCTCTCAAACATTCAGAAGAACACCTGAAAAGTTTGCAACCTGCTAAAGAGGACAGTGTTGTTCAAATTAAATACCCCTTGATAAAAAAAATGTTATAGTTTGGCAGTCTTATACAGTAAAAAAAAAAAAAATAGTTGACTGACTACCATTGTGATTTTGTGTTTTACATAGATAAAGGGAGAATAAGAATCATTTCCATTCTTTTCTAAAGCAGAACCTCAGATTTGGTGTATAGCTGCCAAGTCTCCGGCCCTTGTTCAGATGCCATTAAACTAATAGGTGGATTTTCTACCAAAAACAACTTATAGAGACTTTTGGCTTGTTGATTCTGTAAAGTGCTGGTCATTTCACCTTGTAGCACACAAATATTTTAATAACCCCCCCATTAGCCTAATATTTGCAAAAACCATAATAGTTTTCACCATTTTATTAAATGTAATAAAATCTAACAAAGTAACAAGTTGCCAGCATTTTACCAATAACTGTGCAACACATGTTGGTTACATGACCACCATTTTTGTCTATAATTTGAGTATAATCTACTAAATCATCAAACTACCGGATACACTTTAAAGCACTTCATTCATTAACCATCCTCTGAAGCAGAATCAATGGCAGTAAAGTAATGGTGTGAAATTTGTAATTATTCAGAACAGTTGGAGAAAAAAAGCATGCCACTCTCATACTTAGCTGAGTAGGATATCTGTTGTAGAGAAAGATACTGTACACCTTGTTCTTTGGTTAAGGTTTTATTAATAATAGGTAAAGCAGCACAAGAATTAGTGACTCTGTGACAACGACCAAACAATGTTGTATACACCAGTCATAAAGGGAAAAAAATTGGCTCTGCAACAGTCTTTCCATAGCTTGACATTTTGGATGAAAAAATGAACCATTAAGTGCTTTCTCAACCAGTGTTTTCATCCTCTTAAGGATGCCTTTTCTTTATTTAGCCCTACAGTTATAAAAGGCGAGTATCCTCTGATTATCATCAACATTTTAATAAATCCCCTTAAAGTTTTAACAAGTTGTGCAAAAAACACACACATACAATGTAAATCACTGTAGATGACAGTATTTGCCAGTTGCTGTTTGGCTTTTTATTGCTCTGACAACAAGATTTCATCTTAATAGTATAAAAGCTGGCAGCAAGACCTTCCCTCCTAAGTAGCACCAAAGCGCTGCTCCATTAGAGGATCGCCATAACAGTGACCCTGATTGCATACACATATAAACAGCCATTCTGTGTTCTGATGTTATGTAACTCAACCTTTCATCTCTTTGCTCTGAAAGAAAGACCTAGACTACACCGAAGTCTCAACATGCTGTTTGATGTGCCAAAAAAAGAAGAAAAAAAAACAAACATCTAAGCTGTGCACAAAATGTGAGTACTGCACACAGCCCCCTGCAAAGAGTGACTCTGAAGGTCGCAATGAGATGGTTTTCCGTTAGAGTAGCTCAAACGTTTGTGTGTACACCACTGTAGGAAAAGCACATTGCATGATTTTACATGATCTGTTCACCACACATCTACAAATTATGAGAATAAGAAAAAGAAACACAAAAAGTTGTATTTAATACAAAGGAAAACATTAAAATAATTTGTAAAAACGTACTGCCAATATGTATTAAGACAAAATCACAGGTGATTAGATGTCCTCTTTCTCCTATATAGAATGATATCAACAATTTTGCCTACAGTTTACCCTAACCCTAACCCTTACCCTCTACCCTAACCCTAACCCTAACCCTACCCTAACCCTAACCCTTACTAACCCTAACAACAACTGGGAAAATCATAACTAAAAGTTGTGGCCTTTGATTCTGCCTGTGTTAAGCTCCTGTCTTCTATCATTTTGTTTTTCTGGACACGAGCTGTTTTCTATCATGCCATATATGCTGGCTTTTTGAAAAGGCAGATATTACCTGGGTGTAAGTGTGAGAAAATGAAGGAAATTTTGTGTAACATTCACTCCTGTGTTGTCTTTGAAGTATGTGTCATTTTTGATGCCTGATTGTGAAAAACTTATACCTATGGGGTGAAATTCAGTGTCCCACTGTGTTATTCTTGTATATTATTTTTCTGTGATGTCACCATCTTACTTATGTTTTTTTCATAAAGGATCACATGACCTTCTGGTATTAAAATTTCAATGCTCCTCGGTGCCCTGAGGTGCTTTTTAGTCAGACATAGTCCGACATAAAATTGATGGCTTAATGTTCACTTTCAGTTTTAACTATACCATGACTAAAGTAAGTAAAGCGTCTGTGTGGTGTGGTGGGATTAAGTGATGTTATCATTGCATTATAGCTGCACCATCTGAGTCGCAGCCACATTAGTTGTGTAGCAGTGATGCATAAGTGCAGTTAACATGACATTTGCGAGCTGTGGCATTAATGTGTAGGACATTTTTGACATATCTAAAAGTTTTGTGGCAGGCTGGTTTCATGGTGAAAAAAATATGTTAAAAGTATAGCATGGCGATGTGGAAACATATACATTTTTAGTATACTGATTACAGTGCTACAGCTAACATAGATGTAATATCAACTTCAAAAACCTTGCCAAAGACACTTAATGGAATTTTAACTCAGATGTTGACTGTCCCATTCTGGCTCTGGTTGTATCAAGACACCCTGCTAAAGCATACTTTCTCAAGGTACTATACCAGCCAAGCAACCATCCACTCACACCTTTAACCTAGATGTACACGTGCTGGGTAAACTGGACTGGAAAACACATGGATGCTCTGCAAGAACATGCAAACTCTTTAGAAAAAGGTGATGGGCCATCCTGGTTTTGAGTACAAGACTGTCTATATGTGAGACAACAGCGCAAATTGCTGTTGTCACCTTTTAACCTGTGCAAAGTACCTTGTGTTATACTTGCAGCATGAAAAATGCTCAACAACATAATCAGTCAGTAATTGACTGATTATGATGGGAGCCAGGGAAGCGCTAGTGAAACCGTTGACCAAAATAAGAACATACAAAACCTCATCATTCCAAAGCTGAACTTTGGAGCCATTAAAGCCATGTTCTGCTAACAAACAACTGAGAAGCATTGTTCTGAGGATGGGAAATAGTGGCATCTCATACATATACTCTCATTTTTTCATTGATCCTGCTGAAGTCTCATAATGAGGCCAACCCATCATGTTATTAAGCTATCATCAGACTGTTACAAAGTCAGAAAAAACTGAACCAGTATCTGCCTCATCCCATTGATCACTGCAAGATAACAGCTCAGAGCATCTCTTAATCGTTCTCATTGACTTTGATTTATTTTCATAATTACTATAATCGCACTGTCTTGCAAAATTATTCATACCACTTGAACTTTTCCAATTTGGTCCCTTACAACTAAAAACTTCAATTTGTTTTACTGGGGTTTTATGCGATCGACAAACACTAATAATTGTGAAGTGCTAAGAAATTAATACATAGTATTCAGTATTTTTAACAAATCTAAAATTGATCTCCAATGCAAAATAGCTCAAGCTCAGTCAGGTTGCACGAATTTCAAGTTTTACCACTGATTCTCATTTGGAATCAGTCGGGTTTGACTGGGTCATGCTGGTACATGAGTATGCTTTAATCTAAATCTTTCTATTGTACCTTTGGCTGTATGTTTAGGGTCATTGTCCTGCGGGAAAATAAACTCCTGTCACAGCCATTAACAGGTTTTCTTCCAGGATCGCCCTATATTTGCCTTTATCTATCTCGCCATCGGCTTTGATCAGCATCCTCTCTATGCTCAAGAAAAGAATCTAGCAGCATGATGCTGCCACCACCATATTTTAAGATGGGGATGGTGTGCTCTATGTGATGTCCAGTGTCACATTTCTCTCACAGAGAAGGTTTTGAATGTCAGCTAAAAGGGTTTAATTTTGGTGCACCTTTGTCCTTATGTTTGTTTTTTCCCTTGCAAGGCTTGTAGCAAACTGCAAAAAAGGAATTCTTATCATTTTCTCTCAGAACTGGCTTTCTTTTTACTGGTATTCCTTAAAGGCCAAAATGGTAGTGTACACAACAATAAGTTGTCATATCTACATGTTCTCCCAGCTGAGCTCCTCCCAAGTTGCCATGGCCATCTTTGCTGCTTCTCCGATTATTATTCTTATTGTTCAGCCCTGTCACTTTAGGTGGGGAGTCGTGTCTTGGTAGGTTTGCAGCTGTTCCATAATCGCTCACAAATTCTCACATTTGAGGCTGACCATTTTGAGAACGGTGAATGTTTTCTTACTTCACTCCTCTTCCGTCCTTTTTTCTCCATACTCTGTAGTGTAAACTGCAGAAATTGACTCAGTCAGGGAAAGTAGGTAAGATTTTTGTAAGTCTTGCCTTTTGGAGGCCATAATAATGGGTTAGCCTGAACAAGGTCATCCAGATCTTTATTCTAATTTTCACAGGTGGTAGAGCTGCAGTTCACATTCCTTATCATAGCTGTGACAATGAGCAGTACCTTTTTTCACACCCACAGGTGTAGGCAATGTGTCCTTTCTTGACATTTCTTTTTCTTTTCATCTAGGACAGATGCAGGTTTACAAAGTAACGAATGGCAATATATTGCTCTGTAGAGCAACAAATTTTGTTCTGGAAACATTTACCGTCACCAGTTCACTCATTTGTGATAAACAAATGCAAAGTAGCACATTATTGTTAAGTAGAAGGAAAATAATAATGGCTTTTTTCCAAATTTTTTTTAATTTTATTTAAAAAACAGTTTTTTTTTATTGATTTTCGGGTGTGCAATTCAGGTCCATGCGGACCAGAAGGAAGTTGTAAGATTGAGGGCCACAGCAAGTGAACTGTTCATATTTTAAGTGTAATCATTTAATTTAATCGTTTATATGTAGTTACTGGTTACAGTCTGGTTTTTCTCACTGCAGAGAAAAAAGTTACATGTATTCATTTGTATCAAGTGTGATGGCACGATGTGAATTCTCTGTTCAGCTTGTTTGGACTTATTATTAATTAAACTGAATGAAAATTAAATGCAATTGAATATTTCATTATCACGATTTTAAAAATTGACGTGTAAAAAAATAGATCATTGATAGGATTTTTTTTTTTGACCCAGTCAGTCAAAATGATAGACATCAAAAAAGTCTAGAGTAACCTCTGGCCTGCAGTCAGAACACTCATGTTGCTTTTTATCTGTTTTAATTTTTTGCATCATTGACATGATACATGCATCATAATTCTGCACCAGAAGAGGCCAGACGCAGTAAATCCCGACTTAAACAATGGCTGAAGTAAGCAGTGTCGACACCCTAACCCTAACCCTTAGCTTCCATCCTCATCTTAGGACCGTGTGACAATACTGTCGGCCCCCATTGCTCAGCAACTTTAAAACAGATCCATAGATGCCGGCATCCATTATTACTTTTGCAGTGTGCTGCTGTGTGACAACTATGTTCTTCTGCAAATGCAGGTCGCTTTGGGGTTGTAAGCTGGGTAATTAGTTGTATGAACGACCAAGCAAAGCAAAAAAATCTGATTTCAGCAAAAAATCAGGACTGACCATCAAGATTTGCTGTCTGAATACAGTCTAAGGTATTTAGGAAAAGGAAAGCTTATATCAGAACTATTACCAGGTATGTAAGCAGCACATAGTGAAACTGAAAGCTAAGTAAAAATATGACATTCAGCAAACTTGTGTTCACTTTTCCAGACAAACCTATAAACCTCCTCTGGAGCATTCATCCACTTTGCAGCAGGCTATCAAACGACGTTGTAAATTCTCCTCCTGCCTGCCTGCCTGCTGGGAAGGAATATGGAGAGCTGTTCCTAATCATGCTGGCTAATGTTTTACAGGTTTTACTGTGGGGGTCAGTAATTGTGAGCCATTTGCGTCATCACTGGAGGGAAGGGAACTATTGAGGTGGGCTGCCAAGGCCAAGCGATGGGGGCTGTGTGCAGGTAATGAAGAACATGCTTGTGTGTGTGTGTGTGTGTGTGCATGTGTGTGTGATTTGCACATGAACTGTTAAAAGCATCCCCAGATCCTCAGTTTCTCACGCTTCCAAATCGTAGCACTAATGAACAAAATCATACAAAACAATGATACCAAGATCTTGCAGTAGGTCTACATTTGCTCATTTGTCCTCTTGTCCACTATTCACAGTTTATTTTTTCAGACATTTCTGTTTTCTAAAGTGTGACTAATGAGGTTTATAGTCTTTACATTATCTGGAAGCCTGTTTCTTTTGTAAGAAGGAAGAAGCTTTTAAGCCTGAAAACACCAACCCAACTGTTAAGTGCGGAGGTGGCAGGTGTTTTGTTGCTGGTGGGAGTGGTGCACTTCACAAAATAGATGGCATTGGGAGTAAAAAACATTATAGGGAAACACTGAAATAATAGCTCAAGACAGGAAGTTAAAACTGGTACACAAATGAAATAGCTTGGGGCAACAAATTCATTTTTTTTTACTGGCAATCACAAAAACCTAATCTCAATCCCACTGAAATGTTGGTGTGCAAGATGACCTACAATGGCTTGCAAAAGTATTCATACCCCTTGAACTTTTCCACATTTTGTCACATTACAGCCACAAACATAAACATATATAATTGGAATTTAATATGAAAGACCAACATAAAGGAGTATACTGTACAATTGTGAAGTGGAAAGAAAATTATACATGATTCAAAACATTTGTTACAAATAAAAAACTGAAAAGTGTGGAGTGCAAAAGTATTCAGCCCCCTTTTCTCTGAGTGCAACCAATTGTCTTCAGAAGTTGCCTGATGATTGCTAATGACTAAAATAGAGTCCACTTGTGTGTAATATAATCTCAGTCCAAATCTCGCTGCTCTGTGACAGCCTCAGAGGTTGGTTAAGACAATACTGGGGAGCAAACAGCATCATGAAGCCCAAGGAACACAGCAGACATGTCAGGGATAAAGTTGTGGAGAAGTTTAAAGTAGGCTTGGGCTATAAAAAGATTTCCCAAGCTTTGAACATCTCACAGAGTGCTGTTCAAGCCATCGTCCGGAAATGGAAGGGAGTATTGCACAACTGTAAACCTCCCAAGAGTGTGAGTTTAGGAGGACAGGCCGTCCTCCTAAACTCACAGGCCGAACAAGGAGAGCACTGATCAGAGATGCAGCCAAGACGCCCATGGTTACTCTGGACGAAATGCAGAGATCCACAGCTCAGGTGGGGGAATCTGTCCACAGGACAACTATTAGTCATGCACTGCACAAATGTTGTCTTTATGGAAGAGAGGCTAGAAGAAAACCATTGTTTAAAGAAAACCATAAGAAGTCCCGTTTGCCAGAAGCCATGTTGGGGACACAGCAAATATGTGGAAGAAGGTACTTTGGTCAGACGAGACCAAAATGGAACTTTTTGGTCAAAATGCTATGTGTGGCAGAGAATTATCACAGCACATCACTCTGAACATACCACCCCCACTGTCAAATATGGTGGTGGCAGCATCATGCTCTGGGGGTGCTTCTCTTCAGCAGGGACAGGGAAGATGGTCAGAGCAATCTTGGGCAATCTTGGCAGACAACCTGTTGAAGTCTGCGAAATACTTGGGACTGGGGCGGAGGTTCACCTTCCAGCAGAACAACTGTAAAGTTGTTACGTCAAGCCAGGGCTACAATGGAATGGTTTAAAACAAAACATAAACCTAAACCCAAACGAGAATCTGTGGCAAGATCTGAAAACTGCTGTTCACAAATGCTCTCCATCTAATCTAATTGAGATTGAGCTGTTTTGCAAAGAAGAATGGGCAAAATTTTCAGTCATTAGATGTGCAGCTGGTAGAGACAGACCCTAAAAGACTTGCATCTGGAATTGTAGCAAAAAGTGGTTCCACAAAGTATTGACTCAGGGGGGCTGAATACTTTTGCACACCACATTTTTCAGTTTTTTATTTGTAAAAAATATTTTCAATCATGTAAAATTTTCTTTTTGCTTCACAATTATATACCACTTTGTTTGGTCTTTCACATAAAACCCCTAATCTGACAAAATATGGAAAAGTTCAAGGGGTATGAATACTTTTGCAAGCCACTGTATGAACCTAACTAAATTACACCAATTTTGTCAAGTGGAATGGGTCAGAATTCCAGTAAACTATTGTGAGCAATAGACAAAGTCATAGTTTAAAAGGAAACTCTACTTAACACTAAGGAAAGCTTTGTAAACATCTGACTCAAAAGAACGTAATAAATTTCATTCAAAATTCTAAATTTCATTATTCTGACACTTAAAAATAGACATAGTTTTGCTAATCCTAACCTACCTAAAACAGTAAAGATTTTGCATCCTGTAATCTCAGACAGAAAATCGTATGTGTCTTTTTATACATTGTTTGTAAATATCTGGTTTCAGCTGAATCTGGTTCCAACTGTATCTTCACCCGTGTTGATCGTAAAACTTTTAGTTAGCACCTCAAATTAGGTTTCATTTGCCTGTCATTACATACATTTTTTTTTTAATATCTGATGTAACGAGGGCTTCATTTGGCTGAAAATCCCTTGACAAACAGCAAATGTGTCACTCAAAGCATTCATGGCTTTAATTTTACAGAAATTCTAAGGAGTAATGTTGTTTAAACAGTTATTTACCAATTCAGTTCCATTTTTTTTCCAGAGACATGAAAAATGTTTTTGCCTCCTGTTTAAATTGTAAATTGTAAACATGTTTATTTCTTCAGTAGATTTGGGGATTTTACCAAGAAGGTCCAGGGGGAATTGACTTCCTTTTGGAGCAAACCTTAACTGGCTATTCCAGGAATTGCAATTCAATACAATTTTCTGTTCTGTTCCCAGAGTTCAACAATTTATCTTTCTTAAGCCTTAACATCCTTTTTTCCTTCCAACTTCCTATTAAAAACCAATCAAGCATAACATTATGGGCACTGAAAGGTGAAGTGAATTACCCTGATTATCTCTTCATCATTGCACCTGCTAGTGGGTGAGCTATAATAAGCTTAACCTTTTATAGAAACTACCACCTAAGAAAATTCTAAATTTTGTGTCAACATTCTGTCAGACTTTGTAAATAAGTAAAAAAAATACTTTTCATCTTTTTATGTAATAAAAGTATGTAATCATATGATCCATTTCAGTAAAGTTGAACTTTCAAGATTTGATTTTCAAAAGAAGAACAGAAAAAACCTGAGAAAGCAGAATTACTTGTGGGAAACTCAGCTTTTTTTTTTTTTTTTTTTACCAACTCTGAGCTTAAAATCTATATGGTGACCTTGCATATAGCTGCAGTAAAAAAAAAAACAACTGATCAAATGTACTTCTGTCAATGTGTATCTCATAAAATCAGTCATACATACATGCATCCTTCTTTAGTAAGGTGATATGATGTTTAAAGTACAAAATGCAGAGGAATAAATAGTTTTTAGCCTGACTACAAAAAAATCCATGAACAAATTATATTGGTTTTTAAACTGGTTTTTGCAGTGTTCCCAGTCTGCAGTTGTCAACATCTATCAAAGGTGGTCCAAGACAGGAAAAGCAGTGAACCGGTGACTTCATCATGGGCATTGATGGATTTGGGAAGCGACGGCTGTTCCATTTGGTCCGATTGAAAAAGTTAACGGCAGAATCAGTTTGATGCTTTGGGTAATGTTTGGCTGGAAAACCTTGGTGCTGCTACCCATGTAGATGTTACTTTACACATACCACCTATCTCAGCATTGTTCTAGGCCATGTACACCTTTCATTAAATCTAGTAATGCTGTGCCCTGTTTCACCAGGACAACACGCCTTGCCACAAAGCAAAATTACATCAGGAAGGGTTTGAGAGGCACAACAAAGAGCTTGAGGTACTGATTTAGGCTCCTTATCTAGATAGCAATCTAACTGAACAACTGTAGAACAAACAAGTCTGATCAATGCAGGCCCCATCTTAGAGGACATAATGTAGTGGTGTTTAAAGTCAGTCCTCGAGGGCCGGCATCACTGCTTATTTTAGTTCTCTCCCTGGTGGTAGTAACTACCTTCTCGTATTAATTTGTTCCATATTAATTTATTACTACATTTTCTGTCTATAAAGTCACAGCCATTTGTGATGGTTTTTTTTGTAGTAACAGCTGAATATGTAAATATATCTTCAATTAGCTGAATCATAGCAGGAGGAATTGCCTTCAACACTCTGTTAAACTGAATTTAAGATGTTAATGTGTGGAAATATGGTAATGTTCACCGAGCAAGCTGTGTCTGTCGTGAAAAAAAAAATCAGTTTTCAAATGTAAAGTATTGAAATAACTTTTGTTTCAGACTACTGTACATGCGTGAATACTATTAAATTTTGCTCTGTATTCAACAAGTCAAAACAAAACACATTTGAACAGCCAAATATCTCCTACAATGACTTTGGAAAGCAAAAATACCTACACTGTACATTGAAAACATGTTGCCACCTTCTTAAAAAGCATACGTTAGTTATCATGAGTATTTCCCTCTTTATCCTGAATTTTGAATGTTGTAGTTATGACGCAGAGGCAAAAGTCTATGACGTAACCAGTACTGTCCTAATTCTCCAATTGCGCACTCGAACCCGTATGTGCAGTTTGACTAGAATCATTTGTTCTAGGTGTGTTGAACCAGGGAGAGAACTAAAACATGCAAGATCCCAACCTTTGAGGACCAACTTTGGACACAACCGAGTTAATGGATATGGTGCTAAAGATAAACCAGGATAGTGCCAGTTAATGCCAGATACACTAGGATGACTTCAGCGGCTTAGTGGAGTGTATGCCTCAATAGAGCAAGGCTGAACTAAAAAGGGAGGACCAACACACTGTCAGGCAGGTGGTCACAATGCTATTGTTTATCAATATATCTTTCCTTTTAAGGCTTTTTTTTTTTTTAGCACTGATCACATTACTAAAGGTCATATAATTAGAAAAAAAAATATGTCCAGTTCGCTCTAGTAACAAAAAGAAGGTTTCAGACATCAGCAATGATATGTGTTACAGTTCACCAGGAAAATGTTTTTATGAAGCCCTAAGTCTGGTTGCATGAAAGGCAGGTATTCTAGAAGAGGTAAAGTTTGCCAACCCTGACTTCTGAGGTTAATGAACAGCTGAATGACAAACCCACAGAAGTTTAACGGGTGATGGTAGTGACTAGTGCTTTAAGTGAAAAGAAAAAGTGCTGGTGGTGGTCAGAGGGGCTGGATGGTTAATTTTGGCAGAATAATGAATGTTGGAGCTCAGGCCCTCTGAAATTACTCTGATCTTGTTTAAAAGTCTGACTTGAGCTTTGCCGTCACACCCAGAGACTGACGACACAGAGTTCAGTCAAAGGCAATGTTATGAGAGCAGTATGGGAATTTGTGTACAGATGCTGCCTCCACATTATTTCATCTTTTATGAACTGAACTCACTCAGCAACGTCTGTTCTTTTTTTGAAGTTTTTCAGAGGGACTGCACATATAAACATGTACACATCTACCCAACAATTTCAGCCAATGCAATCCTATCAAGGATAGGATTCCCACAGGATTCCCACATAATTCTAATAAACAACCAGACAGGAATTACCCACTCAAACACATACCATTAAATCATATCCCTTCATCTCTTATAAATCACTGACATGCAAATATAAACGTGCTGTAAAGCCTCAAATAAACAGCATGTGCATCTGTGTGAGGCCATAAATCTTTGCTTCCTCTTTTTGCAGGTGGAAGAATTTATATAACTACTGAGCCTGATCCCCTGAAAGAGACTCGGGTCAACCCCAAAGAGGGAGTTCTCCAGCACAGATTTTGTTACTAGTTGTTTTGTCCATTTAAGTTCCATAAGTGTTCTGGTTCCCCAAGAAAATGAAAATAAGGTTCATATGTGGACTAGTGAGGTGGAGAGAAAGAGGAGATGGCCTTTGCTGGAGCACTCTGGTTTCTTGGTATGAGACCAAGCAAAGGACCAATGAGAATAAGATCAGCATGCTGACAGCCACCCTGGAAACCTGTCTTAAAGTAAAACAAACACAAGGATAAGATATGGGGGATGATGGCTGTCCTCAGGGGAAATAGGCTGCAGACTGAACAACAGAAAGCCATCCTATTCTCACACACCCCTACTGGGGATCACAGAGGCTTAGTGAGTAACACACAAAGTATACTACCTTAAATCTCTCTGCCTCACACTTCTACATGATGCATGTCATAACAACCAGCTAGAACACTGTAGCAATAATATCAATATGTCTCAAAGCAGTGATGCTGCTGATGCATGGTTTTAGGCCCCTTCCATATTAAGCCAAGGTAAGGCAACACATGCATTTTTGTAAACAATGACACTATTTACCTAAATTTTTCTTCATCTGACAAAGCCCATCCAGAATGTGATGTCTAGTGCTGTTAATCAAGAGATTAATGTATTTTGATGTCATTATTTTGGATGTTATTGCCACCTACTGGCCTGGCTTGAGTACTTCAGCAAAGTTTCCTGAACAGTATTCCGACCTTTCACGTTTGAATGTGTCATATTGGTGCATAATTTAGAAGTCAAAGAAAAATATATATAGTGGGGTTTTTCTTGTTGTTTTTTTTTTTTTTTTATACTGACCAAAAAATTGAAAATATGACATACATTTGTGTTCAGTTGCCTTGAGTCAATATTTTATAGAATCATTGTTCGCTACAATTACAATTGCAAAATTTTTGGTGAATATATCTACTAGTTTTGCATATCTCGAGCCTGAAATGTCTGTTTATTAATCTTTCCAAAACAGCTCAATCTCAGTCAGAATGGATGGAAAGTTTCTATGAACTTCATTTTTCATGTTTATTTAAATTTAGGTCTGGATTTTGACTTCTACCAAACTTTATTTGCTCTAGCCACTTAGATCATCATCATTTCATTGTGACTCTGACAGTATCGTTAGAGTTATTGTTCTGCTGATAGACCTGTGTTCCAGGCTTTTACAGCCTCGATTTTATGCTTTATTCCTCTATCCATAGGTCCATAACTCTGACCAGCTTTTCTGCTCCTGCTAATGAAAAACACCCCCACATCATGAGACTTCCCTCTCCATTTTCATTGTGGGGTTAGTGTGCTCCTTGTCTGGTGTGTTCCTAGATCTTTGTTATTCTGGTTGTTCATTAATCTTCTTCTCTTACAAACCAATGATGCTATCCCAAAACAATTGTTTGAAATTCAGTTACACACAGACGTCTGAACGCCATAAGATTGCACTAGATTTATTTAGATTGTCAGAGTAAAATGGACTGAACAAAAACACAAGACACACTTTTCAGATTTTTATTTGTGAAAAAAAAAAAAGATCAAGCATCATTTTCCTTCCCAATCACAACTATGCACTTCTTTGTGTTGGTCTAAACATTACATTTCCAATAAGTATATTAAAGCCTGGGTGTGAATAATTTTGGAAGACACCATACATTTGAAACCATTCAGAACGTCAACTGGGTCAGCTATCAATGCCCAGGAAACTAAAATAGCTTTCAAGAATACAAAATATAGAGAAGACATGCTGTAGAGGCGGTGCATTGGTTGACTCCTCAGGGTAGCTTTAGAACATGGTGGTGCAACATAGAGATAGTGAGGAAGTTTAAGTAGGTTTTGATTAAAAAAAAAAAAAAAAAAAGACAAGACTGTAATCCAACATTTAAATGATATCTTTGTTTTTGTTCTTCAGTTCTTATTAATTACCTGTTGCTAAGCCACACAATCTTTTTACTTTTTTCTGACACACTCCTAACCTTTTACCATATTTGGGCATCATTAGATCAGAAAACATACTTGACAATAATTGCCCAAACTCTGATATGCATTGTGATGCATTTATTAGATGATTTTGGATTCTTTATGTTTTCAATTTGCTTATTTAAAATACTGTTTGATGTATGATTTATACTCACAGGTCTTCACAAGATGAAAGCTACAAGCCGAATAGCCGACAGATCTCGCTGAAGTTTGACCACCATAAAATGTTTCATCACCTTGTAGCCGACTTCTGATGTCTGCCTTTTGAAGCCGCATGGGTAATAAAGGTTGGTTTATCGCAGCTGTTTGTGCTGCAGTGGCAAAATCTTGAATAAAGCGAGGAGAGATGTTGAAGAACACCATATTACACAGCAGAGTCAGACACTCTTTGAAAACTCCTCAGCTGACAGCATTGGTAAAAGGAAGAAATTTACCATTTTAAGAAAAAACTGAATAGACCAGTAGTTTCATCCTGATTTAAAGATTTAAGGAGGATGACTCAACCACTCCTTAAAAAGCCTAGCCTCCTAAACCTTTTAAAGTTGCAGGCCAGTTTACAGAGCACTATTTCATTCTGAAATTGGAGAAAAGTGGTCTATGGACAGCTTTAAAAAAAAAATCTAGTCATCTTTTGGTGACAGCCTTGAATAGGCTCTGTTGAAGTCTGTTTTGGCCCACTCTGTTCTTAAATAGTCTTGATGGCTTAAATGATTTGACCTCACAATAGTCTTTGAATGGTTGATCAACATATCCTGCAAAAACCCCCTCTGGGCCAGGTTGGGATTCAAGGTCCTCCCCACTGAAAGTAAGAATGTTTCTTTTGTTAAAATACATATTTTATCCTCTTCATCAGCTCCTGTCCATTCTGGAGCAAATTCTATTTTCTGTAAGCATGCAATTGTTGGTGTTTCAATAACTCAACACATTATACCACTGTTATGCAAGAACTGCTTCAGGCTGTTTTACTTATGATTTCTGAGGACCTGACTCCAGTTATATGTAACTTAAATTACAATGAGACATATTTTTTAATGTCAAATAACCATCAGTACCTCCACAATGGTTTGTTGACCATCTGAAATCCTATGGAAAGAATATAGATACCAATTTGAGCTGTGATTTGAAAGAAATATGAAAGACTTCCTTTTTAATATTATGAATCATTTTAAATTGAAATAATAATTTCTGGTTTTATATGAATTAGTCACAACAGCCCTGATAACTAGTTATTGCAACTCTTTTTTTTATTTCACCTCCTTTTATTTTGGCATCAGTCAGTCTGTGTTTTCCCATCAGCAGCTGGTACAGAGCTCAGCAGCCAGAATCCTAATTAAATCAAGGAAAAACAGATTGTATTAACCAGCTAAGCAACTATGTGCTGCCTAGTTGTTAAATTTAGAATTGTACAATTGCAAACTTCTTCTTCACTTTTTTGTACTTACTGCAATTCTAGATGTTTAAAAATCTCCCAAACTACTGTTTTTAACTGTTCAAAGATCCAAGTAACATTATTTATAAATCAGATTGTGCTGTTGGTGTGGTGGCCTGGCTTCAGCTGTCTATTATCAAATATATATGCCCCCCCCTCATAGAGACATTAAAAACACAGCTGAAGGGATATTAATTCTCCTAAGCTATCACTTATTTTTAGCAACTGGTTTTACAAACTTTTACTTTTTCTACCCTGTTCCATTTTTATTTGATGTTCACATTTTGTTTGCCATTGTTTTTGTTTTTTTGTGCAGAGCACACTGGTGTTTGCTGGTTTATTTTATAGGTGTTCTGTAAATAGATCAGCTTTGATTTAATTTATTCTACAACCAGTGAAACCCTGTGAGCAGTTTTAAATATGTGTTAGTTTAGAAAATGGCTTGTTTTTAACAGTGCACCACTTTTTTGATGCTGTGTGTTTGTGTGTGTAAATTTATCGAAAGCCTTTTAGTTCACCGGTGTACACAACAGATAGTATGACTGCATAGGTACAGTATGTACTGTGCACAAATCCTTCTGAAATTTCTGTGAACACAGATGTGTAACAGGGTCCTTGTGTGTTTTTTTCACACTTAAAAAAACATGAAAAAACAACTTTCTTGAAGAAAAACCTCAAGAAAACTGGATATTCTGCATCCGAGCTGAGTGCTTTCCACAACATCCGTCCAAACGGATCCCTGTGTTTATGTAGCCATGTGACTGAAGCCACTGTACATCCTCTGACGTCAGCTTACATTCCTCACATTCATCAAACTCAGTTCTCACTGATAAAGTCTCTAATACGCCGAAAGAGAGGGAGCAAAGATCACACAATATAAAAGCGCCAATAATTCACTGGGCCTGTGTTTGCTATGTTTATCTTCTCTTGATAAAATAAATAACCTCTACTTTGCCATCTGCTTTCATAAACAGTTAAGCAGTCATGAAGACATATTGCCTGAAATAGTCCTGTTCCACTTAAAATGTTGACTCCATAAATAATTGCAAAACTGCTGTCAAGATATAGATACTTGGAACAAATAACTCCCTACATAAATATGCATGAATTTTAAGTGACAGCATTTTTTGTGGGTGTGTTAAAAACAGCAAAACACCATTTTTTGTCTGTTATGATAAAACAGAACACAGACAATGACTTTATTTTAGCAATGTGTGTACAAAAAACATATTATTGGATGAGTAATACTAAACTAAATTAAAAAGAATTAAATTCTGAACCTTTTTATATGTGCAGTGCTCCCCATTCTTAATATAATCAGTGGTGAAGATGAGTTAAAAGCCTTAGATTCCTTTTTTATCATGGCACCATTATCTCATAATGTAAAAAATCTGAAAATCCAACCTTAAATTTTAAAAAAAAAAAAAAAAACATGTTAGAAATTTTTTTATTTAATTGTGAGGATAATGTGCCAAATTGTTTGCATCTGTAATTATGCTTGCTTTATGTTTGTCAGTGTGACATGGATTTTGATCTCTGAACTTTACATCAAAATCTCTAAATGAAAGTGGAGGGGTCTGGTCTCAAGAGATGTGACAGATGCTGCTTGGTTTATGGATATTCACGCCATCATTAGATTTTATAATTAATAAAAATTTCATAAAACTCAGCAACACAGTTTATTTCATGCTTCCGATTTAAAAAAAGAAGTAAAAAGCAAGCAAGAAAGCTGTTTTGGTGTATGCCAATAAAAAAAGTCAACAATGCAAAAGGAAAATAATGTCCTTCAGACTAATTTTGATACATCTGAGATTGATCAGTTTATAACATCAGGATTATTTAACATAGCATGTTCACTCTACACATGCTTATCCTGTTTAGGTTCAAGCTGTGATCTGAAGCCCTCCCAGGTATTTTTAGGTTTAACAGTTTTCAAAGTTGCTGTGTATCAATTCAGAACTGGTACCAACCATAACAACACAGGTCGCTTATCATTTCGATTTTAAAATTTCCATGACAACAGTTTGTCTAACCCAAGTAACACAATCTGATTTTTTGTAATTCATTAACATGTATGTAATCACAAACATGATATTAATTTGCTCTTTGGATAAACGTCTTTTCTTCTTTAGCAACACAGTGGGACTTACTGTGCAATCTGTTGATCAAACCAATAAAAACTCTTGCAACAGAGAAAGTTTAAAACAACAAAAACTCTTCCTGGGCTTCAAAATTCTTCATAAACAGTCCACTGTGCAGCACAGCTGAAGAAACAATTTGCTGAGACCTTTGCCTCTTACATTCTGCTCCCCACGCCATGCTCCAAAGACACAACACAACAGCAGGCTCAACTTGCTACCATCTGAAGGAAGATGTGAGAGAGGCTGTCTTTAACCTTTCAAGTCAATGCATCTCCAAAACATCAGTTTGCTATTCCCCTAATAGTCAAATCAGTTGCAGTGGCAGGATAATTATTCAAAGAGTAAAATGAAAGACTTATTCTAATTTTTACATCTTATTCAGCTAAGGTTCACGTTCTGTGAAAGACCAGCAAACTGGGCCTGTAGCCTGGAGCTAGTGTGACTTCTCATGTGTAATTGCTTAAATTGCACTTTCCATGGATCATGTAAAAAGCAGAAAGAGAGGTCTGTCATTTCCCCGAATAAATGAAAACCATTGTGAAAACAACTCTAACTCCAAAATGGCCCCAAAAATTTGAAAGAACAATCCACTTTCATAGAAAGTAGTTTAATTAATTAGTAAGACAGACCAAAGCAGAGGCATCATTAAACAATGCCATAAGCAACTCCCATTGTACAGTTGATAAGGCTGCAGGCTACTGTGTTGAACTTGTCACTAAGAAATGGCCACCCAGATCTTTATAAGTATGCACATTTTTTTTTTTTTCATTTGAAAAATCTACATGTTTATTATCCACATGTGGGCACTAGTGTCATGGAAAACAAATCTAAAATAAATGACTTCTTCTATAACCTGATTAGTTCAGCAGCACCAGACTAACCCAGAATAGATCTAGGCCAGATGATCAATAGGGTTAAAAGGGAGGGTGTGTGGGTTTCAAATTGAGATTGCGCCATTTCTGTCACATTATTGTTCTCTGAAGGACAGAGGAGATGTAGAATAAAGTAAAGAGCCTGTGACTGCATCTTCCTGTCAATTAGCATGGCATTAAAGAAGTAATTACAGCATTATGGGCTTAGTTGAAAGTCAGAGAATTTAGGTTGCTGGTTTAAAGACTGTATGAGTGAAGCAATGGTGCTAAGGTTGTTGTGAAAAACAACAACCTTATTTTACCAAGTATAATAACAACAGGGAATAAAAAGTATAAAAAAGGTTTGATTATTCTAGATATTCCTGTTGAAATTTTCATACACTGATAAATGACATGAACATACAATAAAGACTGAGGTCTATGGGTCATTTGAATCATTCTTTTCAAGGACTGACTGATCATACAACAAACAGCTTGAATGAATTTTAAAAACAGGAATTAGGTGAAAAAAAATTTAACTTCATTATAAATTTTCTTTAGTTCATAAAGGTTGGAAGTATGAAATACAGGCTCAAATATATTCCTAAACTCTCTACCAAGTCCTCTGTAGTGATCAACAATCCTCCAGCATTACTCTGGATGACCATCTCACTGTTAGTTTTTATTAGAAATGGTGAAGATCATTAATATCATTTGGTTCCTGGCACTTACTTGACTTTTAATTGTACCTGAAATTTTTTTTTTTTTTTTTTTTTTTTTTTTTTTTTTTTTTTTAAAGGTTGAGTTTGGGGCTTTGCAAAGGCTTTTCCAAAAGGTTTATATCTGGCTATTTTTTTTATTATTTTTATTTTATTTTTCCTAGATGTATTTTGTCTTTGTCTCTTTTATGTTTTTTATTTTATTTTTGCTGTGATGCACCTTGTGATTTTTATCTTTAAAGGTGCTACATAAATACAAAGGTATTTACTTACTTTATCCATTTTACACTATTTTAATGTAAGTCCAGGATCACTATCAAGCTGGAAGATCCGCTTGTGTCCAAGTTTCAGCCACCTAAAGCAAAGAGTCACTTTCAGATGAAAGAAAATTGTCTGGAAGGTTCAGGAACCAACCAAGAACCATCAGACCTACTCTATCATAAACTGAAGGAGTTGGAACACTGGTGACACTGTCCCTGTTGAAACAAATTTAACAACCACATGGACTAAGTACCGGTGGTACTGGTCCATTGCACAAAGTGACTTAAAACTTGTACAGAACTGGTGCTGCAACTGAACAATGATCCCAAGCACTAATCCAGAATTGTTGTTGGAATGGATACAGCTGGCAAACCTTAATCCTTTTAGAATGGTTCAAATCTAAATCTTATTTAAAAATGTAAGTACAATGCTTGATAACTGGCTTCAATCAAACTTGTCAAATTCTTATTTTCAGTGTCTCGTTACCTCTAAATAGCTGGGTGATGAAACTTTTATCATTAGAAAACAAGCCAAACCTTAATATAACAATCATGTTTATGAGTCAATGTAAACTTCAGACAGGAGGTGTTGCACTCAATGATGCCACTCAATCAGGCTAAATGTGTCTCCTGTTTGGAGCCAGAGGATTTTCAAATAAACTTTTTGTTTTCCAAATGAATAAAGTTTTTGTTTGGCATCATTTAGTGACATAAGTATTAAATAATAGTTTGGATTGGAGCTCTTCCACAGGTATTTTGTTTCAAGGTCTTATAGTCATTCTAAGCTGGATTTAGAAGGGTTCCAATTGCCACCTTAAAATAATGTTGAAGCTTAATTAAAAAATACACTGACTTATATATTGGCAGGATTAAACAGCTGTCCAACTACAGTAGAATGGACACTACTCTGTCCATCTTGCACTTTATCAAGTCTGTCTCATATGAACAAAAAAGCAGTCAGAGCCACATAGTGTATATGTAAGGAAAAGACAGATGTATAGCCGATTCATCTTCTTTAAGAAAATAAAATAAGAAAAACACAAATCTAATGGAGCTAAAATTATGATTTTTCCAATGATGCAAATCAAACATTAATTCCTATATTTTTGATGGCTGGTCTGGGTTATGTGGGAGTTGTAGAATACATCAAGATTGTGTCATGTTGACATTGTCATATATGCTCAAATGTCATACTGTTATTCAAGCCAGGAAATAAGATCTCAAGAAAACCTAATATAGTGATTAAACTATTAAAACAGCTTGACATAACTAAAAACTTTTTACCTTATATCAGAAGTTATCTCTAATTTCAGTGGAATTAAACACATGTTTCTGTTGGCTGCTGGTTACAGAAAACAGTTATTCGGAAATAACCCATTTATGCACATAGTATTGTTGAACATCAGTATGAGGAGATTATAGCTTGCATTAAATGAAGTCAGAGTAAGAGTTGCATTGAATTTTGCAGGAAGGCTGTTTATCTAATCAAAGTTTAAGGTGATGGAAACAGAGGATGAGCAAGCAGCTGGAGGGTTGCAAATAAGCAGGCAGAGAAGACCCGGTACACAATGTGGTACAAAAATAGTAAAAGTGACGGAAGTGATGGTAAAACATGAAGAGATGAGAGAAGCAGAGCATTACACAGATGAGGCGCAAGGGAAAGAGTCCAAGAAACCAGGCAAAGTGCAGAACTAAGACAGTGAAATGCAAAGGAGTGTCCAAGTCCATCAAAGATGACCTCCAGTCAACCTGGGCCACAAGATATGTATAACTGCAAAAAATGTTACATCTGGAATAAAAGCACTTATCAGCATGAAAAATTAAACTGTGATTTTAGCAGACACTATTTAGCTTCAATCAAATGAATATTTGGTTTCCATCTAAGGATACATGTCAATAAATGGAAAGCAACAAGAATTTTCACAGTAAAAGCAATCAATTATATTTTTTCTCACGTTCAATTTTTCCGATTTTATTCTTCTGAATTTCATGTTTGACAAAGTAAACACATTCTTTCTCCTGATTACATGGCTCATGTGTAAAATTTACATACGTAAAAATAAATAAATAAAAAAAAAATAAATAAATAAATAAAAAAAATTAAGGCTTATATTTGAAAATCCTACCTTTTTTCTAAGGTCTTGAAAAGCTACTTGTAAGTGATCAATATATATTTTTTGTAATAGAAAATGTGATTAATTGGAAAGCAAAATGGTCGCTTACGTAATCTGCAAACATATCTTATAAAATTAAGAATGGAATTGTGATTGGGTTCTAACCATCATACTCACTGATTAAGAGATCCAAGATTTGTCTTTTTGGATTTGTTTGATTTTTAACCACTGATATGCTTTCTTGAGAATCCTGCGCTGGATTTGAGTGAAAGTCTTATTGACCAGGGCTATGACCACATAGCAGAGATGAGCGTGGCACATTCAGGTCTCCAAATGGTTAATAAAGGTAATTTGACATGCCTTCTAAGTTCAGTTCATCTGTGCTGACTTTGTCATAGCAGACTTTGTAAAGAGTGAGATTTAATTTGGGACCTTTCAAGTTTATTGATTAATTGATACTTCTGCAATCTACTGTGATTATGTAAGCACATATATCTTTGCCATACAGCACCAACTCACAAAATCTCCTGTCCCTTTGCAGATGGTAAATTCATCTTGTTTGACTCTTGTGGACACACTGTCCTTGTCCTTTACTAATTTCATCTCTCTTTTGCTGAGTTGGTAATTTCACACTAAATTCTGGGCAACCAGGGGGCCTGCATTGGTAAAATGGTCTTTGCCTCAGGCTCTTTTGCCCTTTA
This sequence comes from Anableps anableps, assembly GCA_014839685.1. Lineage (NCBI taxonomy): Eukaryota > Metazoa > Chordata > Actinopteri > Cyprinodontiformes > Anablepidae > Anableps > Anableps anableps. The sequence continues at coordinate 14,198,452 of CM026073.1, forward strand.
ACTCTGACTCATTGGTTTATGGCTCAATAGCGCTCTCAGGGATTCAGGTCAAAACTTGCGGATGCAACAATACACTAATGGAAAGGGTACTGACTGTCCCAGCCTCTAAAAGTCAAGGCCAAGTCAGCCAGAAACCCATGTGACACAAGGTTGACCAGTTTTTTTTTTTTCTTCTTTTTTATGACTATCATCAGCCTCCCTGGTAAAACACTGAAAGTTACACCTAGTCGCAAATTGCCACATTGTCTTCTTTTTTCTCCTCTCTCTGCCATGTTGGCCACACATGCAAAGAGAATTTAAGCACTAATGTATCTGTGTGATGTGAGTGCTGAAGGTCTGATTGATTATAAAATGAGGACAGACGTCTGAATGAGAAAGAGACAAAAACTCAGTCCTTCCTATACCCAAAATGTCTCCCAGACAACCAGTCAGTCCTCTTTGATAATCATCACTCACACTCCTGACTGGATGAGTGATGGGTTCAAACATCACTACAACCCCATAGCAGTGGTGAGTCCTTTTCTTTTTTATTATGAACAATAGCCCACTAAAAATAAGGGGAGGAAATGGGTTGGAAATGGTCAGGGTAATGCTTTCAGCCCTGTCCGCTCAGAGCACTGACAACAAACATAATACATAATCATTGGTTAATGTTTGGCTAGTCAGATAGACTACAAGCTGCAGCCCAGAATTACACTTTAATTATTTCATCTGAAAAAAAATGTATAACAGAGGTAAATTTTCATCAGTGGCAAGCCATTGGGCCATTCCTGGTATCACTAAGCAGAGTCTGTCCAATGGGGGTAATTCTGTTCCCTTCTTTGTACATTCAGTGGTAAATTAATTAACTACCTAAGTTCTGATAGCTCTAATAGGGACTCAACAGCCACACCATAGAGGCAGCTGCTTTGCTTTCCAAGCATAAAATTGATCATATAAAAAAGTTTTCTTTTGCAGTATTTTTATTTTTGTGTCTTCTGTCATTACAAAAACCACCTCTGCTAAAGTCTTGTGATTCTGTTAAATCAACACCAGTTCTTTCTAAAGACATCTTCCTGTATCTTTAGCCATGATAATTTGTTTCAGCTGTGACTGATTGTTCACTTTTTTGTTTGACCCTAATAGAAAATGTTTGAAAGCAGCTGCTGTCTGATTAGTATATCAGTATTTAAATTTATCCCAACCATGATGTGTACCATTAGCTTAACAACATTTTTTAAGGCCAAAAAAAAAACAACATGAGAAAACTAAATGTAGATTGTCTGAAAGAGTTTGAGTGGTCAGTGACAGACTAACATTTTGACAGCTAAATTGCGGAGTTGAGTTAAATCTTCTGGAGTAAAACAAACTAATCAGAGTAGAAAAGTGATACTTGGACATCACACTACTACAAAGTGTGGCAAATCTTATTAAGTAGGTTATTCTGATGAATTGTTGGGAGGAACATACTGACCCCTGCATGTACCATAGCGATAATGATGGTCAAAACCAAAGGAAAAACATCAATATCTAAATGAAAGATGCCAAATAATTTAATTTGCAATTTTAGCTCAATGGCGCAGTTGGTAGCACTGTTGCCTTGCAGCAAGAAGGTCCTGGGTTCAAATTCCAGCCTGGGGTCTTTCTGCATGGAGTTTGCATGTTCTCCCTGTGCATGTGTGGGTTCTCTGCGGGTACTCTGACTTCCTCTCACAGTCCAGAAGTATGACTGTTAGGTTAATTGGTCCCTCTAAATTCTCCTTAAGGGTGAGTGTGTGCATGCATGGTTGTTTGTCCCATCAATTTTGAATTCAGTTAAAAATTTGTCCATTTGTTAGTCTCCTAGCTAACAAACCAAATTGATTGTGACTTTTTTCCCTTTGTGCTTCTTTGTAAATTTTCCAGTTTTCAATCATGAAAAGAAATATATGTACCGCGATTAATCTTTTGGTCTATTCTGCAATTCAGTATGTTTTGTATAACATTTCAGTTCAGTATGTTTTGTATAACATTTGTTTAAATAAGGCAAGCTCTAGGTAGTCTATCTGGGTCAAATTGTGTTGTGAGAAATCAGTTTAGAAACATCAGCAAGGATTTCTGAGTGGCTGTGCTGTGATGAAACAGGTACAAACAAAGTTTCTTTCCTAAAAAATAAAGTTAATAAAGTTAACCATGTTTTCAGAGAAAAAAAATGTTCGTCACTGATTTTTATCCAATTCCAATCATATAAAATACACTGGTTATAAGCATGATATATTGATATGAATTAAAAACTTGGTCTATTTTCCAGAAACTATAAAACTGTATCAGGTATAATTTGTCAGAAAAATTTCTGTTCAAAAAATATCTCTGCAACAGTTTGCACATGTGTTTGCTTTATCATTCCATGTCATCCTGGAAATGGCTGACACTGTGTTAATCTTTGGCTGGAAAGAATACACGAGGGAGTGTGTTTCCTTTTCATTTTGACCCATCCTCTCACCGGAGAAGAAAGATAGAGAAAAGGAAAAGGCAAAAGTGTAACAAGAGAGAGACGGTCTAAAAAAGAAAGAGGCCAGCTGTTCAGTGGAATTCAATAGTGCATGAAAGGCAGAGAGAAAAATGAATTCATTTGGCACGGAAATAGTAGAGGTGGTTGCTTGAGGATTACACAGTTTGTAACGGAGAAAAAAAGTAGTGCAGAAGAAGAGGACTGGAGAAAATGGATATTAATTATAAAAGACACAAAGGAGGAAAGCAAGTCAAATGATGATGAATACAGTCGAGTTGATAAAGTAAAAAGACCATGGCAGCATGTTTTAGAAAGAAAAAAAATAAATATGAAGAACAAGTGAGCAACATCTGTGGTGCTAACTGGAGCAGAGCGCTGTGAATCTATATGTTCAAAAGTGATCATGAGCTGGACCAGTTCCATATTCTAAACCGGCGCTTTGAAGACTTTAGGAAGAGATGTGGGAGAAAAAAAAGAACACTATCCCCAGAGTGGGGAGCCCTGGGTTACCATAGAAACAGGCCTGACGTCAGAGTATGCATTATGTGATTACTCATAGAGTCTGTTAAGGAGCCAATAAAACAAGGGACCATTACTCACACAGAGAGAGATGGCTGGAGCTCAGGTTACACATATACTTCAACATGTGCATGCACACACACACACAAACTAAAACACATGCGCGCACACACAAACACACACACACACACACACACTCACACAGCGCTATCTCACCTCATGTGATTTTTTTTTTTTTAATTATACTGCTGATTTTGAATATGAAGAAAATAATTCCTGACTTTTTTTTTTATTTTTTTTATTTTAATAATTGCAGGAGTCAGCAAAGTGGTATGCTGAGCCTCAAACGTGACCAATCTAAGTCTGCAGACCATGAATCCATACCATCCAGGAGGAGCACAAAGACTTCCTCCTCAGCACAGCCACAAGCATAATATCACTGTCAAAATCTGCATGTTCTGCATTCCACACACTCTGACCCATGTCAGACAAAATGCATCAAACATTGACATGTACATGTATGTGCGGCACCACACACACACACACACACACACACACATACACACACACACACACACACACACACACACACACACACACACACACACACACACATTTCCTTTCGCCATCTCCCACACATTCTCCTCTGGGAGTTAAAACACTGTTAGGGCTGATAAGGATCCAAGCAAACAGAGTGGATAAACAGACATTCTAGTAATTAAGAAGCATTGACCTATCAGAAGAGAGTATGCACAGACAAGTATGTGATCCAGACTCTATTACAAAGGCCATGTACATTCCCACCAAAGAGACCATTAGGTGAGTGTGTACAGACAGCGAGAACTGAAAAATCCTGAGAGGGAGGATCCCTTTTATCTTGAACTGAGTGGGGGACTAAAAAAATCCAACAAATCAGCTTTGTCTTGAAGCTTTGTCTTGAATTTTTATTTTGTTTGTCATTTCCAAATTTTTACAGTCTGAAGTGTTGTTTAAACAGGCTCCATCATCCATCCTGTATACAGAGACTTCACTATGCAGTGATTTTTAAACTAGGTTGTCTCACTTGTGTTTATATTGATTGTTTACTGTTTTTATTAATATAATCATGTCAGCATCTTTGCATTATGTTAAGACAAAACTACCCCCACCTGAACAACTCACTTACATTAGACCTAATAAATGCATAAATAAATAAATAATGGAGAAATCTTTGTTGGCATTACAACAATCAAACCATTCTTAAAATTGCTGAACAGCTTTTTGTAAGTTTCCACTGGTATTTTGACAATCAATCATCGCTAATGAGCTCCAAGTCTTTGTTTCAAATGCCTCCTTTCCTTCATCCTAATCTTTAGCTCCCATCACAAAATTTTCTTTTAGAATGCAGTCCAAAACACTCATGTCAAATTAGAACAACCTCACCAAAAATTTTGGTAAAAGTATTTCAAATTAGATTCCATTTTCTTGATTACATGTGACATACTTTTAGTAGAGCTCAATGAAAAACACCAACCCTAACCCTTCCACCAAACTACAAATGTGGAGCCCATTAAAACACCTAATTGCTGATGGTATACATAATCTTATAAATCACCATCACTTTGATTTTCAATACTTTTTTAAAAATTGTACAACATAACTGAACCATCTTGGGATTTAATAATTGTATGCTTGAATGAAAAATATTTTTGTTGCAGCTTAGAGACAGAAACTTTAGTAGAATGCAGATCTGCAACTTTGTCTCTTTTCTTATGAACATGATATTACATGAATGAGCATCATTGAATCTCAGACTAAATCTGTATTTTTAACTGTCCTCATTGTCCATGACGCAGGTTCAGTTATTACATTTTAGACAAAGTGCTCCATGTCACTGCTCTGGCACAAGTGTGACTGAGCTCTGCCGAAAATCTGATATAGTATACTCTGCATCATCACTAATTTGGTTACGGTGATACCATATCTGAGATGATCTGATTAGAGGTTTATGAGCCCAGTAGCTATCCTTGCCTCTTTAAGTTGCTGTGAATGTGCCTTATTTGTGGACTGATTAGCAGGCACACATGGGTACATTCATGCATTACAGTGTGAGCATATGTACCACACGTGTGAGTGTGTTCGTGTGTTGGGGGGTGTGTGCGTGTGTGTGTTGAACCAAGATGCAGTCCATCTGGCAGGCCAGTGAACTAAATGAGTCTTGCATTCATGCAGCATGCACGGCAACATCCGCTGCCCGAGGCTCTAACCAGGTGCTCTGACACCACACTTCTTCGAACACCATGAGCCAGACCGTTTCAGAAAGCTGTGAGTCTTCTAACATCAAAATGCTTAGCAAGCCATATTTTCTTCAAACAATTAGTATTAATGTCACTGCTAAAGATGATAGGTCTTTTTGTTAAAGAAAAACTACAGCAAGTCATTTCAAGTTGCTTGAAGTCAGCTGCCATTAAAAGGTAAATGTCCACATAATTGTGATAAAGTCAGCTTCTCACTTCTTCATGTGCTTGTTTTGGAAAACCAAACAAGAATACCACCACAGCTGATCATCTAAATAAAAACAAGTCACACAAACCAAAACGTCCACCAGTTACCTACGTTGTAAGATATCTGTTGTACATCACCTTGTTCAGTTGATGATAAGATATTAGGATTTCATAAGAGACTCTGGATCAATTCAGCACTTCACGTTGTAATTTGATCCCTGGCTACTTTCATTGTCTTGGTGGTTAGTATTTTTGATGACTCATAAAGAAATAGTTATTTGTTTTACACCATATGTCTATTTATTTTGGCTATTGTTATGAAATATGAGATTAGGACCCCTGATCAAATAAAAAAAACTCTCAGGTGGTAGATAGTATTTACTGAAGTCATATTGAACATGAACTTAACTGTTTTCCCCTAACAGTAAACTATGCATGGATGTTTACAAAATGATTTTAACTAATTCGGGTTCAAAGCTGTTTGATGCATTGTTGGTCCCAAAGTACCAAAAGTAAAAAGGTACAAAATCATAAAGGAGTGTAATGACAAGCTCCCTTCAGCACTGGTCCTATTTTTTTATGAGGGATTTCACAACAACATACGACTGATAAACTTGCAAGTTCCTGTTAATACTGGACACTTGGGCCCAATGTCTTTCTGGGGTTTTTGTTGGGAAAGAAGTCTTGAATAAAACTGAAGTAAGAAAATCAGACTTTTTTCAGTGTCTGAGGGTGTTTTCACACTAGAATAGGTTGGGGGAATTGGTTTGATAGGATAGGGTAGGAAATACTCATCAGCTGCTCATTTGGGCAGCTATTACAAGAAACTGCCCAGTATGAGCAGCTGGGAAGGAAGTAAGCTGTTGAGCATGTTGCTCTAAATACATGGAACAAATTCAGCAATACAGAGAAAGACAGCAGATAAGGAAACACTATGAAATGCTACCATTTGTTGCACAGATGCAAAGTAAGTAATTACAAGGATTTAAACATTTTCAGATCACATACTGTTTATGTTAATCAATAACCTGCAGGTAGGCCCAGCAAAAATTAACAATCTAGCCAACACAGTGAGCATCAGAGATGGACATTATGGGGCATTGATGAGAATGTCACTGTGTCTCCAACATCTGTTATCTTCGCTTTTCTAAACCCTGACCCCTGTTTCTGGTTTATTCCAGGGTATGACCACCATATGTAAAAGACCTGCACTGGTCCACTGAATCCCCATCTAAATGGCCTACACAGATGCTACTTTTCTGGAACAATTCCTTCTGTGTGTCTAACGTATGCAAGTGGGGTAGTGTGTGTATGTGTTTCTCTCCATACAAAACAAGGTTGATCTTCAACACACTACTTTTAATATGCTTCACCACTGTCTGGAAACAGCAAAAGACGCTGGTTAAAGATTGGGAAGGGAGAGAAAGTAAATAGGAATGTGAAAAACTTAAAAGTGGGAGCCGAGGAAAGGCATAAGGAGCAAAGCTGTTTGGATAAGATTTGTTGAGGGTAAGTAAAAAAGGGAAGTATGTAAAACTAACAGCAGATCAGTTGTGAAGGGAGAAGAGGAAGGAGAGAGCAAGGACCGATTATTAACTTAATGGCAGATTCAAGGCTGTCAAAGGGCTTCAGAGACACTGTTTGTGTTGTTTGGACTGGGCCCTCTGGAGCATGCAGTGTAATGATGGAAATCTTACACTCACTCAAAGCATGCTCACTGATCCTTTCTCCACAGTAGCTTTGAGTTAGTTCTTACATTCTGCCTATGTAGATCTGAATAAGTGTGTAATTCACTTCACAAGGATCACAGGCATCAGCCTCCTTTACATAAGAGTGTGCTGTGTGTGTGTAAAATCAAGCATCCGGAACAGCAATGAGCAAGTGGTGTTTATTTTGCTCTCAACAAACAGAAGCACCTCAGTTGTTGCAATCAAGATACCTCTTGAAGGGCATGAATTCCAACTTTTGTTGACATTTGCGAAGGAATGAACTAATCAGTGATGGTATGAACAAGCTATAGAGGTGTCAATATCTTCTTCATTGGAATTTAATTCCTCAACTCAATGAGAAAAAGTAGCCTGACCAAAAAAACTTTACAAAATGATAACATTCAACAAATAGGGAAAATGACAAGTAGAGGGGACTCAACTGCTAAACTTAATTAAAACCTAATTACAGTATTGGTAAGAAATCAATAATGCTTAGATGAGTCTAAACCAACGGTAAGATAATGTTTAAATTTCACAGACATAATATAGATTTCTATCAGAAACATATAGTCCTGATAAAAGTCAGTCCACTGTCAACTTTAAAGTTTCACCAAAAAAGGATCTGATCTTTATCAGATTCTAAAATAATTTAAAAGTTATCTCAACTAAGGGGTCAAAAGCTAACTCCCTGTTGTTGGTCTACCACCCATGGTGTGTCCACAGTACTCCTTTATTTTAGTGTAAATGGATTTAAAATGTATATATTATGGCAGAGAGCATCATTTGTTGATGTAATGTAATAATGGGGTGTACATTTTAAAATAGTGAAGAACCTACTTAGCAAGGATTTTAAAAAAAATACATTTTGATTTAAAATGTTAAAAATATTTATGTGAATGCTATAAAATATTCAAACTTCACAACTTTCAGACATTTATCTCATTTGTCAGATGTGCATTACGAATCCCAGTATTCATATCTTTTACTTTTTCCATTGAAATAAAATACAAGATTTTCATCAACCAGACACCTTTTGTTCTGTCACAGCCAACTGCCTCCCTTCAGATTTAGCTAGAAACACCATTCGAACTTTAAACTGGTTACATGACATTTGGATATTCCGATATGTTTCAGCTTTTTGATATATTTTAGTACGTTTTGTATAATCACAGTTTAATTTTCATGAATTCTTTTGTGAGATTCTGCTTTTGTACATTTATATCACAAACACACTGGTATTTTGGGCTTTTTTCACATTCCTGTAATATTGCAGCTCCTGGTTGAGGTAAATATAAGTAAATTAAATATCTAGAGATATGTGTTCACTTCCAGCTATACCAATATTAGAAAGGTTAAACTGCATTAATATTTCAACATTTTGCACTAACTTTCACAGTTTTTAGCAGTTTTTAGCTTCTGCTTGTAAAGCTCTACTGCACAGATTTCACTCTTTTTTCTGCCTAAGCTCTGTTTGCGTCTGTCTTTCCTTTGATGTCCTGTAAAGCATTTTGGATAGCCTAATGTTTGAATGGTGCTACATAAATAAACTTGAATTGCCATGACATGCTATTAGACTACATCTAACACCTGTATTTATGCTGTTATGTATGCTTGTACTGCACTTTCTCTAAAAGTTTTTGCTCTTCTAATATTTATGCTGAATTGGACACTTCAACAAGTGTTTTTGCTTCCCTTCAGTGCTTTCAGCACACTAGCTGACTCATTCAAGCTGAATAGATCAAAGTACCTATGCAAATATACTTACAGCTTTCTCTACACAGCAATATTTGGATTTGTTTATTTGTAGGCAGGTTAATATTCACTATCTCAGTTTTCATTCTCTTTAATTGTGTTCCTAAGCCATTAAACTTTCTACAAAGATTGCACCACCTAGTCTCTAATTTGTTTTGTAACTTGTTTCTCTGTTTGATGATATTCATGTAGCCTAGTGTGGTGTTATAAAATCTTTTTTTTCACTCATAGCAGCTGCCTATGCTGGCTGAAACCAAAAAACAGTAAAGATACAGGCCAGAAAACCAAAACTATGAGTTAATTTATGCTAAAATGCCCCAAAAACTGAGAAGGATTGCAGACTCAGGGAATAATTCTCTGTGGCTTCATACTGTGGTTATAAGTAACGCCTATATATAGTCATGTGATCTATTGTTGAAAAAAACAAATGAATTGATTACAGATTGAAGGAATGAAAAAAAATATGGGTGCTCTGGTAGGAATATGAGCTTGAGCAGTGTTGTCAGACATCTGGAACAAGCCAACACTGCTATTTTTAACAATAGGTATGCAAAACAAAAAGATAAACAGAAGCAACTTAACATCTTATCATAACTGACACAGCAGAGGGAAATACTTCACTTAGATTGATTGAAATGGGACTGAGATCACATAACATCATACATAAAAAGAGCAATGTAACTGAGAGACATAATATAGACCTGCTTCAGGCCTCTTTCTACCCCTCTGAGACCTGTTATGAGAAAACCAGCAAGATATGACCTGAGTGACCCACTAAGAGCCTCCCGTTCATCATGCTCTACCTCTTCTGCCAATGCACAGCAGACAGTCACATCAGTTCACGCCTGCATACAACCGCAAACCCAAATGAGACCTTCTAAAAGTTTCTATGCTATTAATTCATTTTCTTCGGACATTTTATTGGAAAATAAAAGGCAGAACTGAGTGTGCATACAAAGTAGGTGTGAGCGTGTGTGTGCACATGGTGGCTCATCTGTGCAACATCTGCTCAACCAGCCCAAGGCTTCTCTCCTTCTGAGAAATGGGTCACGTTTCCTGATGACGTCAAAAGTCCTTCTGCCTCTCCAGTTTGTGGAGCACTGCCAAAAACCACCACATGCCTACAATGGAAATCCTTTCTCTGAAGTCCTGGTGAGTTGCCAGGCAAATATAAACTTCTGATAAATAATACTAGACTAGATCTGACAATGACATAAATAATAAAAGAGTTGCAGGGTTTGATTTTCATCTATAAGAAAATTGGCGAAATATAATTGCTTTTAGCATCAAGATGACAAAAAAATCATACAAGAATATTTCAAATATTGCATATTCCACAAAGCTCCTCCTCAGAGCTGCAGCCTCCAGCCTGCCTCACAGAGCACCCCTCCCCTGCGCCTTCCCGACTCAGCTCCTCCAGACTAGTGGTGACAGCAATTACCAAACACTGGTGGAACTGTGCTTCTGCAGAGGTTATCATACAAACTACTTCTCAGTCCAACACTCCTAAGAACATGATTATGTGCTGAAGGCAAAGTGTCAGAAAGAGCATGAGCTTCTTAAAGAGACAGAGGCCAATTTAAAGGTGTCAAATTGCAAAGTAAATTTTTTTAAAGTTATGTTTGATATATACATCATTTTTATTACACCTGAAAGTAATATAGTTATTTGATTGTGCTATAAAATGGCATTATGTGCCTGGAAAACACATAATACCACCCCTTTAAGAAAAAAATATTTAGTGAATTCATTCATTGCCGGGCAGGTCAAACACAGTGAGCAGAGTGAGTATGAATGAAACAGTCAAATGGAAAACTATGTAAGGAGAGAGTGTGGAATTCTGAGGCAACAATAACATAACCATACCTGTCCCTGCTGTAGAATACATTTCTACGTTCTAAAGGTCAGTAGAAGGACAAAATAATGTAGTACATATTGAAACAAGGCTATCTTTCCTGTCCTGTTGAAGGCTCACGTTTCATTGGATGCCACTTATGCAACAACACCTCAGTCTGAACTTATTTTACTGGTGTCAGAGAATGCAATGTATAGTGGAAAAATGGTTCTTTAGCTTCAGTTGATTCCCATTTTTAAGTGTTTCTCCTATGCCCAAGCCTTTCCCCTATACCTTCAACTTCAGCTTGAGATCAAATTCTTGACTCTGAAAAGGGTGAAGAAGCTGAAACATCATCAGTTATTGATGGTTCATACAACATGAAAACCCTTAAGCCCTTTTCAGATCACAGGTACACAATAAGTAAAGTGATCTGCCAAAGTCAAGGGCCATGTGTTCTTTCAGAGAAAGCAGCTGAGACTGGGTAACCCAAATTGACCTAAACTTGCAGCATTCACCAGTATCCCCAAAATGCATGTAAGGGATTTCCCTTATCCTGTTTGAGCTCACTTCATGTAAGCTGTCCAAATGTATGCAGTGCTTTAAAAACAAGCAAACTTGTACAACATTTTCAACAAGGTGTTGATGGGTACAGATGGGCACTGAAGAGTCATTCAGTGGCCCTGCTCTGTGCAGACTCAAGGACTGAGCTGCTGCTGTCTTTGCTTGGCATCATACCACTAATTCACACGTTCCTCAATCCTATATTGCCCCTAAAAGTCAACAGTGGTTACAGGTTTGGTACTACCTCCTAGACAAGGGGAGCAATATTTGTGGTTCAGCTTTAAAAATGCAGCTTTAAACCTGCATTTTTTTTTTGTCAGGACCTTGTAGTTCAATGCGAGTAGATAGAACACACATAGACAACTGATTTTGTCAAAAGATGGTATTTTTTTATGTTTGTTAGGGAAAATCAACAGCACAGCCAAACATAATACAGCACCTTAGAAAAGTTTTCATAGCAGACTTCTTTTTTTTTTTTTTTTTTTTTTTTTTTTTTTTTTTACATTTTGTCACAATATAACTTGGAACTTCAATGTATATTAATCGGATTTTATGTGATAGATAAACACATGGTAGTGCAGTATTTCCCAGCCCTGGTCCTCAAGACTCACTCGCCCTGGATGTTTTAGATGTTTCCCTGCTTTACCACTCCTGATTCAAATGATTGCAGTTCAGCAAAAGCCTTTTCATTACACATCAATTGAAATCAGTTGTGCTGAAGCAGGGAAACACCTAAAACATGCTGAGCAGTGTGCCTTGAGGACCAGGGTTAGGAAACACTATGACAGTGGATAAGCATGAAATGTGAGAAAAATGGTATATGGTTTTCACATTTTTAATTGGATTTTGGGCTTTCACTTGGCCATTCTAACACATGGATATGCTTTGATCATTCCAGTTGAGGGTGAACCTCAACCCCAGTCACATCTTTTAACAGGTTTTCTTCCAAGAGTGCCATCTATTTAGCACCACCTGACTAGTTGGTTTTCCTGTCTCTACTGAAGAAAACATCCCCACAGCATAATGTTGCCACCACCATGTTTCTGCATGGGGATGATTTCTTGGGTAATTTGTACTCTCTCTCTCTCTCTTTTACCCCACATTAAGTTTTATATCTCAGCAAATGAGTGTAATTAAAATATCTTTTTTAACAGTTTCTTTTTGTCACTCTTCCATGAGGCCAGATTTTCAGAGTGCACAAAAACTTTATCCACGATCTGCTTAGCATGTTCCGTTGTGTTTATAAAGCTGCTTGTTTATTAAGGCTATTTATTTCTAAAACCATTTAGCTGCTCTGGATTTTACTTTGAGCCATCAGAATAAAGGCCCCTAAACATAAAAACTTGTCACACATTCCACATTTTTATTTGTAAATGAAAAAGAAAACTGTCATTTGCCTTTCAGTTCACAATGAAACATTTTATACATTTATGACTATGTACAATTTCTGTTATAAACAACATGGAAATATTTAATACGTGGGTCAAAGTGAGTTTCATAAAATGCATTAACATGACTTGTAATTGTTTATAGATGTGTCCCAGAAAATGTATATTACGTAAAAGCTCTATGGCATCATTCTAATTCAGCAAAGATCTTTGAATGTAAATTGCATGTTTAATAATTAAAAGTGACTCTGAAAAAGCAGCTCCTGACCCAAATTCTGAGACTCGCACCACTCCGAGGGGGTGAATGACCTGACTGACAGACAGATGTACAGACAGATTTTTTTTTCCTCCTCTAACATATTTGAGAGTAAAACATAGCATTGAGCAGGGAACAGCAAAAGCCTTGTTGGCTGCAAATACAGACGTGGAGAGCGAGAGAGGCAATGGGCTGGAGGGAAAAGAGGGGCTCACGAGGCAAAAGTTACAACAACACATTTCCCTGCATCATAGTACTAAGCTGGAGATTGAATCTGTCTGCTGAGTAAACTGGTTAACATATAAGTTCAATGGATTTTGTTGTGAACTTTAAGCTTCTATCATATTTACTCCTAATACTAAATAAATGTAAAACAGGTAGTCCATCCATGTACCTTTAATGCCACACAAAATGTTTCTGAGATGTTTTGAAACTGCTTGTGGTGTGTGTTTATATTTACTCAGAACCTGTGCTCATAATTTTGACCTGCAATTCAGATGCTTAGTTAGGACCACATATCATAGGAAATGGTTTTTGATACTCAACCATAACCAGATAGCCTTTTCCTGTATATATAAAAATAGTTTGTTTGCAAACATAATTCATGAAACTTATATAAAGTTAAAGACTGATTTTTCATATGAAAATGTTTAACAAATACTTTCCCTATTTCAAATGTCATGAAAGTGAAAGTACAGAGATGTGACTTTAAAAATGAAGTTAGAATTTAAAGGAAAGGGATTGCATTAAGTTCTACTTACAGTTTTACCTCCTCCTACCATAACTTGCTACATTCCAGATGCTTTTTATGTAACTTCTAATACATACTTTCCGAATAGCAATCACTGAAGACTGCACCGCTGAACTGTTTATCTCATTAGCCAAAAAAAGACAGGACAATATTAAATAAACATATTTGTAAAGTATGTGCATCATATTACATTCTTAACATTAGAACTTAAACTTAATGTATCTGTTTTAATTTATTTGTCTCTTTGGATGCCTCTTACAGAAGAAGTTTGGTCTTCAGGAAGTGTCGTCTAATCAGACGACACTTCCTGAGCTGCTAAATTCTCAGATTCACACTCAACACCCTGAACTCATTTTAAAAAATGAGTAAAAGCCTGAAATGAGGGTGGCTGATGACTGCAAAAGAAAAGAGGGCTGTAAAACAAATCCAAGAATCTCTGCATTAAACTCTTCTTCTATTAAAGTTCATTTATTTTTTAGAAAAGGAGCTTGGTAAATCTCTGTTTACTAGAGCAGTTTTTGCTACTTTTTAAAAAAAAAAAAAAAAACTCCATCGTGTGATCCTATGTGCCATAAACTACATAAATGTTGTACAATTTATTACTGAATCTATATGGAAAATATTAGTTGCTACTGCTAAAAATAGATCTAATGTTAAATCCCCCAGAGCAGTAGATTGTGCACCCTACCAAGGGATATAAATACTGCTCTATGATGGGTCCAGTCTTTTTGTAATTTAACATATTCTTGAATAATCACCTGTGACAAAAACTGTAATTCAAAAAACTACAATCCTGGCAGCATTCAAGCAGATGTAATTTTTGTTTCGGTTCTGACCAGCATTATTACTCTAATACACAAGTGTGCTTCAGCACTCTTTTCTCCAAGCAACGCAGTCACCAAAATACTTTATATTGCTACATTTGTGTTTTTATGTTGTTAAGCTGAGCAGCAGTGAATCAAAGCTTCACTTTTCAACACAAAATCACACTTTGTTTTATTTGTTAAGATTTAAATGCTCTACATGCACAGTGGGCACCTAAAAAACAGAGCAAGTGAAGCACCTGCTCTTCCATATTTAAATATGGGGAACAAACTTATAATTTTGCACCCTCATGCACCATAAATCAAGTTACATACAGCAGAAAGTTTGTACAAGCTTGTACTCTTCAAGTGGTGACTGTTTGAGCCTACCAATCTGAAACAACGAGTAAACATGAGGCTGGAAAGTCTGAAGAGACCAGTTATTGATTTATTTCAATAACAATAGGTTATAAACAGAAAACAGAAAAAAAATGAGTTGTCTGTTGTCTGTTCACAACAAAAAAAGGACATGCCATCATCCATGTATGTGAATCTCTTTCTGTTTTAGAGAGGCATTGCTCCAAAGTATGTTTTAAAATTACACATTTGCTTTGAATAACAATGAAAAGGCAGATTGCAAATTCAATCAAGTACATTTTTGTTTCAGTGATTATGCACAAACTGAACATAAAACATGTATAAGGTTACATTTAGGTAGTGTTTTAACATATGCTGGTAGTTTGAACATAGAACAGCCCTGTGGGCAGACAGGATTTTAAAAGGGTATTTATCCTGAATGTAGGCAATGAAAGACTAACTACTCTCATCTATCACTAAAACCCTCAACCTGTGTCACACTCTTGAAATATATGACTAATTAATACCAGACTATGCCTAGATTTATTAGACAAAGCCAGTCAGAGGGCTTCAGAATGTTCAAAATGTTCCTGTTTATTAAATGAATTACAGCAGCAGCAGCCACTGTTTGCTCCGTTTCTATCATAGACACAACAGCCATGCAGGACTCAAGGGAGCAACTGAACTTCTTCTCTCAACCCAGGCACAAATGAGAGGCCATGAGATCAGTTTTTGAAAATGTGCTGTCCTAAATCTGCACACTTGTGAAAATTAAGAATGCTTATTTCTATTTGCTTTTAACACATTGTACTTTACCGCTTTATAAGTCAAGAGGATTACGCACTACCTTCCTCTTGACTTCCAGCTTCCTGTCCTGTACTTGCACACACAAATCTTCAGGGACGCCTTCTCAAGCTGATGTGAGAGTGTCCATTCATTCCAGCACTGACAGCTGCACACCTGGTGACAGCACAGGATGGTGGTGTTGCTCAGGTCATAGCATGCCAGGAGAGTCAGGGGAGAGGGGGGGGGGGGGGGGGGTGAGTGAGCCTATAGGCCTGTCCTTTAAACTTCTGCTCAACCTGCACATTCCAGTTCATAGCAGTGGGCGAGTGCAGGAATGCCACCCGATCTGTAAGGGATGACTGTATTAAAGGTATAACTGAAAAAGGCCCTTCAGAGGATGGATAGAATTGAAAGAAACATGGGTTCTTAAAGAACTTTAAGAAGAGTTCTAAGTTGGACACAGATGTTAGGAAACATGCATAAATTACATGCATAAATACTGATAATGAACATTTAGGTTGAAAGAACTTATTTCCAAGAGTTAGATTTGTTGTTTCAGTGTATTATAGCAACTGTTTTAGATAATTTGTTTATCTTTATACTGTATTTATCTCTATCTAAAAAAAAAAGTAATTACCCCCCCACTCCCCTACCACTGGTTTTAAATGGGTCTGGCATTAAGTAAGTTGGCTAATCACAATTCATGATTAGCCAAACTTACTTAATCCCAGACTCATATAATCAATAAAACACTTAATTAGAACCTGCCATACCACATGAAGTAGGCAACAAATCATGGCTCAATCTAAAAAAATTCTAATATAGATGAGAAACACAGTTTTTGACTTAAACAAATGGACAAATCTGAGAATTGCCGAAGAACATAGCTTGCATTACTTACATTTATCCATCCCTTTATGTGCTACTGTCTTGCTGTCTTGGCTGTTTCGAATCTTGACAACTTGCTGTAATTGATGAAACAAAAATTCTACTCTCTGTGGAACATCCTGAAGAAGAATCTGGCCAGAATCTTCTTTTTTGCTTTTATTTTCCATGACTTTAACATTTGAGGATTACTGTGTCTGCATTATCTCCTTCTTACTGCATCATTTTCATATCAGGTTCCACCATCAGAACAATATAACTCCTATTAATATGTAGGCTTTTGTTACTAACAATGACTAGTTACACAATGAAACCTTAACAAAGAGAAAACAGCTTGTACATTTTGCACATGACTTGTAAAATGCCATTTTATCCCATTTGTTTATATTTTAATCAAAATAATTATTCCATGTAAAAAAAAAAAAAAAAAAAAACACAATATTGTGGCTGCCTGTATGGTGACAATTCTTTTTTTTTAAATAGGTTTGGCATCTCTAAAACATTGGATCCAAATCTTTTAGCTTCTGACCCTCAGATTAAACACCATATGAGACTTGTGAACCCAGTATACATTGCTAATAAGTCAATTAAACTTGTGCATATTCACAACAAAAATTATCAAAAAAAATTTTTTTATTATCACTTAGTAAGTGCTATTTTTATCTTTTGTCACATTTACAGCATAATCATCCTTCTACTTTTATTATCATGGATAACAGGTATGATTATTTCCGAAGAGAATCTCAAGTCTCCACAATTGTTGATTTAATGTTTTTAGTTTCTAAAATGATGTTTATCAGCTAGAGTAACATTTTTCAAAACTCTGGTTGTTTAAGTTGCTGCCATGCTGCCATGTATGCCGCCATATTTTAAAACATGTTTTACATAGTTCTAAGTGTAAAGAACTGAAGCACATTTTGTGTAACATCAAGACTTGTTATGTCTATGATCTATGTGTGTCAGAAATGATGCGGCCCTGTTTCTGTACATGCTATGGGTATTGAAGAAAAGGTGTAAAATGTACAGACTCTTGACTTAATGTTTAGTTTTTTAATTAATTTTTTAATAATCATCATTTTGGATTCTCCCATTATTAGTTATTTTTATTATTTATTTATTTATTTTTTTTGTCATTTAGAAGAGAGCTTGCTGATGTGCTTCAATCATCCTCGCTTTTTGAGATCTATTAGGCTGATTCTTCTTGTCAGTGGGTTCTGTTTAAATTATTTCTTGACTCCAAGGTCTGGGGTGAAGTGTGCCAGAATATTTATTTAACTCAAGCTATCCAAGCGATGTGACATGGACACAAGCAGACATTTGATAACTGATTTATTGCGTACTGCATATGTGAATCTGTGTGCTTGAGCATGGTCACTGGCATGCATTACCAGACTATGTGTTTGTGCTTGAAACAGTTTTCAACCCCACTGCTCAGTCTGTTTATTATGATGACAAAAAACCCTGAATGAAATACCTTTAGCAAAATAAAATTCAGTATATAATCAAACCTTCAATATGCATAAGGCTTCAGGTTGTTCAAATATGAGTTAACAGCAGGGAAGCAGAGGTGTTAATATGCATGATGCGTGTTAGGATTGGAGGCTTGCGCATGTCTACCAGTTTTAGCTGTGTAAGGTTTTGTCTGTGGTTTAGGGCCCCTCCGTTTTTCTCAGAGCAGATTCAACCTCTCAGGCTGAAGCAGCTGGCAGCTATCATGCTGCCTAACATTAACACAATACTCACACACATGCACATACGCATGCACACATGCAAGATGTTCACAATTTCCATAGTAATCAGTAGGGAACAAGAAAATAGTAATGCCAAAGGTAGCAAGGAGAGGATAAAGGGGTATTCAGTTTAGTCCCAGGCCTCTGGTTCGTTTAGCTTAGATGATCAGAGATGCAGAAAAAGAGTATGAGCTACTCTTCTTTCTGTAAATAAAGGCAATAAAAGAATTGGACACAGATGTGTGAGTCATTTAATGCTGATTTTTAAGGATCATCCTGCTTTATCAGATGTAGGGGCCATTTGAAGTAACATTAATAATAACTTTATCATATTCTGAACTGGATGGTTTACATTATTAAAGAACAAATCAAAGCAAAGCATTATGAAATATGAAGGTGGTCAGAAACAGGCTTCAAGGAATGTGATCAGCTGTCTGAAGGATAAAGGTTTATGAAATAGGAAATTTAACATTGAAAAAGTAAACTCTAATTAGAGCTGCTCTAATTAACTAACAAACTCAGCTACAGACATGGGCTACTTACAAAACGGAAGGCAGCTGTTTGGTTAACTAATCTACTAAGATTCATATGCAAACATGCAAACATCAAGGTTTCTTAAAAGCTCCCCAAAGCTAAACCAAAATGTAAATAAAAATATATGTGACAATGTTAAACCCATTTAATTAGTGTCAGGTATGTTTTCACGACAGATGAATTATACTGGAAATTTGAGAGTTGTATAACAGACTGTTGATTATTACCTGCAAGCTAGGGCTCCTTTCCTCTTTCCTTCAGAAATTTTTGAAATATCGTTGATGCTTGAAGCACCTGCCTACCCATGGCTTATTCTGTACAACAGGGATTTTTGCTTTATTGTTTACTAAATGTTACAGTTTTATTTACCCTTCCTTATAGCCTGTTAAAACCTACTTTGAATATTAATAAGGTATAATGTTTACTTTATTTGAAAAAATTATGCATTTATCTTGTGTTAATGCAGTTAAAATAATGAGGTATTTATTCTGTGAAAAACTGAAAGTGTATTCGTTCTGATTTGGTTAACGCCTGTTAATCATTCATCCACTGTATAGTGCACTATAAATGTCTTAGAGAGCATCTCTTCTCCTCAGTCTAAGGCGGCTTAGTCTAATTTGTAATTTGAAAACTTATTTACCAAACCAGTGTTTAAAACCTTTTCCATCAAGTTGAAACAGAAAACAATACAGCTCAAAATTATTCATATTCCTGGCAGATTTGGGTTTAAACTCATCTTTTATTTAAACAACTTGTTTCTCCTGACTTGATGTAATATTAACATGTTGGAGTGGTCCAGCCAGAGACCCAGCTTTAATCAGATAGAGACTCTGTTGTGGGGGCTAAAAATAAAGGATCAAGGCAAAGAGGCCTTCCAACCTCCAAGAAAAAAAAAAAAAATTGCACAACATCAAAAAGCTCATCAGCAATTATAAAAGGGGTTAGATTGCTGTAATGCCAATAGAATTTTTTATTGGGAAAGGCAGCGGTTGCAAAAATGTTAAAATCGTCAGACACATTGACCGACTTGCTTCTCCTCTAACCTTGCAAATATACATTGCCTTTTTATAAAAAAAAAAAAAAAAAAAAAAAAAAAAAAAAAAAATCTAGAAAACCATTGCGCTATACAGTCAGTCTGACAACTCTGTGCATGTGCTGATGTGTCCAACAACATTGTGACCAAAATCTGTTGTAGTTGTGTTGGTCGGAGCAAAGACTTTTGTTAATAGATGAGAGCTGAATTGGATATAAATCTGCTCCCATGGTACAGCTTTCCATAACCTGGCCATTGCCTTCCTGCGCAATTCTGCTCGATTCGAATCTCACTTCACAGCACAGTCTGGCCTTTTTCCCATTGACTTGGATTTCTCCGGTAGAATTTCATCTGGGCCAATCAACGAACAGAAGTTATGAATGATAACGATTTTCTATGCTGTTTTATAATTGTAGTTTTAGCAATGGCAGCAGAGGAAGCGAACGAAGCTGTTCAGTCAGTGTTGGCCATTGAATTAACATTAACAGCCACCTCATTCAGCCCAGCACTTCTCTCGTGGCAGTGGGATATGGTTGTTTACAGCGCAGGCAATATCTGGTAAGTTTCATAGAGTCAAACTAGCGCATGATAAACGTCACAGACAAATGTTAATGATTGGGTAAAATTTATAACCTCAACAGAGTCCACACCTCCAGGAAGCAATCGTTTCTCAACAACCAAGGGTCTAGACCCTCTGTACAAAGCAACGCGTAGAA
This sequence comes from Anableps anableps, assembly GCA_014839685.1. Classification (NCBI taxonomy): domain Eukaryota; kingdom Metazoa; phylum Chordata; class Actinopteri; order Cyprinodontiformes; family Anablepidae; genus Anableps; species Anableps anableps. The sequence continues at coordinate 14,219,022 of CM026073.1, forward strand.
CAACAGGTCTCTGTATTTCTATCGGTTGCTTGACTTCACATCATGGCACACTGCGCCACGGCCAAGCTGGGAGGATTGTGGTGCAGAGGTAGAAGTGAAGCAGAACAAACCATTGCTGCTACGCACATAATGAAATACAAGCAAACATATTTCAGAGCTCCACAGTGACACACAGAGTAGCAGGTTCATGAACTTAAGCTATGGAGAGATTTTTCAGCGGCAGAACAAAGAGTTTGAATTAACAACGATATTTATTAATGTGCGTCAGACTCATCTTTAACCCTTAAGTAAGTTTTAATTTAGTGCACCATATTCAAAATATTTAAAAGGTACTAATGCTTGAATATTAATATTTATACTAAATGTCTCCTTAAGACTGCGGAGCAGGGGTGTACATAGGAACTTTTTAAGGAGGGCTAAATGGGGGCCAGTGATGATCTTGGGGTGTCACCAAAATAAAAACCCAGGTGAGAAGCAGAGCTACAATACAAAATGAGTGACAATATCAGACTCACAACATGAAAGTCAACATAGACATAAATACATAAAACACAAAAATTATTCTAACTGAAGCTATTTATCTTCTTTCTTAAGTTATTATTTATAAAAAATATTATCCACATAAGAACTTCTCATGGGGGGCGGGGGGTGACGTAAGCTGAGGTGTTTAAGTATATCTATCTGACCAGAGGGACCATCCAAAAATCATGGTAGAAAATTTTTAGCTTAAAAAAAATTACATTGTTTTTTTACATTGTTGTTTTTTTTGTTTTTTTTTTAAATTAATCCAACAAATCATTGTAGCAATACTTGTCAGGCATATCATTGTCCCCTACAGAAGCGGTAAACATAACAGTAGTAGTTGTCTTGAACACTGGGAAAGGTACAATTAATTTGAGATTTTTTTTCATATAATGGACATAAAAACAGATAAATACTTTTTTTCAAAATTGCTACTGCTTTTAATTGTAGTTTTCTTTTCAATCAGAAACAAATGTCCTGGTTGAATGATAATAATTTTAAATATAAATATGTCAAGTGTATAAACTATTGTGAGTTTACCTATAGTTTTAAATCATCTAAGATAGTGATGTCCAAACTTTTTGCCATGGGGGCCAAATTGGTCAAGTTGAAAGCACTTAGAGGCCACTAAAAATAACTGTATTTTAAAGTTTAAAAATAATGTTCTTAATTATTAATGATAATTACAGATTAAATTCATAAAAGATTTTTAAAAAGTGTCCATCTACATCAACTGCCTCTGCTTGCAGGACAGATTTGCTCCATTCAAGAAAATTACGCAGAGGTGCCGCAAATGGCCCCCGGGCTGCATTTTGGACACCGTTGATCTGAGACATTTAAAAAATCGTATCATCACAACATGGACAAAAATTTATTGTGACATCGAAATTTAATTTAGAAGAAAAGCTGCAAAGCTGCCTCAGTCACAGGATGACTTTGAGGGGGACACGAGTTAGAATGCTGTTTTGCTTGGCTTCTAAACAAAACCTTGAATGACCTACTTTCATTCCTACCCCAATTCATCCAGTGCTTGCCTCCTCCTCCTTATATACCTCCTTATATATGCACACCAGAGCTAGTGCGTAGGGCTTAGATGGATATTTAAAGTGTGAATTTGATTACCCAGTTATCTGATATACAAAAAGCTACACTGGTATCTTCTTTTGCTTTTCTAATCTGGATATCAGTCAAAATGATACAGAAAAAATGAAGCTTCATATCCCATGAGGTTGTGTGTTTAGAATGCAAACAAGCAATCAGAAAGAGAGTGTTCATTGCTAAATCACGCCCCTACAGGCTGTCAACAACCTCCAACCCAAACACAATTCAATTACGGACGGAGCAGCAAAAATAGACTGCGAGGAAGCATTTACAACAGCGACAGTAATTGTGTTTGGTTCTCTTTGCACAGGAAGTCATTACCATAGTTTTTAGGAATATCTCTGTCATTCAAGTTTAGAAAGAATTTCCTCCTCCATTTGGGATAATATTTGTGTTGGTGTCACTGAGAGGACAGAGAGCAATTGCTGTGGAAAAGGGCGGAGTTCTTCAGAGTAAAGGGGGTGGCTTCTACTACTAATGTTGACAAACACCTAACTCCTACTCGCTGTCTAATCAGTTCTGCTCCAACTTTGCAGCTCAGATAGGTTTTGTGAAAAACTCCCAAGCTGTTGCCTGCTTTCCTCTGCCTGCAAGAGGAGAAAGTTCTGCGACAGCACTGATGTCTGCAGCAGGAGAGAATCAAATTTCCTTTCATACTGCAAAAAGGGATCCACACCACTACTCCACACCTCATCCTCCCCTTTAATATCCCCCTGCTGCAAGTCAGAAGACTGACTTGTCATTTTGTTTTAACCTGAGAAGAAGAACTATCCCACACAAGCCTTCCCTAACCTCTATCAGATCAGTCAGTAATGACTTTTATGATGTGGATGACGACCCCAGCTTTGCAAAAGATACATCTTTAGAGAGCTGATGGATGCTGGCAACCAAAATATAATCACAAGGAGTGTGAATGAGTTTATGAAATATAAACTTTAGACATTTAGATACCAATTTCAAAAATGCTTTGGTAGAGTTTTGTTTTTGTGCAATTTAATTTGTAATAAAATGTTTTTATGTAGAAGAAATGTTCTGAAAGAGACAGTCCAAGGTATTTAAAGAGGGGTTCTGTTGAAAGTTATTAGTAGTTAATATCTTACCTGGAATAAATTATTCTCTTCATTTAGAATAAACCCAGATCAGATTGTCCCAGAGGTTAAACCTAAAAGCTGGATGCTCTTGTACAGAACTATTGTTGGTTTATAATCATTAATGCTGTTATATTACTTTATCAGTAATTTATTTGTTCTTGTGTGACCATAATGCCTGAATTTCTCCCATGGAGATCAATAAAGGCACATCTTATCTTATCTTTTCTTATCTTATCTTAGGCTAAGAGGGGCCAAGAGCAAAGTCTTAAAACAACTTCAATCTGAAAAATGTCATCGCAGTTTATATAAACGCTATGTTATAAACCTTTAAACTGTTGTCACTTTGGCATTGGGCACAATGAAGACAATGATTATATGCACAGGAAATGGAGGCTGCATGATAAGCAGCAACAATGATCTACCTGTGTGAAACATGTACTGAGAATAAAACAAGTATTTATATTTATATTTATGCATTTGGCAGATGCTTTTATCCAAAGCAACTTACAAATAAGGATGTAATAATGTAGTTAATATCAAACCTAACAGTAAGCTACTACTATTTCTAAACAGAAATGGATGCTTTGCACACATTTCCAAGAAAAACCCAACATAGTATTTACACATTTGCTAAATGTTTGTGTAAATAACAAAAATGCAGATATTGAAAAATTATGATGTCATAAACACAAACATGACCCTTGACCCCAGACATGCCTGATGTAACAACAGCAAACTTTAACTGCATGTTCATGCCTCTTTTTTTTCCATGTATTTCTATATCGCCACATAGAGGCCTGGCATACTTACTGCAACATCTTTGTGTTCTAGAAATGATGATATAGGTGTTTCTAAAAAACAACAATGCAAAGACAAAGATTATTTGATAAAAACTCTGTTCCCATGTAGGAAATGGTTAAAAGTCCTAAAGTTCACATTTCCCTATTTTTCAATCTGTTATAAAGTGCCTTTGTGAAAGAAACTTGTGTGGGGAGGGCACAGGGGCCCACATCCACCTGAATTCTACCCTCTCTGTGGTAGAAGCTAATGTTGAGGTTCAATGTAACCTTCCTTTCAGCTTTATTCTTTTTAAAACATTTTTATTCTTGAATGCAGCAAAAGTTGACTGACTGAAGCAACAAACAGTCTCAAGTTATTTCATCAAACAAGTTCTGGAATATTTTCAACCTGTTTAGCTGTTGCACAGTAAATTGTAATTTATTTATTTATTTTTTTTTGTAAAACTGCAGGCACTGTTAGTTAGACTAACATCTTCCCTGTTTTCATCATCATGAGGTGTGTGCATCGTGGGTCCCCCCAAAAAGTGTGTCCTAACTCCCACACACCCCCTTCAGGGGAAATGAGAGTGAGTGAGGTGATGACTAGCGTGGATCAGCACAGGGTTGTTTACACTCTCCAGACCACACAGACAAGACAAGACAGCAAATGTACACCCTGTGTGTCTCAATTACTGACGGGCCATTGCTGGACAGCTCAAAATCTCAGCAGTTGGAGATAAAAGAGAATGGTGGATCAGGCTCAGGCTTTGTTGTAGAAACCCTAATATATTCCTCCCTGTTTCACGCTGCACGGTCTGAGCACCACTGTCTGTTTATGTCCCACAACAAAAAGCTGAAAGTTGGATCATCTTTCAGTAAAGAGTTCCAACATGGCAGGATTGCAAAGAGAGCATCCAGAGATGATGGAAAGTTCTGAATCCTCTCAAAGTATTGTTAAATTTATTTGTGTGGTAGTTTGGTTTTATCTGAGAGAAAGTTGAAGGGAAAAAACAAAGATGGTTCAAAATGTGTTAATAAGTCTATTGCATAATTTTAGTGCTATGTCCAAGTCTGAAGCTACTAAATGTAAAGGAATTCGTCCTTTTTCATGTCTGACATATTTGGCATTGCTTTAATAGTAAAAAGATGTTTATGTTAGAGTTCAGAAGGCATGGGCCCACATCAGATTTTCATGGACAACGATGAGTAAAAATACCACGCTTGTATGCTATCACGGTATTTACACAAAATTACACAAGATCTCACTACTTTACAAACAGATAAGCATGTTTTTTCTTCCATAGAGCTGCTAAAATCATGTAACCTAATGATTATTACAGTTATATAAATGATGTCTTTCCCTTTCATTCAGTTATTTTGATTTTGAAACACAGCCTTAAAATATAGAATACCTACATTATGCCATTGTGCTCTTTATAGGACAACACAATTATAACAAGATGTACTTTTAAAACACTGCTACCACAATAACAGTGATGAGTGAAGCAATCTAAGGCACTGCTTAAGTCCCCCAGGCCAACAGGGGCCTTCAAGCAAGCCTAAATTTTCCCACAAAAGATAAATTTCAAAACCTGAAAATGTAATGAAGTTTGTCAAGAATGGCCCAATCTTCAAATTCCCTTGGAACATTTCTGAAAAGCACATTTAAACTAATTTTAGGATCTTTTTAAATGTAACATGTCTGTTTACTTTAGATTTAAAGTGCCTGGCAACTGGCATCATCCAAAATAAAATCTTAATGGTTCGATAGATGCGTTAACAGTCATAATTTGATCCTACTGTATAATTTAATATCATTTGTGCTGTTTGTGTCTGTGCACAACAGTACTGTTTGCATGAAAAACTAGGAGATTATTTGACAGTTAGTTGAGATCACTTTGCCACAGACCTTTTTTAACTTCGCCTCTTCTTTCTGATTCCTTGAAACTCGTCTTAAAATGCTTTAGATATCAGACACAACTGCCAGACCATATGAGTAACTCAGAGACCTAAAATCCACAATTTATTTACAGCTGTCATCTCTTTCAACTGGGACGGCGTATTAGGGTCACTTTAAAATTTTTAAAACAAGAAGGGAGTATTGTTAGTTGTTGCATGTTTCAAAAAAAAAATCTATAAGGATGAGAAAAAAGTCTAATGTGAGGATAAAGTTGAAAAACAAAATTATGATTACAGTCCAAAATCTGTCAAATAAAGATTTGAGTTAAAATGCCAAAAAAAAACAGTACTTTTCAAGAAAAAAAATCACATTAATGTATGTGGAGGTTGTAATACACAAAGTACTGGTGCAAAACCTGCCAACAGCTAAGCATCGTGTTAAAGAGCTGCTTGGATAAAATATAGTATTTTTAGCATTTTTATGTCATTTCTAATAAAAAATCTTGACTTTATCATCAATTTTCAACTTTATTCTCAACTGAGAAAGCAAAAAAAGAGACATTCCATTTTTCTGCCACAGTGACCCTGATGCTTCATGCTGACTGGAACCCTTTTATCTTGTGTAGATCACATTGATGTAGATCACAAAAGGGTAGATCACATTTTAATAGACAACAAATTTAAGCAATTCATGGTTAGCTGGCTGAATAATCTAACATTATTCAAAATGTACAAAGCACAAATGATCAAATTCGATCTTAGTGATGCTATGGTGACAACTGAATGACTGGTGGGACAGTGGGCCCCTAAATCTGATTCTGCTTTGGGCCCCATGTGACCTGGGACCATCTATGATGGTGCTTCTTTAGCTTCCAAATAGCTATGTTTTTCTTGTAAATGTAGTGGGCTCCTTACATGCAGCTGACTGACAGTGCACAGCAACAAGTCAAGGAGTGGAAGCACTGTCTTACTCTATGCTCCAGTCAGAAAATTCTGCTTACTCAGACTTTCGTTAGAGTTTCTCTGGCAATTCATGGCTTTAAAACACAGAAGCAGTGTGATGGAAATATTAGAGGTTTGAAACTGTATTTGTTTAAACCTTAAGATAACATGGGAAATATTAAAAAAGAAAACTTTTTAGTAAGCAATGAAAAGACATTAAATAAAAAATGTAGACTATGTGTGTAATACTACCTGGATTCTGAACACTACATCCTTTTCATGGGTTACTCTTGGGTAAAATAACCTGCCATTAATGAGCATACATGTGTACAGACACACACCATTTCCAGCCATATTTCCAGCTGGATACTCATTCAAAAACAATAAGAAAACCAACATCATCAGTGCACAACTCCAGCAAAACAACACCATATGAAATTAATGAAGGTAGACATTTTAATGGTCCTCAGCTGCAATGTCAACTCTATATTTAAGAAAAAATGTTGAGCTTTTTAATGTTGTTAAATGAGTTTTTCACACTGCATTTTTGTGGGTGTATTTCTTGTAGAGAAAACAAACAAGATCCGTAAAATCGCCAACAAGCCTTGGGAGGTGAGCGCATCCTCCAAGTGGATGGACTAACAGTGCAGCCTCCCATATCTCCTGACATCAACACTCTCCAGATCACAGCGAGAGCTTTGATCACTCAGAATGTTTGTTTGCCATTCCCAGATTCATCATTCATCATGATTGCAAGTTTGCTTTGAGGAAACCTCTTCACTACATCATCACTAACAACAGCTTCCTTTTAGCACATGTATGTGTACTAGTGTCACAGGAGATTTAAAATCTAGAGCTACAACATCCCTGCAGGATTTAAGGACAGTGAGCCGTGATGAGTGATATGAAGGAGGAGGAATTACAGTGAGATAAAAAGCTGAGGATGCAAGGAGATTGTGTAACATTATATTCTCAGCATTGTTTCTCAAAGGCTGTTTTGAAAACTGAAATCCAATTTCAAACAAAACACTGAACTGGGTGAGTTGTTTTAATAGAACTATTTTTATTTTATTTTATTTTATGTTGTTTCGGTGAAACTTGAAACTTTTTTATAGAGATACACTGATTATTGATCCAAATCCATTTTCCATTGATTGGCTGAATGTTGATTGGCAGATCAAACATTGAAAAAACAAAGGTTTTTCCATATTAGTTAAAACTAAGAACTCCCATTATTATTTGTATATACACACATCAAACAACAGCATGTACTTTAATGGAATTACTTCTGGTTTAATAAAATCATACAAAGGTTTGGCAAATATGTTTGCAAAGATGCATAAATCTTCTTATCAAAGTGCCCGCTAGTCCTTAGAAGAAAAAATATCAGAAGGTCAGACCTCGAGAAAAACCGGAAATCGGTATTGGCCAGAAAAAGTCAGATCGGAGTATCTCTACTTCTTAAAAATATTTTTCAAACATGTTACAAAACCCGGTTTGAAAAGTTGCTGCCCAAAATCTGGGAGTTTGTTGGAAAAGTATGTAAAATAGGCTAGACATGAAGTGCTTTTAATTTTTGATTGGAAGTATCAGGAAGTGACTGAAGAGTTTCTGTTATAGCTGCACAATATGTCGAATCGTAATTATAATCGAAATATTGGCCCGTGCAATGTTGCATTCCCAAAGGACTGCTATATTACAATGTCAAAAAGGGTCAGAATCATAATTATAATGAATGCTATAGAGGTGATAAATTACTTTATCTGTTATGTTTTGTTTTGACTTTAATCTGCTGCTGAAAATTCACACACACCCATAAAAAAGTAAACAGAAAATGTGAATAAAAGTAATAATAAAAACTTTTTAAGAAAACACAACCCCCAAACTCGATGGGACGAAGAAAAGCCAAAGCAGAAACAGAAAAGCTGAATGGGACAGAAACGTCTTACCTGGTCCCTCTGGATGCATGGCAGAGAGGTCCGTCGGTGTGACTTACTGTTGGACTGACTGTGTGCCATGTCTGAGGCTATAACAGAACTGGACCTCCTTCGCCTTTTAAATACAGGAATCTCTTCCCTGGCTCCAGTCACGGGGGTGCAGCCCTTGTGTGTCCCTTGTTTAGGTAGGAGCCTGTCAGCATACCTCGCCAGCAGGATGCCCAGCACTCCGACCAGGTACGCCACGTACGGTCTCCAAGCGGCCCGCACTTTGTGCAGCGAGAGGAGCGAGATAGTCTTGGCTACGCTGATGAAAACGATCACCGATGTGCCCTGGTTCAGCCGACCTACCATGAGTACGCCAGCGACCGCGCAAAGGAGCACAACCCCGGCCGCTGTGGCGGACAAGAACAGCTGCTCATCTGTCCCGTCCAGAAGAGACCACGCCGCGACTTCGCCCAGGTGACACAAGGTCAGAAGGGAGAGGAGGGTCTCGATCAGCACCCCGCAGTGGATCAGGTACACACCGACCCAGAAGAAGGCACATACGAGCGCAAACAGCAACGACAGCGCACTCCAGCAAGTTTGCAACAGCTCGGCTGCGCAGCTTGAAACAAAGTGGAGGGGGGACGGTGAGTGCGAGAGTGTGTTGTCAGCGCTGCTGCTGCTGCTGCTGCTGGCCTCAGCTGTCCAGCCTGCGCATTTGACCAGAGCGACGAGGAAAACAGAGAGCGACCCCACGCACATAGCCCTCCGGACCCTCTGGGAACTCCAAAGTTTGTTAAACATCAGCCTGAGCCACGCTTTACAGTCCGGGTCTCTGCACCGCGGGGTGACGCATGTTTTCACATACCCATTGCGATCCGGTGCGCCGAAGCCTTTCTTACGACTGCTGCCCTGCGCACCGGTGGTACTGCAAGCCTCTGTAGACATCGCCATCACTCATGGCCCAATATGAAGTATGAGGAAGTCTATAAAGCATCTATACAGGTGTGGTCAGGGGCCAGGGCATGAGATAAGTGTGGAAAAACATGCATAATGTTCAGTGCAAATGTTGGGGAAAGTAGGACGAAAACGCACACACGTCTCTCCTTTTACGCATGGAGCTGTCTCTCGTTCTCTTTGTTTTCCAGGTGCTGGATGCAGAGCTGTATTAAAAAGGAGCCTGGGTGACAGACGAGCTCAGAAGCTTTACAGATCTAGGGCATTGCTCCTCTCTGCACTCACGTCCCGCTCGGCCCTCTGTGGCGTGCATTCTCTTTCACATTTTCTGTCATTCTCTTTGCTTTGAGACTCCAGGAAACAGCAGCAGCCCCTCGGAAAAACATCAGCCCAATAACGCGGCCATCCGGACCATAAATGATCTGTTTGTCTTCCTCTTGAAATGAAATGAAACAGTCCCTCCGGTGAACTTCCGAGGATAAACTCCTTTGGCGGATTTAAGCTGCAAAGAGTGAGTGTCCTCTCGCCGTTTTCCCGGACAAATCCGGAGCGTTTTGTCACCAGCTCTCCAACCAGCCGCGAGTGTCAGTTCATTCACACCCCCGAGTTCCTACTTTTTACACAAGGAGTAGCGGTGAAACCCACCAACTAACTGAGGCTTAGTTGCTTTTCCCTTCTTTTTTGCATACTTTATGTTTTCTTTTTACTGGTTATGAGATTATAATATGTGCTAATATTTGTTTAATGCAAAGAAAAATGTGAAAAACATTTGACTTTTTTATTGTCTTTTCAAGTCTTCTTGTAGTAGCATAATTATAACGTAGCCTACTGAAGCGGCCACATTTCAGACCATGTGACATCTCGTTGGGCACAGTTTGATTTGTGGCCTTGGTGTAATATTATTGCAAGGTTGCCAAGGCAAATTTTCCATCTATAAACAGTGCCTTGCAAAATTACTCATATCCGTTTAAGTTTTTTCACTTTATGTAGCATTAATTCACAAAATTCAGTGTATTTTATTGGAGTTTTATGAGCTATACTAACAGAAAGTTGTGCATAACCTAAACTGAAAGAAAAATGATACATGGCTTTCAAATTTAAAAAAGATCTGAAAGGTGTGTCATACATCAGTGCAACCAATTGCCTTCCAAAGTTTTCTCATTAGTAAACGGAGTCCACCAGTGCGTATGTTAATCTTAGTGTAAATCCAGCTACACTGTGAAGGCCTTAGAGGTTTGTCAGAGAACATCAGTGAACAAACAGCATCATGAAGACCAAATAACACATAATACTGGGTAGAAATAAGGTTGTGGAGAAGTTTAAAGCAGGTTTAGGTTATAAAACAATATCCTGTGCTTTAAAGATCTACATAGCTCTGTTTAGGCCATCATCTAAAACTACAGAGGCATTAGGGTTGAACAGTGTATCGCAAATTTATTGTTGTCACAATATTTCTTTATGCGATTTGCATAAACCAAAGAAATGCTGGGACGGCAATAAGTGTTAGCTAATTATATTATAAGTACTATGTGTTCAAGCTTTCTATATTTCTGATATGTTTAGCTACACTTCTCCTTTAATGCAGCATAACATTGTTTAGAAAGTAAAGAGGTGGTAAGCTGTTTAAGTGATCTAGAAACTGGTATTCGCGGGGGGTAGGGACCAAACGTGAATAGCTGAAATCCCCAAATATTTGTAAAAATGCTTATAGCTTCCCATTTTAATAGTTTAAACACCAAGTATATCTTAATATGCAATAATATGCAGAGTGAAAATTGCGCTTAGGTGTTCGTGCTTCCCAACTTGCATTTTCTTTCGAATATTTGTGGTGTACCTTACAAAAAAATCCATGAATAAGCAATTTTTCTGCAACTAATTTGGAGTTACGATTCACAGAAAAATCCATGAATAGGTGAAATATTGTCTACTGATCCACTAAAGGTGGAGTTTCACTGTATGCCACAACTGAGAACCTGTCGAGACAGGTAGGGCAAGGAGAGCTTTCATCAGAAAAGCAGCCAAGAGACACCCAGTAACTCTGGATGAGCTGCATAGATCCAGACCTCAGGTGGGAGTATCTGTTGATAGAACTGCTGTTAGTTATGCACTTCACAAATCTGGCCTTTGTTTAATAGTGGCAAGAACAAAATCTTTGTTAATAGAAATCCATAAGCAGTTCTGTTTAAAGCTGAAACATGAGGACAAAAGTGTTCTGGTCAAATAAGATAAAGACTCTACTTTGGGCACATGTGCAATATGTTATGTGAATACAGCAGAGTTTATGCATGAGTCAGGGTGGTGAATTCAAAGTCCAGATCTAAATTCAATTAAGATTCTTTGATATGACTTAAAAACTGTTGTTTACAGGCGCTCTCCATCCAGTCTGAGTTTGAGCTATATTGCCAAGAAGAATGAGCAGAAGTTTTAGTATCTATATGGGCAAAGCTGGTCAACACATGCCCCAAAGGACTTGCAGCTGAAATTACAGTAAAAGGTTGTTCCGTCAAGTATTCAGGGGTAGTGAATACAAATGCATGGCACGCTTTTCTGATTTTAATTTCTATCAGTTGGAATCATGTTCATTCCACTTCACAATTATGCACTACCTTGTGGTTTTTCTCACATAAAATAAAGTATAAAAGTTATGTTTGTAACTTGAAAAAATGGGAATAGGTTCCATGAGTATGAACACTTTGGCAAGGCACTTTAAATGCTTTGAGATGTATTCATGTTTAATAAAAAAAAGTATGCATAAAAACATCCTCTTTGCATGCAAGCTTGTTTTCCACCAGAAACTCCTAAACTAGGGGTCTGCAACTCCAGTTCTTGAGTACCACTGTCACACAACTTTTGGATTCATCTCTGTTCCAACACACCTGAATCAAAAGATTGAATTACCTCCTTGTCATGCTAGGAAGCTTTGTGAAGGCCTGGTCATCAACCATGCATTTGATTCAGGTGTGTTGGAACAGGGATGCATCCAAAGGTGACAGGACAGTGGGACACAAGGACTGGAGTTGGAAACCCCTGTCCTAAGAGAATCCTCTGGTTGCTCCCAAATTCAACCCCCAAAGAGCTCCTCTCAGCCCAGTTATTGAAATATTCATCTCATCCTCCCACTTTTGATGTCACCAATGGTGGGGAGTAAGGCTCACATTAATGTTTCAGCTTTGTACAATCTTGTGGGTGCATTAGTGAAGCACATGTGTGTTTCTTCAGATGTACATTGATTTTCTCTTTGGATTACATCCTCAAATAAAGTGGATTCATGCTCCATATACAAACAGACTTCTTTAGTCAAGCATGCCCATTTAATCTTGATTTACTGCAGCACAAACAAATAAAAGGACATGTACACATACACTTTTAGACTAAGGGCTGTTTAACATCTGGTCATTTTGTACAGACCTGAATACAGAGCCCGTACAAACCATTCCAGTCCATCCATCCATTATCCATCACGTTTATCCTTGCAGGGATGCAAGGGGGGGTGCCTATCTCCAGCAGTCATCGGGGGAGAGGCGGGGTACACACTGGACAGGTCGGCAGTCCATTGCAGGGCAACACAGAGACAGACAAGACAAACAACCATACACGCACACACCTAAGGAGAATTTAGAGAAACCAATTAACCTAACAGGACTTAAGGACCCCATGTTTTTGGACGGAGAGAACCTATGCATGCACAGGGAGAACATGCAAACTCCTTGCAGAAAGGCCGGATCCAAATCCATTGCTCCAAGATGCTCCAAGATGCTGCACATTTGCTACTGTTTTCTAACAGTGAGAACTTGAGATTTCTTTTCCCACTTCTCTACAATCCTCCTCATTGTGCAAGATAACAAGAAAGTCATGGTTTAAAAGTCCCCAGAAACATTGCTCAACTTAAAAAGTATAAATTAAATAAATGCTTCAGTTACAATTTATCATTACTTTTGGAGTGATTTTGTTAAAAACAAACATTTTCAAACTAACCAAATGTAAATATAAAAATTTTCAGTGTGAATCTATGATGCTGAAATAAATATTGATTTTTTTAAATGCTTCCAACACAACTTTACAAGGGCCGTCCAAATTTGATCCAAATCTATAGCATTTAAAGAAGGATTCTCATTTGCTGGTCAGAGAGCTGCTACAGCTCTATGCATCCATCTTCTTCCCAATCCTCTCTCTACCTGTGCCTATTCTACTGATTTGACACAGGTCAGCGTGACTCTATGTCATATATGAGGCACTGCATATCCTCTGTCAGCTGTGATTAGCGAGAAGCAGGGGGAGGAGAAGAAGTGCTAACAGGGAGTGATAGGAACAGGAGGAGGAAGTATCCCGTCCATCACCCCTCAGCGCATGTTTACCTCACACCCAACAGTTTTCCCAGGGTGCAGTGCATCAAAAAAGGACAGCTGCCGGCTCTAAGCCCAACCTGATTCTTGTCACAAACATTTTTCTTTTACCTTATCAGACCCTAGAGGTAACTTTTCGTTCCCCTCCGGGCAAAGTGAAACAATGTCACTTTATCTAAATGCTTTATTTTCTCGGTGACAGGAACAGAAACATTTCCTCTTCAAAAACTTAAGATAAGAGCAGGACAACAGAAAGAACAAGTTGGAGTCAGCAAAAAAAACAGAGCTGCTACAAGGTTGTTCCCTTTTTCTTTTTTTTTTGCAAAGGAGAATCAAATCTATTGTGTATGGGTCAAAGGGTTTTCTGCATGGAAGTGATGCACAAAATGAGTTTATGCATGTTATAGGATTAAAATAACATACTTTATTAAACAGAACCATCTGAATCTAGCCATTCTGTCACAACTGTCAGTGATTATAAACATGGTTTATGATTCCCCCATTCTGAGTTTGTAGCAGATGAAGCTGAGTGACGACAGCCCTCACTGTGCACCCAGCATCTTAAGACAAGCTCATTGTGAAATTTTCTGCCTCTCTAGAAACAGGTCCAGAGGCTATTCAGAATTACCCGAAGGAATTTTAACAACTAGGGAATGCACATGTTACCGTCTTACCCTATTAGGCAATGTCGTGGTCCATTGTGAAACAGGAATCTTTTATGAGGGGCAGTTCATCTGACATCTGGTTTTGATTTTGCATGAGGGGCAGTTGTCAGATGTGACCCTGCTCAGACATGCGTTGGCTTCTGCGGCGGCTGCTGACAGATCAGACGTGTGTGCTCAACTCAAAGGCTTGTTTCTAATAGAATTGTTCACCATTTAGCCTCCTCTGCTGTTTCCTCATTGTTTTTATTACAGAGCCTTGCAAAAGTATTCCTAACCATTAAACTTTTCCATAATTTGTCATGATATGGCTACAAAACAAAGACAAATGTAACAAAGTATGTTATTGGAGTTCTATGGAATAAACCACACAATGTGAAGTCAAACATTGCAGTATTTTCAATAATGATTACAAATGGGAAACTGACAATTGTGTTTGGAATTTGCATTCAGCCCCCAGAGTCAGTACTTTGTAGAACAACCTTTTGCTTTAATTACAGCTGTAGGTTTCTTGGGGTATCAACAAGGTGTGTACATGTAGAGACTGAAACTTTTTCTTCTTTGAAGAATAGCTCAAGCATGGTGGATGGCCATGTAGTTCTCTCTTTTGATTTTTGGATGATTCAGTGAAGTGCTTAGCTTGACATTCAAAGCTTTGGTATAGTTTTATAAGACTTTATATATTTATGCACTACTTTGTGTGGTATGTTACATAAAATGCCAATAAAATGCATTGACATTTGTGGTTTTAATGGATATGAATACATTTGTAAGACAAAAAAAAAATCTCTTAGTTTTAGACTCCAGCCAGCAGGGCCTGTAAATGACTTTTGAGCATCTTCGATCTGTGACAATAACAGCACCTTTGCAGAAACCACAATGAGATACAAAGGGTGCACAGTCATTCAGTTATAAGTGTTTGTACTGTACTTTCAATGTAATGCAACTCAGAGTTGAAATTATACACAACAGAAGGGCTAAAAAGAGTGAGTGACTGAATGGAGTGACTGAAACAAGTTTACATTGTGTTTGGCACATGAGTGCATAGAAGGAGATCCATCACAGAGTGTTTACTGGCCTTCATGGGCAGCATTTGGCTTGGGGCCAAGTTTCCACTGAGGTGCTGCTGACAGCCACCCATCCCTGCACACACAGACACAGAAATGCCGCTACCATCGTGTACACAGACGTGCACATGTGTACACAGTTGAATTTGAGCCTGTAGAGCATGAGTCTTCTAGGCAGGGTATCTAAGGAATCAACAAACATCCTTTTTGTCTGAAAACACATGCTGGTTGTTAGGTTAAAGTGAACTGGTCTGTTACAAGCTGAAAGTTGGAAACTTGCTCTGATTCCCTGCAAATTTCTTTGTTTTTTAAAATTATATTTTCAAATAGTGCCAATGAATTTGAGTAAAACAAAAACTAGATCTCAGAATTTTAATAGCATTACTGCTTGTAGGTTACTATAGTGTACTGTAAACAGTGTGAAGCTTGGTTTAGCATTTTCCTTTCCGCTTTGCTTGTTGGTAAATAACACTTGTGACTCTCCAGAAACACCAGACAGCAATGCAATGTGTCCAAACAAGACATTGCATGAAGGCACATGTTGAAATATAGTAAATTTGTATACAAACTGTTAAAAACCCACGCAGCTTTAATAGTTGGCAAAAACCTATTTCAAACACTGGCTTTCCAATTGGAAATTTCCTAGATTCTAAAAACACATCACTCAAAATATCTATCTGTCCATTTATCTGTCCCTCCTATCTACCTACCTGCTTACTTTTCTTCTACAAACAACATTTATTCTTCTATGCCAGCTGTCGCCACCAGTTCTCCCCACCAGTGCTGTCAACAACTGAATAACAATCACATCTTGTACGAGATTTTGCTACATCCCTAGATAAATGCAAACTGTCTTTTACGAACCCTCAATTTTTCCGTTAGTAGTAGTATTAGACCAGGAGAACTGGAAGTATCTAACACAGACAATATTGGCAACAAGTAATCAAAGGTCTGATTCAAAATTGGCAACATGTAAAATATTTGACCTAACACGTACTATTAAAGTGACATTTTTGAATTTGAAGGGGGTGTTTGTGTGTTGCACAAATTGAGATACAAAGCTGATATTCTAGCTGATGCCCACCGTATGTTACATATTGACTGCTCAAGAGTAATCCGCACAACCCTCTTTAAAAAAAGAAAGACTGGCTTGACTGGAAAAAAGATCATTAAGACTCAGCAATATTCACAAGAAATAAATGACACAAAGAATTATACGAGGTTTACATCGACATAATAAGGAGTCATTCCATTTAGTTTGTGATTTTTACCTGTGAGGTTAAAAGTTGCACCAGATGGTTGGACTATTGGGTTAGAAGACTGGAAGACTGTGGCTTCAAATCTTGAGCAGGGCCTTTGTGTGGAGTTACATGTTTTCCCTGTTCATACTTTAGTTTTCACCAGGTCCACCTTCTTCTGACAGTCCAAAAAAATAAAAAAAGCCATGTTCTGTTACTATGCAACTCTAAATTTCGCTTGAGTGTTTGTGTGCATGTTTGTCTCCATGTTGGCCCTGCAAGGCACTGGTGACCTGTCCAGGATGTACTGGCCTTCCACCTAGTGAATTCAAGGAGATGCTTCAATAACGCTGCAACACAACCCAGATGATTTAGCTGGATGAATTAATTTTTCAAACTCTAAAATAACTTCAGAATAGACATCTTTTGTCTTTCACTTAGAAGTGGTGATTTTTTTTCTGGCTTGTCTTTGCTGATTTGGACATGCTTTTCCCATGTATTATGCATTATTTAACATATTGTTTTGTTTTTGTTGCATGGCATGCCTGGTTTGAGTAAAAACAAGATACTCTCTTTACAGGAAAGTCTATCAAATTTTATGTATTTTACATAAAACAGAAGCAATACTCATCTAACAGTGACTTGAAGCTTACAATCCTACTCTTACATATAGAAAGCTTGTTCAATGTTAATCTACTTAATTTACCAGGGGTGTCTAACTTCAGGCCTTGAGGGCCACTGTCCTGCAACTTTTAGATGTTCCACTGGTCCAACACACCTGAATCATCTGGCTGAATTAGCTTTTCAGTGCAGTCAGCTTCTCCAGAGTCCTGCTAATGACCTCATTATTTGATTCAGGTCTGTGGCAGCAGAGACACATCTAAAAGTTGCAGGGCAGTGGCCCTCAAGGCCTGGAGTTTGACACCTATGGCACTGATATAGTGTTTCCAGAACATGCTCAGATGAATATGAATACATTAGGAATTACACTCAAGTGGCTACAGAGATTAAACTTTTTAAGATACACATATTTGATGGAATGAGATGAGGCGCACATTTTTAAAACTAAAAGATATTACAAACTGCAAAACACTAGCAGAACATTTATCGGACCCCTTCTGTTTTTAAAGTGCATACCTTCCTCCAAAGCTGTTGGGAATCTATGCTAAGGAAAATCATAGCTTGAATGACGAGGTAGCTCCGAATAATTGGTCTGTGTTTGTTTAATACAGGCCAGGAAAAACACAGGCCGTCCACCATGGGACAGAATTCTAGCAAACAAAAGTTAGCTTTCATGTTGATATCTGGCCCACGTGAGACAAAGCCAAGAGAGCTGACTGCTTACTTTCAATTTTTTCACTTTCAGTTTACGTGTTTTGCTAAATGATTGGAATGCTGTTGGGAGCTGAGGCCCAGAAACGTATCCTTAGACTTTATTCACTTGTCAGGGAAACAGGAGGTCAAGAGTAAATTGCTTCCCAGCAATTTACCCCAAAAAATATACAGAAAAGAAAGAAATTTGCAGATTGGGCCATTTTGAAACACCTAAAAACATGTAGCAATAAAACAATTTATTGATGACTTTACTGATGGAATTTTTTTTCTCTTGTTTTTCTATAAAGAATATCTAAGACACTGTAAAGAAAAAAAAAAACACTGGGAGTCACAAATGTATAGAAAACCTGTGGAACATCACCCTAATCTTTAGTTCTGTCACAGAAACTAAAGATTAGTGTGATGCCCAGGAGGCCTTCCTACTTCAAACACTTGGAGTGAAGATAAATGTTTGAAAATACCAGTGGAAACATGCAAAAGGATGTTCAAAAACTATAGGGGTTTAATTGCTGTAAGGGGAATTCTTTTCCATTAATCATTAAGAAGAAAACTAATTATTCTCAACATACAATTTTTAAATAAAGTGTAAATAAAAAATGATTTATTTCTGTTTCAGGTCTTAATAATTCTGTGTTATTTAGAGTTATACTTTGCCTCCAAAGAGATCTGTGAAGAATTAAATATTGTAATAACTGCAAAAAAAGGACAATATTTTCTTATTGTAAGGTGTAAGTTAGAATCTGTATCAAAATAGAAGATCAGAGTGTAAGGTGCAATAACCTATTATGTGGACAGGCCTCTTTCTTCTAAAAGAGTGTAAATATGCTACAGGAGTAAGTGAGTAGATGCATAGGGAGGATTGGATGCACCAAGGACCATAAAGTGTACTCTGTTGGTCTTTGAAATGCTAAACACAAACAGTTATTGGGGTAAAACCTGGGGGAACATTTAGTGTGGGGCTCAGAATCAGCCAGCAGGTTTTGGCATTCAGCCGGTCAACTTTCCTTTTCTCAGGCCAGTAACTACAAACTTCAGCAGACCAGCATAAAAGTCAGCTTTTCTCAATCACACATCAGGCAGTTTGCTGAAAAACATGCTTTTTTCGTTGAGTTTAAAAGGGGGAAATTGCAGTTTCAGGTTGGCTGACCTATGGAGAAGTAGGGAAATAAAAAAGCTGGTAGAAAAAAAAAAAAGGATAGACAAGCTTGTTGGCCCAGAACCAGAAATAACTCCAGAGAGATGACAGTGGAATCTGCAGCCTGGTTCCATCTCTGTCCAATGACTTTACATTTCACATGGCTGCTCCTCATCTCTTCACTCTGACAGCCTCTTTATTCTTCCAGTTCCTTTGTAACTTTTATTTGGAACAGAGGCTTTTAAGCTGCCTTGCATCCCCCGCTGTTTGTATCATTTATCCTGGTTGCCATCACAGATCACGGCGCCGGCATAAGTTCTGCTGTTCTTGGACCAGAGAATAGGAGGAAGTAATCCATAAAATGTGTGGTCCCTCAAGAGGACATGGGCAGATTTAGGCATTCATTTACAAACTCTCACTCTGGGCTCTTGTTCCCTCCTCTGTCACAAACTTTTTTTTATTGGAAACACCAACGCAGTTTAAAACCCAAATAGAGACTTTTAAGGAAAGGATAGGTAATGTAAGGTATAAATCAGCATGTTTTTTTTATCCTCTACTAACTAAAAAGGAAGATATAAAAATTTCTGATTAGAATCATTGGAAAGACAGTCATGTAGATAGATGTACACTGGACCAGAAAGCTAATTAGTCTTTCCATTTACTGTTTGACGTCATTTAATTGGGAAAAAGCTGTCTAACGTAAACTGACAAGTATGATACACCTCACTACCAGTTTACAGTTTTGATTTGGTTAAGCCTCAGCATTGTAAACATGGAAAAAATTTATAGTGACTTGGAAAAGTATTCATTGCCCACAAACTTCTTCACATTTTGTCACATCACAACTACAAACCTGTGAGAATTTTACCGGGATTTTTTTGTGATAGACCAACAAGCTGCTTCCATAGCTTTTTCCTCCAAGATTGCCTTGTATTTGGCCCCATCCAACCACACTACTTTTAACATATTTAAATTTACATCTCATTTGCTCTGTTTTGACTTAATATTGTTTTTTTTTTTTTTTTCAAAACTACAAAAATTGTAAAATCATTGGTTCTTTTAAATCAAGGCTAAGACCCAACTTATTTAGTTGCCTTTTGATGCTCTACTTCTAATAATAACTGAGACATCATTAATTTTAGTCTGGAGTCCAACTTTTCTTTTTTTTCCTTCATTATGTCACTGCAATATATGTACTCTTACATTTTCATCAAATAAAGCACTTTGAATTGTCTTGTTGCTGAAATGTGCTATTCAAGTAAACTTGCCTTGCATTTTCACAACATACATTTTTCTTCTCGTTTCACCTTGTTATACATCTCTTTGGTCCAACTAGTGTGGTTTTAAATGTGCTAAATAAATTCATGTTGACAATCAAATTGTCATCTAGTAAGTTATTTTTTCACAGTTGTAGCATACCACTGTACAATACATACTCCTAGCCCGACATACAGTGGCTTGCAAAAATATTTGTACCCTTTGAACCTTTTTTTTTGTCACATTACAACTACAAACATAAATATATTTCATTGGAATTTAATTTGAAGTAGAAAGAAAATTATGCCTGATTCAAAGCATTTTTTACAAATAAAAAACTGAAAAGTGTGGTGTGCAAAAGTATTCAGCCCCCCTGAGTCAAACCTCTGTGGAACCACTTTTTGCTGCAATTCCAGCTGCAAGTCTTTTAGGGTCTGTCTCTCCCAGCTGCACATCTAATGACTGGAATGTTTGCCCATTCTTCTTTACAGGACAGCTCAAGCTCAGTCAGATTAGATGGAGAGCATTTGTGAACAGCAGTTTTCAGATCTTGCCACAGATTCTCGATGGGATTTCGGTCTGGACTTTGACCGGGCCATTCTAACACATGAATATGTTTTGTTTTAAACCATTCCATTGTGGCCCTGGCTTTATGTTTAGGGTCGTTGTCCTGCTGGAAGGTGAACCTCCGCCCCAGTCTCAAGTCTGTTGCAGACTCCAACAAGTTTTCTTCCAAGATTGCGCTGGATTTGGCTCTGTCCATCTTCCCATCAACTCCATCCATCTTCCCTGTCCCTGCTGAAGAGAAGCATCACCATATTTGACAGTGGGGGTGGTATGTTCAGAGTGATGTGCAGTGTTAGTTCTCCACCACAAAATGCATTTTGCATTTTGGCCAGAAAGTTCAATTTTGGTCTCGTCTGAGCAAAGCATCTTCTTCCACATGTTTGCTGTGTCCCCAACATGGCTTCTGGCAAACTGCAAACGGGACTTCTTATGGTTTTCTTTAAACCATGGTTTTCTTCTTGCCTCTCTTCCATAAAGACAACATTTGTGCAGTGCATGACTAATAGTCCTGTGGACAGATTCCCCCACCTGAGCTGTGGATCTCTGCATTTCATCCAGAGTCACCATGGGCCTCTTGGCTACATCTCTGATCAGTGCTCTCCTTGTTCGGCCTGTGAGTTTAGGAGGACGGCCTCGCGTCTTGGTAGGTTCACAATTGTACCATACTCTTTCCATTTCCAGATGATAGACTGAACAGTGAGATGTTCAAAGCTTGGGAAATCTTGTCAAATCTAGCCTAAGCCTGCTTTAAACGTCTCCACAACTTATCCCTGACATGTCTGCTGTGTTTCTTGGACTTCATGATGCTATTTGCTCCCCAATGTTCTCTTAACCAACCTCTGAGGCCGTCACAGAGCAGCTGAATTGTACTGAGATTATATTACACACAGGTGGACTCTATTTAGCCATTAGAAATCATCAGGCAACTTCTGAAGCCAATTGGTTACACTCAGAGAAAAGGGGGCTGAATACTTTTGCACACAACACTTTTCAGTTTTTTGTTTGTAAAAAATGTTTTGAATCATGTATAATTTTCTTTCCACTTCACAATTGTACAGTATACTCCTTTATGTTGGTCTTTCATATTAAATTCCAATGAAATATATTTATGTTTGTGGTTGCAATGTGACAAAATGTGGAAAAGTTCAAGAGGTATGAATACTTTTGCAAGCCAATGTATGAAGACAGTATGGTAATTCATCTGAAATTCAAATATGGCTTTGGTTTTGGAGTGCCACTTCAAGAATATTGGTGACTTCCATCTGGCCAGTCCTTTAAAACTTTCTGGAGCTAACTCTGCTTGAGACTGGGTAAGTCTCAAGCAGTCTCAAGTACCTAAACAGCCAGAGCTACGCTGGAATGTTTTAGATCAAAGCATATATATGTGTTGGAATGGCCTCGTTAATGTCCACACTTAATCCAATTGAAATCTGAGGAAATTTGACAGTCCAGAGACAGCCTTCATCCAGTTTAACTAAATTTAAGCTAATCTCCACAGAATACTGGAAAAAAATGTCTCTGGAGAAGGAATTCTACAATGCATTAACTTGGAGAGGCTATACAGCAATGCATGTCAAATCTTTGAGATTTTGTTTTTTGTAAAGAATTATGAAAACCAATGTATTATTTTTGCTTAGACTTCACAAATATAAATGGTGTGTAGGTCTAAAATGTAAAATCCCAATAAAACATATTAGTCTGTGGGTGTAAACTGTTAAATTGTAGAAAGGTTTAAGAAAATAAATACTTTTGCAGAAGACATAAGATTCTAAAGCAAACTTGCCAGAATAGTTTGCGTTACCACTGTAGTTCCCATGGGATTATGTTTAAAAATAGCAACAAGATACAGTGTAAAACAATAGAAGACTTGCAGAAAATGAGGACTAACTTTTTATGTTAGACAGCTACTGGGTGTATGGATGATAATTTGTCTCATTGTGTAGGCTATGGATGATAAAGCAGCTAGAAAAGCATGATTATTATTATAGTAGCAAAGACACACAAAACAAGCAGAATGAAAACCAGATGGTAGTAGCCATTTTCAGATGGATTCAGAGCAATCTTTATTATGTGACAGAAAAAAAGGTGAGAAGTTTCTCTTTTTGGACTGTGCAGACTTTCCTACATGTTTTTATAGTATATAAACCAAAATCATCTTAATAAAAATAAAGATGAAAATTAACACCAGAGGGAATTACAAATAAATTGGTCCTATCATTATCCAATGTGATTCTAGAATGCACAGATTGTGCCGGCTCATCAATTCTTACTCGTCATAGCTAGCTTATACATTATCTTCAGTCGATGTCAGTGAACAACACTCCTCATTATATTACCTTAGGTTTTCACTTTTACTTTGCTGACAGTACATCTCTCAAATCCATTGAGAGCACAAATGAGCATAATAAAAGTCCAGTTATGACAATATGAATCTTTTGATCAGATTATGGCAAAACCGTCTTCAATTTAATTTCAATGACAAATAGGGCAAATCAGTTTTGTGAACTTCTAAAAATGTATTTTATAAAAAGATTTTGATTCACTTTTTCTATCTTGCAGTGAAAATCCTTATAGGCCAAACCAAAAATGTGTCAATTATACCTTCATGAATAAACTACAATAAAACAAATATCAGTGAACATCAAGGGCCTTATGTACCAGGATGGACACTGTGAGGAGCCCCACAGCAACCTCATGACTGGTGTACACATTTTTCTACTATTACTAACCTACTGATAACCTTTAGAGGGTACCAATTACCAAGAGTATTGAGTGGTCAGAGACTCCCAGTCCTAAAATCTCATGTAAAAACACCTTAATCAAGTCCCTTAGCAAGTATTTTGAATAAGACTTGGAAATCCCTTATTAAAACTGTAGAATTTACATCATTACTTTCTCTTTCATTGACTATAAGTACCTACAGAATACTTTACAGAAATTCTTAACATTTGCCAAATACCCAGTTGTCTTTTTTTGTGTCTTCATACACAGTGCTCTGAACACCGAGCTAAGATCCTGTGGGACTTCCAGATCCAGACAGACAAAATGGTAATGGCGAACCAACCGGACATCGTGGTGGTGGATAAACAACAGAGGAAAGCCGTTGTGGTGGATGTAGCAATACCAAGCGATTGCAACATCAGGAAAAAGGAACACGAGAAACTGGAGAAACACCAGGGCCTCAGAGAGGAACTGGAGAAGGCCTGGAAGGTGAAGACCACAGTGGTGCCTGTGGTCATTGGGGCCCTCGGGGCAGTCACCCCCAAACTGGAGCAGTGGCTAAAACAGATCCCAGGAACAACATCAGACATCTCAGTCCAGAAATGCGCAGTTCTCGGCACAGCCAAGATACTACGCAGAACCCTCAAGCTCCCAGGCCTCTGGTAGAGGACCCGAGCTCAGCTCAGAGGTTGAGAAAGACCACCTGTGGAGGGTGAGAAGGGAGTTTATATATATATATATATATATATATATATATATATATATATATATATATATATATATATATATATATATATATATATATATATCAGTTGATCTAATGACAGAACAGTAGCTCTCATGGACAGTCTCCGTAGCAGCCATATGCTAGAAAAAATTTAAAAGTGCTGGTACTGCACAGCGGTGCATACCAGCCTACTTAAAGCACTGCCTGGACGACCCATTGACTGGTCTTTGAGAATTTTTTTGAGATCCGTCTCCCTCCTTTCCGCTTTGAGATCTAAATTACTCACCTTGGCTTAGCTCAACCAAAACAGCATCTTTTTCCAAACCTCTGCCCATGAAGAACATAACTCACCCGACCTAACTATCCACCCTCACCCAAGTTTTGCTTTGCACCACAGAAGCTCCATACATCACCTGCATCACTGGAATAACTGTTGAGCAACTGTTCAGATTAGCTGATCTGCAACAAACTTAAAGAATTCTGGTATAAAAATAAAGACACCAAACTTTGTGCTGTTTCTTAGTGTTTTCAGCAAGTGGCTCTCACAAATTTTTACAAACATGTCAAATGTACTTAGTGCTAATTGTGAGTAATTTATGAGTACTCAAAATTTATATCATGAAGTAGAAGGTATATCATTGATGATAGAGTTGTTTGTTTTGAATCACCAGCTTTGATAAAATACCATATTTTTGTTTTTTCATCTGAAATCTTTCACCAATCCTTGAACACATGATCTGAAGACATACATCTCGACTTCACAGACATAAATTGTCAATTTCATTCTCCTAGGTCAAAGATGTCATCTATGGATGCTTGCACTCTGGAGTGTCTGCCATGCTGAGGAGGAAGCCAGAGTTAAAAAAAAAAAAAAAAAAAAAAAAAAAAACGCAGTGGAAGGACATGCAAACTCTTGCCCAGAAATTATTCAAACTGAAGACCTTCTTGTTTTGAGTTTACTGCGCTCACCACTATTCCACCATGCAGCCACTGGTATGTACACAAAAGTAACTCATTTTCCACTAGTGCACCCTACGTCTCATCTTATAATGCTTCCACACCACAGTTATGTAATTTAACCATCCCAGTCCCAAAATGCAGAGTGCTTTACCCAAGAGAGGAAAAAATTATGAAACTAAAGTGTAAAACTGATGCCGGCAACTTTTTAAACATTTCGCTTGCTCCTCATGTTTTCCCTCAATTCATTTTCTTTATGTCCGAGTATAAAGTTACCTCCCCTAAGTAAGTCAAACACAGTGTTTACTTGATTGCTATGGAAATAGGCACAAATAGAATACCATCAGTTAGCAGCAGCTCAGCTGAAGCATTTGCCTGGATTAATCTGACATAAAAGCAGTGCTTTGTTGGTAATAGAGATTTCTTTGGCCTTGTTCAAACAGAGCAGCCTCAAATTGAGGACATGTGTTTAATTTACCATGAAACCCTAGATTTCCTTCTTGTGTTTTAAAGCATGAAATTGAACAAATTAAATTTTAGAATTCACAGATCTAATGTCCTTCAGCTTCTTTTATTGCCGTGAGTTCAGTTTTCTTTCCTGTTTAAAGCAAAACAGATTCAAATTGTTTTAAATCAGGTATGTGTGCCCGAGGATACACTAAACATTAGCCCATGTCAGGAGTGTTTATAAGAGCCTGGTGCATACGCAGACACTCTGCACCAACACTTCCATGATACCCATTAAAGGCAAAGAGCGCTGAGATGTGTCATTGCTGAAGCATGCACTTACTGTAAGTTGTGGTTTGAATTACAGCAGCCTCAAATATAGTAATAAGTTATTAGCATATCTGAAATAAAACAAAGCTGTGAGGAGGAAAATGTCATAACTTCAGTCTTCAAACATCACATTCCAGATAACAGGCTGACAGTACAATAGGAAAATATGATCACCAATTTTTTTAGATATGTAAATTTCCTTTTGAGAAGATGCCTTTTTAGTCCATCAAGTGTTGACCAAGTTACATGAAAACAAACTTTAGTTGTGTGTAAATAAACCCACACAAGTAAGGCAAAACAGAAAGTTCCCACTGGCAGAAATCCAGTGCATAAACCACACTTGTCACAATAATACATGAGAATAATTAAATTCTGTATTCAAACAGGGAACAGTAGATTATTCAGATTTCTACTTGGTACAACTTGCAGCTCAGAAACATTAGAATTTGCCTTTAGGAGGCAAAAAAAACTAGTACATGATGATTTGCAAGTTTCTAAGCTTGAAACAATTAATACATTTTAGCTTTCAAATATCTTTTTTTTTTTTTTTTTCAAAGATATACTTAGAAGAATTATATATCTTTGTCTTACAAAGTGTGGCATTTTGCATGATAGGAACTGACATAGAATGTACAACTTGGCCTCAAAATTAAAATGAATAAAATAAAATGTAATTAATATAAAACAAAGCTTGTCAACGTGACTCTTTCAGTGTGTTAGCATGTAAGAAAGATAAACACATATAGCAACTGTAGTTTACATGTTACTCTAATACCTGTGTTATACTATTATGTCCCAGACATATTCATACTCAGAGATGCTAACCAGGGAAACCACCCTTTTTTTCACATGACATTAAACCAGCCAAACATTTTTAGCTTTTAGGTCAGCAAGGATTACAAAAATAATTTACATTTGTTAGATGCCAGCATACTGAGAGAGAGAGAATTTTATTTATTTATTTTTTTTTTTTTACAGAATTTTGATGATTTTAATAATAATAATAATAATAATAATAATAATAATAATAATAATAATAATAAGACATTTTATTTAGAAAGTACCTTTCAGGGCACACAAGGTCACCTTACAAAAACAAAAGCAATAAACTTATCTGGTGACTCTGAACCCATCCAATCAGTGAACAGATGCTTAGAACAAATCAATGCGTGGATGTGCCAAAACTTTCTTCAGATGAACAGAAACAAAACTGAAGTTATTATCTATG
Organism: Anableps anableps; assembly: GCA_014839685.1. Taxonomy (NCBI): domain Eukaryota; kingdom Metazoa; phylum Chordata; class Actinopteri; order Cyprinodontiformes; family Anablepidae; genus Anableps; species Anableps anableps. Next base: position 14,246,249 of record CM026073.1, read on the forward strand.
GACCTAAAGAGGAACGACCAAGAGTCAGCGTGCAGCTTCAGTTATTACAGCTAGAAACTAGGGATCAGGCCCAAAGTTTAGGTGTAGTGATGGACTCAGACCTGGACCTTCAGAGACACATAACGACAAGAAAAAAGTGGGCCTTCTGTCACCTGAAGAACATTTCCAGGATTAAAGGACTGATGTCCCAACAAGATCTAAAAAAAACTCATCCAGGTGTTTATCTTTAGTCACATTGATTACTGCGACAGTGTCTTCACAGGTCTGCCTAAAAAGTCAGTCAGACACCTGCAGCTGATCCAGAACGCTGCTGCTCGTGTTCTCACTCAGACCAGGAAGATAGAGCACATCACCCCAGTTCTAAAGTCCTTACACTTTCTCCCTGTAGCCTTACACTGGCTCATGTGCCTAATTTCTAACAAACTATTGTTAGAATACAGTTTGATTGGCAATTCTAACAAATGCTAAAGAAATTTAGGTAAATTTCTGAATTTGATGAAAATTTTAAAAATATTTAAAAACACTTCTTTTGTCTGATTAAATGCAAAAAATAAATAAATAAATAAATAAATAAATAAATAAATAAATAAATAAGAGGAAAAAAAGTTGTGTCATTGTGACTCAATGTTTTATTTTAGCTGTATATGCCAAAAATGGCCTCTACTACCAAGAAATGCATGCAAGTGCTACACAAACATTGCAACAATGACCTGACAACACCTTTAGCTAATCTCATGTTATGGTATGCAAACATTCTGTCTGTGCTAATGACGACTGATTCATATTGATATGGAAAATTGATTGGAGTTGCTAACCTGCCAGAGGAGTGTTCTGATTTATTCAGCTATTAACTATTTGGGAATATGCATGGTTTGTGTATAAAGCATCAAACTATCAGCAATTACAAAAATAAATGCTTTAGATAAAAAATGAAGTAGGTAGACAACTGCAAAAAGAAACTTAGTGCATACATGGTGTTATACTGTACTTTATACGCCCTTTATTCCATTGCACACAAAGTACTGGTAGGTGCATCAAAAGGGACATAAAAACTTTTTATAGTGCTAAGACATTTCTTTGGGTTTGGTAAATAAACAGTGCCTTGAAAACTTATTCATGTTATTGAACTTTACCAGATTCAAGACTTTTAGGGCATGTCTTTACCAGCTTTACACATCAAGAAACTGCCTTTTTTGCCCATACATTTTTTTTTATTTATTTATTTTACAAACTAGCTTAAGCTCAATCAGAATAGATGGGGCAATTGTAAATATTGATTCATGAAGTCTTGCCACAGATTGTAAATTGGATTTAGGCCTGGACTTTGGGCCTTTCTGACACACAAATTTACTGTGATTTCATTGTTGCTTGACTGCATGTTTAGGGCCCCTGTTATGCTAGAAGGTGAATCTCCAGCCCAGTTTAGAGTCTTTTGCAGCCTCTAACACATTTTCCATGACTGCCGTGTATTAAGCTCCACAAATCTTCCCACAGAGGTCTTAGTGACAAAACGCATTGTGAGAGAAAGATGCTGCCATCACTGTGTTTCACCATGGAGATGGTACACATGTACTGTTTTGCATATAAGCCAAAAAGTACAATTTTGATCTCATCTGACCAGATCAACTTCTTTCATATGCTTGCTTGTATGAGTTACCAGAGTTACCATTGACCTACTGGCTGTTTCTCAAAGTAACATTGTTCTTGCCCTGCCTGTTAGTTTAGTTTGGTAGTCATATCTTTGTAGGTTTGCTGAAACTGTGGAAAACTGTTTTATAGCTCTGCTTTAAATTTCTGTGCAGCTTTATTTTTGACGTGTTGGGTGTGTTCCTTGGTCTTCATGATGCAGGCTGTTCCCTTTATTTTTCTCAAACAAACCTCTGAGATCTTCATGGAGCAGCTGAATTTGTACTGATATTTACCTAAAGACTGGTACATTTATTTAGGGGTATCAAACTGAAGTAAACCTACTTCAGTTTGAAGTAGGTTTACTTGAACTTACTTTAGGTTGACTTACTTTGAACATGACTGCAAATTACACTGTTTTAGATTTTAATTTTCAAATAAGTTGAAAGTCATTGAATTTCCACTGTACAAATATGCAGAACTTTGTTTTGGCTTTCTGCTTGTGGTGTGGAAAAGTTCATGGGAGTATAATTGTGTCAGCATTTCACTTTTGCTGTGGTATATTAATATTGACAATAACTCTAATGTAGGAAGTCCAGGGAAAGAATGAGCAAGTTTTGGCATTCACCTCTCTTCACATTTCCTTTTGAGTTCATATGATTACAGTCTAAATCTGTTTTCAATTGTTTTATAAATTACACTACTCTAAGATCAGATATGGGGTCAAATTTTTCAAGTTCTACAGTGTCTTGCTGAAACATTTCTTTAAGTTTGCATTATGCACAATTTAGTCATGACTCACTGTAACCATTCAATAATTAAAAGGCTGAAATGGCAATTGCTAAAAAATTTAAAAACTGCTTTTTTCAGAACGTGTAGAGTTCTTTGCTGTTCTCATTGCCCGACCACATTGACAAATAAAAAGAATTTATCTTGAATTTCTGAAAATGTAGGTGTGTGTGTGTGTGTGTGTGTGTGTGTATATATATATATATATATATATATATATATATATATATATATATATATATATATATATATATATATATATATATATATATATATATATATAATATACAGTTTCTCTTAAGACATGTTTTGTTTGCTCCATCTGTCACTGTCACTGACTTTGGCATTACAACGTAATACTTTGGAGTTTTAAAAATTGAAGATTGAGCCCATTTCTGCCTTTAATAATTTAACTTAGCTCTCATCTCAAATTAATTCAGACAAAAATGAACTAAAATTGGAAAAAATGAAAATAAATAAAACATACACTGGATGACATATGTTTGCACAGCAGTAACTACTGATAGGTTTAATAACTTCCAAAGCCCTGAGTCGTTTCTTGTCTCTGTCTTACAGTGAATCCAGCTTTCCCAGTACCCCTTCTGTTCACTTTGCTCTTGCAACACAGTTTCAAGAGAAGAGCTTTATTGTCATATTGTCCAAGTAGAGAAAGGAAGAAGACTTGGGACCTCTCAGGCAACACAACCCATCAGGCCCTGCTTTTGATCTAATCTGTGCCGGACAAGAAAACTCAGTAGAGCTTGTTATTAGTCAGCGGGATGAGGAAAGTGCTCCTTCCTCTGCACACGCACTCTGGCTTTGCCCTCAGAAGGCAGATAAGCCTTCATACTAACTAACCACTCAGGAATCCAAAGATAAAGTCTATTAAGGGATTGTACGCTCACGGATGAGTGTGTGACCACAGCTGAGTGTGCGTGATGAGCCAAGCCTACAGCTATATTTGCATGTGCATGAGAGCATTTTATATTTGTTTGTCCTTGCAGCTGAGATCCCACATGCATCATGTTTGGCTTTAACAGCGGGCGTGCCATCTGGGAAGAGCACTGCATTTTTAAAGTTTCCTTGACACAACATTTTGTAGCTCCATGTTGCCTGGCAGAAGGGATACATGAAGTTTTGTTTTCTTGTGGAAGGAGAAACTGTTCTGTTTTCTGCATGGGAACTGACGTCATTGATTTCATCCACAATGACATGACCAAATGTGCCCTGTTAAAGATAAATGGTGAAGGTCTAAATAAAAAGATTAATCTGAAACTTGGTATCATATGGATGCCTAAAACTAACAGGAGGTCAGTGTTAATATCCATCAGTTGGAAGAAGAGCTATAAGAATACTGTTTTATAATGTCATGACTTCAAACAGCAATGCATTGGGCATTTACAATAAAACTTGAGAGCAAAGGATTTCTGCAGTCACAGACACTATGAACATCATTTGATCATAAATCTATGCCACGGGAAGCTAATCTGCAAAAAAGGACATGAATTTCAATTTTTAACAGAAATTGTATTCAACATTAATATTTAATAGGGGTGTAACAGTATACAACAAATGTAAAGATTAATTCAGAATGTTTCGGTAGTGAATGCCTTTAAGAAGACCATGCCTTCTTAAAGGCATGGTCTGTGACATTTCCAGTCCTTTTCAATCAAGAGTAACATATAAAAAGTGGCCACTATAGAACTGATTTTTTTTTTTTTTTTAAATAAAGGATACGTGGGTTTAGCCACTGTTTGGATGGCTGGATGGATGGATGAATGAACAATAAATAACAACAATAAAACCAGATTGTGCAGACATTTGAGAATAAAAAAGTTTTGAATCACTTTGAGTTGTTCTGATATTTAGATAACTCAGTGTATGAGATGTACCTGAATGGATCATACAGGTACCTCTGTTGGGCAATCCCCTCTGGTCAGAGCGAATTGTCAAGACAGTACCACCGTGTTGTTGCATCTCATATGCTTTGCAGCATTTGGTACTGGCTGAGTACTCAAGGCAGCTGGATTTGGACATTAGCTGATTTTTCTCCAGTACTAGTAATGCTTATATTCAGTTTGATGTATCAGGGGAGTAATTCAGTTAAGTGCAGAGCAAGCTGCATATCTCACTGCTGTTGAAAAATATGTCTGCTGACAAAATGCTTTAGCTGTAGCTGCATGAGAAACTCTAATGTCCTAAATAACAGTTCACTGATAAATGAGAATCCTCTCTGTTTTGTTTTGGTGTCACCTTTTAAAGGTGCCTACGGAATGATGCATTGTCCTCTTAGTTCCACACAAACATTCTGCTTGAGTTTGATAATAAAACAATGCTGGTTTGTTCGGTACATGTGTGTATATGTGCTGTACCAGACATTTTCAGTACAAATACACATATCGTTACAACCATATTATATATTTTGACAATACTAGCTGAATGTTTTGCAAGTTTATTGTTATCCACAACTTCAAAAGTTCAGTACACAAAATTAAAGCTTAATTAATATAATACCAACTACCAGTTCTTGTTCTTTTCTATACTTATCTTATTCTATCTATACCTTTGACAATTTATAGATCATCTTGTCATGTGTCAATTAGTATTCTAATTATGTAATCACCTAGCAAGTACAATGGGACTGACCTCACCTATTTACAGCTTATTTACATCTGTTTAATTCCATCGTGTTTTCTTTGCTTAGATAAACTGTATTTTAATGTAGCTGAGCTCTCAAGATAAGCTGCTCCCCTTTACATATATTTCTTTTAGTTTTCAGAAAGCAAAATCAGAGGAAAATTTATTAAAGATGGGTATTATGAAATGAAATGAAATTACATCAGATTTATATAACGCTTTTCTGGACACTCAAAGATGTTTTACAATGAAATCAGTCATTCCCAGTCACACACACATTCACACACAGAAGGTGGCAAGCTAGGGGATGTAGCCACAGCTGCCCTGGGGCAGTCTGACAGAAACGAGACACCAATGGCCCTTCTGACTGCCACCATCATGTATTTTCCAGGTACATAGAACCATTTTATAGCACAATCAAGTAACTATGTTAAATTCAGTTGTTATAAAAATGCTGCATATATCAAACATGTTGAGATTTTGCCTTACTGTACAGCATTTTTTATTCTTTATTCTGTTTTTATATATATTTTATATTTTTTGTGTGAGTCTGTTTTCTGTTACTGCCTGTCACTGTCAATTTGCTGCTATTGCACAAAAATTTCCCTGTCGTGGGACAATAAAGGATATTTTTATTGTATTCTATTCTAAACATAACTTAAAAGAAATTTAACTTGGCAATTTCATGCTTTGAAATTGGCCTCTAACTCTTTAAGAAGCTCCTACTCTTTCGGACACAATTCAGTATGTCATCACAACAATGCTCCTCCATTATGTCGCCTACAAGTTTTACAAAATTCTTAAGACCATTGGACTGAAAAGTAGTTCGTATGATAAGCTCAGCAGACGCGTAGTTCCACCAGGTGTTTGCTAATTACTACTGCCACTTGTTTGGTGGAGATGTGTGGGGGAGGCGCGGAAGAGGGGTGTTCCGTTGGGCAGATTCTCAGATGGAGACTACAGCAACATTATAACATGATATAAAGCTCAAAAAAGTCAATTTTACATAAACCCCCCCTTGAATAAAAATTTTACCCGATGAAACATCATTTTTATTGTGCAAACTCTTAAAGCACAACAAGGTTTGGGTTGCTCTTTGATTAAAATCTTGATTCTGTCTAAACACATCAGCTGACAAAATCTTCACCAACATAATTTAAGACAACATCTGTTTTGATACCTCAGATGCACTCACTACACAAATGGTCGGAGAGCAAAGTTAGAAGTGAAATTAAGCTTTAAGCAGTGACTCAATTCATCTTTTTCTCTTTGTCATACCTGGAGGCTCTCTCCCTGTCTTCATGAGTCAACTGTGCATTAACAACAGAAACTAGGTTCAGATGTTAGATGTTAAATATTTTGACTATGAGCTTTCAATTGATACTGTTAGGTTTAAAGAAAAAGCTTCAGTTTTAATGATGTGTATAACAACATGGAACATCTAAAACAGTGGTTCCCAAACTTTTCCATGCCATGGCCCCCCAGACAAAATGAGCTTCAGGATGGGAACCCCCTTTCCAAACCCACAGACAATGCTACAAAATATGTAAAGAAAACTTTTAGAATGCTTTTTCTCACTTTAATTCATTATTCAATAATTATTACATTTCTTTTGCATGAATGCTGCCTCATACCTGCTGAGCTTAGTTGACCATGAGTTCTCAGGGGTTTTTGCAGTGGTGTCCTCCACAACAGGGCTGCTGAACAATTCATTTGGTCTTTTTCTTGTAAGAAATCTGTCCATTTTGCACTTGCTATGCTAACTTGAGAAGCAAAATTATTTCAGATTATTTTAACTTATATTTTATAATCATGATTTAAAAACAGGTTCGATTTTATAATAAAAAAAGTTATGATTTAAAATCTATGATTAAAATATTTATTATATTAAGTCTTTTTTATTTTTGCAGTTTTTTGCTGATCTTTCCTTCAGCTTTCTGAGGTCCCCCTGGTGATTCCCCAGGGGGCCGAGGGTCCTACTTTGAAAAACACTGATCTAAAACATGCAGGATGGTGGGCCCTGAAGACCAGGATTGAAGACCTGATTTACATTACTCCCACAGTATTAATGGTAGACGTAGAAGCTTTGTGCTATTGGAAGTCATGCTATGTGGTGTAGTGTCAAAGGGTATATTTGTTATTGAACAGATGTAAACAAACTGGCTATGCGAGGTTGCAAAGAGGATGTGATGATAAAATCAATATGCTAATTGACACTTCATAAAACCAGTGATGAATGAATGAGAGCCATCCTATGTTGGGATTAACACAACACTGATCACACAATATTGTTTTCTTTTAATGTTCTATTATATGTCATAAAATAGAAAACATAAAATCCTTTGAATGGAAGGCCAGGGTTTTTTTTTTTTTTTTTTTTGGACATTGACAAAAATGACCATAAGCAAGAGAATTCATACACCATTTGGCTGAAATCTGCAATTTAGGGAACCAAATGCCACTACATCCCTAAAAACTAGACCTTTAAAATGCAACCCAGGGCTAGACTCGAGTCAGGCTAGGCTTTATTTTAAAAGACCACACTACCAAAGCAAAACTCTGTACTCTGGACCTTAGTCCAAATAACTAGAAAAACAGTCTCTTTGCATTTCCTTGAGATCTTGCAAACAAAATGGAAAGTTTTTGCTTTTGCAAGCTGAGCGGTCAAATCCTAGCAGTGGTCTATCTATCTATCTATCTATCTATCTATCTATCTATCTATCTATCTATCTATCTATCTATCTATCTATCTATCTATCTATCTATCTATCTATCTATCCATCCATCCATCCATCCATCCATCCATACATCCATACATACATATATATATTCAGTCTTTTATTTGATAGCAGTGAGACTGAAATTTTCTATAAAATATTTGTTGAGAACATTGGCTGAGAACGGAAACGATTTTTGATTATAAATTTGATTTCAAATAAACAATAGCCTTGAAGCATTATAAAAAATATTTGATTTACTTTGAATATCACTTCCAAATGAAAAAAATATATTAAACTTTGATGGAAAGACTCCCTTTAGTATTGATGTCTTTGTTTTTAAGTTTTACATTTAGTTAAAACTTTTGGCCTCTGCTTTGTTAGTTTCCTTGTTTTCTGTTGTCATTTTGCAATTTTTCCTCAGCACAATCCAATTTCTGTAAGTCTTAAAGCTTTTCACCATGACTCAAACATGAATTATGTTAAATTTTGGTTGGGATTTAATGAATACTTCAAGAATATCACACATCTTTCAGAATACATGATTAGTGTTTAGCTCCTATAAAACATTCAAACTCCAACATCAACTGTGAACAGTTGCAGAAAACAAGGCCTATTTGTTCTTCTTGACCAATAAAAACAAACTACATGGGCTAAGGTCCAAATTGTTGTAGGCCCGTTACCATAGAGGCCATCTCAGCACAGCAGCATTTTCATTTCAGAGGTTGGTTTGAGCACAGCTAGCAGAACTCTGTTAGGATTACCCTGGCTTAATTAAGATCAATTCTAGCATTTATTCCTCTTTGCTTTTTGTATAAATCATGTGTGACAGCTCTGTATTGAGTCTCGCTGCAGGACTAGGGGGTATTAAAATGGTGGGTGGACATCAACACACAAGGCCTCCCAGGGCAGGTGGTTTTCGGCTGCAGTGATTCTGACAGGCTCCATTAGCCAACACTTAACTTTGACAGTGAAGAGTAAGTGCAGACCTGAGGTCCCAGACCCCCCCGGGTCCTGTTTACTTTTTAGACCACACTAGAAGATCTAGTCTATCTGACAGGGAAGAAGCCAAGAGATTACTAATAACACTGTGGGACACCCACAGAGGGAGTTAACACAATGCCAAAAAAAGAAAGTAAAAATCAGAAATAATTTGTTTGCCCAAACATGACAAAATCTCTCTTATATCTGTCTTCAGCTTTAGGGGCTCTGGTGATATCCTCATGCAGTTTTAAATGATCTAGTGTTGATAATCCTAAACTAAATCAAAAGCCAGCCACCTGTGGGCTTTAAGTCAACAAGTCAAATCAAACTTTGACCCTTTAGTCTGAGGATGGTCTCTCTGGGCCTCACCTTGCCATGCCACGAATGTTTTATTTGGCTACTGATCTGTTCTTTGAGCCAAATGTATCAGGGAAACTCTCCAGCTGGCCTGTGTGTCAGAGCAGTAATCGACACTGGAATGTTTTTGGTCAGCAATGAACAATTAAATAGTTTGAGCATTGTAAAAGAAATTCAGTTTATGGCTGGAAAATGCTGGACATCGAAGGCAAAGAACATTGAAAAGGCATTTTTCAAACAAGAGACTATGACTGAGAGTTTTTTTACAGGGTGATTTTGTTTTTTAAAAAACAACCTCAAACTATGTTGGAGCATTAACATCATGCCCCTGTTCCCGAATGCTCTGTAAATTTATCCTCTCTTTTTTTGTGACAGTGCCTTGTCCTAAGACATCAGCTTTCAAATCTTGCCACACATTCTCAGTTAGACTTTGAATGTGCCATTCTAACACATGAATGTGCTTTGAATAAACCATTCTATTGCAGTTGTGACTATATGTTTAGAGTAATTGTCCTCCACCCAAGGATCAAGTTTTTCAGCCCCTTCAGGATTGTCCTGAGCATATAGCTCTATCCATCGTTCCATCTCTGAAAAGTTTTCCTGCATCTGCTGCAGCAAAGCGTCCCCACAGCATGATGCTGCCACTTGTTTCACAGTGATGATAGTAGGTTCAGGATGAGGGGCATTAGATGAAGTAATGTTCTCTACAAAAAACTTTGAACACTAGTACTAAGATTAAATTACTCATAGGTGGACTCATTCATTTTCCTTCTGTAATTTTCTTTATAATTATCCACTGCTTTGTAAAGGTGTATCAATCTAAAACAAAGGTACTTGTTTAGCTATTCTTCTTAGGACCATTTCTGGCATATTTACCAGCCTTCTGAAGACCATTGGGCCTTCTGGGGACCAAAACCTGGTCCTAATTCAGTGGACCCCCTTTTTTAGGGTCAGGGGTAAGTTTTAGAGGTAAGATATGAGTTAAGTTTTGGTTAATGTTAGGGTTAGGAATGGACTAGTAATGGTTTGGGTTAGGGAAAATGTCTTGGATAGGCATAAATGCAATTACTAAAATGAATGAAAATCAATGCAAAGTCCTAAGATAGGTAAAATACAAACATGTGTGTGTGTGTGTGTGTGTGTGTGTGTGTGTGTGTGTGTGTGTGTGTGTGTGTGTGTGTGTGTGTGTGTGTACTTGTATATACAGCATATAGAGGACCACTGTCACCATATTCACCAACAAAGGGAAGTCATTTGTAGCAAGTGAGGCCCTTCTCCTGGGGCATCATGTATAAAAGAGTGCGTTGCTTTCATACTGAAATTTTACAGTAGGGAGAAATTCTCAAAGTTGCGGCACACAAAAATATTCAGATGTATAAAATAGTGCGTAGACATGTCACCGCACACGTTTCCTTTATAAATCCAAATTTGCGGAGAACTGGGCACAGATCCAGGTGCGATATTTCTCCACCCCTAAATGCATATGGAAATTAGTATAAATACCTGAAAAGCACCCATCACATATCTGTATAACCATGGCAACGGCCTCTGCTTGAGTCTGTTTCAAACTACAACTAATAATAACAATAGAGTTTATTTGGAAAGTGGCCTTTATGATGCACAAGGTCACCTTTACAAAAAATAAAAACAATAAAATTAAAAGCAAACATTTCCAAGAAAAAAACAAAAAAGAAAATTTAGAGATCAATCAAAGTGAAAATGTTTGTTTGAACAAAAGAGTTTTCAGCCAGGATTTGAAATCAGAGAGAGCCAAAGAGTCCTAACCAACGTGCCACTATTTAGGCACGTGTGAATCACAAGCTGCATGTTTACAGAATGGAAATGATTTCTATTCATAAAGGCGTGTTCACGGTGCTGTTGTAGCAATATCAGTGGAGTCAGCAGTTCAGCATCATGTTAGGAGATTGCCTCATTGCTGCAAATTGCAGTTTATTTTCTGCCTGTTCAGCTGCGGTGTGGGGGAACCTTGTATATCTGGGCAACATACTGCTGCAATGGCTTAGCTGAATAATGACTGGGATATTCCTGATCTGTTACCCAGTTCCCACGGAAATGCTCTGCTTGCAAGGAATCCCAGCGTAGCGAGAACTTGAACCGACAATGCATAACTAGTTTCCTTCGGCAGCTCGGGGGCCAGTTCTACGAAGAGCTCAGGTTGATAGTCCTGGGCAATCTGAAGCAGCTGATAAATCACTCCTCATCCTGTGCCAACAGGTCAGTCTGATCTCTGAACACGCTCTCTCTGAATTCTTCCATTGACAATGTCCTCCAGCAGTACCAAAGCTGCTGTTGTTCCACAATTACACACACCTTTGCACAGCTATTTATGTACATGTGTGATTGTTTACACCTTGTCCAACTAATTAATCATCAAACATGATCTGTTTAGAGTATTTTTTTGTGTGTGTTTCATCATTTAAATTCAAACAATAAAGATTAAAATGAAAAAATATTGGGTTCAATCCTCCTTGGGGCAAATAATACTGAATAGAGTGAGATTTCAGTGTATTTACATGAGTTTTGGTGCTTTGTAGTTTGTTAATGTCCACTGAAAAAGTTTGTCATAAATTTCTGCCATGGCTGCCACAAACAACCCTAACCCACACACGTGTGCGTGTGTGCTTGAACACATCTGTTTGGGTACCTGAAATAGCTACAACATGAAAATTCTGACATAGCACCCTCACTTTGTTTGGGGCACCCTTGATTTTAAAAATGTGACTAAATGAAGAGTGCAAATGGGCAGCCTGGTCCAACATCACTGCAGAGCTACAACCGTAAAGCAAGTCTGGTACACAAAGTCTCCTGTCAGCTGAAGTAAGCAGAGCAAATTATTACGTAAACCCCTAGCCTTACAATGTAAAAGGGGTAATTGCATGATTTTTTTTAAGGTCACTATCTCTGCAACAGTTTACAGCCAATTTTTGTCTCCCATTATTACCAACACAGGAGCTCATCTCATGACTCATGACAAGATTGAGCCTAAAAAGAGGACGGTGCTTTTCTGGTGCTCATGTCAGTGTGATTCTTTAGTTGTCAGCAAGGTCAGCGTGTTAGTTAAGTAAGTGGATGCTTTGTGATTTGGCCAACCCAGCACCAGTGTAAAGTAATGCTGCGGTCCAGTAGGCCTGTGGTATTTTAACCAAAGCAACTTGTAGACATTTTATTAAGGCCTCAGGATATTGTGTCAGCTTTAGACAGAAATGTAATAAATCTCCTGTAGCGAGGTTAATACATAAGCTAGAAGCTCTAAAATGTTTGATCATTAGCAAAAAGAGGCACAGCATAAATAATACATACTAACTTTATACACTGGACATAAAAAGTTCATACACCATTTTAAAATGACAGGTTTTTGTGATGTAACAAAAAAGCATTTTCCAGCTTGATGTGAAAAATGTCCCTGTGGTAGGTTAAACAATGCAAGACAAAGGGAATTAAAATAATGTTGACACAATGTCATTTTCGCCAGTAAATGGGTTTTACTTGCAGGTTTAATGACATACTCAGAAAGGGCACAATTTGTCACCAGTTTTCTAAACCAAATTATAACAACTAAATTTGGTTTATTGTATCTTAAACATGTAAAGCAGCAAGAAATGGACATTTAAAATTGGAAACCATTCATGTTAAGTGATAAGGAAGATAACACTATATGCAGTCATTACAGCAAATGTTGTACTTAATTCAGTGAATAAATTACATTTCCAGCATTACCATCTGTGACCTCTTATTGTAAAGACCAACCACTCGATACTTCACATTTTTGCATTACCATGACTCAAACAAAATGTGAAGCTGTACTGCATGCTATCATACAATGTCAATTTTTCAGTGTTCATTGTAGTTTTACAGTGCCTCACATATTATCAAATTCACAAGTTTTACTGAGCTATCAGAAAGGACACGTTTTGCTGGTTGTTTTTAAACATCCCTATTTTCCTCTGACCCAACATTTATAATGGCTGGAGGCCACATTTAATTTGTTAAAGCTCTGCAGAGTAAGACTCCTTACAGGAAGTTGAAACAACAGGCAGCAGTCACTATTTTCCTTCCTCAGATATTTTATTTAAAGGAAATCTAGGGTGAAAATTTATGCTCGTAGCTGTAAATCAAATATGAGGGTTTTTTACCAAACTTACTTATGGAAATTTCTCACCATTGTACAAAGTGCTTAAGAGGCTAGTTGAGCTATTTATTAAGGTGTTTGACAATCACACCTGAAGTGCAAGTCCATCCTGGAGATGTGACTAACTAGGAGGACTAATCAGTTCATTCAAACGCATTATCATTGCAGTGTTACTGTGGTGGCATTAGCTGGGTGCCGTCCAAGTTGCATCACAGAAGCACTTACAAGAAGTGCCGTCTCTGCAGCCTCATTAGTTGGTGCAGTGACTGCTGTCAACATCACCATTGTGGCCTTCAAAGCACAGGCTTGAGCTTGTGAGCCATCCAAATATTTCTTTCATGAAAGCCTCATCATATCGATGCTTTCATCACTAAAAAAGGTCAGCAAGAGAGAGAGGGAAGAGAAAAAGAAGAAGGAACTGAAATCAGTTGAAGTCGAGTTAATGGCAGTGAAGCCCTTTGGGGAGTACATGCCGTGGAGAGATCGAAAGGAACATGAGCGAGGAATGAAAATTGTCTTTTCATCTGTCTTTACTTCCTGATGTGGCATAAGTTGAGTTGAATTTTTTGGCAAAAGGTAGAACTTAAAATCATTTATAGATGATGATGTAGATATTTGTAGCTATATCAAGTTCGTGACAAATTATATTGATTTAAAATTATTTTGGTGAACCGGTTCTTTCTTTCTTTCTTTACATCTCATGTGAGATTGATGTGACAATAAAATATATATATAAACATTATATATAACATAAATCTAACTTTTTCAAAAAAAGTGATCAGTGTGGTTTAACATACTATTAAAGCTATTCTTCAAAGCAATAATTATTTTGCAGGGCAGAATTAACCTTCACTGCTGGAGCTGGAAGAGGGAACCATAGACATTCCAACAGAGTAATCTATAGCCTGGGTCCTCAATGTGACATGCCATCAGTATCTGGCCCAAAGCATGCTTGCTGTTCCATATGTCTCAATAATGAGGCAGAGAGTGAAGTCTGTGGTTGTTCAAAGGTTACGTAACACATATGAGGAGCTGATCTATTTCTCAGACAAATGTTGGTTATAGTGATGACGATGACTGTGATTGTGGTTTGTGCGCAGAATTCTAATCAAAATACAGCTCTGTGTTGTCTGAGAACAAGACTACACCTTGAAATAAAAGAAATTTTGCAACAAAGTGATGTTACAAGCAGCAAAGAAAATGTTTGATGGTTTCAGATGTTGCAGTCGTTGTATTGTGCCATACTGAGTGTAGGATCCTATTTGAGTTTCACCCTGGAAATAATCTTTTTTATTTACTTTCTTTCTTTTCTGATTGTATGCCTTAAAATTAGGGCACAACAGCATGAAACCACAAGAGGCCTTTTAACCATCCATTCACATTGTGGGAGTAAAACATTAAGCAGAAATACTTAGAAGAGTATATTTACAATGATGTACCAATTACTCCTTTTTTTTTTTTTTTTTTTTTTTTTTTTTTTTTTTTGCACATGCTTTGGTTGTTTAATGTGCTTCATTCAAGATGTACAGATACAACTGCAGAACATCATTGTAACAATGCAGAGAAGGACCATCAAAATTTCCAAACAGAGTAATGAAATATAGAATGTTTTTACATGCATCCATATTCTTATAGTCTTATTATTTTTTTATTGCAAACAGGTGTTTTGCATGATTTTATATACATGTTTTAATAAAGTACAAATTATTTTTGCAGGGTCTTACAGCAGGTGAACCCCTCCATCATGATATGTTCTTAATTCAAGGAGGAGGGCTTTTTCTACCATAAACAAATGCCAACAAAAACAATCAAAATGATCATACAGAACAAAAAGTTTCAACCAAGAAGCTACACTACGAAGCTAGATGTTGGAAGGCGACATCAAAGTGTCCTGTTTAGCCAGATGACTGAATACAGTAGTCCTTCATTACATCAATCCCTGGCCTCAAAAATGTACCGTATTTTCCGGACCACAAGTCACACTTTTTTTAATAGTTTGGCTGGTCCTTGCGGCTTTATAGTCCAGAGTGACTTATATATGTTTTTTCCTCTTCATGACACATTTTTTAACTGATGCATTAAATGTTAATTCATACTAACAGACATGAACCAAGGATAAAACATTACCCTTTGCAGCTGCGAGGAAAGCTAAAAGCAGGCTGAAAGGAAGATGGCAAGAGCTGGAGGAACAACTCCATAGTAGGGTGCCTAAATTACATGCTGTAAAGCTTGTAAATGGTGCAGTTATGTCTCCACGTCCTGATAGTTGCCAAGGAGGTGAATATATGACTTTGCAGGTGGTCTTCTTGGTGGATCACTGGATTTACTGCAGGCGTCTCCTCTCCACTGCGCACTTCACCGGCTATGGTAGGAAAGTCTGATGAGGTAGCACAGATTGCCAGAACACCAGTGAAGTGGAGCCACTCCTGACTACCCTGATTTAGAGCACTGACACTGGTGTGTCAGAAACTGCCAGCCTACTTCCCAGCCAAAGCTGGCAGTTCCTGTGAGTTTGTATTAAAAAGCAGGCAACTGAACACAACGTGTCGCTGGAACATGTCATCAAGATGGATGAGAACCCCCCTCACATTTGACAATTTCTAAATAAATGTGACTTATACTCCGAAAGAACTTATATATGTTTTTTTTTTTTCTCTTCATGATGCATTTTTTGATTTCTGCAACTGGAGCAACTTATAGTCTGGAAATTATGATAGTTACAGACAAGAATACCATGCACGTCATGAGAAAGAAAACACTGTTCAGAACCCTAATTGTAACTGTTGTTAACAAGGACTGTCCCTTACTATCATTATTATGTTTATTAAAAGTGGCAATGGCATAGAACCATTATGGTGAGGCTCTGTACCATAAAACTCTCAGCATGCTTTAACAGTTTGATAGAATCATCTCTTCTGTATGCACATTCCTTCCACAAATATTTCTTCATTAGTCATTCTTTATCACTGTGGTGGACTTCATTGTCCAACTGTTTTTCTTGTATTTATAGAAATAAAACACATACACTTGAAACCTTGATTTAAGAAGAAAAAACAAACATCTTCCTCACATTTCATCCCCACAGTCTTCATCATAATAATGCAATGCAGAGACTGGACTCAGTTGAGCAAATGATGCTGTCAACACAATTAGCCCAGACCAAGAGAAGACCATGTGTCATCAGTGGAGAACTTGAGGTTATCATAATTTAAAATTCTATGCTCTCCTATCTTCTCTATCTCTGTGTCCATTTTTGTGGCTTTCTTCATTCCTGGCTTGATGGCCTTCTTCTGCCTTCCTGTGAGAAAACAGGCCCTTTTTTTCCCCAACCGCTGTTATCACTGAGCATCAGTCAAAGAAGAAAGCAACTGCTGGGTACACATTTTTAAAAAATGATCAAGGGGTCAGCTTCAGATTTACCATTGGAATTGACAGAAGAGGTTTGGTCCTCCTATTACAATAAATAATAACAATGAAAAATAGCAACAACAACCCATTCGCATTTAGCACAACAACTTGTGAAGTCTGTGTGCACTGCAGTTGCTTTCGTCCAGTAAATGGAATGTGCATTTCTGAGTAGCTCTGTGCATTAAAGCACGAAAACAGAGACAATATGCAGCTGACCATTTTTACCGAGAGGCACAGATAACAGAGCTGTCAGTGAATGCAACTTAACACTGGATACATGTTGCAGAGCAGCTGTCATTTTGCTGTGGCCCTGAGAAGCACATCTTTGCTGAAGGCTAATAAATCAGCTCAGTGGCTGTTTTTAAGTGGGCCCCTTTACCATAAGATTTTATCTTCAGTATTTAACCATTGTGCACTTCACAGGTTGTAAAAATAAATGAGTCTGATAAATATCACTAAATATCACCATAGCAATTTTGTTTTAGCCACTGTAGAGTTTCTGCCTTCAGCTGTCATGCAATAAATCAATCAATGGATGAATGGAAACCTATTTACAACCTCAAAAATGAACTATTAATAAAATCCCACTTTATTTAAATGAGTCCAGAACACAAATTTATAGATGTAAGAGTTAGAATTTGCCCCTTCTTTTTGTTTATGCTGAATTGTCAAAGTTTAACTTTTCAGTGCATCAGATTTAAATATCAGACAAAGATAACCTTTGTAAATGCAAATAAAAATCGCATGCGTGCAATTGATTGTGTGTGGAAAAGTAATGGAGAACAGCCTCTTCAATTAGGATTTTGCATGTGCTACTGGCTGTCATCATAGAGAGTGTTGGAGAGTCGAGTGACTATAAAAGAAAGATGAAGAGCAAAGCCATTATGCTGGAGGTACAATAATAATAAAAAGAACAAGAAGAACAACAACAACATACATGGGTAGACAGGTGACTGAGGCTGCAGCCATCCTGGGAGGCACTGCCCTTTCATTAGATGAGAAAAAAGACCACATTAGGTAAGAGGAGGGAAAAAAATCATATGTCACACTTTATCCCTGACAGGATACAGTTTGAGATTGCAAAAAACCTCAGCACAAAGAAGCAACATACAGACATCATACATAAGAAACATGTGGAATGGGGAAGGGAGAGGGTCGGGGTGTGTGTAGGGGGGAGTCCAGCAGACCGCCCAAGTGAATGACACAGCCACCTGGCTCATCACATCCGATCTAGGTTACCGTACCAGGGGGCAATACGAGGGGGGCCAGCTGAGGCGATGAGTTGAGGGGGAGGGTGTTCATAGCTGTGAGCATGTGTGTGTGTGTGTGTGTGTGTGTGTGTGTGTGCATGTGTGTGTTTGTAAGTGAGTCCGTGAAATACTGTCCCAGATAGCCCTCCCAGCCATTGTCCTAGATAGTTGATGGAACGTTTATCAGCCAGACTCGGTAGAGTTCTGAGCCAGGTCCACAGATGTCATGGGTAAGGGAGGGGCAGACTGAGCAGAGCATCTTGTTCACATAACATCCAGGAGAAACTGAGATAGCCAGCCTTCCAAGGCCAACACAGGGGAGCCAGACTCAGATAAAAACAATTGTTTTGGGTCAGAGCGACTCCGTTAATTTTCCATCTGCCTTACAGTGTCACTGGTACATCATAATGACGAGTCCAAACAGCCAAATTCATGATCAATCCCACCTAAGATGAGCTTGCAATTTCTCCAAGGTATATCCCTTTTTGCTAATGAGTCCAGGAACCACAACCAGCCTATGAGCCTGTGCAAGGATCACATCCAGTTTCCGATTCTGCTCACACAGCATCTCATTCTGCGTGTTGATCGCTCAGCATATTCCATCACAGATGCCAGGCAGCCTCACAATGAGCAGAACAGCTGCCAATGTTTTTTGAATTTCCTGATATGCCAGGTAACTGCCAACTCCAAAAAGCAGAAATCCTGTTATCAAAAATTCAATTATGTACACATCTTCAACATCCTCAACTGACAATATTGACCGAAATACAATCCTCCATTTCTGCCATAGAGAATATAATCTGATAAAATATAGTCTGGAGTTGAGACCATCATTGTAGCTGTGGTTTGTTCCGCCATAAGGTACAGGCATACAGTACTTCATGTAACTGAAGGAAGAAGAGATGGAGAAAAAACACAGAGACATTCTGGAAAAGAATCTGAAGAACAAAGGAAGCTTAAGGTATGTTAATTTTTATCTGCTGTTAGGCATTAGCTCTATTTCTGAAAATGGACAGATTTTAAAATGCATGTGAAAAATTTTTCAGCTATATGACCAACTGTTACCATTTAATTTCACATCTTCTTGTGAGAACACATTTTTTGGCCTTCAAGTTGACCAACAAGACTGCCTTTCAGAATGTTTTTTTCAGAATTTTTCTTTTCATCCTGAACTTTAAGTGGTTTCTCTTAAATCAGAATTCTATTCAACCATAATGTTTGACAGTCTACATCTGTTTGTTTTTTTTATTTGTGTAGGTGTAGTGATGAAAAGAAAAACTAAAATCACACAAATGTTTGAATCTAGTGTGTTAACCAATGAGAGAATAGCATTTAGGTAGGATCACATAAATGTTGATAAATTTAATCCACAGATAAAATAAGGACATCTGCCCTTAGAGAAGGCTTGACAGATGAAATTGTCAAGAGAACATTGCCAACTTGGGATTTACCTCAGCCTCCAGAAGTATCTGATCTGTGTGAAGAACCAGTGTTTCATGTTTTTTCCTCCACTGCCAGGTTAATAGCCTTGAACCCAGGAGAGTAACTCAACTCACTCATTTCTTGCTTATCACCATACAGGAGGAAATTCGAGACCCACTGCCACATTCAAGTCCACAGAGGAATTGTGGTGAGTGGGCCTGTCCTTTCTCTCTCCTTGCATGGACTAACAGCTGACCTTGCTGATTGTCACACAGTTATGCCTGTCTTACTGACGGTTAAAAAAATCCCACCAAAAATTAATGAAATCTGCACAACAAATCTGCAGCTCTGAAAAAGTATTTGTTCCCTTACAGATCTACATTTCATTTTTATTCTAATTTTAATGTAAAAAGCAACTAATTACAGTTTATTTTAGGACTCATTGCTTGTTGGCTTTGACTAGGCCATTTCACAACCATCTCTCTGACCCATTCAGTGTTGGACCGGCCGTATAACTAAAGTGGTGTTTGTAAGATCAGAAACTGATCATCATTTATTCTTCTTCACAGTTTTATGATAGAGAACACAATTCATGATTCCATTACACTACCACCTCTATCTCTGACTGTTGTTCTTTTTCTGAAATGGTGTGTTAGTTTTTATGCAAAATGAAATGGGACATAGACCTTCCTAAATGTTCCTCTGTGTTCCTATCAAATCCACAGAACGTTTTCCCAAAAGTCTTTGGAATAATCAAGATTTTCGGCAAATGTGAGACAGGCCTTAATCATCTTTTTATCAGTAGTGATTTATGCCTTTGAATTGTCCCATAGATGCCATTTTTGTCAAATCTGTTTCTAATTGTGAAATCATGAACACTGACCCTAACTGCCTGGCCTGTAGTGCCACCTGGATGGAACTGAATTTTTGTAGGAGAGCCATTCCAGGGAGGAATACCACTGTTCCCTGGTTTCACTATTTGTGGAAAAAAGCTTTCAGTTTGGTTAACTGGAGATCTTGAGCTTTAGAAATGACTTTGTAACCATTTTCAAACTGTTTCTCAACTGCTTTTTAATTTCTTTAGATCAAGGCATTGCATGTTGCTTTTTGAGATCTTCCAGCCTACTTCATGCTGTCAGACAGGTCCTATTTGAGGGATTACTTGATTCCACATGTCTGGCAGCAATCAGACCAGGGAGTGGCCTGGGCACAGCTTTCCAAAAAAGAGGTATGTCACTGCTGATTCATGATTTAACAAGGGGCAAGTTTACTTTTTCACATAGCGCTAGGTTGGTTTTGATATACATTTTTTTCCTTAATAAAAATCATATTTGAATAATGATTTTAGCATTTACTTGTGGTCTGAACCATTTACTTGTGACAAAAAAGCAAAAACATTAGAAATCTATGATTGTGAAAATACTTTTTCATAGCACTTTTTGTTTAATGCATATACAGATTCCATAAACATGGTTTAGGATAGTAAATAGATAATGTTTTATAGTTTTTGTCACACTTAACATGGTCTACCATTTAGATATGTACATAAAAGCTATGTTTTTCTATAAACACCAAAGATAATCATATTTGGAAAGAAAGCCACTCCTATGAGCCTGGATGTCATAAACTCTAATCAACCAAGTAACACTTAACAAATAAATAAAAAAAATTTAAAAGAAACTAAGCACTTGGCATATATACAACTGAAATTACAAAGGAGTAATGATGTTATGCATGGAAATCTGACACTAACACTTGACACAATGGTTGCCAGAGGTAGTGATAATCAAGTCTCCATTTTGAATGTGACCTCACTATGGGCTGATTCTGACCAACACCGTTACTCTGATGCATTTGGGCAAAGAGTTCTACCTTTTTCTCCCCAAATCTGTGTCACCAGAGTATTAAAGATTCAGTGGTTGTGTAAAATATTGCAGCACTGAATGGATGCAGCTGAATGTCTCACTTTTCAACAAATAATTAGTCTGTATTTTACTCATTAAGAACAGTAATGGTAAATGGTAATTGGACTGTACTTATGTCGTGCTTTATCAAGTCCAGAGGACCCCAAAGCACTACATTCAGTCATTCAGCCATTCACGCACACATTCACACACTGATGATGGGAAGCGCTGGATTTTAGCCACAGCTGCCCTGGGGCACACTGACAGAGACGAGGCTACCATGCACCGGCACCACCGGAAACCCCTGACCAAGTAATGGAGTTGTTAAAACATTGTTCTAAGGACACTATAATGCCATTGACACTTTATAGGTCCATCTACAGTACATTAACCTGTTTGTCACTTCAATATACTCATGTAGATTTATCAGATGGAAAGCTACAGTCAAAACTGTTGTGTTCAGGCACTGGGTGGCTCAGTTGGTAGAACATGCGCATCATGTGCAGAGGCTATGGTCCTCAACGCGGTTGTCCTAGGTTTTATTCCTGGTCTCGGGCCATTTGCTTCATGTCTTCCCCCTCTCTCTCAACTCTATTTCCTGTCTGCCTACTGTTCAATAAAGGCCACTAGTGCCAAAAAATCTTAAAAGAAACCTGTTTTCATTTCGCTCGGACACCAATAAAAGACAACCTTGTGCTGGAAATAATGCACATAATGGGAAAGATATGTATGTCTTTAAAGTGTCAGAAGTTCTCTGAGTCTCCCATATTTTTTCACATTTAAAAATGCTTTGATTTTGATAAAAAAAAAATCAGTTTCACGCATTAGTTTAATTTT
This sequence comes from Anableps anableps, assembly GCA_014839685.1. Classification (NCBI taxonomy): domain Eukaryota; kingdom Metazoa; phylum Chordata; class Actinopteri; order Cyprinodontiformes; family Anablepidae; genus Anableps; species Anableps anableps. The sequence continues at coordinate 14,268,330 of CM026073.1, forward strand.
AACAGTGATAAATTTACATAAAACTTCACTTCCTTTACAGGTTTAACCAAAAGCTAAAGAAGCTGGAGATGAAAATTTGATCAAATGGCCAGGGAGTGTTGGGCTCTAGGCCATGGATTTGAAAGACTCAAAACTCCCCTGACAACATACAAATGTCACATCATGCTCACTCAAAGTTCATGTTCAAAGTGCTGTTCCATAATATTGCAATATCTGTTGTGACCTTCTTCTAGTTTGTGGTGTTGCATCATGGTTGGCTGATGTAAGATGGTGAACACAAAGGAAATCACACAAGTTGCATTCGTTCCAGCACTCTGCTCCTTTACACAGCATCATTACTCTGTGGAAGCTGTTCTGCTGTCGCTGCTCTTCCTCTGATGTTGTCCATGATAACCCTCACACACCACTCCAAACATCTGCCTAGTTCTGGTGAGATTATAGGTCCAGAACAGCCACAGTGCTGCATCCTGTACAATATAAGATTATCTTTTGTTCCTCAAGGACACTAGTAGAACAAGGACAAGGGTTTGATCTGGTCGATCTACTTTTAATAAAGTCAGAGGGTGTTCAGTAAGGACCTTTATACCAAAAGAATTGATGTCAAATGCTATTACATATGTGAAAAATGGCCACATCTCAACTAAATGAACAAGTTAGTTTTATGCAAGATCTAACCACACTCACACCTTTCAAAGAATTCAACTTTTGTCTCGTCAGTTCACAAAATATTTTCATAAAAGTCTTTCAGATGAACAAGATGATTTTCAGTAAATGTATGATGGACTTTTGGTCTTTCTTTTTGGTCAGTATTAGTTTTGGCCTTACAACACTGCCATAAATGCCATGTTACTTTAAAAGTTGTTTTGGGGTTTTTTGTGATGTCCTGGATGTGCTCTCAGCATACTCTTGGAGTAATTTTGGTTCATTGGAGTTCCAAAGACTAACTAGCTTTGTATTACTTTCCAGACTTATAGATGTCAATTACTTCATTTCTCATCTGTTCTTGAATTTATTTAGATTGGTGCATAATATGTTGTTTTTGAGATCCTTAGGCCTACTTCATATTGTTGAGTAGGTTCTATGGAAGTGATTACTTGATTTTGTGGATCCACCAGGGAATGAAATAAACAGAGAGGCTTAAATATTGAGGAGTGTGATTGCTGACAAGATGGAGGTGGTTGATTATAAACAGGGTGCAGCTGGAAGGGAAGGCAAACAGGAAAGACTAAGTGAAGATGAATAATGAACAAAGATGTGGCTGAGGACTGAAGAGATCTAGAGCCAAAAGGAAAAGCCTGGCACATAATCTAAGAGAAATATATACAAAAACAAGAATAAACTAGGAAACTAAATACAACAAAATAAACATATAGGGCAACACCTTTAAACCTGCTAAGCAATGATAAGGAACACAAACATAAATAATAAGGAAGTGCTCAAAACACAAACACAAATGAAACCCAAAATAGGATTGTAACAGTAATCTGGCCAGGCTGGTAAACTCAGCCAAAAAATATGGTTAATAAGAACATGTCTTTGATTTAACAAGGGGCAGGGGGGTAATATTTTCACAGATGTCCAGGTTGGTTTGGATAGCTTTTTACTTTAATAAATGGAATCATCATTTGAAAACTGCATTTTCTTTTCACTGGTCGTCTTTACTCAGAAATGAGAATTGACGCAAGGGGAATGTTGGCATACAGAAGCTGAGACTTTTAATCAAATCTGGGGTTTGCAACTTTCTTTTCATTCATTTCACATTTCCTGAGCCTGCATGAACACAACACTGCACATGTCTGCTCTCATCACTGGGGATGGAGCTCACTATTTCCTCATTAACCTCACCAATGTTTTGATAGCTGGGATATTTATCCATTATCTATAAGTGTAATAGGAAATTACTGGGAGACTGTATCACAAAAAGCTAAATTTGGTCATGCCTTTTATTATTTTTGATTATATTCTGAAAAACATATTTAGAATTAAAATCAGCTGAGAAAATCAATAGAAAACGACAAAAGTATTTTGATAACTGAGTCAGTATTTATGTTCTTTTTTTAAAGAACAAAGGAAAATACTTCAGTGGCACATTCATATTTGTAAGTCTACATTTGTTTTATATGACTTTGATATGAATTGTTTAACATTTATCAAACAAAAGTATTCATAGGCAAAAATAACTATACAAAACACATTAGATAAACACCAATCAGAGATTTGTGTTCCATATAGATTTTTTTTGTAAAATTTTGATCTGCCAATACCAGTATTAAAAAAAGAGAGTAAAAAAAGAGTAGAAGTGAAGTGGTATGTGTTATAAAGGCAGTCACTGTACAACAAAGTGTACAGTGACTGTACAGGGATTACAGAGCTGAAATTTTGAACTGTTTTTAGCATCTTATATTAGCGGGATTGGAGTGGTTAGCATTACTAAAGACACCAGTCCTTGTGTGCATGTCCTAGAGATCCTTACGCTATCTTTCCTCTGGGATTTCCCAAAGGTTCTCAATGAACTACAGATCTTGTCATACAAAATACATAAAATCCCTTTAAGTAGCTTCTTTATTTGAATTCTATGTCCAGCCTGATCTTAAACACATTACCAATGCTAAGAGAAAAGCTAATCTTCAGTGTTCTTCACTCAGAAAAATCATCCACACTAAAGAGTGTTGTTGTCAATAATACCCGACAGTCGATGGTATTACAAAGTATCAAACCCTCCGGTCACTGGTCAGGACCGATCTTGCAGAAAAATAATTTGATTCTGGACACCAGCCAGTTTCTTGGGATATCTCAATGGAAAGCTGTGAAAAAACTGATGAGAATAATAAAAACCTAGCTTCTAAGCACTGTTTGCTGTTATAAAAAGTACAACACAGTTTTACTTGTGCACATGCAGCCGGTCTGATCCTACCACTTTAACAGATCAACATACATCCATAGAAGATCAAGCAGCTGCAGACATGAAGGAGGAATTAAATTGGAATGTTAATAATTGATACATCTGTGCTTAGGGTGAGCATGAAAGCAATTTACACAGAATATGTAAGGCACAAGCAGGGACATGCACTGTGGTCAGTGTGGGTCTTTGGAGGTGTGAACTATTAAAACGCATTTTTTTGGACAAAGCTATATTTTTTTATCTTTATGACTTTCTTGTGTTATTTTGTTATTCATTTATTTTGGAATGTGGGTTTTTAACACACTAATTTTGATCTTTGCTAAATCAGAGGAAATGAAGGTTTTGCTCATAAGATTTTTCTTCAGTACTTTGTATATTTTTAATGTTTTTTTTTTTTTAGGTTGATGGTCACATGCCAATTCGATCACTCTTAACTTGCAAACAATAAAATGGTTAATACCATTGTTAATACTGGTTCAGTCAATAGATTCTCTGACACGATCTCTGCAGCTCCTCCAAAGTTACTATGGTTATCTTGGCTGCTTCTCTGACTTATCTTCTCCTTGCTTGGGCTGTTGTACCATACAATTTGCATTTGTGGATGATATATTGAACAGTGCACCAGAAGATGTTTGTAACTTGGGAAATTTTATCATGACCTAACTCTGCATTAAACTTTTACACATCTTTCTCCTGAACTGTCTGTGTGTTCCATGGTCTTTATATTGCTATTTGTTAACTTATGTTCTCTGACAAACCTCTGAGGCATTAACTGAACATCTGGATTTATGGATTTATGCTGAGATTAACACAGGTGGACTCTGTTTATTAATAAGGTGACTTCTAAATGCAATTTATCTCACTGGATCTTATAAGGGGTATCAAAATAAAGGGGGAATCACAAAAACCTGCAATGAACTCACTGAAGTTTGCCATTGTATTGCAATAAAAAATGAAAAAGTTAATGATGTACAAATGTTATGCACTGTCTGCATCTGGCAGGTTAAGTGGTGCGTAAAGACAGCTTTGAGTAACTGTATGACGTCACAGCTGAAGCTAGGTTGGCCATCACTTCCAAACAGAGGCGCTGTGCGTCACTTGCTTCAAGTCTAGCCAAAGAGAGGGAGTGTGTGAAACTAAGAGGTAGGGCAGGAGCTGGAGGAGGATGGAAAGGGGTCAGAGCAGCTCTATGCCATGGATCATTTAAAGTGGGAACTGTGCCAGTGTGACACTAAAAACACTTTTATATGAAAAGGGAGGGACAGAGGAAGGACAGAAGGAGGGATTGTGGGGGTTATTGGAGGAGGCTCTTTACAATTAGTGGTTATCAATTAGAGAGCAGATTCAAAAACGGAGAAATAAACATCTTTTTAAAAAATAGAAATATAGGGAAAACTAGAACAAGAGGAAGCAGAAAAAGGAAGGGCCTTCATTTACCATGTGAAAATGAGCATTTTTAATAAAAATAAAAATAAAAAAAGAAAAAGAAAATTGGTAAATTAATTCAAAGGAGGAAGGTTCATCATTGTGCCATATGCTAATCAGCATTTTTATCAAAGAAAAACAACAAACTAATTCAAAGCAGGAAGGTTCATGATTGTTCTGAAGACCTGCTGCGTGTATTGCTGCTAATTAGGCAATTTCATGCAATAATTAGATTCCTCTCTCTTGAAAATGAAAACTCTCCCGGTAGATTTCTTCTATCAAGCTGCTGTTTTTCTATTTTTCATTTGCACAGTCTGAGGTTAAGGGTTACATGCACAGATAAGATTCAAGGGAAGTATCCTGCATCAGGAATCAAAGGAAACAAAGAGCGTGAGGGGAATAAACAACACAAAGCAGCATGTGGAATAACTTTTACCCATTTATGAATCTGTAATTGCATTAAATCCAGTGCAGTTACAAGCTTCTCTCCGCATCACAGGAATGTGTTTGCTTGCAAGGCAGCCGCTGCCCTGACTTCCCTCTTCATCTCAACAAGCTTGCAGAGGGTTGTGCGTCATCAAAACAGATCGCTTTATTTACTGTCAACTCCGTTCTCCGCCAGTGAACACTTGTGTGAAATATGTATTGAGAAACATGGCTAGATAAAACTCTTTGTCACTCATGTCCCTCATGTCACACTGTTGCAGCAATCTGTTTACACAACTATGTGAACAGTCAACATAAATGAGAAAAGGTGCAATGGCTCTGGGCTACAAAAATATAACAGAATTCCCAGAAAAGATTATAAAGATTTAAAAAATGAAAAATAAAAGTGATTTGGATTTTGTGAGCTTTCATCCTTAGTTCTAAAGATTTCCATATTGATTGCTATGTTTTAGAATGCAGGGCAATAGTGGCGCAATCAGACATGATTAACTGATATTAAAGATGTACAAACAGCAAAATATTTATTTTGGCAATTTGTAAGAAACATAAATTTGTTTTATAAAAGAGCCATCAGCCAAACAAGGGCCAGATCTTCCTGTTGCTTAAGCAAGAGGCATGAAAAGCTTGGATAAATCACCCAAAGGTCAAACATATCTGCTATAATTTCTGCAGAAGTCAAAATCAGAATCAGAATTCTTTTATTGTCATTGTGCAAGAACGTGCAGCGAAATGTAAAAAATTGTAAGTCTTGAAGGCAGTGAAAATAAATAAGTAAATAAATAAATAGATTTAAATAAAAATGGAAAAAAAAATAGTAGAAACAGAAACAGGATGTTATTAAAATGATGATCAAGGTTTAGATGAATTTGCGGTGTTCAGGGCAACAACAGCTCTTGGGTAGAAACTGGTTTTTAGTCTGTTTGTTTTCAACACCGACTCCACAGAGAAAGGAATAGAAGGACACCAAGAGCTCAGTTCTCAGGTTGTTCTTCCTGAGAATCCTCAGGAAGTACAGTCTCTGCTGTGCCTTCTTCAGGATTGAAGTGGCGTTTGCGTTCCAGGTTTTCACTGATGTAGATCCCCAGGAACCTGAATTTTGGCACCATCTCCACCTTGTCCCCATTTATAATGATGGGCTGAATGTCTGGTTTACACCTCCTAAAGTCCACAATCAGTTCCTTTGACTTGGAGGTGTTCAAAATGAGGTTGTTGGTGGCGCACCAGACAGACAGTCTTTCCACCTCCACCCTGTACGCGGTCTCATTTTCTCCGGAGATGAACCCCACCGTGGTATCATCAGCATGGTATTCAAATACAGTGTCTATTATATTTGGGTCTATATTTGTGTGAGTGCAGATAGATAAAGTATAAGTAAAATATAGTGTTTAGAATTGAATGATTTCAGTGACTAGCAAAAGCCAGACTAAATGAACCTTTTAAGATTTAGTCACACGACAACCTCAGATTTGTGAATTTATGTGAAAGACAAATAGAACAGAGTGAGTATCGTGAAGTGGCAGAAAAAACAAATAGTTTTGCAAATAAAAATCAAAATAGTGTGGTGCAAATATATATTTTTATCCCCTTTACTTTGATACCCCCAAGTAGAATGCAGTTCCACCGATTCACATGAGAGGTCTCCTAATTAGTCAATAGAGTCCACCTGCATATAATCTAATCTCAGTATAAATCCAGCTGTTCTGTAAAGGCCTCAGATTCTTATTGGAGCACATTTGAGAGCACATGGCATCAAAAAGACCAACACAGTAGACAGGTCAGGGATAAAATAGCACAGAAGTTAGTTAAGGTAAGATTAGGTTATAAAACAAAATCCCAACTGTTGAACATTTTACAGAGGACTATGCAACCCATCATCTGAAAATAGAAAGTATGGAGTCTGGCCCAACTGGAATCTTTCGAATATATGACAACCACCTGAATCGACTGGACAGACGAAGACAACATTTGTCAGAGAAGCAACCAAAAGGCCCGTGGTAACGCTGGAGGAGCTTTAAATAGCCACAGCTCATGTGGGGGAATCTGTTAAAAAAAAACAAAAACAAAAAAAACTGTCAGTTGAGTACTTCACAAATCTTATAAAAAGAAAACTAACATTGAAAGAAAGCCACCAGATGTCTCATTTAAGGTTTGCCATAAGCCCTGTAGGGAACATAAAAAAACATGTTGAGGAAGGTATTCTGGTCAGATGACACTAAATTTGAGTTGTGTGGCCTGTATGCAAACTGTTTGGTGTGGAAAAAATTTAAGATAGCGCATCACTCTAAACACACTTCCACCACTGTGAAAAACTGTGGTGCTTTCCTTCAGAAAGGATGGGAAAGCTGGTCAGAGTTTCTAGGAACATTGACAGAGCTAAATACAAAACAATTCTGGAAGAAATAAGAAATTAATCAAAAAAGAAGCGGAAAAAGCACAACTTGGGTAGGAAAATCTGTCTTGATGGGAGCTATTAGTTGTGCTCTCCAAAAATGAGACTTTTATGGAAGAGTGGGAAGAAGAAAGCCATAAGAAGTCTTATATTTTGCCACAAGCCATGTGGAGGATATAGAAAACATAGAAAAATGCATGCAAACGACTATGTGAAATGGAATCTAACACTGCACATCACCTTTAGCACATAATCTTCCCGTGAAACTTCATGGTGACAGCATCATGCTGTGGGGATCCCTTTTTTCATCAGAGACAAGAAAATTGGTCAAAGTTGAAATACAGACTATTCTTGGATGAAAACCTTTTGGACTCAAGACTATGGTGGAAGTTCACCTTATATGACCACAACAGCACTCAACGTTCAGTCAGAGCTAGCAGGGAATGGTTTACATCAAATCATATTTATGAGTTGTAATGGTCCAGTCAAAACCCAGAACTAAATCCAGTATAGAATCCAATTGTAGTAAATCTTGATTATTGATGCTCACAGATGCTCTCTATATAATTGCTTGAGCTTGAGCTATTTTGCAAAGCACAATGGACAAAACAAATTCTCTAGATGTGCAAAGCTGGGAGAGATCAAAAGGTTGCAGCTGAATGTGCATCACAAGACTGCTTTGCAAGGTATTGATTCAGGGGACTCAATATAAATATACACCACACTTTTCAGATTTGTCTAAAAAAATATGTATAATTTTCTTCTTCTTTATAGCTATGCATTGTGTTGCTTTTTAACATAGTCATAATGAAACACATTGATATTTGTAGTTGTAATTTGACAAAATGTGGAAAACTCCAAGGGGAATGAATACTTTTGCAAGGTACTTTTCTACACAGACAGTTTTCTGACAGCAGTTTTATGTTGCAAAGACTCAACAAGGTCTGGATCACACAGCAGAAATACTAAAGCATTTCCTCAGATCAGACAAGACAAAAAATGAAAGAGGAGAGGAGAGAAATAAAGTGAACAAGTTTGGAGAATAACTGTTTATTTGATGAAGGGTGATTATGATCAGACAAGGTGAAGGAAGCACTTTCTTCAAGGTTTCAATCCCTGCGGAGAAGGAAACATGGAAAGACACAACCTGAAAGAACAAATGCAGAGAAAGCGGTGGCAAAAAAAAAACAAAAAAAAAAAAACATCTGGGAACCATCAGAGAGCTGAGAGAAAAACGCTGCACTCAGCTGAAACCCCCCTCTCTCTCACTACGCTGCTTTCTTTCTTGCCTGTTTCACATCCAGCTAACACCTTCCCCCAAAAGGCATAAAACAGAGGGAGAGTACAGTGCATCAGAGGGTTGAGGGAGTCCTTAAGCTCTACAAGCTCTCACTCTTTCAGATTGCACAAGGAGAGCATGTGTTACTAACTGATGGGATCAATGTAAGTTTAACACGTTTCGTAATAACGGCTGTGATAGCCACTCAGGCGCACTGTATAACACATCAGATCTTCTGAAACATAAAATTAAAAGACAGCGAAAAAGTGGTCATTTGTATAAATTATTTAATTTATTAAGAACTGTTACATTTTCATGGATGCTTTGAGGATTTTGCTCTTTGACCTTTCACTTGAAAACACAAAGAGATCTGGCCTTTTCTGTGGTGAGAGGCGTCTGAGCGCGGCTCCATGTGACGGGCATTAGCAGAAATGTCAATCAGCCAGTCCCAGAGGTTGTACAAAGGACAGACTTTCTCTCTGGATAGCACAGAGGGAGAATTTTCTCTCAGATCCTGCAGCATATCTATTTCATTATCAAAGGATAAAACAGAGAGAGACTATATGCTGAGTACCTTGCAAAAGTATTCACACCACTTACTTACTTCATTTTGCTCCATTACAACCATAAACCTCTATGTATTTTACTGGGATTTTATGTGATAGACCAACATTTATTTGTAAAGAGGAAAGAAAATGACATTCAGAATGCCTTATGAATAAAAATCTTTGTAGACTTTGTAGAACTACCTCTTGCTACTATTACAGCAGCAAGTATAAACCATTCCATTGTAGCTCTGGCTGTATGTTTAGGGTTGTTGCCCGGCTGCATGGTGAAACTGCAGCAGATATTCCTTCTGGGGGTTTTTTGTTGTTGTTTTTTTTTTTGTCTGTATTTTGTTTCATCCATTTTCTCATCAACTTTGACCAGCTTACCTGTCCCTGCTGAAGAAAGCATCCCCACAGCATTATGTTGTCACCAGACATGCCAACTTGCATATAATCCAGAAATTGTATTTTTTGGTCTCGTCTGACCAGAAGACCTTCTTTAAAACATTGGTTGTGTTCATAGCATGCCGCAATGTGAGGTTCTGTGTTATTTAAGGGAAATCCCATGCATACACATTATATAATAATAATAATAATAATAATAATAATAATAATAATAATAATAATAATTATTATTATTATTATTATTATTATTATTATTATTATATATATATATATATATATATATATATATATATATAATTATTATTATTATTTTTTTTTTATTTATTTATTTATTTTTTTATTGCCACTGAGCAGAAAACTTTAAACAAAGTTAGGACCTGTCCACACGGAGATAAACATGGTAAATTTTCGGATATAATTAAGAAAAAATGAGCGCCCACAAGACAGGATGCAGCACCACAAAAAAAGTTTCAGTAGGTAGGCATGAGGGTCCAATCGGTGGCACTGTAACACTGGCACAGAATGATGCAAAAAACGCAGAACACCACCAGAAATGTTGTGCTGGCTGATACATGAGAGGAGTACACAGCAACATTTTACCCTGGTCCTAATCTATGTGTGTTGACTCATATCTCAATCTCAGGGTAAGATCAGCACCGCACGGCAGCCCAGTAAAAGGTCCTGACCCCTCTGCTGCTCTAAAACAACAATGTAATAACAATCCCATCAAACTGTGGGTTGCAACAGCATAAGCCTTTAAAACCAAATCTAAATCCTGATGACTCCCTTCATCTTCACTTTAATGGAAGAATTTATGAGGGACAATTCACCTTTAAACACACCACATATGACCTAAACATAGACCCTTTATTTACTGAGATACAGACAGAGTCCAGCTGTTTAATTCTTATTGCCTTTTGAAATTTTAACAATGATTTAGGGTTGCGGAATAAATTTATGTTACATTTCCATGCACTTCTTCATAACCTGATTGAAGATGTTTTGATTATCATCTGTGGCCTCAACTTTCATCCTACTTTCATCCCTGCTCCAATCTACTGCCCTCTGTCCTTTATCTATCTTCCACTCTGCCCCCACACTTCAACCCTGCCTTCATCTTTCCCTCACTCCCCTCTTCATCTTTTCTTGCACATGCCTCTGCCTTTTGTGCTGGCATCCAGAAGTGGTGACGAAGATTCTGGGCACGGTCCAATACAGAGTCATGGAGAAAATGCAGGCATCACTGTCACCATCACTGTCATCATCGTCCAGATGAGGGGAGCCAAACTCGAGCTCTGTCCGTCCCCATCAGGCTGGCTGACAGTCACAAACTCATCTCTTATTCACTTTACTCATCAATTATACACAGGCCAAAGGAGCCCTGAGAGGCAAGGGCTACAAAGCCACCCCCCCTCTCTCTCTATGTGTCGCTTTTAACTGCAGTGTGAAAGCACATCGCTCCCACCTACAATTTCTGTCCTGCTGTCTCTCTGAGAGCAGAATGCACTCTGCCTTCATATCTTCAACAACTGCTGCAGCATGAGGTTAGGACTACATCATACACAGGTACAGTACATACAGAAAGTATTCACAGCACTTCAGTTTTTCCACATTTTGTTATGTTACAGACTTTTTCCAAATTCTATTAAATTAAACTCTATCCTAAAAATTCTGCTTGTAAATACCCCATTATGACAATGTAGGAAAATGTTTTTGAGATTTTTGCAAATTTACTAAAAATGGAAAACCAAGAAATCACATTTGCAGTGAAGTATTCACACAAAGTATTAATACTTTGTTGATGAAGCTCAAAACTGAGGTGTTTCCACTGATCATTCTTGAGATATTTCTACAACTTGAATGGAGTCCACCTGAGGTAAAGTCAGCTGCTTGGTCCCTCTGTCAGAGCTCCAGTGTTCCTTTGTGGAGAGAGGACAACCTTCTAGGAGAACAACCATCTCTCCAACAATCTACCAATCAGGCCTGTATGGTAGAGTGGCCAGATGAAAATCACTCCTTAATAAAAGGGACATGGCAGCCCATCTGGAGTTTACCAAAAGGCTCCTGAAAGACTCTCAGACCATGAGAAACAAAATTCTCTGATATGGTGAGACAAAATTGAACTCTTTGGTGTGAATACATCACCAGGCCAAAACCATCCCTACAGTGTAGCATGGTGATGGCAGTATCATGCTATGGGGATGTTTTGCAGCAGCAGGAAGTGGCAGATGATTCAGGTGAGGAGTTTTCATGTACTCATCATTCGCATAAATGTCATTGTATTTTTTGAGCCTGTAAGGATGCTTAAAGTTAATCCTTGTTTAGGACTGAAAAACTAATGAAATAGAGTCAGGATAAGACAGGGGTGTCTAACTATAGTGTTCAAGGCCTGGGGTCCTGGACACTTCAGAAGTGTCTGTGCTCCAACACAGCTGGCTGAATTAGATCCTCTGCAGGGCACGTAGTTCTGCAGGAGCCTTCAATTGAGTCATTTGTTTGATTCAGATGCATTAAACCAGGACGAGATCTAAAATATGAAGAACACCATCCCATGAGAACTGACTTTGAACAACTCTGGGCATTCCACAAGTGCTATGATTGTCTTATTTGTAAAACTAGTTTTATTCTGTTTCATCAAATGAACCAAACTGCCCCCTTATGATGAAAGAAAATTGCTTATGATAGCCGGGAACTATCTGGATTCACAGTTATCATGAACCTGAAACTAGTGGAACTGCAGTATCAGTGTTCACAGTGAAGCCAGTTTTATATAGCCATGGACTGAGAGCCATCTTAAAGCTGAAATGAAATTTGCTGCAACCAAAGTGTCTTCTTGAAAGAAAACTATGGTTAGACGAAGACTGGTCTATTTGACAAAAAGTGTATTTGAAGAAGCCAAAGCTTTCAAATCATGGAACACTGTATCAGTTGTCAAGCATTGTGGTAGTAGTATCATGCTGTGGGGCTGTTTTGCTGCCAAGGGTACTGGTGTATTACACAGAGTGGATTGAGTCATGAAGCAGGCGGGCTACACCCAAATTCCTTTCTTCAGCTCAGCTCAACAGCCAAATGGTCTTAACTTTGATACAGCTGGTGCTGTAACAGGACCAGGACCCCCAACTCATATCAAAACTGGTTTTGAAACAAATAAAGCAGGCTAACATTAAGCTTTTGAAATGGGCATGACCTTAAACCTATTGAAAAAAAACTATTGATAAGATAAGATAAGATAAGATGTGGTTGTTGTCATCATCATTCACAATGAATAACAATGAGATTAAAGTGATATTTGGTTAAGTCAATTCTAAATTAAATGCACAACACAATAATTAAACATACTATGAAAACAGCAATAAAAACAAAATAAAAACTTATACCCACAATAACAAATATTTACTAGCTGAAATGACAAGAAAAAGTCAACAAGTCATTAGACTCCCTTTGAATGAGAACGCACAGAGCAAAACATAACAGATGAACATTCCGATCTACTATTCAAGTCTCCATTTTTCTGTCTGCAGACTGAACTAATGTTTCCCTAAAAGTGATTTACAGCCCAAGTATGACCAATAACAACTAATAAATATGATATACAGCCCTGGAAAACCGATTTAGAAAGGAGAAGCAGCATTTACCAGCTGAGGCAGGCCATTAAAAGCTTTATGTTGGGGTTGTATCAGCAGTGTGTCAGCTAAAAAGGGGGAGAGAAACAGTTGTTATCAGATATTAGATATCTTTTGATGATTTTCTGAAAGAAATTTTAAAAACAAGAGAGTTGAATCTGATGATATTATATAGCAGCGAAGAGCTACTTTCCCACAAAAAACTTCAGAGGTGAATTGAGTTAGCTATGACATCCATGCAAGCACTGTCAGTCTGGACGGTAACAAAAACTGACTGCCATTCCTGTGAAGGTACAGACTACAGAGCTGATGAAATAACTAACGAATGGGTAGTTTGATCATTTAAAATAGAACAGAATAGAATAGAACAGAATAGAACAGACATTTAGATAAACCTAGATAAAAGCAATGTCGATGACCTAACTACAATATAAAAATCATTGACAACAACTAACTGTAGACAAATAAATTGTTGCAATTTCCCTGCTTACTGCCATGTTTTATGCTGCTCCTCCGCTCACTACCCCTCCCTTACCTGCTGATTAACTCATTGCTTCTGCTGGCTGCTGATTGTTCTCACCTGTGCTGCTGCCTGCTCTGAACTCACTCAGTGTGAGATTGCCTGTTGTAACCCATGGCACAGGCTCTGAGTGGGTTATGCATGCTCAAGTGCCTGGCCTGTTTTCTGCTTCTTGCCCCTTTTCCACTATGTGAGATTATCTCCCTTGGCTCTTAACCTAGCCTCGCTTCGTGTACCTGGACCCTGACTACTGCCCCATGAGTTTTGGATCTGTTCTGCCTGCCCTGTTGCCAACCTGGACTGTTTAACTGACTGCTGAGCATGGACCAAACCATCATCCCCTTACCCTACAGTGAGATCTGATCATTATCTAAGTGTGTGTGAACTCTCACCTTGTTACTGGAGTTTCTGCACTCTGTGACTTCATCACTGGTTTCTAGTGTATAGAGGTCTTACCTCTATATGGTCCAGCAGGCAAAACAGCCCCAGGTAAATGGACACCATTTAATCCTCAGTTACATCTAAGGGGATCCAAGTTAATCAAGGTCTGATTTTCTGAAGAGGATCTCCAGAGAAACCACCTATCAGATAATCCTCTTCTGCCTGATTACACAATTCCTCCCGTTTACTTGGCCAGTCTATTTCCTCCACATAGTCTGACCACAAACTGAAGACACTGTTGCAGACCATCTTTCACATTCTTTTGTTTGTAATTTAAAAAACGTTTAACCTTCTCTGGGTTGTGGTTCTCATTCTGGTTCTAACTTGTACAGTACTCATTACAAAAATAGCTTAGTATTTTACTGTGTTCTGCTACACAAATAGTAAATTAACATGAATAAATAAGTTCAACAAATACACCTGCTTAAGGGTTAAACTAAGGTCCCCAATGTATTTACTCACTTTCAAAATAAACAGATTCTGATGCGACTGAGTATCAACAAAGTATCAACATTTACAGCAATGTGATCTTGGAGTTGCCTCCTTGTTCAGTTGACAAAACACAACCATCTCTAGGATGCAATGGTATATTTTAATTTAGATTACAGTGTTGTGCAACAGGAAGTTTAGACCACAGAAAGCTAAAAGTGCAATCAGGAAAAAGTTCAATGATGTCCGTGCTATTAAATTGTCAAGAGTAACTCCTTTGTAAAGCTGTATTACTTTTCAATCTGTGATGTAGTGGCCATTTGTCCAGGGTGGCACAGTTATGTGTAAACAAATTGTACAGTTAAAAACTGTTCCTACTCTCAGTAGATTATACTCATCATATCCTATTTTCAGCTGGCTGCTCAGGCCAAAGGGGATTGATGGACTTTCATCTAACTCTAAAATATTGCTCAGTGTGAAGAGGAAATAGAGGAACAGAGCCTAATGCTTGATATCATGAAAAGATAATAAAGGAAGGGGGGATGGGATGAGGACGGATGATAAAGATAGAAAGAGACCACACAGAAAAGTGGGTAGGAATTCTGACAAATCACTGAAGCTAGGAGAATGGGAGGCAGGCAAGAGAAGAAGCAGCAGACCAATCATAGTGCAAGTACAAACCTATTTAATCTTCACCAGAGAAATGGATGAACCTTAGTGGGAAAACCAGCAAGCTACAGTTGCTCTGTTTACACCAACAGAGATACTGGAGGAAAAATATCACTGATGTGAAGATGAGCGGAACAGTTCTGGCATTAATTAGTGCAGAATTTAATGTAATGTGTGTAATTTCTTCTGTCATTGCCCCGTACAGCAGCACAGCATTACTCTATCTTCTTCATATGTCACTTTTGTCAGGAAGAAAGTAATTTTCATTCAGTTTAAGGCTGACAATGTTTCCCAGCAGTCTGGCAACGCAGAAGCAGGACATAATTCCCATATGACGTCTGTCCGAGCTTCCATACTGCAGAAAAACATGCAGGATGCTGTGAAAATGTATTTGCCTCCTCACAGATTTCTTCTGTTTTTATTTATTTTGTCACACCTAAATGTTTCAAATCATCAGACAAGGGTGGCACAACCGGTTATTTGGTCCAGAGGTGATTAGTTTATCCACATATGGGTATCTCCTAACAAATGAAATCATCAAATGAAGTCTTTCAAAAAGTACATTTTCACTCAGGCAATCTTTGCCTGATATTAAAATTTTTTCAACGATCTAAAACATTTTAGTATGACAAAGTGCAAACTCTAAAGAAATCTGTAAAGATGAAATACTTGTTTATGACCGTGCAAATACTGAGACAGACTTCTTTTATTTCACATGAGGTGAAAGGGAAGCTGACGCAAGGCATGGTTAATGTACCTTCACTAATTAGTCTTCCCAAGAGCCTTAGTTCAGAGAACAGAAAACAACCCTGACTATTTATTTCTGCCTCTGTTACCACCTTGTTCCGCAATCATAATTATCTCATTCGCTGCCCTTGACCGTCAGAAATTAACCTGCTAATCTGACACAATTAAGACATGGTGTCAAAGCTGAAACACATTAACCACTGCCTCAAATCAAAGGTGCTGTTGTAACTCACACTTCACAAAAGTTGCAATTTAGGCCAAAAATTTTACATTACTACCTCACCATCTATTTCGTGGTTAAATTTCAGAAAAATGGACCATAATGAGGTTATAAACCTGTAATATTACCTTCTATTCACACTGAGAGTGATTTGTCATAAGCCAGAGGTTTTGTTTCTCACCAGATCCCACCAGAACTAGAAAATGAACATGAAAGAAAAACTAATTCTGTAGCTCTAAGCAGAAAAAAAACTACACTTTTCCCACACCCCTTTGTTGCTGTGTTTTTGCTGTGTTTTTTCCAGTGATGATACGCTGAGGAGATGATATAATCCCATCATCCATAAATACTTCTAACTGTGCTTTGACTCCATAGTCTGATGTAAAATTGGAGCAGTGTGATTCTAGGAAAATGGCTAACTGCATGAAGATGGTGAAAGAAACAGCAGAGAATGGGATGTGGGTAATCGTTACAAGAGACATTGATTCATTAATGCAGACCTGGTCATGTTTAATGTGTCATATATTAAAGCTGCAGTATATAACTTACATAACAAATGTGTTTTTTACATATTTGGCAAAACTGTCTCTATGTCAGGACAGTGTGGTATGAGGCAGATAATCTGAGAAAAAAATCAAGCTCCTCCACCTCTTCCTAGTGCTACTATTTCAATCTGTAGAAATGCACTGCACCACCAATCAGATCCAGGAGGAAGGTCTTAGCACTGTCAATCACGCTCATGTACGAGCTGCTCAGAGTGCTGATAGCGGAGAAACAACTTACTGTTACAGGAAAAATGTTTGTCCGCCATCATCAGTGGCCATGTTAACTAGCCTGAGCACTCATGACAGGCTCTGCTATTGGGTAGAAGCTGTAGCATGGCAGAGAGCAAAGCGGAGGGTGTGAGCAGCATGTACACATGCATGATTGACAGCGCTAAGACCCTCCTTCTGGCACTCATTAGTTGTTTCTGACCGCACGGTGTATTTCTGCAGTTAGCACTGGGAGCAATGAAGAAGGAAGAGGAGCTCGATATTTTCACAGATTGTCTGTCACTTGCTATACTCTCACGACATAGTGACAGGTTTAACAAATATGTAAAAAGCACATTTCTCTATAAAACTTACCTACTGCAGTTTTAACAATTCAACTTAAAAGCACATTTATAAAAGGAAATCATAAAAACTACAATGGCCTGGTTTGCCTAAATGTGCACACACTTAAACTAATACTGTTTCAGCAGCACCTCCTGACTTATTTTCTACAGTCAGTCTTCTTGAGCTCACACATGCCATCAATTATAGTGAATCCAATGAACCTGATGTATGGAAAAGCTGTCCTGTTAGGATTTTTCTGATATTTGCTCATTCGGATCCTTTAGCTGAAGGCATAGTTTCAAGAGAGGTTACAAAGGATGAAAATGATGCCAATGTACAAAGGGGTCAGACAGGAGAAAGGCACAAACAAATCTCCTAGCATATACAGCATGGTATAGTGAAAGCAGTTACCAATAACTGGAGAAAATACGGGTCAACAGGGATAGAACTGGACATTTCTCCAAAATGGATAAAAGACAAGACTGGAACTGGTCAGATATGCTGACAAGAAGCGGACAGAAACACAGGAGCTGCAGCAATTTCATTATTTCCTGTATTTTCTATCATTTTGGACTGAGGACTGTTGTTGTAAAACAGAACCCTTTTCTTCAAGTGCTGGTTTAACTAAATTAAGATGGATCTTTTGGGCCACAAATTCATAAAGCTATGTTTGGTACAAAAACAACACTGAGCATCATAATCAGCTTTATTGGTCAAATTTGTGCACATAAGCAAGGAATTGACTTCGGCTCCATATGTTGTCAGTGTAGTAGTTTAAATATAAACTTTACAAGATAAACACATTATAATACATCAGTCCTACAAAGAAGAGGGGTTAGATCAGTTCAGATATGACTGATCTAAGCTTCTCTCAGTCCCAGAGAAGCTTAGGACTGTTATGTGTTCATTTTATATGTCAGACTGACAGCCTGAGAGAAGAAACTGCCTCTGTGATGGATGGTTTAATGGTTTATTCAAACAGTGATCTGTATGGCCAGTCTGAAGGTAAAAAATTTGAATAGATTGTGCGTGGGATGAGTGGATGGAGGGCCAAAAGGGACAAAATTTAATTAATTATTTAATTAAAATGTCATTAAATCAATAATATAATTGCAGATTCAGATAATTAATTAAATATGTATTTAATTATTTCATGTTTCCTGTTCCTGCAGCATAACAACAAAATAATTTTATCTGTCAAACTCGCCCATCAAAGTCAAAGGGCAGGGCTATAGGAGGGGCCAACACTCATCTGTTAAACTCCACTTGTTTAGAACCCAGTTTGTAATTTGTGAAACCTTAATTTGATTTGCAAGAGCTCAATACAGGGCGATTTTAGTGTTTTTCAAGTAGCTGAACCCCCAAAACAGCTGTAGCTCATTAACAACTATACTTAGACACTTCAAAGTGGGATTAATTTATTGTGCACCAAAAGCAGAGTCATTTAAACCCAGTTTGTGATTTGGAAAACCTTTATTTGATTTGTGAAATGAATCACACTAGTACAGCTCCAGCTCTAGTGTGATCTTAATCAGAAGGTGCAATCGGAAGCCAACTTGAGCTTTGTGACAATTCTTGGACTTATCCACCATGTAGTCTGGATGACATTTTCTGCTTCTATGTTGTCTGCCAATTGTAAAATCTCTCCAAGGAGCTCAAAGGAAAGCTCATGAAAATCCTCCATTACAGGGGCTGCCGTGAATGAGGCTAAATATGGAGTTCAACAGATCAGTGTTAGCCCCAGCCATAGTTTGGCCCTTCAACTATGATGGGTGAGTTTGACTGATAAAATTATTTTATTGTGATGCTCCAGGAACAATGAAATAATTACATACACATTTAATCAATTATCTGCATTAGCGATTGAATTTGAATGATTTAATGATATTTAATAAATGAATCGTCTATTAAATAAATTATTTAAACATTTAAACATTTATTTATTTAATGGTACATTTATTTATGATTTAATGATGTATTTGTTTATTTGATTTTGTCTCTTTTGGCCCCCCATCCATGTGGCAGATGTGCAGAATGTGTAGATTCTACACGGGAGCTGCTGGGCGACATCTACACTGTGGAAGATGTCCTGCAGATTCCGAGGCAGGTTGTACTTTTTGAGTTGCCAGGAAATACAACTCCTGCTGGGTCTTCTGCTGGACAGTGTCTATATATGATAACCACCTAAGATCCTGAGGAAAGTGGATCCTGAATCTCAGTGATCAACAGTGGACACTGAGGATACTGAATGTGGGGAATGCTTGGGGGGGTTCACCACTGTTACTGTTCTGAATCAGACCAGTAACAGTGATTTTTCCTGCAAACTTAAGGTGTTTCAAAAACAAGTCTGTTAAGGTGCAGTCATTTGCATGAAAAGAAGAGCAGTGGGTAGTGCCCCGAGGGGGCACTGGTCTGGTCTTAATGGGCATTGTGGGTACAAACATGTTCTGAGGCAGGCAAGTGCAGCACAAAAGAACATAATCTTTACAGTGAAACATGGTCTTGGCAGCATCATGCTCTGGGGTAAAAAAAAAACAAAAAAAACCCAAATGTCTGCAAGAAAGTTAAAGACAGCTAAACAGGTTATGCTTGATTTGATCTTAGAAATATAATTCAGGAAAATAATAAACTCTGATCAATCATCACAAACACAATTTTCTATTTTTTAACCCAAATTTCTATGAATTTATATGAATGAAGAAATTATGTTAAAGGAAAATGCTTCATTATTGTCATCCACTGATGATGACATATTGGTCCGATGCCTTTATTTTGGGACTGATAATCTGATCAGTTACAAAGATTACTACATGGGATGTAGTATTCATCTTGAACACTTTTTTCATCCTTTTGTCATTGGTTAGGTAAACAGAAAAAGAATCAAGCTCAGTGAGCTTGTAACAACACAGTGATATTACATTGGGCGATAGTTTAACACAAAGTTGTGCTTGGTTTGGTTTTCTTTTTTTTTTTATACAAAAAAAAATGTGATGTTTGGAAGTAAAACTGTATGTTATGCTGCAAATACCTCTGAATATCCTATTTCTGAGGTTGTTGTAGAAGCAACATGCAGTGGTGATGCTTTTCTTGAACAGGAACAAGGAAATTGGTCAGAGTTGATAGTAAATAAAGGTCAATGTTGTAAGAAAACCTACTTGAAGCTGCAAAAGACTTGAAACTGAAGTGGAGAGGAGTGGAGAATTGTGCCGCTCAGGGTGGCAGCATGTTGGAGCTCTGTTACTTTCATTGAGATTTTGTCTTTTTTCATAATTTCATTCATGCTTTTCTTGGGGAAAAAATGCTCTTTTGGACCACCGTTCCTTCTTGTCTAGGATGCTGTGCAGTTGGATTGAGTTTTCCCAATACTTTTTTATATTTTGCTCATTTGTTATGTTGCAAAACCATAGCAACAGGGTGGTTTGCAACAGGGAGCAGCTGATTAACATTGCAAAAGTAGAAATAATACAAAAACTGAAGGCAGACATCCCAGAGGAGTTGAAAAGGAGGCTTTGTGGATGCAAAGCAGGAGCAAAGAGGAGAGAGAGAAGGAGGAAATTCAAACCATCTCTGCCATCCATCATAATGGGCAACGTGAGATCATAAGCTAACAATTTGGATGAACTTCAAGCCCTGAAAAGGACTCAGCAAGAGTATCGGGAATGCAGTATTATGTGTTTTACTGAGACATGGCTGCAGGATCATATCCCCGACTCCAATGTCTGGGGCTGGGCTTCCTGACAATACAAGCAGACAGAGACTGAAAGAGTAGCAGGAAAAGGAAAGGAGGTGAATTGGCAGTGCTTGGCAACAACAGATGGTGTCACCCAGGACACATTACTGTGAAGTGTTGTCTCTGCAGTCCAGACATTTAACTATTGGCAGTAAGTTTTCATCCATATTATTTGCCAAGAGAGATCATCAATGTTATTTTGGTGGCTGTTTACATTCTACCCTCAGTCGTTGCCAAATCAGTGCATGTGATGTCATCAGTTCCGCTGTTGCTAAGATACAAACACAACATCACAGTTCTTAATATCTGGTAATATCTGGTGATTTTAATCACGCCTCACTCTCTGCCACGCTGCCAACGTTTCAACAGTTTGTCAGCTGCTCTACCAGAGAAAACAAGACATTGGATTTGTTTTACACAAATGTCAAGGATTCATATATTTCCAAAGCAAGACCTCCTCTGGGTAAATCAGATCACAACCCTTGTTTTTCTCTGCACAGAATATAAAACCCTTGTCCAGAGACTACTTGTAACAAAAAGGACTGTGAGAAAGTGGTCACAGGAAGCTGAAGAAGCCCTACAGGGTTGTTTAGATGCTACCGATTGGATTTCTCTTTGCAAGCCACATGGAGAGAACATTAATGCCATGACTGAGTGTGTGACCGACTATATAAACTTCTGTGTGGACAACACCATCCCCACCAGAACAGTGAGATGCTTCCCTAATAACAAACCCTGGAATCACCAGTGACCTGAAGGAACTGTTAACAGGATAAAAAGAGCCTTTGGGAGCGAGACAGAGAGCTATTGAGGAGTATACAAAGCAGCTCAAAGTCAAGATTAGAGACAGTAAGGAGGTGCATAGGAAGAAGCTGGAGAGTAAACTGCAGAGGAACATCATCAGAGATGTGTGGTCAGGGACGAAGAAGATCACAGACTTCAAGCAAAAGCATGTTCAGATAGATGGAAGTCTGGACTATCCTCCCCTCCTGCCCCCAGCCAAACAGACATCCCACCCTCCTTTGACCCACAGTTTTCCTGTTACACCTCAGATGTTTTATCCTCTACCTCAGTCATGGCCTCTGCCTCCCCCTCCCACTTTTCTGTTTCTAGAAGTCAGGTGAAGAGGCAGCTGGAGAGATTGAACCGGAACCAGGTTGCGAGTCCAAATGGCGTCAGCCCCAGAGCCCTGAAGGTCTGTGTAGAGCAGCTCTGTGGGATTCTGCAACACCTCTTCAACCTTAGCCTGACTCAAGAGAAGGTACCACTGTTGTGGAAGATATCCTGTCTGGTTTCGGTACCAAACAAAACTCACCCATCAGTCTTCAACGACAATAGACCCGTTGCCCTGACATCCCACATCATCAAGGTCCTGGAGAGACTCCTGTTGGCCTATCTGAGTAAGTAAACCAGGACATATCAGGGCCCCCTGGAGCTGAAGACGCCATTATACACCTGCTTCAACAAACCCACTGTCACCTGGACAAAGCAGGCAGCACTGTGAGGATCGTGTTCTTTGATTTTTCCAGTGTATTTAATACAATTCAGCCTGATCTGCTTCGTCTGAAACTCCAGGAGACACAGGTAGAGGCCTCAACAATCACCTGGATCCATGACTACTTGACAAACAGACCACAGTTTGTGAGTCTGATTGTAGATTTCACGAAACATAGGGTTAGATTAAACCCTGTTTCCATCATAGGAGAAGAAGTGGAGGTGGTTGAGGAAAATAAATACCTCAGTGTTCATCAAGACAACAGACTGGACTGGAGACTCAATCAGTGAAGCCATCTACAAGAAGGGACAGAGCAGACTGTATTTCTCAAGGAAGCTAAGATCCTTCAAGGTTTGCAGCAAGATGCTGCATATTTTCAATAAGTCTGTTGTTGAGGGTGTCATCTCTTCTGCCATGATCTGTTGGGGCAGCAGCACCAGAACTAGGGACTTAAAAGCCTCAACAATCTGATAAAGAAGGCTGGTTCTGTTCTGGGGATGACTGTGGAAACTCTGGAGATGATGATGTAAAGAAGAATTTTGCATAAAATCAAGAAAATTATGGACAACCCTGACCATCCTCTTCATGAGACTGTCATTGTAAAACAGAGTCTCTTCAGTCAGAGGCTTCTTCAGATTGGTTGTAAAACAGACCACTACAAGAGATCTTTCCTGCCCACAACCATGACCATCTATAGTAATTCCTTAATTAGATGAGTGAGATCAACATTTATTTTCTCTTTGAGATACATAAAGTATTTTTGAAGTGAATTGAATTTGAGGTTTACAGATGCTTTTTGTCCAATCTGACTGAGTTTTATCTATTTTGCAAAGAAGAAAAGTAAAATTTGGCTCGGTTTCTGGACTTGCAAAGCTAGTAGAGGGACACCCTTAAAGATGTGCAGCTGTTACTGCAGTTAAAGATGATCAAACAAAGTACTGACTCAGGCAGGGCTTGTAATGCCGCATTATGTAATAATGTAATAAAATTGGGCTTCAAAATGTAATAAAACATCATTAAAACTGCATTATGTAATAACGACACAAAATGTAAATCCTCAAGTGCATTCTGTAATACTTTCTGTCACATTATGTTATATATTATTACATTTTGCACCAACTATTACAAAATGCTGAGGTAGCTCTTTTTTATAAATGATAATGTAATAATGTTGTCTATTATGTAATAAACAACCATAAAACCACTGTTTGTGTTCTTTAAATAATGATTATGTTGTAGATCCTATACGCATTTAAACTGAAACATTGGTCCATATATGCCAAACTTTTGGTCAGACTAATAGCCAGAACCCTCAGTATTAACCTACATGCCATTGAAGGCAAAATGATCAAGATGTAAATAGCTTTTTCAAACACATTGGTTTTCAGAACAAAGGAGAATGTTTCTGTCAACCTTAATAAATGAAGCATGTGATCTAACAATTTGGTCCAAACTGAACAGAACCAAGAAAATTTCCTAGGTGATGCCTGCTTTAATTTCCACATTTATGTGCTGATAGAACGTCCAGGCATGGTTTATTCTCTTGCAGAACAAACTGGTTTGTTAGGTCACTTTCTCTTCAACAAAAATTGAATTTTCAGCAACATGGAGAGCACAGCCTTAAGCAATCTGAATAATACATTTAGGACATTCTGCTTTGCAATGTTATCCAGCTGTTGGCAGAAAATTTTCCGCCAACAGCTGATAGTGAAAGGGTCATGCATGATTTTTTTTTTTCAGCAGATGCAGAAATTCTATTCGTGGCAACTTTGACCAGAAAAGCTGCAATGCACTTCTTAAACATAGCAAATAAGCCCCAAAACAGGAAATCATAATTTCTGCGATTTGCATCATAAAACAGGATCGCCATTATTTGAATCTTGCAAGAAACTACATTCACAGAACACCAGAGCGCTTTTTAAATACTTTTATTCACTCAACAACTTAAAAAATTTATACCACACTAAAATGATCAACAACACAATGAATAACATAACTATTTATCAATTATGAAAGCAAAGACATGCCAGCAATTAGAACTCTACACAGGGTCAACATGAATGCTGAACAGCATGGGATATCAGAACAATGAAGCCGGTGTATGGTACAACACTGGCATTTGTGGACCAAAGTTTCAAAGATTTAAATGAATAGGCTATAGGATGTACAACATGATCATTATTAAAAGTACATTGATTAGGATGAACACAAACAGTGGTTTGTAATCGTTTATTACATAGTGTGCAACATTATTATTTCTAAAAAAGGTTAAAGGTCCTTCTAGGGACTGGTGTTGTGAATTAGCTAAGGCTACAAGCACTGTGATGCAGGCATCAGATTGTCTTGATCTATGTTTCTTGTATCCATCCCTATCAAATACCATTTTTTAAAAAGAGCTACTTCCACATTTTGTAATAAGCAGCACAAAATATAATGATGTTATTACATAATATGGCAGAAAGTATTACAAAATGCCTTCAAGAATTTTATTTCATTTTGTGACAATTATCACATATTGCTGTTTTAATGATGTTTTATGACATTTTGAAGCCTGATTTTATTACATTAATACAGATTGCAACATTATTACATAATGCAGCATTACATGACTAAATCCAAATGCATGCCACACTTTTCAGATTTCTTTTGTAAAAATATTTGAAAGCATGTTTTATTTCTTTTCCTCTTTACAGTTATGCAGTACTTATTAAGAGTCTATATCATACAATTTTATTAAAATACACTAGTGTATTAGTAAGATATTGTAATCTGAGTATCAGAATGTGGACTAGTTTATAGGGGTGTGAATACTTCTACAAAGCACCTTTGATGACAGAATCTCTGCTACTTCTTTCAAAAAAGTTTTTTTTAAAAAGAGCATGGATCTCTTGCAGCTGTTGCAAACAGGGGCCAAAAACTCCACTCAAGTGCACTATCTTGCAATTTTTGAATGCATTCCTGCTCCAACACACCTGGACCAAAAGGATGAATTACCTCCTGGACATGTAAGCAAGTTTTTCAGAGGCTTGGTCATTAACCCTTCATTTGATTCAGGTGTGTTGAGCAGGGCCTCTCAGGGATGCATTTAAAGATTGTAGAACAGTGGCACTCAAGGACCCCTGCACAAAAAGAATGATAGTTTTATTTAAAGGACCATGGTTCTATCAATGTCTGATTCTAGTATTCTATTAGCATTTTGTCACCAAAAAAAACAACACAAAGAAGGATTATTTAAATTAAACTGGAAAAAGTTAAATCAGGGTGGCTGTGTTTAAATGCAACAAATTCAAGTCCATTATGTCTGACCAATAAGTTTTCCTGAAACAGTTTTTGCCAAATAACAAATACACATCGTAAGAATGAATATTTGTCATTAACCATTTCTTTCAGAGGAAATAAAAATGCTGCTAGAAATATTTTATCTTCTAAATTATATTAAAAATAATTTAATTGGAAAAATATAGTATACTTGATTCTTGCACAACAGCACCATTGCAGACATGGTGAGGGTAGTATAGTATCATTGAGAGAAATTTTGACCAAAGATTTCAAGACCTAAGAGCATGAAATGATTTCAAGAGGAAAATAAAACAAGGAAATGGGTCACGCAGCATGACATTCACCCTGATCACTGAAGTTTCTCTTTCAGCCCAGTCTTAGTCTAACAGAAATGATGAGGAAGGACTTGAAATGGGCAGTCTATGTGAACTAACCAACATCCAGTTGTTAATGCTGTTCTATACAGACCAGTGAGAACTCTTTTATCTGAAAACTGTACATTTTACATAAACGATTTAAAGAAAATGTCTCAGTTGCAACAGCAAAATGTAAGGGAAGGCTGTAAAAAAAAACAACCTATCATTAAAACATTTTCCTCAAGTCTGAATTGGTTAAATTTTAGACATTTCATGTGTAATTTAGACTATATAGAGAGATAATCTGCACTATTACAAAACACCAGTAAGGGCAGGAAGCACCATGGGGAAGGACTGGTTTCCCTCACTGGAAGATGTTCAGACAGGATCAGGTCTTTATGTTAACAAGAGGAGTCATAAGTCAGGTACTGCTGAGGCTCCCAGTGTCAACAGAAAAGTCCAAAGCTGTCAGGACCTATTTGTGCACAAGACATAGTTACATTAATAGCACATTGCAATAAATAGTAAAAAACAACTGTGGTAGGAATGAAAAAATATGTCACAACACAACAAGTAGGTCACAAAAACAGTGTTGGAGAGGCTGATCAGAAAAAGAAGAACATTAAATCCTCTTGATGTAGCCAAGAAGACAGAAAAACATTCTTACTTTCTCCCATGCTTCACTGGATCAGGTTTACAAGGAGTTGTTGAGGTTTCAGTGCTTTGTGAAAAGGCCATTTTCCAAGATGTTTGCCAATAACTCGTCCATATCTGTGTTTTGATCTCAAAAATGAACATGAGCATGAAATATTTCCTTTCAGTTCTCTCATCCTTCAAATAAACAATAAGAGGAAAATACAGACGGGGCTTTACAAAGCAGTTCTAAATTTCACCAGATCCAGAAAGCACATTGTATAAGAAGAAAACTTTTATGTTACAACCGATCCAAGAACTTCTTCCACACTTCTCTGTTGCTGTTGTTTTACATTATCCAAGCAGCACTGCATTTTGCTGCCTTGAAAATACAAATGTGTGCACAAAAACTGAGATGTGTCATTCAATATCAGGATTGAAATCCACAGAAAATAAAGGAATTTCTGGTTTGAAAACACTGATAATGTGACAAGTGTCTCCTGAATATGTAAGTAGAGATTCATAATTAAAAAGAAGGAAAATCCTTTTCTTCAAAAGTCTTCCAGGCTTGAAAAACTGCATCTGAAAACATGTTGAGACTAATCCAAAACTAATATGGTTTATCTGCGATTATTGAGTCAAGACAGGGGCAGAGGCAAAGGGATTACAAAATGGGTGTTTAGAGGAAGAGATTAAAAAAAAGGAAAAGTCATCTGATGGGTTGAGTGAACAGACGTCATTTCAGGGTAGTAACCCAGAGTTTCTTTCAGACGGGCGGAGGCAGGAACAAAACAGGATCTTCGGACACAGCCATCGTCTGTTTGCTGAATCTTACTGCCAGTGTTTACTTCAGCTCATGTGACTGCTTGGATAGGAGTTAGGATGAGCTTTATTCCAAACATCCAACAAATAACTACCTGTGGGCTAAGATAATCCACCGGTAAGATGACAGAATCATAATCCATCCACTTCAGTCCTACAATCATATTCCAGAGGTTGGAATTACTCTAAAACGTTGAAAAAGTGGATTATAACTGATGTGGTTGACGTGATCAAATACACTGATATCTATAGACTGTAAAAAGGAGCAGCTATCCCACTGAGCAACACTGAACATTATTAACAAATGATAGTCCTGAAATGCTTTCATAAACTGCATGTACATTTTCCAAATCCTGCAGCACCATTTACAATACAGTCTTAAAAAAACAGAAGTGATCGGCTTGTAAAGCTAAGCATTCATGACCTCTTGCAGTCTGCTTTGATTGCCATTAAGACAACTGCATTAAATACAGACGTCCTTTCACACACTGGACAGCTAATCCCAGAATTCTTAATACTCCTGGAAGAGTGTTTTCATTTAACAAAACACGAACAAAAACCGTTCATTACTCCTGTGTGAGTTAAAACACAATCTCAAAACCACCACAGACCATGTATTTTAAGAGTTTTAAGAGCAATGCAATTTTTTTATTTTAGTTTTCAATGTAAATTTGGGTTGTTGTCTTATTTGACTGTGCATTTATGGTGTAAAATACTGGAATTCAAAATAATTAAATGGGGGGTTCAGGTAGCCAACTGAGGGCACAGAGTGCATTTTTCACACATATTGTGTATTTTAAGGCATATGGTGCCATTTGTTTTGCTTGTCGGCTGTGAATTAACAGAAGGGATTTACTGATTGCTTCTTGTTCCAGACCTTATTAAACATATACAGAAGTCATGTTTGATCCTTCAAACACAAAATTTGAGAATCCCTCACCTAAACTGACAGTCAGGGCGATGAAAGTAATAATCAGAGAAGAAGCCAAGAAGCCCATGGAAACTCTGGAGAAGCTGCAGTGCTCCATAGCTCCAGTGGAAGAATCTGTTGACAAGGCAACTGTTAGTCATGCATTCCACAATTATGTTAGCAGTTTTACTAAAAGCTATGTAGGGGAGACAGAAAACATGCGAAAGAAGTTCTGGTAAAATAAGACCCAAGTTTAACTTTTTTGGCGAACATGTGGCGAAAGATCCATCCTGTACATCATCTTAAACATGATGTACCCATGGAGACAGATGTTGGTGGACATTGGTAGAGATGGTTTTCTTTAACAGGTACAAGAAAACTGTGAAAAGTTGATGGGAAGGTCGCTCAAAGTAATACAGGGGAATGCTGGAAGAACTGGAAGACTGAAGTGGAGGTTCAGTATCCAGAAGGAAAAAAACCTTAAACATTTGGTCAGAGCTCCAATAGAATGTTTTAGATCAGTCAGCCTAGTTATATGTTAAAAAGGCCAAAGTCCAATTCCAGACCTAAATTTGAACTGTGAAGCTTCAAACTTGCTATCCAGATGCTCTCCATCTAATTTAACTGACCTTGAGTTATTATTGAAAGAGAAATTAGCAAAACAGCCAGTCTCTTGATGTATAAAGCTGCTACAGACATTTATGGACAATATGCATCACGATATCCCGTTATTGTGAGGAAGAACCGTCTGGATTGCATTATGCCTTAGCTAATTATTTGGGGGGAGGGGTGCAGTATTATGTAAAATTGACTTTTTTGATCTTTACATCATGTTATGTTATTGCCTCATCAAAAACATGCCACGAGTGTTGCTTTGATTCTTTCATGCATGTTTGAGAAATCCTTGAATCTCCTGTGGCAGCCATTTAGAGTTGCAGTCTCCAGACTAGCGGCAGCAGCATTAAGCAAACACCTGGTGGAACTGCAGGTCTGCTGAGTTTAGCATAGGAACTACTTCTCAGTCCAATGCTCCTAAGAACAGCATCATAGAGGAGCATTATTGTGATGATGAGTTGAAGGCGGCCCGTTGGAAAGAGAAGGCGCTTCTTAAAGAGACATAGGCCAATTTCAAGGTATCAAATTGCGAAGTCAAATTTCTTGTAAGTTATGTTTTTAAAACAACCAAAGTTAACCAAGTTGACTGACTGTGGAATATAAAATATAAAATGACCCTATGTGGCTGGCAAATACATATTGCCAACCCTTTAAGCACCATGCACTGAGACTTTGTGTTAGTAATTCGCTTGGTGATACTTATTGCTTAAATCAGCATGTTTCAGAAGGCAAAGAAATGGTAAGGTGGTGAAGTCATTAAGAAACTATAGCCAATTCATTCATTGCCAAAACATCAGACAATGATACCAGAAGTAACTTTTTCAATAAAATTTAGTTGAGATGAATTTTTCCAAGTGGGTTGATAGCGTACTTATTTTCTAGGGTGTATGCTAGGAATGGAAGCACAGCAGAAAAACATTAGCACTGTTTAATTATGTAACACAACTCATCATTATCACAAGATTAATAGGTTTTCCTATTATTGTGCAGCCCCAGAGAGCTACACCAAAAGGACTTGGGGCTTTAATTGCATCAAAAAGAAGTTTGACTTCACTTTTCAGATTCATAAACATTTTAAAAAGCATGCAACATTTCCCTTCTGCTCCACAATAATGCACTTTATTGTAATAGTCTCCCACATGAAATCTAATTGAAACACATTGACATTTGTGACAAAATGAGGAAAAAGTTTAAGGGATATAAATGCTTTTGCGAGGCAGCAGTTATACGCATCAATTGCTTTTAATAATGGCAAAAATATGAGGCCTAAATGAAATCAGTCATCAGCTAAAGAGCTGGTACAACCCTTAACATTTATATTTTAATGCCATTATATGGAACCCATCAGTCAGGATATAAATTAGCATCAGGAATGTATAGAATCTAAAAGTGCTGCACATATATAATATCAATTGAAATTGAATATTGAAATTTCATCTTTTCATCAATCAATCAATCAATCAGCAAAGTATACCCCACAAAGTCCAGTTCTGCAGTCAGTATTTCTATTGGCTATTCAGTGTTACAGCAGTTTGGTGAAAATACAAAGAAGAAATGTCTTGTTACAAAATGTTCCAGATAAACAGCTTATAAGTTAAAGAAAATGTAACTTTTTTATAATTACACATTTTCTGTTTCTGGAATTCTAAATTTGAAAATAACTAAGAAACCTATATTGGAAAACTCTGTTCCTTAGAATAAAAAAAAAAAAAAAAAGAAAGAAAATCTATTGATTTAATTGACAGTCTGGACTTTTCATGTTCTCATAGCACCATTTTGAAGAAAAACAAGGTAAGCAGACCATGGTTTTTATTCAAAAGAGAGGAAAAAAAAAAAAACAGTATACACACAGTATACAGAGAGCCCTACAAGCATTTTTAATTAGCACCATAAAGTTTTGCCTGCAGACCACTGCAGATATTAGGAAGCTATTAGAAAAGCACACAAAAACAACAGGGTGCTGACAAATCCTCAGTGCTCACTCCCCTGAAGCAGTGGAACGGCACCTGAACGCCTCATTATATCACATAATGGAATCCTAAATGAATTTTGTATGTGTGAGCACACAAAGTTCATGATATGCTGAAGAGCAAACCTCTCCCTGAACTCTTGGTTCATTTTTTTTCTTTGCAGGCATGTTCATCAACAGCTGAGATTGGCAGGGGCTCTGCCCTGCTGGCCCAGTTATTAGCTCTTCCACAGCACGCTCCCAAAGCTGTTCTGCTAACAGAGGCCGAATAAGTGAGCCAACTCCTCCAACCCACACACAGGGAACTAATGTTCTAAAATATGCTCACATCGCAGTGAATACAATGTTACTTTGTTACATCTTTCATTTACGTGTACAGTCACAGGAGGGTGTGTCAACATCTGTCATGTTATTATAAACACATATAGTTTGAAAAGGGACAACAAATAACTGCTGAAGGCTTAAATAGTGGTATTTTAAAACTGATTATATACTCTACAATATACACATGGAAGTACAGGTAAGCTGTGGTGATTTCAACATTTCAAGTGTTTGCTGATGGTTATTTGTATGGTTTTTGTCAACAGACTGGCAAAACTTTAGAGATACAAGGAATTGTTTCAATAAATTATTGCTCAAGTGTCGGTTTGAACTGTGTTTTAGGAAAAGGCATACACACAGGTAACAGTACTGAATTCAGGAAGTATAAATAAGATCATTGGTTACGATTCAATGTCACATGCACAGCATAATTACACTTAGCAATGTTCAAATACACTTTAGATCCCATGTCAATAGCACAGCGAATACAGTTTTACTCAAAACCTTCACAGAAATCCACATCACATCAGCATTTTCACTGTATAAAAATAAGTTAGAAATCTGGATAAATATTTTACACAAAACTGTAATAAAATATGCTGAGCTGTATGCCAGACTTAAACAACACAAGAATTTTCCACATTATTGGGCTGTAGGCTTGCTTAAAATTTAAAAAAAAACAAAAAAAAAAAAACCAAAAACAAAACCCAGCTTAACTGAAGTTTTTGATAAGAAAACTAAAGTCATTTCAGATATACAAAACAGAGGAGTGGATAAAGTAGCCAGCTTCCATTTGTGTTTTCTGTCGCCACTTAACATCCAGGATCCAGAAGAAGAGCGCCCCATCCTGTATAGATCAACCTCCATTCAGTGACTATTTTCCCTCAAGTCTGGATTGTGCTCAGAATGCCCTACAGGCTAAGGACAAAGACAGGAGAAAAAGTAGCATGCCATGAGATAAGCTCTTCTCTGCTGTTTGTCATAAGAAAATAACACTCACTTTGAGACACTGAGCTGGACTCATTAAAAAAAGAAAAACAACAACAGTACCCTAGCAGTACAGCTAATGCTGCACAGAACGTCTGGGTTCAGTCAGTGTAATAATAAATAACACAACTTGATGTTTAGGTAAGGTAAAAGAAACCAGAAAGCTACTGCTTTACAATGACTATTCTTCAGTCATAGCACAAAGACAGGTCAATTTTGTACATAAAATTAATGAATTTTTAATTAAATAAAAAGCAGAATTAGAACATAAGATAAATATTATTCTGACCAACCATGAGTAAAATGCAGAAAGGTGAAATGTGGTGAACACCAGATTTTACACATGCTGCTGAAAAAATTACACTGTTATAGCATTAGCATTTCACACATATCCTCGATTTGTGTGCTTTGGCTTTCTGTATAATTTTATCATCAGACCATTTTGGCTCCATACGTAGCAAAATCTTCATTTAGTAAAGATACAATAACAGAAAGCTGAACCTATTACAGAAAAGTTGCCATTTTATCTTTTTGTAGAGTAAAACTTATGTCTAAACATGCTGGGTTTGGAAATCTTTACCAAATTTTAAAAATCTCAGAGTTCTGACAAAACTCTGCTTACAACAAGGAATAAACATGTCTGCAATTCGTAATGCTAACTCTCTTTAAAGATTTTTAAAGAAGACTGCTGTACAGTTACAATAAATAAATAAATGATTTAACAATTTAACACAAATGCAGAGTAGAGTTTTTTTTCCCTTCACAAAGTTGCACATTAGTATTATTTTTTAAATTTTTTTAAATAACTTTGCATCTTTAACTTACTTCGAAACAAGTTAAAGATCTTGTAATTTGGTGCCAATTACATTTTCAGGAGTGGAAAAACCATAAATACAATCTTAGCTTTAATCTGACCTGTAAACGAATAAATCATAAATGCTGGATTGTTTTAGTTGGATTTTATTTACTGATACCTCTGTCTCATAACCTGGAGGAATTTATTTTCAGTAATGCAGAGAGAGAAAAGTCTCACTGTAGGCTTTCTCAAGGATTTTTTTAAAATTATTTTTGCCAATTTAATTACTTAGAGCTGCATTTTAAATTTATCTAGAAAATAAAAAAAAGAATTTTGCTGTCATTTATAGTACCTCAAATCTTAAATTTTCCAGAAAACCTTTGATCCATGCATATTGGTCCTTCTTACTCTACATGCACATATAATGTGTAGAACATGTCTGATATACAGTGTAGTATGACTTACAACTTCTCTATAGTATTATCTTAATCATAAAAACTAAAAACAGAAAAATGCTGCCTGTTTATGTTCTTAAAGCTGAAGGATTTGTTGAAGCGGTTCGGCTTACCTGCGCTTAAGTCGCTTTTGAGGAAGAGCTCTGAAAAAGCAAGAAAAAGATTAATGCATAAAAACTATCTGCACTTCAGCCGATTCCACTCTAATATGACCTCATCATGCAAACACTGTTGAAGTCACATAAACTGCATCTAATAGCTAACCTCTTTTTATACATCTCATCTGCATGTGCAGGGTTGCGCTTACAGCCACAAGTACCGACCAAGCACATTTGTTTTGAAATTGTATGCCCTGGTACAACCTTGACATAAATTGTCTGGTTGCTGACGGTTATATTCAGCTATGAAACCAGAGTCCAGCAGCAGCCCCAGCAGTTACTGTGCCTTCAAGTCCAATTAGAATCACTCAGCCCGGGTGCGGATTAGCAGGCTACCGAGCTGTATATCTCTAGCAAGATGACCATTCTGTTATTTTAGGCATGTTGTTCCTCTTTTAAGATTCAATTTTAACCTTTTATGGCTTTCAGTGCCATAAAGTAAAACTTGTTTTATCATCTCAGTAAAGAAAATTGTAAGGCTTACATAACTACAGCAAACTCAACATCTGGATGACGTGGAGTGGAAGGCTGTAGAAGAAATACTACTACTATAATCTTGCATTCCATTTGATATTATTTTATTTTATGATAAAAAAAAAACTTATTAAAACTGTTAGCCATTTATTTGCTTTCATACATGTCAACTGACCAAATTTAACAATCTAATAACTGTAGTTTATCATTTACTTTTTGATGGTTTCAGACAAATAAATAAAATAAATAAAAGCAGCACTTTGATGTGAACACAGCTGTTCCAGAACTCGATGGCCAGCTTGCACCACAGAAAAAGCTGTTAAGTAGAGAAAATATGATATTCCTGCTTGGTGCTTTCTCAAGCTAACCGTTTAAAATCAAGACTTGGTGCCACCTACTGGAAGAATGCAAGTGTGCTCAAAGAAATGCAGCAGCTGACCTTAATTCTCACAGATTAATTCACAAAAAATGAGTCGAGAGCTGATTCAATAGTTTAAAAACTCTGTTAGAATAAAATTTCCTGATAGATAATAATAATTAGTGCATAAAGGTGATGCTAGAGGTAACACACACTCACCGATAGATGTTGGGATCCAAAAGCATGGCCGTGTCCTGCGGTAACTGGGATAAGTGCACTACTTTTGTCTTTAGCTGAGATCGCTCTGTTTCATTCACCCACACATCAGGTAAACTGCACACACACACAAAAAAAGAAAAGATGATAAGATTTCATAAGAAAGAAAGTGAAAAACGGTGTTCAAATAAGGAACAGTATTACTGTGATAAGAAGAAATTGTGGCAGATATTTTTTTTTTTTTTTTTAAACTTCTCCTGCAGAATGTCCTAAAGTAACAGGGTTACCATCCTTGTTCCAGAATGATCAGTAAGCATTTTTGGATCAGTATTCTTGATGGAATATGAAAATTTCTCAAGATAAGAAGCAATGGTTTTTAAACCAATAAAATCTGATTTTTTTATTTATTTATTTATTTATTTATTTATTTATTTTTTCACTTTTTAAATCCAAATAGAATAAAGGTCATATCTTTAAAATGACAGGGATTCATTCATGCAGAGTATATTATGTTGCTCATCTGCAGAAGACTGTACCTACAACATTATGACCGCCTTTGTGAAAACTGAAAGGGTACAAGCAATGCCATGGCAAATTGAGGTGCAGAAAAAAAAAAGAAACAAAGAGCTTAGCAAGTCCACTGTGCTTCCCCCCTTTTTCCTCCAGCCCCCACACTCCCCGTCTCCACCCCCAGCATTCCCCCGTCACAATGTGCGTCATCCCAGGAGCCCCCAGAGACACACACACATGCACACGCACTGCAGTAAGTTAAGCAGGCAGCCGCCCAGCCAGAATCAATCACAGCTAGTCAGCCCTTTCAGTAGGACGGTGTGCAGGCAGAGCTTCACATTTAACAATGGAAGGTAGAGGTGAGAGCAAAACTGAGACATGAAAGATAAAAGACTCAGGGCTGGAGAAAAAAAAAAAATGCTAAGGAAATGAGGGGAAAAAAAAAAAAAATCTAAATCTAAACTGGTAAAACAAAAGTTGCAAATCAGCATTTTTAATACAGGGAAAATATATTGAATCATCTCAGGTCCTGACGATTTCACCATGTCGCCATTTCATTCCTTGGTAGTTTAGTCGTTTTGAGCTCAAGGTCTTTGGGTATAAAATGGTGCCAATTGTTTCATACCAGCCATGTATTAATTCACACTTTTTCATGTTGAAATTAATAACATCTGCCAACAGAAGGTCACTTAGAGTTGTTATGGTTTGATCAGGGGTCAAAATCTGTAATATTTCACTGTAAAACAGTCATCAGAACCAGAAACAAAAGGAATACAATGTAATCGCTTTTCAGTTAAGATACAACTGAATAGGATTAATAATTAAATTTCAGGATTTTTTATGATTTATCTCCAAATTTCTTAAAAGTGCTTAATTCTAACCAACATAGATAAATAATTTAAGTAAATTGTTTAAAGTGGTTTGTTTTCAGTTACAAAACGACAGTAGAGAGAGAGAAAATGGTAGTATGAAAGGATGAAATGAGGGTATAAAGAATAAACTGATCTGTATGTTAACATGAAGTTTGTTTAGCTGACTAAAACAATTTAATATTCTATGAATGTAAAATTGAAGCAATCTTTTTCCCCTTTTTTAAACAGAAAGCAAGCAGAAAAAAAAAAAAAAAAAAACATTCATACTTTCAGCATAACTTGGCTGATAATTCTTTGACCATTCAGGGCACTCTGAGACCGTGTATAGGGCACTAATCTTTTATACTAAGATGGTCAGGCGATCATCAAGAAGGAAAGAGAAAAAAAAATATGGTGATGCCATCACAAAACTAACTGACTTCAAACAGTCAGGATATGTTTAAGATCTTCACATTTAGATCACAAAAATCTTGGTGCACATATACCAACACATTTAGCAAGATAAAAAGCTTAGAACCTTGTTAAGACAAAAAATAAATAAAACATTAAGCTTCATTTCAAAGACAACAGACTAGACCTCAAAAACTCTTGAATCACCAAGCTCTTCAAAATGTACTTGGAGACCTAGAACCTAGTCTAAAAAGAAGAGAGGCACAAACTATATCCAAAGTTTGAAAGCTTACTGTTATAAATCAAAAAGGAGACACAGCACTTACATCCTAAAGTGATTAAGAAATATTTTGAAATAAATAGCTTTGGTAAAACTTACATCTTCCCTTTAACGGAGGAGAGAGAGAAAAAAAAAAGGGGAAGTTCTCTCACTCCATCCTCTGTTGTCTACGCTTCCTCTCAAGTGGAAGTTGAGACAAGAGAAGAAACAGTCCCTTTCAAAGTAGTTACAAAGTTTACATTAGCTTTGAATTAGTGGCCTTGCCCAAAGCAGACCTTGCATGATAGAGGAGGATCTGAAGAGTAGCAACTACCCAGTAAACATCTTTGTGGTTATATGACTGAAATCTCACATGTACTCCAGTTTCTCCAAAGACGTAGCAGAAGAAGTGAGCTGTGGTACTGAGTTATTTTATTTTGAGGAAAGTCACATAGAGAAGCTGAACTAGAAGGTGTATAGGTGTCTGTGGTCAATGTGCAAAACGGGTCACACTTATGCATGTTAATGCATACAAAAAAAAATTTAAAGTAAGAAATAATACTTCAGTCACACAACCAAACTGAGAACAGGTGAATTTGTCTCATTCTTCAGAGGGGGTTCCATTTGGCTTCCTTCTTTATAAACAAACAAACAAACAAAAAAAAAACAAACAAACCTCCAAACCATGAGACTGTGTTTAAAGTAACAATATATTCATCCTAAAAGTGCATCTGAAATTACTAAAATGTTATATTATTTTATATAAGACTTGGCAAGAATGACTGAAGAAATGAAGTGATCTGCTGTAAATGTAAATATTTCGCTGAATAGCGATGATCTCAGAAATTCATGTGTTCAGGCTAAAACAAAGAAAAAGGTGAATTAACAAATATTCTTGTGCAAACAAATTATGTCTAACCTGAATGACTAACATCACTGGGGAGAGTTGGAATTTAACAATCCCTATGAGAGCCACATTCACTCTCACATTTAGAAACATATATGCAGATCGGTAGGCAACCTGGGGTTAAGTTCCTTGCCCAGGGGTATGTCGACATGTGACAGGAGGAATGTGAAATCAAACCTACAACCCTCCAATTGCAAAACAACTACAGTTTTAAATGTAAGTATATTCAAATACTGCATTGTTAGACTTTTGTCATTTGCATAGACATATATTTTAATATAATTTTTGTAAAACAAATTTTTTTGAAAAGATTATACAAAAAGTGAAAAAAAAAAAAAAAAAAAAAAAAATCTGCAAAATTTCGAGCTGCACTTTTTCCAGCTTGTGTTTCATGCTGTCACAATTGCTAGGTGACAGGACATAAATCTGAAGGCTAGACCATTCACAGCCACTTACTTTGTGGCTTCATGATCAATGAAGGACTTGGTCTACATCAACTGGGTCCATCAAAGGATGCAGCCCCTCAATTTGGACACACCCTGTGCTCTTATCAAGGATGCACACCAATACATGAACTGTTACATCTTGGATAAATGACAATTATTTTAAATGTTTTATAATCATATGAAAAAACAAAACAACAAAAAAAAAAAAACAACTTGCTCTCTGTATGAAAACAGAATCTATACGCTGCTATCATTTTGAAGATAGTGCTGTATATTTACATTTGTCCCACCATATTGTGGCCAATATGGTGGGACAAATGTGCAATTACCTGAAAGTTTTTCATCACGTGAACACATCTAAACACCAACAGAGCAATTTCAAAAATCTAAAAAAGAAAACACTACTGACTGACACACAAAGATGTAAAAGATGAAACTCTGTTGTGGCCAAAATGTACACAGTGAGATTCTTTCAAAAATATTTTCTTTTTCCCCCAAGAATGGCTCTAATTGAGGTTTGAGGCATTCATAGTCAGTGACCGTGTATTCCAGTGTTTGCTATCCAGCAGCAATCAACACCATGCAGGGGAATCCGTTCACTCATCCATCACAGATTAGACAGCAATTACAGCTCTCAGTCTCTCCCAGCCTTCCCACTCTTCTTCCTCAATGAACCACGGGTGAATTGGGTTCAGGCTGGCTCATGTTAATCAGTAACTCATTTATCTAAACTGAGTTAATGAGTGTCAGTCAGAATGTGAATGGTTCACTCCAGCATTAATAGACATGACTTACCACATTCATGCAGTTAATGATTGACTCAGTGACTGAGAAACACACACTCATACACCAACTCACTCAAATGAAGCACAGGCATTAATACGGAGTTCAGTGCAACACTGAAGGATGGCTAAACAAGCTGCATGTTTCTTATCAGATGGAGTCTAAGATATTGTCTGCTAATACTGTGCCCTTTCCCAAATCCTGACAAAAGAAAACAAACCTCTGGAGATATTGTATTAACCCTTTTATTTTATTTTTAGGGGTTCTAGCTAACTCAAAGAACTGGCTTGCTAACTTGTGCTTCAGAGTGCTAACAAAGTAGAGCCTTATAGTAACAAAATGCTGATTGGTGGAAAATTTGCACAAGTTTAGGAATCAAACAACTCATTTTAACACCAAAAAATAGCAGCTGCATTGAACAGTCTTAATATTTTGACAACAGAACGTTGTTATAGCTTCTGTCATCCCGAAAGCCTACAGCAACCTTTATCACCAACACCACCATCAATACAACAAAGAATAACATAAACCTGACAATGAACCCAATTGGCCGCTATATGGTGTATTTGTGAAGCAGAACAGATGCAGAAGAA
Organism: Anableps anableps; assembly: GCA_014839685.1. NCBI lineage: Eukaryota > Metazoa > Chordata > Actinopteri > Cyprinodontiformes > Anablepidae > Anableps > Anableps anableps. The sequence goes on from CM026073.1 coordinate 14,307,805, forward strand.
AGTTAAAGTCCTAAAAGAATAAGAAAAAAAGTTTTACTGTCTATTTAACAAATTCAGGTATCATTTTCTGTGCATTTATTAAACTGCAGTCCTTTATGGTCTTGTACACAACAAATAAATTCATTGCTTTTAAAAGGAATATTGGAAATTCATAATTTGATGGACAGAGTTGTGATACATAATTTTTAAAAATAACCTTTAAGAAGGTATTGAACATAGTTTTCGATAAGCCCACATTTCTATATTAAAAATGTTGTTTTTTTTGGTCTGATATAATCTTCTAATCTTAAATGTTGCATCGTGTTACCCTTTATCAACAATGCCCAACTCAATTCCATGCATATTTGCACAAATTCAACCATGTCTTCCACTTTTCTAAAAGCAATGTGTATATACACATTTACAAAAACCTTCTTTTTCCCCCTTTTTATATATTTAAAATGTCTTAATTGAGAGTAATGTGGAACCAAAGTCAAATTCCTTGTTTTTGTGCACAAACTTGGCAAATGAAGTTGATTCTGATTGATTAGCTATAAAGTGAAAATCATCATATTCAACAGAAAAAAAGGGTTAAAAACATCAGTCTGTGTGTAATTAATCTATAGCATGTGTTTCACTTAGTAAATTAAGATATAGAAATAAATGGACATTTTAATATTTTAACTGAATGAGTCTGTATATGACTCATTTCATTCTGCCTAACCCCATTATCACTCTGCCCTATTTTCATTTTTCCCTCCCGTTTCTTGCATCACTCCAGTCACTCTCATCCAATCTGTCTCCATGTTGGTCTCACCACCAATCTACATTCTTTCTGTTCTGTTTGGTATCATTATAAGAGGTCTCTCTCTTTCATCACCAGTCCTAAACTTTATTTTCCTTACTCTCAATCTCTGTAATAACAAACTTTCCAGAGTTACCTAGAACCCCCCAAAAATATAATAAATGGTTTGTTTTCTTCGCCCTCAGCCATTATTGTTCTTTGAGTTTATTTCTTAATTTCCAAAGCTCAACTGTGCCTCATTCACATTGTTGTCTTCACCTTCACCCTGTTATAATTCCATTTGCCTTATTGTCCTCTCATTTCAACAATGTCATCCTTCTTCTGTTTCTTTTCTTCGCTCTCTGATCATCTTCAGAGGCTTTGCTGTCAAACCCTTTAATGGAAATGTAAGAAGGCTGCGCATATGTTGGTATCTTCCCTTAGGTAAAAACTCTGCAGAGAATCATTATTATGTCAAGCTCCTTTATGAGAGCATGCTGCCAAACCTGCCAGTTCATTTGCCTGACTGATATACTGATCTCAGCTTTTGTACTCCCTATGCTCACCTCCAGGGAGCTGAGCTAAAATGGGAATAAGAAATGGGAATCGGGTGATAACTGGGTGGTCACACTGGGCTGTACAAAATAAAGTCTGACAGATAAACTTCCTCTGAAACTTATCAAAAACTTTTCTAGATATTAGAACGTAAGTGCTGATTCACTCTTCAAAAGAATCAGATTGTTTTGAGGTTTAATTATTAAAAAGGCCAATTCTTCTGTTAACTTGAAGTTATACCAGGGGGATAGTTGTCATTTTCTGTGAACACAACATTCACACTCTGTGATTCAGACAGTGTCAATCAGCTGGTGAGACACAAGGAGCAGTCAAGAAAGCACAGAAAGAAAGGAGAAAAAAAAAAGATTTTTTTGGATGACAAAGGATTAAAATTGCACAATAAAATTTTACCCTTGGACTCTGTTAAATAGAGAAGTACAAATAAAAACGCACACAACACAGATTACAGCATAATCAGAGTTTATGATACTACAGCTAAAGTACAGCTGCTTTATTTAGCACATGTATAAACTGAACGAGCACAAACTATAATAACCCTACCATAACATGTTTTTATATTTTCTTTGTTCAGCATTTCTTTTTAAACGGGCAGTATTATGTAAAATCAACTTTTTTTAGCTTTACATCATGTGATAATGTTTTTCCCTCATCAAAAATATACCTGGAGTGTTGCCTTGATTCTTTCATGCATGTTTGAGAAATCCTTTAATCTCCCGTGGCAACCATTCAGCTGTGTAAAATGCCTGGGTGGATATAGCTCCACCTTCAAGACGCAGCTCCTCCTTGGAGCTGCAATTTCTAAGAATCCAAGCTTCCGCTTCACAGAGCGCCCCTCCCCCGCGACTTCCCCACTCAGCTCCTTCAGACTAGCCAGCAGCAATTAGCAAACACCTGGTGGAACTGCGCACCTATTGAGCCATTTATACGAGCTACTTCTCAGTGAAACACTGATAAAACGTTGTTAAAGGGTTAACAGAGAAGAGCTGGTGTGGTAATTTCCTGAAGGCGGAGTTTCAGAAAGAGCAAAGTTTTTAAAAGAGACAGACGCCCAATTTCAAGGCGTTAAATTACGAATTAAGTCATATTTGATATATACAGCATTTTTATAACAATTGAAGGTAACAGTTACTTGATTGTGCTATAAAATGGCACTATGTTCCTGGAAAATACATAATACTGCCCCTTTAAATTAGTTTATTAACTAAATTATTTGAATCACTGACAAGACTTATGTCTTAAACTATTAGACTAAATAAGTACATCACATGTAAAAAGAAGTTGCTATGCATTTAAAAACTATGTCAATTCAGCTCTTCAAGAAAAAAACTCAACTGATCAAGCCCTGATCATCAACTAATACCAAGGTTTTAAAAGACAGTGGTTTCAAAAATCAAACGTTTTGGTTTTCCAGATTCTACGATTTTAGGGCTTTTTAAAATAAAAAGCACTGAAAAGATTAGCGTTTTCTCCAACAGTAAGGAGAATGGACTAATATGAAATGAAAATAAATAAGTTATTAGAACTGTAATAATATGTGAAACCATTTAGCACCAGTTGGAATAAATTCTGCTTTTGTATTCTAATAAAAGAATAAGACTTTGGGTTATACACACAAAACTTTCATGTATACAATGATCTAATTACTTTTATTAAAAGCATGTTATTCCTACTGCTGCTACAAACACTATAACATACAAATTATTAGTTATGTTCTCCATACAGAAACCTAAATAAAGTTATGAAATAAAGCTTTGCTAAATTTAGAATAAGTTTTCAAGTGTGTCTATTGCAAGATATTGTCATATTTTGCAACTACAGCGTTAACTAAATATAAAAAATTATTCAGTGGCAATCCTTTGACTTACACACCATGACTGTGCATGTATTTGACAACTGAACATATTTCCAAACAGCTGAATTTTTTTTTTTTTTTTTAAGAGATAAAGATTTAGTTACCTTCTTTTGCCAGTGGCAGTGCACAGCAACAGGTAGAGGAGGGACAGCACTACGTTACTCTATACTACACACAACTGGAAAAACTCAGTTTAAGACTTTCTCCCTTAAATCCAGTTGAGAATCCTGTCAGACGCAGGTGCACTACCATAGTTCACATTGAAATGTGTGCACCTCCGTAGAAAATGTTTATACAACAGGCCCAGGTATTCCAATTTTAAAAGGGAAAAATATGAAATATCCAAAAACACACAATAACAGTATTTCTAATCATTCAACTGGTTAAGACAGACTCAAAAGACTCAAAAGATGAACTCCAGACTCTTGCTGCGAGTTGCTGCTCTGAAATCAAATCCTAAATTGGTGGTTGAAGACATTGTTCAAGAATAGATAAAACTTAATGTTTATTTACGGTTATCACAATCATGCCTTTCTTTCTGGGCATTTTGAAACTGTATTTTATACATATGCAAGTTGACTGTTTATACAGTGTTGTAACAGGTTTGGCCTTCCTGTTAAAAACTCAAGTCATAAAGTTGCTCTGTATTATCTTTTTGAGATGACTGCTGACTGTTACAGGACCTGCTGAATTTGACCTTTTCAGAGTAATTTTAAAATCACAGATTCAGGGCTAAGATCTCGAGGGAATACACAGATCATCATCATTTTAGTGATTCTAGCAGCACTAAACACGCTAATCACCAATACAAAACATTAAAGCTGCAGTATGTAACTTTTGAAAAATGTCTTAAATATTTGTTAAAATTATCATTATGTCATGACAATACAATATTAGACAGATAATCTGTGGGGGAAAAAAAATAATAATAATCAAGCTCCTCTGCCTTCTCCCAGTGCTCCCACTACTAACTGCAGAAATACACCACTCAATCAGAAACAACCAATCAGAGCCATGAGGAGGATTTTAGCGCTATCAATCACCCTCATGTGCGCCACTCACAGTCGCCCTTGCTCTCTGCCAACTTATAGCTGGTTTACCACAACATAGCCTGCCACTAATACTAAGGTTAGTTAGTATGGGCACTAATATTGGCGGATAAACGGTTTTCTTGGAACAATAAGATATTTTTTCACCATTAGCACATTTAGCTGCCGAACAAGAGGGTGACTGACAGCACTAAGATCTTCCTCCTTGCTCTGATTGGTTGTTTTAGGTTGGGAGTGTTGCAAAGTTACATACTGCAGCTTTAAAGACAATTTAAAATGCGAGCAATGCAACTAGGTTATATTCGTTTCAGAATAATACCAACAGCGAAACCGAACACACATGTTGAAGCAATGGCTCTGCTGAAATTTGCAGCAAAACAATGATCAAATGAATGAATCTTTATTTTCCTTTTTTCAATCTATATTAACTCAGCAAAAGATTTATTCATTTTGACAATACAGTAAAAACTGTTTTACTCACATATCTTCAGGTGTCCAGTGTAAGAGTACTTTCACCTTGCCAGTCCCCTCTTTCCTTTTGGCTAGCACCTGCATAGAAACGGTAAAGAAAAACAGAGTGAGTTGTTCTAACAAAATGAATGAATGAATTAAATTAAATTCAACAAATAAAGCACCACATATCAACCTAAATTTAACATAAAATATAAAATCACATTTCATCTTAACATTTCAGTACATAACATGGTTTTAGAGGCATGTGATTCAGATAAGTGTCACATTTTTAGCTTCCTGTTTAGTCTTTGGGGAACATGTTTCAAAGATACACCCAATCCTGATCCCTTCTGTCTAATGAAAAATAGGACCATAGCTTTAAACAGTTTACATTGTGGGAATAGTGGGAATAGTAGTAGAGCTGTCCTAATAATCATATTTAAGTTTTGACTTAGACTTGTCTCACCTCTGTCTGTACAATAAAATGCATCTGCATATAAAAGCTAGGATACGTGGATTTAATGTTTTAATTCCAAGACTCAATACCCAATGGGGTGTTACAATAATGAAAAAAAAAAAAAAAAATTAAATTTAGATCATGTCAGTACTAAATCCTTATTTCTCTTAGCACAGCAAGTATTATAAAGGAGTTAACCATCTTGACTAAACTCATTGGTGTAAAGAAACAGCGTCATTGTTGAACTCTAAACACAATTGCATATTTTAAACTTTGAGGCTTTAAGACCACAACAGATTTCCAGAATCGTTTGCCCCTTTATTGCATACCATTTCATCCATCATGCTGTGCTGTTTAGAATACTAGTGGTCAGGAATTTACAAATATTTTTAAAGGGTGAAAGAAAGGCTGGAAAAGCAACCAGGAAAGTCAAAAAATAGCCACAGATATAATCTTTTGCGTCATTTGGATTTTTTTCCTCTTTCAGGGTGTCTGTTTTTAGGATAGTGAATGAGCTCACATGTGAAGAACTTGTCTTACGCACATGCAAATCTTAAAATATGTTTTACTCCTGGGATTGCGTTGATGGAAATGAGGATTAATTTGAAACGAGACAGAAAGACCCAGACTGCTCCACTTATGAAGCTTTACTCTTTTTATTCTTTTGAAAAAAGGTCATTAAAAAAAATCTTTCAAAGTATCCTTCATCAGTTTAAGGAATCCCAAACACTAAACTGTAAGAGTAGATGGATAATGTGCAAAATAAATCTAGTAAGTAAAGCTTTACATCAGGAGCAATATCCTAAACACAAGTTACAAGGTCTTTTAAAAAAAAAATACACAAAATAAAGATAAGATAAAATACAACAAAGAATGCAAACAGAGAGCAAAGCAGAAGCAGCTAAATAAAACAGAAAAAACCCAACAATCAGTGAATTCAGCACAAAGAAAGCACAATCCCACATATTTTCAGTCCTGACTGTGGTACTATAGGAGTGTATGGACTTCATGGGTTATTGATGTAAGAGGGAGGCAAGTTATTTATCTTATGGACCAGAAGGAGGATTTCGTACTAAATCCTGACTGATGAGTAAAAGGTACAAGAGAAGTGTGGTAATGTGAGCACAAAATTGATAGATTAGTGTCTCTGTAAACATTCTTGCAGCCATAGTTCTGGTCCACCTGTAAGTGGGAAACTGAATCACTGGCTTTGGCAGGAGTAGTGAGAGTTGTAGTAGGTTAGGCCTGACTGAACAAAAACTTAAAGTGCTGATTCTACATTTCTGACTGTTTTTATATTAAATCAAATCTGTTTCAATACAATTTGATAGAAGGAAATTAATACCCAATTAAGATGCTAGTCTCTGCTAGGCATTGGTGTAATAGAGTAGGAAGTGTTGTAAGATCATCAGGCTTCAAAGATATGTACATCTGGGTCTCATTAGCATAGTTCTGATGAGACAAAGACCTACATTTTTGAGCGAGGTGGCCTAAAGGAAGCATTTTCACAGAGTAAAGGACTGGCCCAAATATGGACCCCTGAGGTACACAACAAGTGTGCAAGGGCAGAGTCAGTATTACAAGTTGTCGCATTAATTTTTCAGTTTGATAAGTAGGATATAAACCACTAAAGGATAGCTTAGATATACAATTACTGGCCACTATGTCAGATCTCTATGGTCTTCAGAACTACTTTTATTCTTGATAACATAGATTTAACAAGGTTTTGGAAACATTCCCTAAAGATTTCAGTCCATGTTGACATGGTTGTATCATGCAGTTGCTGCAGATTCATGCATTCATGAAATGAATCTCTTGATAATTTGGGCATGGTGAGATACTTAATTAGCCTTCTGTAAGTAGCCATCATGGTTACATTGTGATCATAATGGACTGTACATGGTCAACAATATTCAATATCGGTGTTTAAACAATGTTAGATGGGTACAAAGTGGTACAAAGTGTGCCAAGAAAATATCGATCCACACCATTTCAAAAATCACCCTAAACTGTTGATAAAAGACAGGATGGATCCATACTTTTGTGTTGCTTTTACCCAACTCTGACCCTGCCATCACATCTGAAATCAAGACTCATTCGACCAGACCATTTTCCAATCTGCTATAGTCCAATTTTGATAAGTCTTTGCAAATTATAGCCTCAGTTTCCTGTTGTGAGTTGAAAGTCTTCAAATGCTGCTATAGGCCAAGTGCTTCAAGGTTCAACATGTTACATGTTCAGGAACGATAATCTACAAACCTTGGTCGTATCAAATGGTTGTTTAAACTACTATTGCCTTTTTATCATCTCAAGTGACTGCTTATTCATCTCTGACCTCTAACATAAACAAGGCATTTTGGGCCATGCAACTGCTGCTGATTGGATATTTTCCCTTTCTCATTTGCTGTTTACCAGAGAAATGGTTGCATGTGAAAATCCCTGTAGATTTGCAGTTTCTGAAATACTCTGAACTTGTCATGGTTGTTGGTGCCAAACGTGGTTCTAAGTCATTTTGATAGCCTCTATTTCCCATTCAAAGGCTTAGTTTAAACTTTAGCACATAGTCTTCAATATATCTGTTGCTGCCATATGATTGGCTAATTTGCTATTTCAGCTAACAAGCAATTGCGCAGATGTACCTAATAAAGTGGTTAGTGAGTCCAAGTCAGTATTTTACTACAATAAAGACAACATTTGACTACAGCTTTAAAAAAGATAAATAATCAGCTACAACACCAACACTAAGTGATTATTATAGCTAGCAAACTTGGGCCAGTCACATAGGTGGAGAATGATCAGGGGGACAACATAATGGAGGGACTAGTGAATTGTATTGTTTATAATAGCACATAAAGAGAAACAGGAGAAAAAAAAAAAAAAAAAA